>OY979701.1:13200699-13947582 GCA_963855925.1 Inga laurina | reverse complement strand
GAACAAAGGACTCGACATTCGACTCCGGAGAAATCCGAACCAGTAATGTTCAATTTCTGAATTTCTGAAATAGTTGCTAGGCTTTCTTTGAATAGTTGGTGAGACTTAATGTATAAAATATGAGAAATTTTCTGTAAGATTCCGTCATGTATATGTACTTACCTCTCCGTTTTTTTCATCAGTTGTTGTTTGTGAATAACATGCTAACTATTGGAATTTCATGTGTCATTCTCTCACTAACCCATTTTTTCCATGAAGGTCTGTGGAAGGACATGATTTTATAATATCTAACGTTAAAGATGATGATGAGCAGTGTCCAACTATGGAGGAACCAACGACCAAATCTTGGAGTTATGGTGGAATGTACGCTAACAAAACAAGGTCAGCATTTTCTAAAGAAGGTCGTGACCTCTGGAGACCCCTCAACCATGAACAACTTGATCCGAAGGGATAATTAATGAAAGTTCAGTATTGCTTATATCAATTAGTATACCATGATACATGATTATAAGGAAAGATTTACATTTCCTACCATTTTACATAATCAATACGTTTTCTAATCCTATGGGATCTGTTCTAACACTCCTCCTCAAGTTGGAGCATATATATTGATCATGTTCAACTTGTTACAAAGATACTCAACCCATGTCCCATTTAAGGCTTTTGTTAGAAGATCTGTCAGTTGGTCGTTTGATTGCACATGCCTTGTGGATACAATATTTTCTTTAATCTTGTCACGAATAAATTGACAATAGATTTCAATATGTTTTGTATGTTTATGGAACACAGAGTTTGATGCAATCTGAAGTGCTGTTTTATCGTCACACCATAGTTTTGTTATGATCGGTAGGCACAGTGGAAGAATTTTAAAATTTTACTAATCCTAATCGAGGATCTATCAACGGCGTTTAAACCAAGTTGGAAGGATTCATACCTTTTATGATTCAGGGTTTTCATGATCTCTAGGAGCCAACACGTCAGGTCCGCTCCCTCTACCGGTATCCACATGAATGCTCTCCAACCGAGACTGCGTGCTAGCGCCTCTAATGTCTTCTAGGGTTTCCCTTGCGGCTCTCAATTCTTATGTGCATATCAATATATCTGCTCTATCAAGTTTATAACCTATGAGGGCTATTTTCAAATTTCAAAATTAATCATCATTAATTTCGAAATTAATTAACTATTAATTATCTTGATGAGCTAATTAAATAAATTCAGTTTAAATTAAATCTGTCCAACAGTTTTAATTTAACCTATTTATTTAATCCAAATAAAGAGCCATTAGATTTAATTTATCTTCATAAATTAAATCTGAGATACTATATCTCTATCATGTTAGTTATTAAATTTAATATATCTTAATAAATTAAATTTAAAACTAACACAATATAATAATATCATATAATACACACACACACACACATACATATATATAAGATATATATATTTCGAAAATATATATCTATATAATATTATTAATGAATTTTATATTATATATATATAAATATAAATATAAAATTCGTTCACCCTAAATTAAACATTATCTCGTGTTGGGCCATTCTTGTGTGCGACCCTGTAGGCCCATATGAAGTTGGCAACGGGCCAATAACTATACTAACCTAAAAGTCGCAAGTGGCATCTAGCAAGAGATTATGACTACCCAATTCATATGAGGATCGTTATCACGATGCAACCTGTCTTACAACCATGTCACGTCCCTTTTGTCACACGATATATCGATCAAGGATAAGGCATGGATAATGTCATCCTCTTGTTCCTGACTATTAATTTCTCGATTCCTGAGTAGCCTGATAATAGAGACGGAAACTCCTTTCCATCATAGTATGGCCATACATTTCTCAGACTCACTCATCGAGGGGCCCAATAATATCTCTCTACTAATGTGAGGGACAAATTCCATCTTGATCATTCATATTCCTCTGCATGAAAAACCACCAAGCCCGATCGTAGCCTTTATCATCACCTGGTCAAAAGTGACTTTTAACTAGTTCAAAGCTTAGCAACTCTCATGTAGAAATCCATGATGACCTCATGTCTAAGGGCATTGTGACGTGGTTATACATGAGAAAAGCTTATGACTTGATCCATGTAGCTTTCTCATAGTGGGTCGGTCCAGCACCTTGTACTCTTACAAGTGCCTAAGATTTTGATTTGTATCTCCATATCTTATCAAAGTCATACTGATCTTGTTTCATCTCTACTCCCGCATAGATGACTGACCAGGGACATTTTAGAACAATCTTTATGAATTATCCAAGGATACAATTATCATAGTTAACATGCAAATAATATGATAACAGAATGGAGAAATTTCATTAAAATAATAATGTTCAAAGTATAATGATTGGCCCTTAGGGCACAATTTCCAACATGTTTTGCAAGCAATGTCATGGTGATGCCAATTTCCTTCAATAGTTGAAACACCCACACAATTTCTTGTACTGATTGGACATGGCTCTATACTCTGCTTCTGCACTTGATTTGACACAATCCCTTACTTCTTACTTTTCTAAGATATCAAGTTTCCTCCAACAAACACACAGTAACCCATAGTGGATCGTCTTTTGGCCTTAGATCTTGCATGATCTGCATCACAGAAGCACTTGACTTTAGTATGCCCATAATCTGTATAAAGAATACCACGACCTGTAAAACCTTTCAAATAATGCAAGATATGTTCTAAAGCTTCCCATTGTGCCGCTATTGGAGATGTCATGAATTTGCTGAGCCTACTGACCAAGAAGGTTATATCAGGATGAGTTACTGTCAGATAATTTAGTTTCCCAATGAGTCTTCTATATCTCTCAGGAGATTCAAACAGCTTCAGTTTCTCTGGATCAATCTTCTTCTTTAAGTCATCAGGAAGCTCATCAAACATGCTTTCATTAAGATTCAGGAATGTATTCGAAATCATAGGAATGCTACTTGGTGCAGCTTCAAGCTTTCTAGTTTCTTTTAAGAGATCGAGAACATACTTCCTCTGAGTCAAAAGGATGCCTTTCTTACTTCTCAAAACCTCAATACCTAGAAAGTACTTCAATGGTCCCAAGTCCTTTGTCTAGAAATGGGAATTAAGAAAGATTTTAAGTTGTGAGATTCCAGAAGTATTACTCCCATTAACTACAACAAGCACAAATTCCCCCCACGCTTTACGCGGGTGCATCAACTACATCACATATAAGCATAACCTTACCTTTCACTCATCCAATATGAGCAACAAAAAAAACACGAAGCCGAATAACCTTCTATTGGCTACCAACAAAATCTCACTACAATACATCCTCCACATAATTCAAATGGGCATATCAAACATCAAAACATGCAGCAAGCAAAAAAAGGGCAAAAAATTCCCCACAAATTACATTCCACCACCAAAACACCCCACAAAATATAAAAAAATGGTCTATCTAATGTCTTATACAACTAATGCATCAACCTAAACAAAAACATCAAATAACATAAAGTTTACCCCACAACATAAAAAACATTTCTAAATGTCTTTTGTGTTCACATCATCTAATAAATGTTGCTCTATGTTTTTGAAAATCTCCCTGCAACCTCTAGGAACTTCCCAGTCAAGTGGATTTTAGTTGCATGAAAAGAGCTGCTGTCACGCCCTTATTTTAATTTCACCTTTACCAGAGTATATGCGGAAAACGATATGCGATTCGATGGACAATACAAGAATAGCATAAATATAATGATAATATGTGCATGATCATAGAAATTTCCCCATAGGGGTTCGCATAGAATATCTACAAACCTTGTAGCCGCACAAGACTCTAGGGTATCTAAACCCATCACAGTAAAACAGAGACATCTTCTCGTCTTCGTTCTACCACTGTGATCCCCTCGCACGGTTCTCTTCTTTGTTCTCAGCATATTTTCTATCTCTTCCTGTCTAAATTGTTGGTATGGGAGGATGAGATTTGAGAGAATCTCAGTAGGAAACAGATACCAATATGCATGCAAGATAAGTGCTTAATGCATGACATACTTGCATTACATAAACTCATGCTCACACAATGACTTATCTGCGTGCTTAATATTTCAAACAACATACTTATAGCCATAGCATAAACAGAAACAGAGCTTCAATCATTCATATATGTTTCACATAATCAAGCAAAGCAATAACATGCATCAATACACCAACATAAATATCAAATGCACGTAGGAGAGGTAAGTTCCCTACCTTAACACTTTTCCGCCTCAAAACACGTACCTTGATCTACGTGCAAACAGCTCAGGGCTCCATATTCGATCCTACAATGTCAAATATACTATTTAGACACTTCCATAGTGTTTCTGGGGGTTATATGAGTCTATCTTGAAAAATTACTAAAATACTCTCGGGACCCGGCCCGGCCCCGCCCCGTCGTACCTGGTCCGACTGTACTTTTCTCAAAATTCTAACCCGGGCTATCCTGACATATTTCCACCCAAGAAATCCATTTCAGAACTTAAAATTACCAAATTCACTGCCAAAAGACGAAATTGCCCTGTGTAGCCCTTATTTCAGTTTTTAGGGGCGTTTTCGTAATTATGCTTTTTCGAGCTTTTCCGAAAAAGTGACCAACTGTAACCCCCCCTAATTTTCCCTCTTGAACTCAATAAAACCATTAAATCATTGAAAATCCAAATCTAAGGCCTATTTCTAGAGCTGGCTAAAACTTATATGAACTCCAGGGAAAATTGGAGTTTTTCGGTTTCGACTCCGTAAACGCGTTCTTTTTTACTCCCAACTACTTTATTGACTATTCTATTATGTTACAACAACCATTTGGACCCAATTTTGGTAGCATAAACCCTAGGCCAATTCAATTTCCAAATTTCAAATCAACAAAAATCTGGCAAAATTTCACCGATTAAATTGCTCACAGCAGCCAGAATAGTCAATATACAAGAGTTTGGAAGTTACCTCAAGCTCCCTCTGGCTTTTCTTAACTTGGCTGAAACCCTAGCTACTCCAAAAAGAGATTTTGAGCTTCACAAACCTTAAACACATAGGAGAGTAGCTTAGGAGAGGAGTTATACGTGTTAGGGACCGATTTACTGAAGAAATCACTTACCTTTGTAAGTTTTTTCCTCCTTTCTCTCTCTAAGAAAATCTCATGCTTCCTCTAAATGCTGAAAGTGGCGTCAGTTTCAGCTGTATAAAGGAGGAAGATGATGTTTTATTTTAATATCTTATATCATATTTCATTTATTTGATAATTTCCCAATTTTCGGATTTTTACAAAATTCTGGCAGATTTCTGCCCAAACTTTGAAAAATCATAACTAATTCTATAAAAATCAAATTAGAGTGATTCCAAAGGCTATAAAACCCTTATTGAGTCTAGTTTCAAGGAAAAATATAGCCTTTTGCTAGTTCGAAGCACAAAATTCCTAGAATTTTAATCTTTGCTTGCTATTCCAGAAACTTCATAGTTTTTCTGTGTTGAATTCAAAAATTCATATCTTTTTGTATATAGCTCTAATTGAGTCATATACCTATCAAATTAAAGTTTAGGATGTCTACTTTCACCCTGTAAAATTTCATAATTTTTGCTCATCATTCAGTCATACAAAATCATATGACAAACTCACTGCCTCATAGGCGATTTCACCATAAGCATAATCACTTTCTTCAAGATTAACCATTTTATTTTCTTTAATGCCCCAAAGATATAAGAAAAATTAGAAAATAGATTTGGGACACCTGCTAAGTCGGGGCTTAGCAATCCGCTTAATTTAGGCTTTTTCTCAAGCCTTCAATCCCAAAATTCAAGATATTACAGTTGCAAACCTCCAGTTTACCTTAAACTTGATACACATTATTTGAATAGTGGGCCATAACTATCATGATAGAAAATGACATCAAAACTGAACAGAACTAAGTTATGTTCAAATTAGGAGCAAAAATATTAGAACACACTATCCCCTTTCATCAAAGCCAACTCTTGCAAATTGAGCAATCAACACAATAGGCTTTTGCATAGCATTGAACTCGTTCATACAGAAATTCAAGGCACATTCATCATATAAAACCATCTGGATAGTATTCTCTTTACCACACATACAATACTTTGTTTAATTATAATGTATTAAACTATTCCTAAACCATAGAAAACTTAGTTAAAATATGGTGAATGTACCTCTCGACACTCAATATCAGGCGAATCTTAGTCTTAACATTAGATCCAAAATGGTATTCCTCTAAAGGGCCAATGTTTATAACAAAGCCAATGACATATAAGAAGAAGTGCATAAGGTTAATCGGTAAGAAGTGAGATAAACAAGGCAAGAGAAAAAAGAGCTCACCAAATAAACACATAGTATGCTTCTCAACAGTTTGAGATAGTATGTCTCTAATAGGAAAGAAGCTAAACACAGAAACATAATGCATTTGATCACACGATCCAATAATAACATCCACTTGATCACTCGAAAATTATTTTATTTACTAGTTAGGCATTATAATATAGGCATTAGACATTAGGCATTTAGTAGAATATATTTTCCTAAGATACTACATGGTCATAACAGATTTTATGAGCATTAGGCATTTAAAAAAATTTGTTGAGACTCGGAATAGTTCTAGGGCATGTGATTGTTCATCCCTACTGACATATGGAACTATCTCTCACCTACTACATTAGCCATCATAGTCATAAAACTACACCTATAGGACAAATCATACAGAAAGTATGAAGCAATATAAGTTTAAAAAAAATTGAAATGGCTTAAGGAGATATAACATTAGGATTACAGGAGATAAAACGGATATACCAATGTTAAATTAGCAAATAAGTTTGAAAAAACATAGCTGTAATAGCTGCCCCTTCCCACATGAAAGAATCCACGTAAACACCAACAATAAGTAATTGTTAAATTACCTCTATCTAATGGATTAATGAAGATTAAGTTACATTTTTTTCCTTCCAGAATGTAGGATGTAGACCCTAATGGGGCCAAAGAAGGAAGGGTTATGGCACATTAAGAAAAAGGTATGAGACTTTGTCTTTAATTTTGATGCATATATAATTTCCCAACACACTAAGTGTCTAAAAGGATAATTTCAATATAGCTCCAGCAGACCTATTTATCATATTTAAATAAATAATTTCACAGCAAGTAAAACATAACCCTATTCTGCCATGTATAATCCCATTTATTATGAGAAAGTATGAAGCAATATAAGTTTGAGAATAACTGAACATGATTTAACCACTGCCACTAATGTTAAAAGACAAAAAAAACATAACGATTATAAAGTATGATTTTGTATTGAAGTTAGAACAGGTATACCAGTCTAATATCAGCTTATATGTTGGAAAGCAATGTTCTAACTGGAAAAGTGAGGGAGTCTAATAGGTAGCATAGGTATACCGCCATGCTGCGACAGAACTGAGTATAGGCTATATACCTTGAAATTAAAGGAAATTTCCTCTATGAGCTTAAGGAGAATGTAGGCATTAGACATTAGGCATTTAGTAGAATATATTTTCCCAAGATGCTACATGGTCATAACAGATATTATGAGCATTAGGCATTAGGAATTTAAAAAAAATTACTGAGACTTGGAAGTTTGAATAGGTCCAGGGCAGGTGATTGTTTATCCCTACTGACATATAGAACTGTCTCTCACCTACTACATTAGCCATCATAGTCATAAAACTACGCCTATAGGACATATTGTACAGAAAGTGATGCATTTACAACTACATACTGGAATAACCTTGATTATGACACATTGATTGACAAGCATTTAAGTTGTGGTCAGTGAAGTAATAAAGAATTACAAACTTGACCAAGATTTCATTGGATTGCAATACCTTGTAGATGGCTGATGCAAGAAAACTGACTAGCTTCATTGACTTGAGAAACTTTTCCTTAGTTCATTTTGAGGAAATAGAAACAACATAAGTTTAAAAACCTTTAGATAGAAACCCATTGAATTCTAAATAAATAGCAGGAAAACTTCATTTTGTGATTTTTCCTTAGTTCATTATGAGGAATTAGAAACCCATATGAGTTCATTTTGAATTTTTGGTTATTAACAAATTTTAAACTCATTGTACATCTAGCCTACTGTAATCAGAAATGATTTTTTTCCTTGACCATTAATCAAACATCCTTTAAAACTTTCCTTGTGAGTGTGCCAAGTACTAACCAAAAGCAATAGTTTGATTCTGCAATATACACAACTCCTTTTAAAAAACTGAAGTTGACATATGAGTTTAAATGCCTTTTGGTTAGTACTAAATCTTAACATCATTGTAAATTCCCACACTTAAATCATGATTCATTTTTTACCCATGACAATCGATCAAATGTGCTTCACCTATTTCATTGTTTATGGATATTATACTAAGCAAAAGCAAGTACCAATAGGTGACATCCTTACCACTAATTAATTAATAAGTAATAAGATTAATCAGAAGTATGGTAGCTGAGAGAAACTTATTCCTTTAATGTGCTCTATATGATCTCATTTCTCCACACCTCACCTGCTACTCCCTTGATCCTAATATAGCTTAGAGGAATTTATTCCTTTAATGTGCTCCATATGCTCCATACCTCGCCTGCTACTCCCCTGATCTTTCTGAATATCAATACCCTGCCAAATAATTAAAGAGTTACTAGGAAGGCTTAAGAAAGTGTAAAACTAAATGAAGTATATAATCGCAAATGCTAAGAAATAGGTTGCATGCATGAGGGGTTAGACAGTTCACAACTAAAGAACAATGCGTATGGTTATAAATTTTATAGTAATTTGAAAATTGAAATTCTTTTATCTTCTCAGAATAAAGTAAGGAATTTTGCTACCTCGCCTGAAAATTATTAAATCATGAAGATTGACAATTTTAAAAATGAGAATAAAACACTTTAGGGGTCAAATAAAAAATATATAGATAAAAAAATACAGGAACTGACCAATCCTTTGTATGGTTTTTGCACGATCTTCAGCAGTAAAACTAAGATCTTTGTTTAGGCCATGCCGAACATTATCACCATCAAGGATATAAGTCAGTTTTCCTCTAGAGTGCAAATTTTGACTCAAAGCACATGCTAGAGTGCTTTTCCCTGAAATCAATATTTGTGATTGATGAATTAAAGAGAAAATAATAGTTTATCAGAGAATGAAAGATAAAGAAACATCCCGGAAAAGGCATTGTTAAAATCATATATATTTTACAGCAAGGATGATTATTATTAATAGTATAAGAAAGAACTGCTTCAGCATAGATCATGCCTCAATAACTTTTCATATCTTAAAATCATATCAAATGACAATTTCAAAAACCTCCTTATCACCTAACCTTATGATCATCCGATTCCCCTGTGAACATGCAACATCAAAAACCATTTTAACCTTGTCTAAACATCTAAAAAAACCTTAGTAGGTATGGATAAAAAAATTACCTTTTCATCAAAAACAACATAATCGATCGACGCGATCTTCCTCGAATAACCATAGTTTGATCCATAGAGATCGGGATCTATCCTCCAAAACTTGCTATCAACCTTCACCTCCATGTTTAGTGGTGCAGAGCCATTTTCGTCAAGGGCACACAAAGAACAAAAATAGATTAGACTAAATTTGAAGAAGAGTAGGTATTATGCATACAAACCCAAAAGGAATATCAATAAGAAGTATGTACCTGAGGTTACCCCAACATGGATTTTGGTGAGAAAATTGTGTTGGGTTTGGTTTGAGAATGAATCATTGTTATGATATGGATAGTTGATTTAGTGGTACCGCATCTCATCCTTCTGTCCATATCATTTTTTAAGCCCCTAGAAGAGCAGTGAAGCATGAAAGTTTTCTTTGGTAATGTGACAATGAAGAGGGACAAAATTTTCTCAAGCTAAGGGTTTTCCCTGGAAACTTCAAGTCCATCCAGAACTTTTTATTAGATTTTTTCCTTTCCACATGAGCCGAGCTGGTTAGTAAAAGAGGGAATAAGAGGAATTTTTTTATTAAATTTTGTCCTTCCCATGTGAATATTTGGTTGGTTTCTAATTAAAGAGTTTCCCTTACTTTTCCAATTGTCAGAAAGTTGAAAAAGTAAAAGAGAGGTTGCATTGACTAATTCTTCTGTTCACACTTTCTTAGATCCAAGCGAAATAGAAAGGCAACAGCTTCCCATCTAAGCTGATATTGTTGTTAAAAACAGTAACGCAAGATACAAAAATAGATAAGATAGTGTGCATGGCTTATTCCCATATTCCTCTTAAGTATATATTGATATCATCAATATATACTACCAGAAGAATCATGCCTGCATCTGACTACTGGTAAAACACAAAGTGATCACGTTGCTTTGATTCAATCCAAATTTATTGGCCACACCACAAAACCTATCAAACCAGGCATGGGGAATTTGTTTTAGACCATACAACAATTTCCTGAGGTAGCACACCTTCCCATACTCCCCCTGAGCAACAAACCCAGGTGGTTGCTCCATATAGACTTCTTTAAGGAGATCATCGTTCAGAAAGGCATTCTTAATATCAAGTTGATGCAAATTCCAATGATGGATGGCAGCTAAAGAGACAAGAAAGTGACTAGAGGTTAACTTTACCACCAGGGAGAAAGTCTCTAAATAATCAATACCATAAGTTTGAGCATAACCTTTTACAACTAATCGAGCTTTTAATCATTCCAAGGAACTATCAGCTTTAGTTTTAACAAAAAACACCCATTTACATATGATAGCCTTCTTCTTAGAAGGTAAATCGACAAGATTCTAGGTACTAGCCTTTTTAAGGGCCATCAATTCTTCTTTCATCGCTGCATGCCAACTAGGATGAGTAAGGGCTTGGTGAAGTGTGATAAAAGTGGAGATGGAATCAAGAGTGGCAACAAGGGAGGAGGATGTAGGAGACAAATTCTGGTAGGCCACAAATGAGGAGATAGGATAGGTACAATCAGCATAACATTTTGGAAGACAAGGGGTGCAAGTACCTTTCCTAAGAGCAATAGGCAGGTCATCAGGATCAGCGTTTAAGGAATCAGAAGTAGGTGAGTCATGATCAGGAGTAAAGTTATCAGGAATAGAATGAGTTGGCGAGGCAGTTATTAGTGAAGGCAGAGTAGCAGCAACATCAGTATCATTGATTATATCTAGTCCTAGAATAGTTGCCTGTGCTGGTAATATAGGGACTCGATAGACTAGGACATCATTGAGTTCATTTGGGGTGGATAGGGACTCAGGTACTACTGAAGATTTGAAAAATGGAGAGGATTCATGAAAGACTACATCAGTGGAGACAAGATAACGATGGAGATCAAGAGAGTAACAACGATAATCTTTCTGGACTCAAGAATAACTAAGGAAGCTATATTTCAAAGATTTTGGATTAAGTTTACTGATACTAGGATGAACATCCCGAACAAAGCACACACAACAAAAAATTTTAGGATCAATGAGAAACAACTTATTGTTGGAGAACAGAAGGGAATGTGGAAGGTCACTATTTAGAATAGCCGAAGGCATGTGATTAATAAGAAAACATGTAGTAGATAAGGCATCAGCCCAGAACAGTTGAGGAACAAAGAAGTGAAACATAAGAGCTCGGGCAGTTTCTAATAGGTGAGGGTTCTTTCGTTCAGCAATACCACTTTGAGCAAGTGTATCAACACAAGAAGATTGGTGAAGAATACCATGATGTTGCATATAGTCTGTGAATTGGGCTGAAAAATACTCTTTCAAATTATCATTTTGAAGGGTTTTCACAGGAATGCCAAACTGAGTATGAATTTTGTTCGCCGTTTAGCTTTCGCAAGTGCACGGGTCGCAAGGAATATTTTAGTGAGAGAAAGAGTATCATTCCTCAAGGACTATAATGAAAGCGAGCTAACTAATGGAACCATATGTTTAATTAGGTTGAATGAAATCATTTAAAATTGATCAAGGTGAACCAAAACATGTGAGTTGAGGTGAAAGAGAAATTAAAAACTATCTTTAGACTAAAATGTATAAAAGCAAATGATTCTTTAAATTCAAGTATTAAATTAAGCTTATGATTGTTTATCCCCTTTGTATTTCAAAAGCACTCACTAAATCCCCCTAATATGTGCTACTTAATGAAATATTATGCTAGCCAAGGATACTAATTTATCTATAAGTGCTCTATTAAGTCTATAAATAGGTGTTTAATTCAATTAATTCATTAATCTCTTAATTAACTAATTAAACCTTGATTTCCATAACAAATCCTATTTGGCTATGTGAGGCTAATGAGTGTATCTCTACCTCATTAACAAAGCTATCCATTCAATTCACAAATTTCAAGCTCTCATACGATTTAACTCAAGTTCTACACTTAATCTACCCCTCTCAAGCATTAATCAAGTGAACCCAACAATTTTATTGGTGCCAATCAATAACAAGCTTTAAGTAAAAGAGAAAAATCAGCATAATCTCTTCATTAATCTCAAATATAAAGGGGAAAATGAGTACTTAATCCATACAAGGGTTCAAAACAACCCTAAAATGAGGTGCCTAGCTACACATAGTCATGAAAGAACTACAACTAAGGATTGGAGCCCTAAGATTGTAGCTAAGGATTGGAGGCCAAAATCTCTTCTAAACTTCAACCCAAGCTCAATACTCTTCAAAGAGGCAAAACCTTAGCACACCCAGCTCCTAGGAACACTTGAAAACTGAAGAATAACCTAATTTTAACTTATCATTTGGTTAAATACCCTCCTTATGCATTTCAACAAGTAAAACACACGGTTGCATTTTCTATTGTGTGCTTCAGCACACACCAATGTGTTGAAGTATATGACACAGTGAGTTCTGGTCCTCGTTGGCTTCGGCACAGGGTTGAGTGCTGAAGCATGTTACACAGTAAGTTCTGACCCCGTTTGCTTCAGCACATCTGCTATTGGCTGAAGCATATGACACAGTGAGTGAAATTCTCCATGGGCTTCAGCATATGCATTGTTGGCTGAGGCCAATAACACAACAGCTTCCCTCCTTATTCATTAAGCTTTTCCTTGGTCTTTGAGAGCTTTTATGACTTGTCATCTTTCACCTACAAGGAGGAGGACATCATAAGCTCTTTAATTTTAAGAGATAATCCTATGTATATGCGTTTAACTCATGATTTAAACTTTTCTTTTGTTCTACCACATTTTCTTCTATCTATGCACAATTTGTACCCAAAAGCAAGTAAAAAGAGAAGAAAATGTGCCAGAATGTTATCAATTTCTATGAGTTAACAAATTTCTGTACAAAAATTAAGAAAATGAGAAAACAGTTCAGAACATTGTTTTATTAAGTAAAGCCAAGTTGTTCATGAATAATCATCAATAAAAGTGACAAAATAGTTAACACCAGTATGAGATGTAACTAAACAAGGACCCCAAATATCAGAATGGACTAACTCAAAGGTGGATGCAACCTGTTTATTAATACGAGATGCCAAGTACACATGATGGTATTTGGTAAATTGACAAGACTCACAATCTAATGCAGACACAAATGAAAATTGAGGATACAACTTCTTTGGAGACAATAGTGACATATGACCAAGACGATAATGGATTTCAAAATGGGATGACCCACCATAACAAGCAACAGAACGTGGGACTGTATCATCAAGAATGTAATGCCCGCCAGATTCATAACCTTTACCAATTATCTGTTTCGTTGACAGATCTTGAATCAAACAATGGTCAGGGAATAATGAGATAAAATAGTTTAAATAATGAGTGATTTTAGTGGGGGATAGAAGATTAAATGTAAGATTAGGGGTATTAACGACAGAGGATAATGAAATAGATGAAGTTGGGTTAGCGGTGCCTGAACCAAGCACACGGACAGAAGAACCATTGGCTATGAATATGGAGGATGGGTTGGTATAAGGAGAATACAATTAAACTAAATAATGGTTACCTATCATATGGTCGGTAGTGCCAGAATCTATGATTCACTTCGTGGAGGAAGTAGCAAGACTAGAGAATAAATTACCTATACCTAGTGCCCTTGCATTTGATGGACCAGCATCTAACTGATCAGGTGTCTGTGTAATATGGGCAAAACTATGTTGTTGATCACGATGTTGGTTATTACGTAATTTACAATAATTTTTCTTAATGTGACCAAGTTCCTTACAATAATTGTAGATAATACTACCATAATTCATGGGTTGAGTGCTAGTTCCATATTTGGACCCATAATTCTTGTTTCAAAGTGGCCACACCTAGCTAGAGCAATTACAGTTGGATTAAAAGACGAATGAACCAAACTATTAGCACGAAGAACTTTTTAAGAACACATCTTCAAGAGAGAGAAACTCTTGACTAGACAAAATCTGAGAGAGAATCATTTCATATGAAGGGTCAAGAGCTTCAAGAAAACTGATAATAGCTTGAAGTTCTAGATTCTTAATACAGGTCAGAAGATCCGCCTGTGAAGACATGAGTACTTTCATTGCCTCATACAATCTCTTGAAGTCTAGGAAGAAGTCCTTCAAGGGATGGGCCTACTGCTGAAAGCGATAAAAGCCGTTACAGACCTCATGAGCCCCAGTGATATTTCCTTTGCCAGAAAACATAAATTCAAGATAATGCATAATTTCTTTGACGGTATTACAGTGGCTAACAAAAGATAGAATCTGTGGTTCAATAGAATTTCGAATTTGAAAAAGAATTTGAGCATCTGCTCTTTACCAAGCCAAAAGTTTTGTTTCATCACCAGAAGAAGGATCCTTAGTTAAATGGGTTTCCATCTCAATTCCTAAAATATAAACTCTAACAGTTTTGTTCCAATCACTATAGTTTGTCCTGTTCAACTATGAAGCAGTACTCTTAGCAGACATAGGTAATATATCAGAGTTCTTAGAGTTAGCCATGTAGAATAACCAACCATGATAGTAAGCAAAATCAAACGAAAGTCTCAACTTATCTTAAAAATAAGTATCAAGTAGGAGCTAGACACCAAATGCTGAAGGTACACAATCCATAAAAAAGGAACAAAATGGCAAGAAAAAAAAATAGAAAATAGAATACAAGCCAACAAACATCACATTGTGACCAAATGGAACAATCTTAACAAAAGGAACTTTAAAAAAATATCATAGCAAAAGCAAATATCGAGAGATACCCGATAATCCAAAGTCAAAATTGGATTACACAGCCTCCAGGGATGGAACGTGCTCAAAAAATCAATCAAGATGTACATGAGACACGTCAGAAAATTTTACTGGAGAATGAGCCAAGCGCCAGTGTGTGTACGGACTGGAAGATGGGGTAGTGGCGCATGACGATACGCACACTGCCGGATATGGACGCCGCCAAGGGGATGCACCAATCAGAGGCTAGAGAATCACATGAGGGGATACGTGTTTACAGGGGGAACACCAACAAAGGAGATCTGAAATGGACTTGGCTGGAATACAAGCTTTTTACAGGAAAAAATGGAGGAGAGGGAAGAACATTGAACTCATAGATGGAATACAAGTCTCTCTGATACCATGATAATTAATGAAAGTTCAGTATTGCTTATATCAATTAGTGTACAATGATACATGATTATATACACAAGAAAGATTTACATTTCCTACCATTTTACATAGTCAATACATTTCCTAATCCTATGTGATCTATTCTAACAAGAAGATTCATACAAAATTCACCTAAATCAGTGTTTCTCATCACTCTTTGCCATCTCCTCTCTCCTTCAACAGTTCAACCCCATCTCTCCTCAGTCGCCTTCCCAGTTAGTACTTTACACTTTGTTTCTCCCCTTGAATTGATTATTAGAGTCTCTGACTTTTGTAAATTTTACAGCTTTATGCAAGAATTGCTGAAGCACCTTGGTACAGTTGGAACCCTAAGATTGTAGCTAAGCTTGCTACTTTACTAGATAAATAGGAACAATATTCAACCTGGGAAACTCTAATTTTGGAGGCCACTTCCAAATTAGAGTCTTGCTCTCAAGATTTGGCTCTTTTCTATTTTAAATTGTTAGAGTATCACTCTAAGCAAAGTTCAGAAAGAGGGTTTGAGATTGCTTACTCTTACTTGAACTAGCTTCTTCATAGCACATCATCCTCTATTTACACAAGATGTCATGTTTATGAACACATGGTCAGTGGCTTATATTTAATGGATAGGCCTTGTAAGGCAGAGAATTTGGTTGAGGATATGAGAACCAAAACATTTAAACCTTCAACATTTGAATTCAAGTATATCATGCATGGTTATGGATGATTCGATTATTCCAAGATCTAGATAGAATTCTGGTTTAAATGGAAAAAGAAGGGTTTATCATTGATACGGTTTGTTCAATTCTGGTTTAAATGGAAAAAGAAGGGTTTATCATTGATACGGTTTATTCAAATATGGTTCTTTTAGCCTATGAAATTCATGGTGAGCACACAAAGATGGTTTCATGGCTTCAAAGGATGAGGAATTCATCGATCCCATTCTTTGTAAGGACATATAATTTTATTTTGAATTCATGTCCTGTGATGATGAGAAAATTGGTGGACTTAAATGGCTTCCCATTGTCAATTGAAGAGTTGAAGGCTAGTTTTAAAGGTGATGAAGCTATGGTGGTTCTAGAGCTAATCAGAACAATTGAGATTCTAGAGGAGGTCAGGGTATGGGACTCTAAGCATGCAAAGTTGGACTTACATGGACTACATTTGGGTTCAACTTATTTAATTATGTTACTTTGGTTGCAAGAAATGAGACGGAGACTGAACGATTCCAGTTATTTGGTTCCTGTAAAAATTGTGGTGGTTTATGGGTTAGGGAAGCATGGCAATCTTAGAGGACAATTGTGAAAATGTTGGTGAAGATGAAAAGTCCACTGAGGATTGATGATAGGAAGAATAATGGTTGCTTTGTTGCCAAAGGTAAAGCTATGAGAGATTGGTTGTGTTTGAGACATGAATCACAAATACAATATGCAAAATCATAATGAGGTCATTGCCTAACCGGTAAACCAAGCTTGCTTCTAAATCCCTTGGTCTCAAATTTGATTCTTTGTTTTGGTTTTGCAAATATGAGGGAGAGGGGGGTTATATTAGATGTATTCTGAGAAACTAATAAGGAAAAAGAAAGTGTGTGTGTGTATATATAGTATACTTATTCTAGTCATTAATGTAAGAGTTAGATAACTAATTTATAGAAATTAGTTAAGTTATTTGTAATAAATATGTATAGGTTTTCTAAAGTTCTCTTTAATTATGTCCATTAACCCTTGGTCTTTAATCAGGTTAGTGTTCTGTTATTTAGTTGTTGTTCATTAATTAATAATGTCCTATGAAAATGGCTCTTGTTGTTGTTTTGAGCACTTAATTCCCACAAGTTGTTGCTATAGTTTGTTGGAAATCTAACTGTTTTGTGATAACATAATCTGGGAAAAAAAATCTGTACAGCTAGGTTAGATCCTCTGACTTGTATATCTCTTTGATATTTGGCTTGGAGTAATACCATTCTAAGTTATGTTTTAATTTAGTGTGATTTTTTGATTGTCAGTGTTATTGGTTTGTTGAAACAATACTAGTTTGTTAAAATTTGTTGAAATCTCTAAAACTCTATGATTGTTGTTTTTTTGTCTATCCTTTTGCTGTTGGATATAGGGTGCTACAAGCTAAGTGTTAAGATATATATAGATCATAGTTCGATAAAAGCTAAACGAACGTTGAATATGATAATAGAGTGAGGGGTTTTTTAGACTTCGTTAGAAGAAATGCCGATGATGGTAGTAGGAAGTTTTATTGCCCTTGTGTAGTATGTTTGAATGAGAAACGACTAAGTGCTGTAAATATATATACACATTTAATTTGTGAAGGTTTTTGTAAGAGTTATACAGTATGGGTATGGCATGGTGAAGAATTAAAAATGCCAAGTTCATCTCAACAGGGGGAGTGGCCTTTGATGATAATGACAAAGATACGGATGATCGGATAGAGGATATTATTTGTGATATAGGAGAAGAGGCTTTTGAGCAATCACATGCATATGGTAATATGTGCAGTGATGCTGAGACGACACTGTACCCGGGGTGTAAAAAATACCAATTGTTGAAAGCAGTATTGAAATTGGTAAGCTTGAAAGCACGACATAGATGGAGTAACAAGAGTTTTTCAAAAATGCTTGAGGCTTTTAAGGGCATGCTTTCAGATGATAATGTGTTGCCTTCTTGATACTATGATGTTAAGAAAATACTGTGTCTACTAGGGATGAAGTATAAAATGATCTATGCATGTCCTAATGATTGTATATTGTATAGAAAAGAGCATGAAGAGGAACAACAATGTCTGATATGTAAAACCTCAAGGTACAAATCAAATAACGCCCCTGTAAAAGTGTTGTGGTATCTTCCAAACATACTAAGGTTCAAGCGCTTGTTTGCTAATGAAAATGACGCAAAAAATTTGAGATGGTAGGTGGATGAGAGGATATCCGATGGAAAGCTTCGACATCCGGCTGATTCTTCTCAATGCAAAAAAATCGATCAATTATTTCCTACTTTTGGTAAAGAATCTAGGAACCTTAGGCTTGGGCTTAACACGGATGGCATGAATCCTTTTGGAAGCCTGAGCAATATACATAGTTTATAGCCTGTTTTGTTGGTAATTTACAACTTATCTCCTTTGTTATACATGAAACGAAAGTACATCATGTTGCCTATGTTGATTTCGGGACCAAAACAACCCAGAAATGACATAGATGTTTATCTAGAACTGTTGATCGAAGACTTGAAAGAGTTGTGGGATGAAGGTATTGATGTTTTTGACGTGAGTAAGAAGGAGGTTTTTAAAATGTGAGCCATGATCTTTTGTATATAAATGACTTCCCTGAATATGGAAACTTGTCAGGATATAGAGTTAAAAACCATAAAGCATGTCAAATTTATGAAGAAGGAACATGCTACCATCAACTTCAACATGGAAGAAAGACAGTTTGTCTTGGCCATAAGAGATTTCTTAGACAAAGCCACCCATATCGTAGATTAAAGAAAGATTTTTTTGGTGGACAAGAGTTTGAAGATGCTCTAAAGGTATTGACTCCGGAGCAAGTTTATGAAAAGGTGAAAAATATCAATGTTATCTTTGGTAAGACTATAAAGAATAGGAATGAAAAAAATAAATGGAAAAGGAGGTCTGTCTTCTTCAATCTTCCATATTGGCCCAATCTTGATGTGAGACACTATATTGATTTCATGCATGTAGAGAAAAATGTATGTGATAGTATTGTTGGGACACTACTTAACATACAAGGTAGTTCTAAGGATGACGTGGAGGTAGGATTAGACTTACAAGAAATGGGGATACGAGAAAACTTGTATCCAAAGCCATATGTAAGAGAACTTTTTGTCCTCCAGCTGCTCATACTTTGTCTAAAGATGAGAAAAGAAGCTTTTGTGAGTGTTTACATGGCATCAAAGTTCCTTTAAGGTATTCTTCAAATTTTAGGAAGCTTGTGTCGATGAAAGACTTGAAGTTAGTAGGGATAAAGTCTCATGATTGTTATGTCTTAATACAAGAACTACTCTCAGTAGCTATTTGAGGCATTGCCGAATATGATCTTCAACATATTTTGACTAGACTTTGTTTCTTCTTCAATGCTATTTGTAGTAAAGTCATTGAGACAGAAAGATTAGATGAACTGGAAAATGAAGGATATATGATCTTGTGCCAGCTTGAGAAGCTTTTTCTTCCTTCTTATTTTGACATCATGGTACATCTAATTGTTCATCTAGTGAGGGAGATAAAGTTGTATGGCCTTATGTATTTATGATGGATGTACCCAATTAAAAGAACTATGAAAATCCTAAAAGGGTATGTGAAGAATGCAAATCGGCCTGAAGCATCTATTGTTCAGAAATATATTTCCGAAGAAGCCATGGAGTTTTGTCAAGATTACCTGCCAAATGTAAGACATATTGGGCTTCTTGAATGTCATGATGAAGAAGGGGGTAGACGCGAGGCTACAGTAAAGAGTGTTGACCCTGATGAATTGCAACAAGTTCACTTGTACATCTTGAATAATGTTGATGAAGTTCAATATTACATTAATTCTCATAAAGAAATTGTCCGGAAAGAAAATAGTCGAATGACCGAACAAAGTTTAATTAGGGAGCATAACAAAACTATTGCACATTGGTTCAAACAAAAGGTTGATGGAGAAGAACGTGTTTTTGATACAATTAAATGGTTAGCACGTGGTCTTGAGGTTGATGTCATAACTTGGACTTCATTTGTGATCAATGATTATATGTTTTATACGAAGTCCCTTGATGATAGGAGCACAATCCAGAACAGTGGGGTTATGTTAGTGGATGAATCTATACACTTCTCTAGTTCGAAAGATAAGAACCCTAGATTGGCAGCAATACCTTATTATGGGGTTATTGAAGAGATTTGGGTAGTTGATTATGTTAAAATTAAATTTCCCATTTTCAAATGCAAGTGGGTTGATGTCAACAATGGTGTGATGATTGATCAGTTGGGATTTACATTAGTTGATCTGATTAGTAGAATTTTTGGAGATAAACCTTTTATTATGCCATATCAAGCGAAACAAGTGTTTTATATTATCGATCAGGCAAATAAAATGTGGTTTGTAGCTCTCCAAGGAAAAGGGTCGTTGAAATTAATCAGCAAAGTCGTTCAATAAATGATCTTCTTGAGACTCATTCTTTTTCTAGGGGTCTACCAGAATTGAATGAAGAAGATGAAGCAGACAATGAAAACAGTAGAAGAAACGATCATCATGAAGGGATATGGGAGGATATCCCTTTATAAAACTACTTTGAAGGTTAGTTAGCTAAAATAATTATCATGAACTATATTTGAATTATGTATATTGTTAGTGGTATATGTAAAACTACTTTTTTTGTTGTCATCGAGGTGTCTTAGTGTAGATGCTCCGAAGCCAGCTAGTGTTCATCAGCGATGGATTACTATCTGCTATGTTCTTTCTCAATAGATTCATGTACCATCAATTAAAGTGTTTTGATTATATTATGATCTTAGCAAAAGTTTTGATTTCTTTTGTCAAACTGTAATGTTAAAACAGGGGAATAAAAATGTTTAGCAGCATACCTTAATTTTCATATTGTGTGTGATCATGTGTTGATTTTCAATGATTTATTGTTGTTTCTTCTGTGGAATATGGGGTGTAAGAAGAATGATAATGTAAGTTACATGATTTGAAATTATATTTTAAAATGCTTGACGAAATGGGAATGTGTAAGAGAGAATAATTTATTTGGTGGTAGGAAGAATGATTTATTATTGTTACTTCTGTGGAATGTGGGGTATAGAAAGAATGATGTAAGTATTACACCTTCCAATTGAAATGATTGATGAAAATGTTGATCTTTATAAGATGTTTGTTATAATGTGTAAGAGAAGAATTTATTTGGATGTCGTTGAAATGGCTACTTGTTGAGTGAAATGTTTTAACAGGGGAAATTGCTAGCTGGGTAAATGTTTTAAACGGAACAATTTTTTTTTTAAAAATGCAACTTTTTAGACCGGTTCTTTCTACAATTGGTCTAAAAACAACAAGTCTAAAAAGTACATTTTAGACTGGTTGTCTAAAAAGCCGGTCTTGAAAGTATTACTTTTAGACCAGTTTTTTACACAACCGGTTTAAAAATTCAAACTTTTTAGACTGGTTTCTTCGATAACCAGTCTAAATATAATTATTTTTAGACCGGTTGTATAAATAACCGGTCTTAAAATAGTTTTTCAAGACCGGTTCCTTAATCGGTCTAAAAAGTAGCAGACTTTTTAGACAGACTGTATCAAGACTTCATCCAGATCCGGTCTAAAATGTCATTTTTAACCTGTCTTAAAAGTGATTTTTCCACTACTGATAGTGAAAGAAATAAAGAAAGAAGTGCAGAGCGTGGTGGTGGTGAAGAGTGAGGACATTTTCTTGACTGTGCTGGTTCTTTCTCATATTATAAATTATAAATTATCAAAAATTTATGGAAAAATTAGTCTAGGAGTGCTTACAAATTTACCAAATTTTAAATCGAGTCCTTGTAATTATTTCTTTTTCTTTTTATTGAATCTCAATGATTACATAGTAGGAAAATATTGTTGAGAACTCATAATTAGCTGGCATCAAATGCTTCATTTTCTCAATATTCAAAATCACCCTGTTATTTCCGAATACTATTGGTCGAGTTTGGATAAAATTTTATTAGGCCATTATTAATAATAAAAATTATATATGGTAAGATTTGATTGAAAAATTGGACCTAATAGATATAAGCAAATAGATATAAGTTTTGTTGTATAGAAGAAATGGACATAAGTTTTGTCCATTTGTAAATATTAAATTTAAAACCCTATTAAACTTGATTCCTTTTTTGTGTATGCAGAAACCCTTCAGTTAAATCTATAGCCGGTAAAACGAGTTGGGTCCGCTCGCCAAAAATGGTGAGCTCGGGCTGGCAACCTGCGGGCTACAATGAGCTGTGTAACATCCCGAATTTTGGGCCTAAAAGCTTGAAAATAAGTCTGAATCAAGCAGGCTACTAAGCCTAGTTTGGAAAGAGTCCCAAAATTGTTTGAGAGATAGAATGATTTTCAAGGACTATATGATGAAGCGCTTTCGGGTAGAGAATAATGCTCCGAATTATATAAAGGCTCAGTGTGTGTTAGTAGTTGAATAAAGTATACCGAAAAATACTTGGCAATTCCTCGAGTCATAGGCCATGTGCCGCCATTTGTCCAAAAGGGGAAAAATATAGAAAAAGAAAGAGGAGAGATGAAAGAGAGTTCTTGAAGAATCATAGTGTTTTTGAGTGAATTTCACCCCCAAAATCACGTTTTTGGCTGATTTAGCTTTCACAAATCTTGTTCTACTCATGGAGGGCTGTGTCTCTATGGTTTCAGATTCTCAAATGGAGGAGTTTTGTGCTGGCTCTAAAGAGTAGATGCTGCCATAATCAAGAACGGGCTCTAACATTGGATAAAGGCAAGCGTATGCTCCAATTTAAGTATAATATCTTGAGGTTTTGAAAAGTAGTCATGAGGCTATATTGTGCCCTAACTTTTGGCCAAGTAGGGTTTAGAGTTTAGGAGCTGGAATTTGGTAAATTTAAGGTTGGAAATGGATTCCTCATGCAAAATTATATGAAAATAACTTGTGGTTGTGATTCTTGGGTGATTAAATAGAAAACCCTAATTTTGGGACTTAAGGGATAGATGCTGCTAGATTCTGAGTCAGGTTGTTGGGGATTGCTTTTGGTTTATTAAATCTTGTCTAATGGCTGTAATAGTTAACTAGTTTATAGTAGACATTCTAAACTTTAAATGAAGTATAATATGCGTTATTTTGATTAGTAGATTGTAAGTTATGTCTTGTTAAAATTTAGGCCTAGAATGTGGAATGTATTTGGTGGTAGGAAGGTTGGTCAAGGATCCTTAGAGTTTTTCCTTGTAATTGGCACTGAAAGGCATTTTTTCTTTATAGAGGACTTATAAAGCTTGCCATAGGAATTTGAATCACCTCATTTGGATTTTTCTAAATTAAGTTATAAATTTTCAAAGTTGATTGATGAATCTAGTAGATTAAGGGTAAACTAGAATTGTCTCTTGGTTGTGGCTAAGCACCTTAAACCACCTTTTGACTGTGGCCAGATGATTTCTTGGCTGCAACCCAAAATATTCTTGATGCCTTTTGGCAGGGGCTAGAAGATTCATTGGCTGCGATCAAGACCCTACTTCACTACTTCCAATGACCCCTAAGCGACTCAAATGATAACCAACGAGTTCAAACCAAAGGATAAAGTAGAGATGGGTCAAATAATAACATAATGTTGATTATGTCGATAGAATTGGAATAAGTAATGACTCATCTATTCATGAATTCTAAATTATAAGATTCGACATTTGCTCGAGCCTGAAGAAGAAGATTGCTAATAAAGATAAAGATAAACACCAGAAAGGCCATCAGTTAGTAAACTTACCTAATTTGCACGTATTGATATATATGCCTATGTATTGATGTGTATAATTACTTTGCATGATTATGTGTAGCATATATGACTGATTGAAGCTATGTTTCTATTTATAATGTAGTCATAAGTATGTTATGTGAGGCATTGAGCATACAAATATGTCATTATGTTAGTATAAATTGAGGTAAGTCAAGTATGTCATGCACTAAGCATTTATCTTGCATGCATTTTGGTATTGTTTGCTACTAAGATTCTCCCAAATCTTACCCTTCCTCAAACCATATAGGTATGTAAACACAAAAAGGGAATACATGAAGATATGCAAGAGAGAAATGTGATGGTGAATTGAAGATTCATGTAATTTATTTTATGTAATTTATCATGTGAAATGATTAATTGTATAAACATGCTAAGTTGAACAATGTTGTCAAGTATGTCATCTATGGCATGTATATATGTGAACAAGAAGGAGTGTATGGCGGCATCAGAACACCTAGGAATTCGGTGATGTCTTTGCACATAATAGTGGTATCAGTACATATGACATTGGTATTAGTGCACATGACAATGGTATCAGTACCTGAATGGTGATATTAGTAGTATAAGTGAGTACTGGTATTAGTACATACAACAGCGGTATCGGCATCGACAAGGACTTATTAGTTAAGAAACAACATTCAGGTTCATAAATAGAGAAACAACTCTGATACTAATTATGAATTTATGAAGTTAAGATAAGAAATCCGGAAAGTACAGTTTTGCCAAATGAAGAGTGACCCCAAAAATAAATATACGAGATTTGATTTGGGGGCTGTAACTATCGTTTCCCCTAAGCCATAACGCTTCTGAATGTATAATAAAGGGGTATAAATGACGGATGTTATAGGTTGGCCTGCTTAATTTTTTTTTTTAGTTTTTTTATAAAATAAATCCAAACACCCTTATTGCCTTTCCTTTGATGTTGTGTTTAATTAGTTCATCATAGTTTTTATTTGACATTTTATTTTCATATTATATTTATTTATTCTACTATTATTAAATATAAAAGAGATGTGTTTATATGTTTTTGTTATGTGAGTAGATGGAAAAAAAGGAAAGTAAGAATGAAATTGGCTTCCTAACACAAATGTATAAGAAAAAAAAAGAAGTGTGATGTGAGTATGAAAGAGAAAGGGAGTGAGAATTAAAACAAAAAGGAGTGGAATAATTTTTAAAAAATAGGTGGCTGATGGGGCCGTGTGCCAGCCCATGAAGGGGTGGGCTACACCAGCCAACCCCGTCTGGCTGTAGCCCACGGTGAACTGGCCTAAATTCCCACCCTTAGTTGAATCATGATAAAGTTTTCAATAAAATAGTGAAGGAAGGAATTAAAGAAACATAAACAAATGGAGAGGCAATTTCGTCCTTAATTAGTGCTTAAACTTAGTTCTAAAATTGTCACCCAACACTACTACAAAAATAGATATTAGTGGTGCACCTTTTGTGACACTTCTTTAAAGAAGTGCCACAGTTTCTTTCTAGATTTTTTAAATTTTGTATTTTTTTAAAATAAAAGCACTTTAGGTGCCACTTCCTCAAGGAAGTGCCACAGCTGATTGGTGACATTATGTGGCACTTTCTTGAAAAAGTGCAACCTAAGGTGTTTTTTTTAAAAAAAAAAAATGAAGTAGCAGCTATAGCACTTGTTTAAGAAAGTGCCACAGCTACTAGGTATTTTGTGTGGCACTTGGTTTAGGAAGTGCCACACAAAGTAATTTTTTTAATTTTTTTTTCAAATTATTCTCTCTCCTGCAATCTGCTTCTATCACATTTAGCCTCTTAATCTCCACTCCCCATCTAACATGTGCCATAACTCCTTATCCTTTTAGTCCTCACATTTTCTCCTTCTTTTCTTTTTGTGATTCATCACCGTCTCCACTTCGATCGGCACTTCCTCCTTATTCCTTTGTCACTCATCACCTTTGTGAGGATTTTCTTTTGGAAAAATTGTGGTTTGCCAGATTTTTACATCTATAAATAATAGATCTTCAATCACTTTCCCTTCCCTGAATCTTATGAAGATGGTGACACTTCCTTCCTTCACACATGCACATTCTCTCTCTTTTCACTTGTTTCTTCTTCCATTATTTTTATATTAAGCTTCAAATTTTAGATATGCGTCGTCCAACTTAGCATTAGCCACGAAGTAGTAAGTTTATTTGGTCTAATTGCTATTTTAGTTGCATTATATCACATATATAGCTTACCAGTTTATTTTGAATTATAGTTTCTTACTATTATGTTGCATATGTTTTTACAGGAGAAGAAATCTTTGGTTTTTTATGATGGAGGGAATGGTGTTTGTATTGTTTTATCAATTGCAGCGTTGGTAAAGAATGGTCATATTTATTTTCAAGTTTCCTGCTTTTAATTGTTCTAATTTTTCTTGATGAAGAATGCTTCTGAAATTTCTTTTCTTATTTTATTTCTGAAAAAATTATTCTCATTTTTATATGCTAAAAAATAAATGAGATAAAATTAAATGTTATTATATATAAGTTGTATTTATTTAGTAGTTATAATTTTTAGTTGTTGTAGTAATTATTAACATTGATGATTTGCATTTGATGAAGAATGCTTCTGAAATTTCTTTTCTCATTTTATTCCTAAAAAAGTTATTCTCATTTTTATATGCTAAAAAATAAATGAGATAAAATTAAATATTATTATATATAAGTTGTATTTATTTAGTAGTTATAGTAATTATTAACATTGATGATTTGCATAAATAAAATAATTATTTATTTTTAACACTTGTATTTTACTTAGTAGTGATTTTGTTAATTAGTAATTTGTTAATTTATATCATTTTAGAGTTATTTGATTGTGGTTTGCTTTTTTTTTTTTTTTCATTTTGTTTTGGATATGAAAATGTGTTCAAAGTGTGTTATCAACTATAATTATAGGGTTCTTTTGATCAAATAATAATAATAATTATAGGGTTTTAAAAGTCAAATATGAAAATAATTCTTTTAAAAAAATAATAATTTAAGTGGTGCTTTCTTCCTGTGGCACTTCTTCAAGGAAGCGCCATCTAAAGTATCATTTTTTTAAAAAATAATTATTGACTTCCTGTGGCCCTTCCTTAAGGAAGCGCCACAGGAAGTGTTTTTTTAAAAATATATATATATATATATATATATATGTTGTGGAGCTTGGACTTTTTTAGTGACATTTTAATATGTGACACTTACTAAGCGCCACAGCTAATTTAAATATACGAGCCACAACTTTATTTTTTTGTTGCAATGCAAGTCAAATTCATTGAGCCTTTTTGGTTAGCAGGGGACCATTTTATCATTTTCCTTTCCTTTTTAATGTATGGAGGCTTCTGTTTAATAAAACTGTATACACACTATTTTCTCCTGGGGGAGGGGGTACCAAACACTCTTTATGTCGAACATGAGACAATATAGGTTGTATTTAGGAGATTGTTTGAAATGAAAAAGAAAGAAAAGGGTGGGAAGAGAGGGAAGAATGAAATAGCTACAAAATAGTATACGGCAAGTAGTAATGTAATAATTGACCTTTCAAAAACTATATATTCTTCTAGTTTTATTTTTTCCCCCTTTTTTTGCCTAAATATATAGTTTTTTTTTTTTTTTTTGCTTTCTAGTATTCCCTCCCCTATAATTTCTTATTTTCCCCCATTTTTATTTTTCTTTTTTGGATACATCCCACTTTTTTATCTGTCCAAACATAATATTAAAGTTAACATCGTTAACTCTCATGGATAGAAAATGATGACTCAACAATTAATTGCTAACACAAAGAATTTTTAACCCAGAAACTAATAACAAACATCAACGGTTTACACAATTTAAAATATTAAAATTTGGCCTACACAATTTACAACGATAAAAATGTAAAATACTTATAAAGATCCACTAAAAACAACTTTATGATCCTATTAAAAATGAGGTATAAAGATAAAATTTGTGTTTTAGTTTTGCTTTTACAATAATTGAGTTTCTTTTACCTGAAAATATTTGAGTTAATAAAATGGAAAATATGCATGTCTGGTCATCTTACTTTATATAAATTTTATTTTTTCATTGAATTTTGTAAATTATTTTTTTAGTTCACTGAAGTTAACACTGTTAGTGTTTAGCTGATGATTTGTTGTGTCAATCATTATTATTTTTTAAAAAAATATTTTTTCTAAACTACCATTTAAAAGAAATTAGTTAAAGAAGTTGTTTGCAATAAATGCATGTTGATTTTTTAAAATATTATTTTAATCATTTGTATAAGAAACTATTTTTTAATGAAAGCCTCATTACTAAGTGTAATCAATACAGATAATTGGAGGAAAAATTATCAATTTAAAAAATAAAGTAAATTCGAGTATTATATTTACAATCAAAACAAAGAATTCAACTAATTCATACATTGGAGTTATTCGAATTTTTTTTTTAACTTTGAATATTTAAGTCGGGGTTTTATATTAATTTTGGCTTCCGGGAACAACTTAAATGAAAATGTCTCTAAACTTTGTTTCTCTTCGTATGTTTGGCTGACCCTCATTGTTAACCTAGAGTTAGTTTGTTTGGTTAATACTTATATGTTAGTGCTCTACTTGATTATTTAATTAACACTTAATTAGGTGGATATACACATGTAAAGTGTGATTTTCAATAAATTTCTCAAACTAGATTTTATTAAAATCACATTCCTTAAAAAATATGTACTGAATAAATAATGTTAAGACAAATTTACCTTTTGCCTTCTGTACCAAATATATATATTATAACATAACTGAGACAGACCTGAGCAATACATAAAATTTACGGAATTTAGATAAAACATTAAAAGAAAAGATATTGACTCACTTACAAAAATCAAAATATTTATTAGGAGTAAATAAAGGAAACTAGAATGAGTTTGACCGAATATAACTCGGGTTATAAAAGGAATCATATCCTCTTTCATACAGGAATTATTTACAGAGAATCCTCCATTTGGATCTCAACCTTTCTCCTTCAGGTTATATCAGCACAGCCTGCCTTCGTTTCCTACAGGAGGTGTAACATTCTATTCTTCTCTATTTCTCCAGACATTTTTTTTTTTTACATATTGCCCAGTAGTTTCATTTATCGAATCATTCCCATAAATCCTTGATAAAATTTTCCCCTAGATCCCCAAAAGAGAGTTTAGCCTATTATACCTTATTTGTTTTCAATAACAGTTGATTAAAGGCGATGTTGCAAATGACGTCAGCTGCAAATTGCTCACAAAGATCTGAAAGATTTGAGAGAGAGTAGGAAGGAAAATTTCTTTTCATTCACAATTTTCGGTTGGGAATGATTCTCATCCTAATGGGCTGTTTGGAACTAGACCTTTGAAATGGAGGAAAGGAAAAAAAACTTTTGAGTTAGATTTTAGGGAATTGAATAAGTGGGGTTATAAAATTTTTACAAAGATAACATGTAAGATAAAATAGTAATACAATTTAATTAAAAACTTTTAACCCCGTTTCTTTAGTTTAATTTTTTAAATCCAAATCAATTAAACTATTTAAAAAGCATTCATCTATGGCAGTATTAGCAAGGCAATTATTTTTTGTGGGATAATTAAATATTAGAGCTTCTACGTCAATGATACTATTACGCAAAGTATCTTGCTAATTAGATTAGATATGTTAGACTGATTGTATTCATGCATACTGATACACATAAAAAATAAACTTAATTACCATGGCACAATTATATAAAGAAATTTATAAAATAACTTGTCGCTACTAGGGGGGAAAAAAAGAGAGGCCTTTAAGACCGTCATGTGTAGACCTCTTATAGGCGAAGACGGTTTAAAACCTATGATTGGTGGTATTTTTATAAATATTAATATAACTTAAAATCAGTCGCGCTTTTGTGCAATATAAATAATATTTTCTAGACTGGTTATAATATAATGCTGTCTCAATAACTATTAAATATTTTGAAAATATGAAAATGTAATTTCTTTTGAGACTGGTCACCCATACAACCGATTTAAACATCCTTTTAGAGACCGTCGCTTCGTTATAACCAATCTAAACATCAATGAGAAGTCGCCACAAAGGATAAAAGTGTGCCATAACAGCTAGCCAATATTTCCATTATTTCTGTAACAGCTCGGGATCACACACAACACCCACGGCTGGTTGAGACTACACACAGCATCAGGAAGGATTTGTCCCCCCTCCGCACCACACAGGAGGTGCTTAGGGATTTTCCTCTTAGGTACTCCTAATTTCCCCAAGTATGCTATAGCGCATTTGGCTACCAAGTGGCTCTTAGGCTTTGGACTTATCCTTAGGTCCAGAGTTCGAATCCTTGGGGAGGCGACTCTTGGGAAAATTAGGAGTACCCAAGAGGAATCCCCAAGCACCTGTGTGGTGTAGGGGAGACAAATCCTGCCAGGTGCTGTGTGTAGTCTCGGCCAACCACGGGTGTTGTGTGTGGTCTCAGGTTGTTACAATTTCTCATCGAATTGTTGACGCCCTGGTATATCTTCTTTTGCTAATGGAGATTTATTAGTTTAAATTGATTTATTGTTTTGATGTTTTATACATTTATCAAAAGTTGAGTTTTGATGATTCGAAGATTATGATTTTCACACTTGACACCTGATGATGTTCAATAGATTAGTGTATATTTCAAATTCTTTTTTTCATTGAAAAAATTATATTGAAAACATGACAAGTGTTGCGCTCATTTGAGAGTACTATTGCAGAGTTATTATTTTCTTTAATTTTTATTATAAATTTATTAGTGTTAATCTGATTATGTCGGGATGACTTAGCCTTTCTTCTTGTCAGGTTTTCCCTCTTTGTTGTCGCCGTTGTGCTCTTGTGTTCAAGGGACATCATTGGCTTTCACAAACTCTCGCTAACCCTCTTCTATCAATTTTCTCTTTGGTTGTCTTTGATTGCATGGAGGTTTTAATTGGTTTTCTGTGATGCTTACTCCTTTTCATTCTTTGTCAAAACCCTGAGTGTGTACTTGCCAAGAAAAAATAACAACAGACACAACATTAATGATGTGGGTTTTCTTGTTGAGACTTTCGGTAGTCTCGTTATGGCTTCGATGTCAACATTGAACTTATCTATGACACTTTTTCTTTCCTCCATATTTTGTGTTCATGCTACACAAATACCCCTATCAGAAAGGGTGTAGGGGTTATGCAAACCCTTAAACTCAAGTGTTTCCATATTCCCTCCTCCGCCCTTTTTAATAGGGGTATATATTTTTTTCCAGAGTCCTTTGCTTTCCAGAGCTAATTCTTGTGAAGAGACAATTATATACAGGTTACCAGTTATATTATCACTTATTTACATTAACAGTTGCCATTGATTCTCCTCACAAAGCCTGGAATGTCTTGATTCATTGTCAAATTGAATGGTCACATGATGTTGAAAGTACTACTATTATATTATATATATATATATAGAGGAGGACAATTAGCTCAGAAACTCTCACTTGAAAAGTCTTATATTCATACATCACGGTTATTATATAAAAACTGTTATTTATGTACTTATTTCATAACAATTGTCTGTGTGAGACTGTTATTAAAGTTTATTAAAAGTCACAGTTTCTATATACAAACCGTTATGTATGTTATTGAATAAATAATAGTTGTAAAATGAGACCGTTATATATCATGCAAGTATTATCATATATTATAACGATTATTTACTTGTGCCAGTTAATTATTATCATAGCAATGGGCATGTCATGGCAACACTGAGCCTCAATACATAACTTGTGTTATATTATAACTGTTATAATAGGTCCAAAATAAATAACGGTTTTGGAACCATAATGTATCTACATGGAGTTTTTATAGCTCCGCATTGATGATGGTTTGAAACCGTTATATATGACAGTTAATAATCATCATGTATCACAATTTTTGTAGTAGTGATTATGAATTCCATGGATAAAAATTCACATACACTAATGTTTTAAATATATACTGAGCCATGTTTCATATTTGACGTTCAGAATGATCAAAATGCATAAGCATAATAACCTAGCACCAAAGCTAAGGGTCTCAGCATTTAACTTTAACGAGCCTCGTAATATGAATCATGCATCAACAATATGTAGATGCCAGCCTAAAATTTTATTCACTATATCTAATACTAAAAAATCATCTAATTCCTTTAAAGGTGGAGAAAATATATGTAAAAAAGGTAAACCTTGAAAAAACAAATGTTGAAATTAAGATTCAATTAATAATATTAGTAAGATTCACATGTTAGTTGTAACCCCCGCCACGATCAAGGCCGAGATTAAGCGTTTAAACACGTTTAATATTGAATAAGAGATCCGGGGTAATTAAAATTTTTTTCAACACTTGTACAAATAGATCTCCATTCATTTCAAAGTAAAAGCAATGTGCATGTTCGGTAAGTCACATATACAATATCAGAGTATCAACACAATTCTTGACATACACCCGGAATAATAACATTAATCCAAAGGTTTATACAAGGCATCATTGCCTATCTCAATATCCATACCGGGGATTACACAAAACTATCATGCTATGATCTATTCAATAGGTACATTTATCCCAAAATGATAACCAGTTCAGTATAAACCAAAATATCTAACTAAGATTACCGCTGGCAGTCCTAATCGTCCTTGCTCACTTGCTTGTTCTTCAATCCACTTACCCTATCTAAAAATGTTATTTGGAAAGAATGAGATTCTAGAGAATCCCAGTAGCAACAGTTTATGTATATGATGCATATTAAATAAAGCAAGTAAACATATATCACAATGCAGCAATCAATATTCGAGGTTGGGCACAATGCCACGTCCCCTTCACTGTATACAAGGTCGGGCTTTCGCCGCGTCCCCTCACTGTATCTGTATTCAAGGCCGGGCTTTCGCCATGTCCCTTACTGTATCTGTATTCAAGGTCGGGCTTTCGCCACATCCCCTTATTGTATCTGTATTCTATGACTAATGCAAACAAGCAATGCAATATACATGATATAGGATAAAGTGTTACTACCTTGTTATTTCTATTCTTGTTCAGGCATATGCCTTCTATGTCCCGGGAAAATATCAAATCCTATAATCATTAAGGACGACAGGTTATCACTTATTCCAATACTCAAATGACTTCAAAACACTTAGTTTTGGTTATCATTAAAGTCCCTTAAGTAACTATGAAAGTCTCTAACAATCGCTTAAGAGGATTGGGAAGTACTAGATTGGAAATCACTTTTCAAAATCACAATGTGCTGAAAACAGGGGTTGGCTGTAGCCAAGAAACCTCTGGCTGTGGCCAGAAACAGCACATAAAGTTTCTGGCTGCAGCCAAGAATTTTCTGGCTGCGGCCAGGAAAATTCTGTTTCTTGGCTGAACTTTGAAAAATCATAACTAATTCTAAAAAAATAGAAATGAGGTGATTCTAAATTATATTGAAAGCTATTTAAATGCTCTTTACTAGAAAAATATGGACCATTACCAGAAATCACCACACAAATACAGAATTTAAGAAATGACCACACTGCTCCAGAATTGTTCCCAGATTTAACATCAAACTTTGGACAGTCATAACTCGTAGCCCAAAAATCGAAATGACATGAAATATATGTCCATTTTGAATCTTGGCAAGTGAAATTTAAGATTGGAAAGTTTCAGAATTTTTCAACACCATTTGCTATTTTAAAACGTCCATGCAAAGCCACTGCCTGAACAGAGTTTTTCACTAACCAAGACTTGCCACTTTTAAAACTAAGTTCCCAATGGTTCAAAATTCATATCCAACACTACTCCCACACAATTTTCCACAAGGAACACAATGGAAACATCAAAATAATCAAATTCTCATTCCAGCTATATGTTCTGTTTTTGGCCTATGTTCCACAAAAATCTCAAAATTGACAAACTTGGCATTTAAACTTCAATCTAATTCTATATATCCAAGATACATTTCAAAGCATCATATCCATGACAACAACAACTCAAACACCACAAGACCCTAATTTTCGAAAATAGGGCTAAATTCCCAGAAATTCCAACTTAACCAAATGACCACAAAACTTATATCAAAATGCACAACTCACTCACCTCTTCAACTTTCTCCAAAGGAGTTCTTTGATTCTCCAAACTCTATATCTCCTTGAGAGTTCAAATCACCACCAATGGTAAATCTACAACCATAGAGTCAAAGCTCTCATTGCAAGGGACAAGATTGAAGAAGGGAGTTTTTCCATTAGAGGTCATTAAGAGGGTCAAAATGGCAAGAACTTACCTTGACATTTCCTCTTTTTTTCTGCAGAAAGAACACCGAAATTGGAAGAGAGAAGGAGAGAGATGAGTGATGAGGAGAGTGATGAAGAAGGGAAATGATTATATTCCCTTCCCATTTCAGTTTTCAGTGAGAAAGAGGGAAAGAGAGGAGAGAGAAACTGATTTTAAAAAAAATACATTTTGAGTTTTCTCCCAATCCCTTCACATGTGATCTTGCCAAGTGTCCACTCCTCATTGGCTCACACACACTAAGTCTCCAATTAGCTTCTCTAATCCATCCATTAGTCATTTAATCACACATTTCATTTCCTCTTAATAATTAATTTCCCCATTAATCACCAACTTAAAGCCAATAATCCCATTCTATCAATTTTCCATCAATTATGACATATTAGATAATATTGTCACAAATACACATTAATTCAACTTTAATCCACAATTACATTCTCAATAATCCCCATTAGCTCTTAATCAAAATTTGGGGTGTTACATTAGTTGTATATGTAGATTGCATTTGTAATTTTAGAGGTAATTTTTGAATTTATATTGTATAATATAGCTTTTTGATATAATAATAATCCAACAGGGCTTTCGTGAAACAAAATAAAATGTATATTTAAAAAACAATTGCCCACTTTTTAGAATGGATATGAAATTACCTGATCTAAAATTGGGTTTTTTTAATTATAAATTGATACCTTTCAAGACCGTCAATAAAACAGTCGATCTTAAAATAACTTTTTAGACCGATTGTAGGACCATTCTTAATAAGGATAGACTTGTTAAACCGGTCAATATAAGACTTAACCTAAACCAGGTCTAAAAAGCCAATTTCAATAATTGTTCCTTATTAAATACCCCATCTGGTCATTTTTATAAGGAGCATTCTCTTTCAGGTAAGTGGTTCTTAATATAAGGAATCAATATGTTTTGTTTGAAATTTTAAACTTGTCTTTTGATTTTTACCTCTATTAAATATATGTCACTTATTATCTCGACAATAGATTTCCACTCACTATCTTTCATGTCGGCTCTTCATAAATAAGGGTTTAATTATAAAGAAAAATACATATCTTACACATTTAGTGCTTTTAACTAACATTTTGAACAATGTAGTTTTAATAATTGTTCTTATTAAAAGGACCGGAGGAAGTAGTACTTATCGAAGAGCGTATATCATGCTTGTGTGTGATAACAAAGAAGTGTCTATGCATGCGTTCATGCATACCACTCTGGTTTTATTTATAAGTCCAAATTAACGAACTCTCATATACCAAGAAGAGTTAATTAATTTATTAATTATGGGTTAAATTTCTGATTTTGCCCTCATTTATGATTGGTTTTATAGTCAACATGAATGAATGATCTTTTTCTTTATTGTAATTAATAGGGGAAAAATTATAAAAATTAGATTTATTACCTTGAAACTGGAGTTATAATAAGGATCAAATTTTTTTTTATCAAAATGAACTTATAAATGGATTAGAGTGATACAATCTTTGTCTCTCTATTTGGAAAGAGGGAAATGTGGGGGAAAGGGAGGACAAATTTTAAGAGAAAAATATATCAACCACAATTTATTTCACCTGAATTACAAAAATCTCCTTCCATTTTGAAAAAATATATATAAATTTTAAAATTAAAATATATGTTACACAATTCTTCATAGTATATTTGATATTTCATTTTAAATTATTTAATCGTTAGTTAACAATTAAGTTTAACCTTTAAATTTGGATTTTGACCCAAATATCCTTATTTAACATAAGAATTATTTAAAAATTTATATTTATAAAAACTTTATGCAGCGCAAAAAATATAATAGATATAATTTCAAAACTTTAATATATTATAAAATTTATTAATTTTATTATATTATAAAATTTGTGTTTTTTCATCATATTTATTAAAACTTATTTATTTAGGTTTCTTTTAAATGGTTAAAAATATATTTAAACATATTTAATTTTTATTATATAGTATAAATGAATTAAGTTAGAGAGAATATGTAAATTATTTAAATTTATAATTTTTAAACACATATTTTTTTTTCAAAAATTTATAAACACATTTATTTTTTATTTGATCATGGGTTTCCCTCAAGGTTTAGAGGTTAAAGAGTTCTCACCTTTCCCAACAAGTGCATTTCTCGGGATTCAAACTTATATTGTCCTTCTTATAAGGATGAGACCCTCTACCACCTCAAGTAATAGCCTGTTGGTTTTATAAACACATTTAGTTTGTACATATTTATTAAAATTCTAAATTAATTAAAATTTTCCCAATTATATTTTTAAAAATAAAAAATAAAATAAAAAACTCTTAAATTATGAAAAAAAAATTACCTAAAAGAAGAGATTTAGTATGAAGAAGGGTGAATTAATAAATAAAATTTATTACAGTAAAAATTTCAATTAAAAAAATATTTTAAGAATACATTTAATGGTGTTTGTAATTTAAACTTCAGTAAATGTTTTCAAAATAGAGAGTACGACGGAGTGATTAATAAAACAATATGCAAGGAATGTTAGACTATTTTATTCAAATCTAAGTAAGTTTGGGTAACAAAAATTGGAAAAGTGATGTTTAAAGCTTTTAATTAACTTTTCTTATTTTTTTTATCTTACATCTTCTCTTTATTAAAATTTTATAACCCCACTTATTCATTTTTTTAAAATTAAATTTATTAAAATTTTGGGAAATTTACACTTAGGTCCCATGGAAGAAGAAAAATGAAGAAATGGTCCTTGTAGATTGCAAAATGAAAAAATGGTCCCATTAACAACTCCATGAGCCTGTATTGACAACTCGTTAACAACTTCAGGAACCTGTATTGACAACTCCATGAGACCATTTTTTCATTTTGCAATCTATATGGACCATTTCTTCATTTTTCCTATTCCTTGGGACCTGAATGTAATTCTCCCTAAAATTTTTCCTCCCCTCCAATTCTTTGTTTTTTCGATAACTTTCCTCCCCTCCAATTCTGTTCGTATGGTGCGAAAACAAGCAAGAAGCACCAATACGAAAATAACACGGGCAAAAGAAAATTGAAAGCGACTGCAACCGGTTCAATCACCGGCTACGCCAGTCACCTCCACGCTCATATTTCATTTTTGGCAGAGGAAGGAGCAAGCGGGGGAACTTAGCACAGTTCAATATCAATATGCCTTCATCACTCACTGCTCCATTCATCATGGTCGTCAGGTCAGTGAGAATAGATCCCTTTCATTAATCTTCTTTCTTATAACTCTCTGCTGCTAGTACAACTACTACTGCTCGTCTTGTTTATGTTTCATTTCTTTTCTTTCTATCTTGTTTGCCTCTAATTGTTCTCTAGATTTTGCTAAACCGTCCACGAATTAGTTATTAGTTTTCTGTAGAAATGACAAGACAGAGTAATCAAACTGAATCAGTTAAGTGCTAGTCATTTTTCCTAGTTTTCTGATCAAATCTGCTTTTTCCCTTTTGAAGGTACACATTTCCTCTGCTCAAATTTTGCTATGTTTTGAGGGCTTGAATATAAATTTAGCTCTGTTTTAATTTATATGATCTTTCATGAAACGCTGTTTTGAGGCCTTGAATGACAAGTGAGACAGAAGTGTCGTATCCACTTGTTTCTTATGATGTAGTAATTCGTTATCAGTAACTCACCAAGAGGCAAGCTTGCAGCATATTTGCATTCACCTTGATGGTTATTTTATTTAACCATCAAGTATTAGGTAAACATGCTTGATGATTTGTATTATAACGGGCAAATGTTAGTTTGTGCGATCCCATCTCACTATATTTGACAGTGCCTCTCTTTAAAAGCCGTCAAGTATAGGGTCATTTCTTATGACTTAACAGTAATACATTATCAGTAACTCACCAAGCAAGAACAACCTTATTTGCATCCATCTTGATTATTGTTAAGTAACTTATTGATTATTGATGCTAATTATATGCAGATTGATTCCACGACATGAATTTTTTTGCAACTTAATTGAAGAGCTAACTCAAATCATCGAGAGGCAGTTCCCAGGATCATCTCCACTAGTGGAGAACTCCACAAGAACCTGGACTTTTATCGTGAGCAGATTCATTTATAGCTATACAAACGATGTGATCTCAGGTTCTCTGGCTGTTGCTGTGCTAATATCATTCCTCATATCGCGTCACGAGATGCCAATGTATGTCTTTGTCATTTGGGCACTATTTGTTGTCTCATATTTGATGGCAGCAATTTCTGAGAACTAAACCAGAGTGATGATTCTACTATATACATAGAAGGTGGTTCTATTGCCAATTTACACTATTTTGGTTTTAGACTATATATTTGTAATACTACTGTTGTGATGTTGCTGTATGTATTCTATATTTGCAATTTTATATTCTGGAGAAATTGGACTCGATTCAGTATCGTTTATGTGTGTTCTAGATTTGAAAACAGAGGTCTTCGTTTCCGTAAAAAAGGACTCTATATTTGGAGGTAATTTATCACTTATGAGATTATGGTGTTATCTGATTATGTTTTTATTTTTATTTTTTGGGTTTTGATAATAGTTTTATAAAGGGAAAATGACATAAAAGAGCTTTGAAAATATTGAAAGACAAAAAGATTATCTAAATATTCATAATGTCACTAAAGTGTAAGAATTCAAATTGGGATTTTAAAATTCAGCATCAAATGACATAAATGCCCTATAGTACTTCACTATCTTCCTTCTCCCAACTTCTCATTCTCTCCCATCTAGCCGAATCTCCCTCTCCACCTTCACCTTCTTGTTATATTTCATGTTTTGATGATAACAAAGCCTAGAAAGATTTTGGAAAGGATTTAAAAGATAAACAAAGTATTTTGAACAAGCAAAAGATGTGTTTTCATCACTGGAAGTAGAAAAACAGATTACTTGAGTGATTACTCGAGTGATATGATAGAACTTGGCTTCTCTGGTGAAACCCTTTTACAAAAGAAGGTCACTCAAGTGACCACTTCAGTGATGTGTTTGTCTTCTCATCACCACTGCATCACCATAGAAAGTTCATGTGGGTTAGAATTTCAAAAAGGGTTGGTTCATCTTTTACATATATATTGTATTTGTATATTTACTTGACTTGGTCAATGCTCTACTCTTCCTTGTCCGTCTTAACCTTTACATCATTATAGCTTTGGGAAAGGCTTCTTGATACATTGATTCCCATATTTTTGAGTGGTGGAAATATTAGAGCTTTGACAAACTTGTGGTGAAGCTAACCTAGGAGAGAAGACAAGGGCTAGATTATCACTATTACAAAAGGGGGGGCAAAGTGGCACGCATTGTGTAACTCTTCGATAAGTAAGTACTATAGCCAATCCTTTAAAAGCCGAGCTGGACGTCGAGCTGGAAATGCTAGTGGGTCACAGTTCAAACTGTCAATATAATTGAGCCGTCTAATTGAACCATTGACTAAATAATTAAATAAAAAATAATATATACATATATAAAGTAATATAGTTATAAAAAATAAATTATATAATTGTAAATAATTTTGAACTAAATTTAAATAATCCAAATTCATAGTGAGTTAATTAGCTTACTAATAAATCACATATATTTAATAATAACATAAATATAAATGAATTTTTCTTATTTTTTAAAAATGATATGAATTTGAAATACAATTTGGTTCTAGAAATAATGTTGGAAAAGTAGTTTTTAAAATATTTTTCAATATTTTTTTCCAGTTTTTAAAAGAGAAAAATAATAGGGACAATTCTAGAAAAATACAGCCAAAATTAACAAAGGGCAAAATGATGTGGTCATTTCCTGAAATCCCAAATTAGAGCAACAATAGAAAGCTGGGATTTGAAATCTTGAGTGAAAGATGATAATGCCCTCAGTTAAGTAGCAAGCAAAAGAAATACAGAGGGTGCATGAGTAGGAAGAGACTGAAGCTGACACGAAAAAGTGCTGATACCAAATGAGGAAAAGTGACAAGAAGGAGAGCTAAGCCACGAGTAAGGAAGTTTGGGGCAGAAATCATTTTTTTCCTTATGATTCTTCAATCTATATGGAAAATTGGTTTTGGTTTGTGATTGGGGTTTATTATATTGGAGGTTTTGTTTTATGGGTAAGGGGGCTCTTAGGTGAAGATGGAGAAAAATATTGACTTTAAGGTAATGTGATAATATTAATAGTTATGTGATCGATTTCATTATGTTTGATTGCAATCACTCAACAACACTTTATCATAGACTAAGATATCAGTCAAGTTATATTATAAATCTTGAAAAAAGCCCATTTTTCAAGATACTTTGTCATTTACTAAACAGAATAAAAATATTTTCAACTCTTTCCTCATATCCTTTTTTTTTTTTTTCACCACTTGCTATTTCAACTCAAGTTTCTGGGGTAGCACTCAACAATTTTTTTATAGACTATATTATTATGCCAAGAATCATTGAAGAAACATCTGATCAAAACAAGCACAGCTAGCTTACCTTTAAGTGGTATTAGACCTTTTCCCTTGAGATTCTTGCATTCTTTGAAGGTCATGAAGGCGCAAGCACTGTAAGTCCAAAAGGCCACATTAGGGATTCCAAAATGTTGAGAAGCTTTAATGGTGAAGGACATTATCCCATCTGAGACTACGCAAGAAACTGGAGGAAGATGATTACCATGAAGCAATTTCTCAAGAAGTTTGAAGAAAGGAATGAAGCAGTTCTTGTCGGTGGATTCACAGAGAGCATGGTAGACCATCAGGGATTGTTTCAAAGCAGAAATCTGGGAAGCCATTGAGAGCATCAGAGCCTCTGGACTTGAGCAAGCGCTTGTGGTTGAACTCAGTGTTCACTAAGGTAATGTGGAAGCCTCTTGTGTGAAGGAGCTTTGCTAACTTTAGAAATGGTTTTATGTGACCTTGTGTTGGATATGGGATTACAATAGCATGTGGTGTCTGGGCTCTAGAAGGTACTTCCATTTCTTTTGATTATTGATGATTGATTAGGAACCCACTTGGGTGTATTCCTTCCTATAATGGCCACACGTCTATTATCCTCATGTTGTGTTATAAGTTACAACGGTTTTGCAGTACCTATACTTTCTAATTTCGTACATATATTTTTCCTCTTTTTATTAAATCTTTTAAATTTTGCTCTATTATTAGTATCTTTAACTTTGCTGCATTATCCGTGCTAGTCCCTATATAGGAACAAATAGTGCTGATGAAACAAAATTGAATGTTTTAATGAACAAAAAAATGTATAGCTAACAAATTAAAAATAGAGGGAAATTATATTATAAGTATTTGCAAAATGATTTTCCTTTTTTTTTTCCTCCTAAAATAATTGAAATTGTATTTTCCCCATCCGCCTATATTTTCATTACCCCATCCGGTGAAAAAAAGTTACAATTTTTTATATGGAGGCCGTCTTTTCTATACAGTACATTTCCCACTTGCGTATAAATTTAATTTACTTTTTCTATTTTTATTCTTAATTAATTATATGTCTTTCTTATTTTTTTATCCATTCTCTCTCATCCATCATTTCTATGAATAAGGATATATTTAAAGAAAAAAATTACATTTTCTTTGTACATGTTTATTGTTTTTAACAAACATTTTTTATCTATGTATTAAAGTATTTCTCTCGTATACATATAAGATAAGAGGAGTACTTCATGGCCAGTTAGCCTTGTGACTGGTTGTTGAAAGTATTCTATTTTCATTCAAGACCTTGTTTGGTTGTGGGGATTTTTTATGGGAGGTTAGGATATGAAAAGGTATGGTAGGAGAGGAAATAAGGGCGTTTGGGTGGGACGGGAAGGATGGCAAAAAATTTTATCTTGTAATATTCCCCCTCCTCTCTCAGTATATATATATATATTTCATTTGTTTGATTCTGAAATTTTATTAAAAACAATGATCAAATAAATGTTTTGATAAAAATGAGAAAATTAATTTGTGAGTCCTTATAGTTTTTACTTGGCTTTTAAGGGCTGTTTGGTATGAGAAATTTGGAGGGAAGGAGAGGAAAATTTTTTTCAGACTTGGATTTAAAAAAAAAAAACAGAGAGAAACGGGATTAAAAGTTTTTAATCAATTTTTCTTATCCTTTTATTTTGCATCTTATCTTTATTAAAATTTTATTGCTCCACTTCTCTGATTTTTTTTCAATCCAACTCATAAAAAAATTTTCTACCTCCCATTCCCACCATTTCCCTCGCCCCATGCCAAACAGACCCTTCATTGTCATTTTAGTTTTTTGTATCGGGTCATTTTAGTTTTTCCAATTATACACATTATTTCCCATATTCATAATATGCTAATTAGGAATTATGTGAATTCTAATTAAGTGACATGTAGGGCTTACAAATTGTGGCCTCCAAATAAAGTCAAGTCTAAAAGGGCCCGTCCTTTAGGGCATCGGACTTAAAAAAGCCGGCCCTGCAGGGTCTCAGGTCGGCCCATTAAGCCCGTTTTATTTTTGTTTGAAAAGGGAAATCGTATTACCTTTTTGAATTACCTTATTAAATCTATATATCACTCTATCCTCATATTGTATAGAATATGATTTTTGAGTATATTGTTTTGCCTAATTGAATCATATTGTGATTTTTTAGTATATTGTTCTTTCTATTTAGAATAAAATCATATTGTATACTGTTCTGCCTAATGGAGTATAATTTTTTATGGAGATTTATTTGACTTGACTACTTGAGCCTACTACTCAAAGTGAAGCACAGTCAAATGTCCTTGAAATTGATGATAGTGGTGAAGAAAATGAAAATAATCGTCGTCATACTCATATTGCTTAGAGGTTAGAGTGTTTAGCTTCTTGCCTTTTTATACTTTGACCCTTATGTGAGTTATTTATGGACATGATTTTACCTTTGATTATACATTAGTGACTGTGTTTATTTGTTGCACGATGCATGTTATTTAAACCTTAATGTTGACAACATTTATGTGTTAAATTAGAACTTTAATCGTTGTTATTTACTAATTATATCTCTCTGGGGGAAAAGTATAAGAAAAATAGTTAAACATTGTGAAAAGGACTTCCAGGCCCTGCGGGTTGGGCCTGACCCGCATGCTCTTGGGCGGGGCCTTAAAAAACTGTAATTTTTCTGACCCCAGGCCTAAAACCCTTTTAGGCCTTGGCTCTTTAAGGGCCAGCCCTGAGGAGTCAAGCCGGCCCTGATTCCCAACTCTAACTTTAGGGTGTCCAAATTTTAACTAATTCCAAGGAACGAAAAATCGGATTGGGCAATGAACCGGTTACGGTACAAGTTCAAGGGTTAGTGGGTCAACCGGGGTCTAACCGGTAATTGAACCGGTCATATTAAAATATTATAATTTATTAGTGGCAATATATATATTAATATATTTTTAAACTTCTATAAATAAAAATGAAGATTTTTAAAAAAAAATGCTTAAAATCTATTAGTATTAGTTATAATACTTATACTTATGTAATGATATATCCTTTTAAATAATTTTTTTCATTATATTCTTCATTTTTTTTAATATTTATTCTTTCTTTATCTACTTTTCTCTTCATTTTGGTCTTCAATTTTCCATTTTTTCCTAAAAAATAGAAAAAATAATAATTAAAAAATAAAAAAAATGAAAACCGGTCCAATCGGTTTTGACCGGTTCACGATTTAATGGTTAGATCGGATCGGACCACTGACTGGTTCCCGGTTCAACCGGTTGAACCGGCCGGTTTGATCCAGTTTTTTGTTCAATGACTAATTCTAAATCATTTGATAAATAATTGGGAAAATTGTAAAAAAAATCCCTCATTAGCAATTTATTTGTCAAATGGAACATTCGTGTGCATATTATCTTTCCTGTGTATAAAATTCTTTCTTATATATGTGCAAAAATCTTCTCCCGATCTTCCCTCTGTGTGCAGATATATTCCCAGGTCCCATTTAAGTTGCCAATGAAGCCTTTTTTCACAATTCTCCCATAAATAAATCACCTTATTGCCCATTGTTTTTCCTTCCTTAATTATCATCCCTCTCCTTCTACTCTCCTAATCCTTTCATTCAAATGAGGAACTGGTCGATATTTTGATTGGTTTTCTGGAGCTGGAGCTTCTTTATTCTCCTTTGACTGGCTCATCTTTATATAGAAAGAGCACAAAATACTTATGAAAAATCGAGGAAAGTAAAAATAATCTGACCCAATTAAGTTTTGTCTGTTGGCAAGAGACGATAATTTATCTTCTTATTCTTCAAAATGTTTTTTCCACTAGAGCTAAATAATCAAGTCAAACACCTATATCACTGAATAATCTAGGCTTAAAAAACATGATTATTTGTTCATCTAAGCTGTTATCGGAGTAAAATGAAAGTACAGTGTAGGATGTTCTTAATAGGTTCGCAATCTCACATGCGCTAAGCTCAAAATAAGTGAAAGAGAATTTGAAGTGATGGTTGGAGAAAACCCAAATAATGGAACCCATTGATAGGAACCGAAACCTCATCCTATCTTGACCGTTTAGATGGGATCTGGATGGTCTAGATTTGATTTTTTTTAAACTGATTATTTTTTAATAAAAAAATCATTTTTTGAGAAAATATCAGTTAAAAGATTATCTTTATTTTAAATTCTGTATTCATTAAAATAATTTTTTTTTTCAAAACAATAAAAAAAAAAATCTAAACCATCTAGATCCCATTTAAACGACCCAGATGGCAAGAGCTTCTCCTGCAAGCCCGTTCCCCCAAATAATACAATATCATTTTTGTAAAAGATGACTACTCCATGCATTAAACAATAAGGGTAGTAAGGTAAACTACCAAATTCTAAAATCTCATTTTAAGTCCTCTGGCTTGACCCAATTTAATATAGCACCCTAAACTATGAAATGGTGCAATTTTACCCCTAATCTATTAAAATTGATCCAATTTCACTCTAAATAAAATTGATCCAATTTCACTCTAAACTAACGAACCTAGAAACAACCTTTAATTTAGAATTTGAATAATTGAACCATCTTTTAAAAAAATTGAAAAATCTTAAGTAAATTCAATTGAAATATTATAATTCAAATCCAGGCCTTCACTTTTAACGAAATCCTAATCAGATCAAGATGTCTGATTAGGATTTTATGAATATTGTTAAAAGACCAGAATTCTCATTTGTAGTTAAAAAAGGAAAGGGTAAATTAGAATGAAGGAAGTTGAGAATGATATTTAGAAATTATAAACGGAGATCATAAACATTGAAATTATTTTAAATGCACTAAATATCAAAATAGAAATTTAAAAAAGCTAAACGATCCTCCATTTTTGCCGTTTCCTCCGTCCTCAATATAATTTCTCATCTAATATGCTCAAATACTTTCTTCAACTCACACCAGCTTTACATAGCCTCCACATATAAACTGAAAAAGCATTGTGGGTTTTCTTCCCAACGATAAGGGAAGCAATTATATATGGAGCGGTAAACAGAAAATTGCATGCTTTTTAACCGTTTAAATTTATCTAAATATATTTTTGTATTTGATATTATAATATTATTATAAAATCTTAAATCTCAACTAGGGCTGGAAATAAGTTAGTTCTTACCTAAATAGGCCTAGGTTTACAATAGAGATTTAAAGCTTGAGTTTGAGTCCGAGCTTTCAAAATGCTTGACAAAGCATGAAACCTGTTTAAAGGCCTACTTAAAAATGTAGGCCTTTAAGTAGTTTGTAAAGCCTATGTCTTCAAATTTATATATAACATTTCAAGCCTATTTATAATATTATATTATGTCTTAAAAACCCAATATCTATTCTTATCGTGATATAATGGTTTAATAAGGAAAAGAAAAAAAATGCCTAATGAGACCTAATAAAAAACATGTAAAATTGGATTTTACCGTTTACCAAATGATCTAACAAAGTACAATAATAAAAGTGGAACATGCATGGACCCCAACAAAAGGGAAAAAAACGGGATAATCTTTAAAGCAAGCTAAAATATTATCTGATCGGTTTCTTTAAGCCCCTAACTGTTGGAAAGCAGAACCTCATTCACTAACTTGTCAAAATTCAAGAAGGAAGAACCACCAGTTTGAGTAGCTTCTTGAGCCATTTTCTTCCACTTTCTAGCTTGATCCCTCAGCTTCACACCCTCCTCACCTTCCATCAATTCCCTCACAAGCCTTTCCACTTCATCTCTCTTCACATCCTCACTCTCCATCTCCAATCCAAAACCCCACTCTCTGCTCACAAACCTGCGATGCAACATTTGATCATTGAAAAATGGACAGCATATCATTGGCACACCATTACTTATGCTCTCTAATGTTGAGTTCCAACCACAGTGAGAGAAAAACCCTCCTATTGCTGGGTGTTTCAGTACTTCCTCTTGCGGACACCACCCCAGAATCAGACTCCTCTCTTTGATTTCCTCTGTAATTTCTTGTGGCAGAATTGTGTTTCCACCATCAATTACCAAATCATCCCTTATTACCCACATGAAATTCTGCTTGCTGTTTGCTAGTCCCCATGCTAGTTCACTGACTTGTTCAGGTCTCATGACTATGACACTTCCAAAGTTCACATATAGAACTGAATTGGGTTGGTTTGAATCAAGCCATTTCAGACACCCTGACTCTTCTTTCCACAGATTGCATTTGATGGAGTCACAGTTGTTGCTGTTGTCTGATGAGTTTGGTGTTTGGTTTTGAAGGAGCAAGTCCAGAGGGCCAATTGTGTAAAGTTTTGGGTACATTGAAGATAGAGCGTTTAAGACTTGAGGTTCCAAAGCATCAAAAGTAGGAATAATGATAGCAGAAGCTTTTGAGGCTGCTTCAATCTGTTGTGGAGCATATTCGAGAAAAAAATCATTTGGATCTGTCGTTCTATATATCCCAGGAAGGTCCCTTAGTTTTATATCCTTTATCCCAGGTATCCAATCTATGTTGGTGTCTAGATACCCATTTGTCAGATAGCTGGAATCTGCCAAAAAGAGTAAGTTTTTAAGATGCAAGTTGAAATCACTCAACAACATTTTATATAGACAATGACATCATGTCAAATTAGATTATAAATCTTGAAACAATGATCAAATCAAAGCTTATAAGGGCCAATTTTACACAAAGGGAAAGTCAATGAGAAAGTCTTCTCTCATTTGTCAGATAGCTTGAATCTGCAAAAAAGATCAAATTTTTAAGATCTAAGTTGAAATCACTCAACAACACTTTATCATAGACTAAGATATCAGTCAGGTTATATTATAAATCTTGGAAAAAACCCCTTTTTCAAGACACTTTGTCATTTACTAAACAAAATAAATATATTTTCAACCCTTTCCTCAGATCCACTTTTTATGCACCACTTGCTACTACTTCAACTCAAATTTCTGGGGAGACACTCAACAATTTTTTTATAGACTATATTGTTATGCCAAGAATCATTTAAGAAACCTCTGATCAAAACAAGCACAGCTAGCTTTACCTTTAAGTGGTATTAGACCTCTTTCCTTGAGATTCTTGCATTCTTTGAAGGTCATGAATGCGCAAGCACTGTAAGTCCAAAAGCCCACATTAGGGATCCCAAAATGTTGAGAAGCTTTAATGGTGAAGGACATGATCCCATCTGAGACTATGCAAGAAACTGGAGGAAGATGATCATCATGAAGCAACTTCTCAAGAAGTTTGAAGAAAGGAATGAAGCAGTTCTTGTCGGTGGATTCACAGAGGGCAGGGAGATTCTGTGTTGCGTCCATGGTAGTGACAGGTAGACCATCAGGGATTGTTTCAAAGCAGAAATCTGGGAAGCCATTGAGAGCATCAGAGCCTCTGGACTTGAGCAAGCGCTTGTGGTTGAACTCAGTGTTCACAAAGGTAATGTGGAAGCCTCTCGTGTGAAGGAGCTTTGCTAGTTTTAGAAATGGGTTTATGTGACCTTGTGTTGGAAATGGGATCACAAGGGCATGTGGTTTCTGGGTTTTCGAAGGTACTTCCATGTCTTTTGATTCTTGATGATTGACTATAGAATCCACTTGGGTGTATCCCTTCTTATAATGGCCACACATCTATTATCCTCATTTGCTATAAGTTATAACGGTTTTGCAGTACCTATACTTTCTAATTTCGTACATATATTTTCCCTCTTTTTATTAAATCTTTTAAATTTTGCTCTATTATTAGTATCTTTAACTTTGCTCGATTATCTGTGTTAGTCCCTATACAAGAACTAATAGTGCTGACGAAACAAAATTAAATGATTTAATGAACCAAGAAAAAAGTATGGGTACCAAATTAAAAATGGAGGGAAATTATATTTTAAGTATCTGCAAAATGATTTTCCATTTTTTTTCCTCCTAAAATAATTGAAATTGTGTTTTCCCCATCCACCTATATTTTCATTACTCCATCCGGTGAAAAAAAGTTACTATTTTTTATATGGAAGCCGTCTTTTCTATACAGTACATTTCCCACTTGCGTATAAATTTAATTTACTTTTTCTATTTTTATTTTTAATTAATTATATGTCTTTCTTATTTTTTTATCCATTCTCTCCCGTCCATCATTTCTATAAATAAGGATATCTTTAAATAAAAAAATTACATTTTTTTTTTACATGTTTATTATTTTTAACAAATATTTTTTATCTATGTATTCGAGTATTTCTATCTTATATATATAAAAGACCAAACGAGTACTTTATGGCCAGTCAGCCGTGTGACTGGTTGCTGAGAGAGTATACTATTTTCATTCAAGGCCTTGTTTGGTTGTGGGGTTTTTTTATGGGAGGTTGGGATATGAAAAGGTGGAGTAGGAGAGGAAATAAATGCGTTTGGGTGAAAGAAGGGGAGGGAAGGGATGGCAAAAATTTTTGCCTTGTAGTACTCGCCCTCCTCTCTCAATCTATATATAAATATTTCATTTTTTTTATTCTGAAATTTTATTAAAAACAATAATCAAATAAATGTTTTGATAAAAATGAGAAAATTAATTTGTGAGTCTTTATAGTTTTAATTGGCTTTTAGGGACTGTTTGGTATGTGGAATTTGGAGAGGAGGGGAGGAAAAATTTTAACACTTGGATTTTAAAAAAATTAAAGAAGTGGGGTTAAAATTTTTTAATCAATTTTTTTTACTATTTTATTTTACATCTTATCTTAATTAAAATTTTATTGCTCCACGTCTCTAATTTTTTTTCCATCCAACTCATAAAATTTTTTTCTCCCTTCCCATTCCCTCCATTTCCTTCCTGCCATGCCAAATAGACCCTTAATTAGGTCATTGTAGTTTTTTTATCGGGTCATTTTAGGTTTTCCAATTATACACATTAGTTCCCATATTCATAATATGCTAATTAGTAGAGCCGGTAATATGGGCCCAATCTGCGGGTTTTGACGGGTTAGGGTTGGGAAAATCTCAACCTGCAAAAATGCGGGCCGCATAGGTTTGAAGGTTTCATTCAACAATATGTAGATGCCATCCTAAGATTTCATTCACTATATCTAATACTAAAAAATCATCTAATTCCTTTAAAGGTGGAGAAAATATAAGCAAAAAGGTAAACCTTGACAAAACAAATGCTGAAATTAAGATTCAATTAATAATATTGGTAAGATTCACATGTTAGTTATAAATGTAGATTGCATTTGTAATTTTAGAGGTATTTGTTGAATTTATATTGCATAATATAGCTTTTGGATATAATAATAATCCAACAAGGCTTTTGTGAAACAAAATAAAATGTAGATTTTTTTTTTTAAAAAAAATTGCCCACTTTTTAGAATGAATATGAAATTACCTGGTCTAAAAGTGGGTATTTTTTTTATTATAAATTGATACTTTTCAAGACCTTCAATAAAATAGTCGATCTTAAAAATAACTTTTTAGACCGTTTGTAGGACCATTCTTAATAAGGATAGACTTTTTAAATCGGTCGATATAAGACTTAACTTAAATCATGTCTAAAAAGCCAATTTCAATAATTGTTCCTTATTAAATACTCCCTCTGGTCATTTTTGTAAGGAGCATTCTCTTTCAGATAAGTGGTTCTTAATATAAGGAATCAATATCTTTTGTTTGAAATTTTAAACTTGTCTTTTCATGTTTACCCTATTAAATATATGTCACTTATTATCTCCACAATATATTTCCACTCACTATCTTTCATGTAGCCTCTTCATAAATAAGGGTTTAATTAGAAAGAAAAATACATATCTTATACATTTAGTGCTTTTAACTAACAATTTGAACAATGTAGTTTTAATAATTGTTCTTATTAAAAGGGCCGGAAGAAGTAGTACTTATCGAAGAGCGTATATCATGCATGTGTGTGATAACAAAGAAGTGTCTATGCATGCATGCATATATACATACATACCACTCTGATCCTATTTATAAGTCTAAATTAACGAACTCTCATATACCAAGAAGAGTTAGTTAATGTCACCCCCTTATCTTATTTTAATTTGCAGTGGAATATTAATGAGCTGTTCGATGGGGAACACAGGAATAGCATAAATATATTGATAATATGTGTATGATTACATAAAATCCCCATAAGGGTTCGAACATGATACTTACGATTAAGGTAGCTATACAAGGCTACTAGGGTGTCTAAACCCATCCCAGTGAAATGGAGACTTCTTCGTGTCTTCGCTCCACCATTGCAACCCTCTCTTGTGCAGTTCTCTTCTCTGATTTTGCGTACCTTCTATATTTGTCTGTCTAAATTGTTGGTAAGGGAGGGTGAGATTCGATAGAATCTCAGTAGGAAGCAGATACCATAATGCATGCATGATAGATGCTATGTGTATAACATGTTAGCTTTATCTAGATGCATGCCCCATAATGACATTTTTGCATGCTCACTGTTTCATGTAACAAAACTATGGCCACAACAAAACAGAAACAGAGCTTCATTTGTTCAAATATGCTCTACACAATCAAGTAAAACAATCACATACATCACTACACAAGTAAAGATATCAATTACATGCAATTAAGGTAAGTCCCCTACCTTGTGTCCCTTTTCTCGTCTCAAAAAGTCTGCCCCGTACAACGTGCCAACCATAGGTGTCCAATCGGTCCTAAAATGTCAAATGTACAGGAATTAGGTTAAAACCTATTCATGTATCATTTTAGGCACTTCCATAGTGTTTATTGTGGTTATATTAGCCTCTGGTAAAAATTTACCAAATTGCCTCGGGACCCCGACCCGGCCTCACTGTACCCGATCCGACCATACTTTTTCTAAAATTTAGACTAAGGCTATTCTAACATATTTTCGTCTAAGGAATTCATTTCTGGACTCAGAATTACCAAATTCACTGCCAAATGACAAAAATACCCTTAGCAGCCTTGCTTTAAGGGTTTCAGGGGTGTTTGCGTAATTATACTTTTTCGGGCTTTTCCGAAAAAGTGACCAACTACAACCCTACCTAATTTTCCCTTTTGAACTCAATGGAATCATCAAATCATTTAAAATCCAACCATACAGCCCTCTAACAGCCCTGTCCAAAATTCTCAAGTATTCCGAGGAAAATTGGGGTTTTTCGGTTTTGATTCCGCAGATTTGTTCCTTTCTACTCTTAACCACTTTATTAACTATTACATTAGGTTACAACTACCATTTAGATCCAATTTTGGCAGCATAACCCCTAGGCATACAAATTTCCAAAATTTAAAACAAAGGGCAATCCGGTGAAATTTCACCGATTAAATTGTTCACAACAGCTAGAATAAGCAATATACGAAGGTTTGAAGGTTACCTCAAGCTCCCACTAGGTTTTCTCAACTTGGCTCAAAACCCTAAGCTCCCAAGATTGAAATTTGAGCTTTAAAACCTTAATCCATATAGAAGAATAGCTTTTGAGCGAAGTTATAAATGTTAGGTATAGATTTACTGAAGAAATCAACCTATTATACAAGTTTCTCTTCCCTTTCTCTCGCTAGAAAATGGTTGTACTTCCTCCCTCTCTAAGGGCTGTTTCACGTCGGAAATAGCTTGAGGAAGATGAAGAAATGTTGTTTTAACATTAGGATGATGTCATATTTCATTATTTAATAATTTTCCAAAAATCACTTTTTATGTACAATAACTTTATGTACATGTAATCTTGCTGTTAAACCAAACCAATATTTCCTTCTTCATGCCACATATAGGAGACACCTAAGTGTCCCTCCTTTTGGTTTCAATTGGCTTCCCAACTTGTTCAAATTACATATACGTAAAGTCCCAATTTTGGCCAAATTTACATTTTTGCTCAATTTTTTCATAAATTCATATTTAATTAACCAAATTACTCCAAATATATTTTCCCCTTTATTTTTCTTAATTAATTGAAATTAACTTTAATTAGTTGAAAAATAATTAATTTAGCACTTACTTGACAAAATTACAAGTTTGTCATTACAATTTTCTCTATTTTCGGATTTTCTGGCAGTTTTTCTGTCCCAAATTTGAAAAATCATAACTAAATTTATAGACATTGTATCAGAGCAATTCCAAAGACTATAGAACCCTTATTGAGTCTAATTTCAAGAAAAATATAGATTCTTGCCAATTGGAAGCACATGATTCCCAAATTTTTAATTTTTGAAAGATGTTCCAGAAACTTTCTAGTTTTTGTGGGCTGAATTTAAAAATTCATAACTTTTTATATATAGCTTTAATTGGGTCATATGACCTATAAAATTAAATTTTAAGATGTCTACTTTCACCCTGTAAAATTTCATAATTTTTTCTCATCATTTGTTCATACAAAATCCCAAGACAATCTTACTGCCTCGCAGGAAATTTCACTAGAAGCATAATTATTTTCTCCAAAATTCACCATTTTACTTTCTTTAATACCCCAAAGATATAAGAAACATTAGGAAATAAATTTGGGGCTCCTGCTAAAATGGGGCTTAGTAGTCCACTTATTTCAGGCTTATTTTCTAGCCTCCAATTCCAAAATTCGAGGTATTACAGTTAACTTATTAATTATGGGTTAAATTTCCAATTTTGTCCTCATTTATGATTGGTTTTATAGTCAACATGAATGAATGATCTTTTTCTTTATTGTAATTAATAGCTGCAAAATTATAAAAATTATATTTATTACTCTGAAACTGGACTTATAATAATGACCAAATTTTTTTATCAAAACGAACTTATAAGTAGGACTAGAGTGATACAATCTTTGTCTCTCTATTTAGAAGGAGGGAAATGTGGGGAAAGGGAGGAAAAATTTAAAGAGAAAAATATATTAACCACCACTTTATTTCACCTAAATTACAGAAATCTCCCTCCATTTCAAAAATATATATAAATCTTAAAATTAAAGTGTATAATCCTCCATATTATATTTGAGATTTTATTTTAAACCATCTAATCGTTAGTTAACAATTAAGTTTGACCTTTAAATTTGGATTTTGACCCGAATATCCTTATTTAGCATAAGAATTATTTAAACATTTATATTTATAAAATCTTTATACAGCAAAAAAAATATAATAGATATAATTTCAAAAATTTTAATATATTATAAAATTTATTTTTTTCATCATATTTATTAAAACTTATTTATTTAGGTTTCTTTTAAATGGTTAAAAATATATTTAAATGTATTTTATTTTTATTATATAGTATAAATGAATTAAGTTCGAGAGAATATGTAAACTATTTAAATTTATAATTTATAATTTTTAAGCACATATTTTTTTTAAAACATTTATAAACACATTTATTTTTTATTTGATCAAGGGTTCCCCGTCAAGGCTTAGAGGCTAAAAAGTTTTCACCTCTCCCAACAAGTACACTTCTCAGGATTCAAACTTATATTCTCCTCCTTACAAGGGTGAGGGCCCTTATCACCTCAAGTAACAACTTGTTGGTTTTTTAAACACATTTAGTTTGTATATATTTATTAAAATTTTAAATTAATTAAAATTTTCAGAAATATTTTAAAAAATAAAAGAAAAAACTCTTAAATTATGTAAAAAAAAAAATTTTTTACCTAAAATAAGAGATTTTGTATGAAGAAGGGTGAATTAATAAAAAATTTATTACAGTAAAAATTTCAATTGAAAGAATATTTTAAGAATATATTTAATGGTGTTTGTAGTTTAAACTTAAGTGTATGTTTTTAAAATAGAGGAATGATGGAGTGATTAATAAAATAATATGTAAGGAATGTTAGAGTATTTTATTCAAATCTAAATAAGTTTGGGTGAAAAAATTGGAGATGTGATGTTTAAAGCTTTTAATTAGTTTTTCTTATTTTTTTTATCTTATATCTTCTGTTTATTAAAATTTTATAACCCCACTTATTTATTTCTTTTAAATTAAATTTATTAAAATTTTTCCTCCCCCAATTCTATTCATATGTTGCAAATACAAGAAAGAAGCATCAATAACACACAAGTAGTAAGAAATAAAAGTGCAAGGGTGGGCCCAAGAAAATTGTGTGTGAAAGCGACTACAACCGTTTCCTTACCCTGGGCTGGAGCATTGGGTTCATAAAGTAATTTGCCATATTGGGTTGGCTTTGACCAAATCAAAAAACAAATAGGGGTTGGCGGTAGTGTCGGGAATTCGGGTCGAGCCCGTCAGACCGGTCAGTATAGGTTCGAGTCTTTTAAGGGCCGGATTTATGATTTAGAGGCTAAAATAAGAAGTGGGTCTAAAAGGGTTGGCCCTGTAGGGCCGCAGGCCTTGGAGGGCCGGCCTTTTTAGGCCCGTTTAATATTTTTTAAAAATTAATTAATATATATAATATCATTATATCAAATTATCAATATGAGAGATATCTAAGTACCTAATAGAGTATTAGTAACAGGTAAACACTTATTAAATGGTTTGATTTATTTTATTTTCTACAATGGTTTATTCATTTAAACTTTAAAAAAGAGGCTAATTTGGACATTATATGATTATTTTAACTAAAAATTTATAAATTTTAAAAATGATGTATCTCAATTTAAAGAAAAATAATAAATCAATTTTAAAACTTGAAAAAGATTTTTTTTTTTAATTAAAATGAGTTCAGGCCCGAGCCCTTCTGTAGGACCCCAGACTTTAAAAATTGGGGGGGTTTTAGGAAGCGGGCCTAAACGGGCCGAGCCTATGAAGGGCCGACCCGTATTCCCAGCTCTAGTTGGTGGGGATAAGCTGGTGAATTTGAAGAGCTCAGAATTACAAAATATATGTGGGGATAAGCTGGTAAATTCCAAGAGCATAATGTTTTTCTTTTGGCCAAAACAAGAGTTGTATGTTGGAAAACATATGTGACGTCAGTGTCGACGCTAACATTGCCAAGGACCAACACGCACTTCATTTCAATTACAAAATATATGTGGGGATAAGCTGGTAAATTCCAAGAGCTCCAAGTTTTGTTTGTTTACACAGATCGCAAGCTAAGCTTGAAATTACAAAAGCTGCCCAAACAGGCTATTCAGGCATGTATGATAACAGTAACTTGATCCTCCAAAAACTCCTCCTTACAAATTGGCGCAAGTTCTGGCAGGGAGGGTAACCTGTTGACTACAAGGAGCTCCAAGTTAGAAAACATATGTGTCGTCAGTGTCGACGCTAACACTACCAAGTACCAACACGCACTTCATTTCAATATCAATATGCCTTCATCACTCATTGCTCCCTTCATCATGGTCGTCAGGTCAGTCAGAACAAATCTCTTTTATTAATCTTCTTTCTTATAACTCTCTGCTGCTGCTACAACTACTACTGATTGTTTTGTTTATGTTTCATTTCTTTTCTTTCTATCTTATTTGCCTCTAATTATTCTCTAAATTTTGCTAAACCGTGCATGAATTAGTTATTAGTTTTCCGTAGAAATGACAAGACAGAGTAATCAAACTGAATCAGTAAGTGCTAGTCATTTTTCCTAGTTTTCTGATCAAATATGCTTCATTGAATATGTTTCCATTTTGAAGGTACACTTCCTCTGATCAAATTTAGCTCTGTTTTAATTTATATGATCTTTCATGAAATAATCATGTGAAATGATTAATTATATAAACATGCCAAGTCGAACAATGTTGTTAAGTATGTCATCCATGGCATGTATATATCTGAACAAGAGGGAGTTAATGACGGTATCAGAACACCTAGGAATTTGATGTCTGTGCACATAATAATGGTATCAATACATATGGTATTGGTATCAGTGCACATGACAATGGTATTGTATCCAAATGGCAGTATTAGTGGTATCGATGAGTACTAGTATTAGTACATATAACAACAGTATCAGTATTGATAAGGACCTATTAGTTAAGAAACAACATTCGGGTTCATAAATAAAGAAACAACTCTGATACTAATTATGAATTTATGAAATTAAGATAAGAAATCTGGAAAGTATAGTTTTGCCAAATGAAGAGTGACCTAAAAAAATAAATATATGAGATTTGATTTGGGGGCTTTAACTATCGTTTCCCTTGAGCCATAACGCTTCCGAATGTATAATAAAGGGTATAAATGATGGATGTTATAGGCTGGCCCGCTTAATTTTTTTTTTTAGTTTTTTCTAAAATAAATCCAAATACCCTTATTGCTTCTCCTTTGATGATGTATTTAATTACTTCATAATACTTTTTATTTGACACTTTGTTTTCATATTATATTTATTTATTTTACTATTATTAAATATAAAAGAGATGTGTTTTTATGTTTTTGTTACGTAAGTAGATGAAAAAAAAAAAAAGAAAATAAGAATGAAATTGGCTTCCTAACACACATGTATAAAAAGAAGTGTGATGTGAGTATGAAAGAGAAAGGGAGAGAGAATTTAAAAAAAAAGGAGTGAAATAATTTTGAAAAAATAGGCGGTTGACGGGGTAGTGTGCCAGCCCATGAAGGGATGGGCTATACCAACTAGCCCTGTCTGGCCTGTAGCCCGTGGCAGATTGACCCGAATTCCCACTACTAGTTAAATCATGATAAAATTTTCAATAAAATAGCGAAGGAAGGAATTAAAGAAGCAGAAACAAATGGAGAGGCAATTTCGTCCTTAATTAGTGCTTACACTTAGTTCTAAAATTGTTACCCAAGTCAAATTCATGGAGCCCTTTTTTTTAGCAGGGGACCATTTTATCATTTTCGTTTCTTTTTTATGTATGGAGGCTTCTGTTTAATAAAACTGTAAACACACTATTTTCGGGTGGGAAATACTAAACACTCTTTATGTCGAACATGAGACTATATAGGTTGTGTTTAGGAGATTGTTTGAAATGAAAAAGAAAGAAAAGGGTGAGAAGAGAGGGAAGAATGAAATAACTATAAAATAACATACGGCATTCGCATTAAGTATTAAAGTGATAATTGGCCTTTCAAAAACTATATATTCTTCTAGTTCCCCCCAAATATATAGTTTTTTTGTTTTTCTTTCTAGTATTTCCTCCCCTCTAATTTCTTATTTCCCCCCACTTTTCTATCTATCCAAACATAACATTAATGTTAACACGGTTAACTCTCATGGATAAAAAATGATGACTCAACAATTAATTGCTAGCAACAAAACATCAACGGTTTACACAATTTAAAATATTAAAATTTGGCCTACACAATTTACAACGATAAAAATGTAAAATACTAATAAAGATTCACTAAAAAGAACTTTATGATCCTATTAAAAACGAGGTATAAAGATAAAATTTGTGTTTTAGTTTTGCTTTTACAATAATTGAGTTTCTTTTACCAGAAAATATTTGAGTTAATAAAATGGAAAATATGCATGTCTTGTCATCTTACTTCATATAAATTTTATTTTTTCATTGAGTTTTGTAAATTTTTTTTTAGTTCATTAAACCTAACACTGTTAGTTTTTAAATGATAATTTGTTGTGTCAATCATTATTATTTTTTAAATTTTTTTTCCTAAACTACCATTTAAAAGAAATTAGTTAAAGAAGTTGTTCGCAATAAATGCATGTTGATTTTTTAAAATATCATTTTAGTCATTTGTATAAGAAACTATTTTTTAATGAAAGCCTCATTACTAAGTGTTATTAATACAGATAATTGGAGGAAAAATTATCAATCTAAAAAATAAAGTGAATTCGAGTATTATATTTACAATCAAAAGAAAGAATTCAACTAATTCATACATTGGAGTTATTCGAATTTTTTTTTTTTTTAAACTTTGAATCTTTAAGTCGGGGTTTTAAATTAATTTTAGCTTCTGGGAACAACTTAAATGAAAATGCCTCTAAACTTTGTTGTTTTTCGTATGTTTGGCTGACCCTCATTGTTAACCTAGAGTTAGTTTGTTTGGTTAACACTTATGTGCCATCGTAGTGTAGTGTCCTTGTCCTGGACGTTGGGGTCATTAAAGTAATTTACCATAGTCAGACTCCAAGATACTGAAAAATTCACAAGGGTCAGCGTCGGTCCGCTTTGACCTTATTTTTTGTTCAAACGAAAAATAGGGGTAAATGACAAGACAAAGTAATCAAACTTTTTTCTTTTTGGACAAATACGCATTTCTTATAAATAAGGAAAAACACAAAGTAAAACTAACACAACGTAAATACGGAACAATTCATAGCGTTTTAGCCAACTCATAATCTAGTTACTGGCATCGCGTTACAAAATATATTCGGGGATAAGCTGGTAAATTCGCAGAGCTCCAAGTTTTTGTTGTTTACATAGATGGCAAGCTAACAATTACTTGATGCTCAAACGCTGAAAATTACAAAAGCTGCCCAAACGGGCGATATCAGGCGTCTATGATAACAATTACTTGATTCTCCAAAAACTGCTCCTTGCAAATTATTAGCCTAAGTTCTAGTAGCAGGGTAACCTTGTGACTCCAAGGAGCTCCAAGTCAGAAAACATATGTGTCGTCAGTGTCGACGCTAACACTACCAAGTACCAACACGCACTATGCCTTCATCACTCACTGCTCCCTTCATCATGGTCGTCAGGTCAGTCAGAACATATCTCTTTTATTAATCTTCTTTCTTATAACTCTCTGCTGCTACTACAACTACCACTGATTGTTTTGTTTATGTTTCATTTCTTTTCTTTCTATCCTATTTGCCTCTAATTATTCTCTAGATTTTGCTAAACCGTCCAAATATGAGTTATTATTAGTTCTCTGTAGAAATGCAAGACAGAGTAATCAAACTGAATCAGTAAGTGCTAGCCATTTTCTGAACAATCTGAATCAAACTAAATATGTTTCCCTTTTGAAGGTACACAAACTGAATCAAACTGAGTCAGTAAGTGCTAGCCATTTTTCCTAGTTTTCTGATCAAATTTAGCAAGTGCTAGTGATTTTCTGATCAATCTGAATATGTTTCCCTTTTGAAGGTACACAAACTGAATCAGTAAGTGCTAGCCATTTTTCATAGTTTTCTAATAAAATATGCTTCATTGAATATGTTTCCCTTTTGAAGGTACACATTTCCTCTGATCAAATCTAGCTCCGTTTTAATTTATAGATCTTTCATGAAATGCCGCTTTGAGGCCTTGAATATGAATTTAGCTCTGTTTTAATTTATATGATATTTCATGAAACGCTGTTTTGAGGCCTTGAATATAAATTTAGCTCTGTTTTAATTTATATGATCTTTCATGAAACGCTGTTTTGAGGCCTTGAATATAATCTTTCAATTTTTACATGTTGTTGCTGCTGCCATCGCCAATTTTGTAGATTATGGATGCTAATTATATGTAGATTGATTCCACGACATGAAATTTTGGTAACTTAATCGAAGAGCTTACTCAAATCATAGAGAGGCAGTTCCCAGGATCATCTCCACTTGTCGAGAACTACGCAAGGACCTGGACTTTCATTGCCAACAGATTCATTTATAGCTATACAAACGATGTGATCTCAGGTTCTCTAGTTGTTGCTGTGCTAATATCATTCCTCATATCGCGTCACGAGATGCCAATGTATGTCTTTGTCATTTGGGCAATATTTGTTGTCTCATATTTGATGGAAGCAATTCCTGAGAATTAAACCATAGTGATGATTCTACTATTAACATGGGAAGTGGTTCTACTGCCACTTTACTCTATTTTGGTTTTAGACTATATATGTGTAATACTACTGTTGTGATGTTGCTGTATGTATTCTATATTTTCCGTTTTATATTCTGGAGAAGTGGGACTCGATCTAGTATCATTTCTGTGTGTTCTAGATTTGAAAATAGAGGTCTCTGTTTCCGTAAAGAAGACTATGTATTTGAAAGTAATTTATGGCTTATAAGATTATGGTATTGTCTTGTTATGCTTTTATTTTTTTTTTTTTGGTTTTGAGAATAGTTTTATAAAAGGAAAATGACATAAAAGAACTTTGAAAATATTGAAAGAAAAAAAGATTATCTAAATATTCATAATGTCACTAAAATGTGAGAATTCAAATTGGGATTTTAAAATTCAGCATCAAATGACATAAATACCCTCCGATGTTTCACTATCTTCCTTCTCCTAATTTATCCTTCTCTCTCATCTAGCCGAATCTCCCTCTCCTCCTTCACCTTGCTGTTATATTCTATGTTTTGATGATAACAAAGCTTAGAAAGATTTTGTAAAAGATTTAAAAGATAAACAAAGTATTTTGAACAAGAAAAAGATGTGTTTTCATCACTGCAAGTGATCACTGGAAGTAGAAAAACAAATTATTTGAGTAATCACTCGAGTGATGTGATAAAACTTAGCTTCTCTGGTGAAACATTTTTACAAAAGAAGGTCACTCAAGCGACCACTTGAGTGATGTGTTTGTCTTCTCATCACCAACGCATCACCATAGAAAGTTCATGCGGGCTAGAATTTCAAAAAGGGTTGGTTCATCTTTTACATATATATTGTATTTGCATATTTACTTGACTTGGTCAATGCTCTACTCTTCCTTGTCCATCTTAACCTTTACATCATTATAGCTTTGGGCAAGGCTTCTTGATACTACTACAAAAGGGGGAAAAAGTGGCGCGCATTGTGTAACTCTTCGATAAGTACATGCTACAGCCAATACTTTAAAAGCTGGGCTGGACGTCAAGCTGGAAAGGCTAGTGGGTCACGGTTCAAACAGTTAATACAGTTGAGCTGTCTGATTGAACCATTGACTAAGCGTCTGTTTGTTTGGGCTACCAGATTGCTTATAAGTTGCTTTTTACGTAAATCGAGACACAACTCCTCTCACATACTTACCTCGTATACCGTAAATCACTATTAAAAAGTAACTTATAAGCAATCGAATCGCTCATCCAAACGAGCACTAAATAATTTAATAAAAAAATAATATATACATATATAAAGTAATATAGTTATAAAAAATAAATTATATAAATTTAAATAATTTTGAACAAATTTAAATAAGGAAAATCACTAGTAAATACTAAATAAGCAAATTAATTGCTCTTTGCCACCAATACACATGGGGTACTAAACTTGCATTAAAATTGAACTTAAAAAGACAAAAAAGCCCTCAGTTTGACAAGAAGATTTTAGGCGGGAGGAAGGAGAAAGTGCAGAGCTTCTTAATCCCTTCTTCCTCTTCCATTTCCGGCATTCTGCAGAAGTTCAGCGTCGTCTCCCCTCACTCGGCCGTCTCCTTGGCTTGTGTCCGTCGGCAGTGTCGTCTCCGGCTACTCCTCCAGTGGCTGCTGTCTCGTTGGCTCGTGTCCTTCTGATCTATCATCTCTGAGTGCTCCTCCAGCGGCCGGCGTCTCCTTGGCTCGTGCCTTTCGACAGTTTTGTCTCAAACTGCTCCTCCAGTAGCCAGCGCCGGCGCCTAGTCCTCAAGCGACCGTTGCTTGCTCCTCCAACCTAAATGCCTCCTTCATTCACCTAATCTTTTCCATACGTGCCCAATGGTCATCCATGCTTGTGCAAAGGATGAAGATCCATTATGTGCCAATGATATGTCATTTTGTGCAATTACTCTTCCTTCATGTGTCAATGATCTGTTTTGTGCAATTACTCTTCCATGATGTGCAATTGATCTTCCATGACGTGCACCTGATCTTCCATTTTGTGCAATTACTCTTTTATGATGTGCAATTGATCTTCTATTTTGTGCAACGGATCTTGTGCATACGTGCCCAATGGTCATCTACACTATGGAAAAAATGCATTCCACAAAATGGGAGATCAATTGCACATCATGGAGAAGTAATTGCATATAATGGAAGATCATTGGCATAATGGATCATCCTTTACACCATGGAAAAGATCCATTGCACAAACGGGAGATCAATTGCACATAATAAAAGAGTAATTGCACAAAACGAAAGATCAGATGCATATTATGGAAGATTAATTGAACATCATGAAAGATTAATTGCACAAAACGGAAGATCATTGGCACATCAAGGAAGAGTAATTGCACAAAATGATAGATCATTGGCACATAATGGATCTTCATCCTTTGCACATAGCGTGGATGACCATTGGGCATGTATGGAAACGATTCGTTGCACCAAAATGGAAGATCAATTACAAATCAACGAAGAGTAATTACATATAATGGAAGATCATTGGCACAATGGATCATCCTTGACACCATGAAAAAGATCCATTGCACAAAATAGGAGATCAATTGCACATCATGGAAGAGTAGTTGCACAAAACGGAAGATCATATGCATATCATGGAAAATCAATTGAACATCATGAAAGATTAATTGCACAAAATAGAAGATCATTGGCACATGAAGAAGTAATTGTACAAAACGACAGATCATTGGCACATAATGAATCTTCATCCTTTGCACATAGCATGGGTGACCATTGGGCACGTATGGAAAAGGTCAGGTGAATGAAGGAGACATTTAGGTTGGAGGAGCAAGTGACGGTTGCTTGAGGACTATGGTCGGCGGCGGTCGTTGGAGGAGCAGCCCGGAGACAATACTACCGAAGGACACGAGCCAAGGAGATGCCAGTCGCTGGAGGAGCACCTGGAGACGACAGATTCGAAGGACATGAGCCAACGAGATGGCGGCCGTTGGAGGAGTAGCCAGAGACGATACTGCCGACGGACACAAGCCAAGGAGTTGGCCGCGTGAGGGGAGACGACGCTGAACTTCTGTAGAATGCCAGAAATGGAAGAGGAAGAAGGGATTAAGAAGCTCTACACTTTCTCCTTCCTCCCGCCTAAAATCTTCTTATCAAACTAAGGGCTTTTTTGTCTTTTTAAGTTCAATTTTAATGCAAGTTCAATACCTCATGTGTGTTGGTGGCAATGGGCAATTAATTTGCTTATTTAGTATTTACTAGCGATTTTCCCTTTAAATAATCCAAATTCAAAGTGAGTTAATTAGCTTACTAATAAATCACATATATTTAATAATTACATAAATATAAATGATTTTTTCTTATTTTTTAAAAATAAGTTGAATTTGAAATACAATTTGGTTCTAGAAATAATGTTGGGAAAAGTAGTTTTTAAAATATTTTTTTTCCAATTTTTAAAAGAGAAAAATAATAGGGACAATTCTAGAAAAATACAGCCAAAATTAATAAAGAGCAAAATGGGGTGGTCATTTCCTGTGATCCCAAATCAGAGCAACAGTAGAAATCTGGGATTTGAAATCTTGAGTGAAAGATGATAATGCCCTCAGTTAAGTGGGAAGCAAAATAAATACAGAGGGTACACGAGAGGGAAGAGACTGAAGCCGGCGGGAAAAAGTGCTGATACTGAACGAGGAAAAGTGACTTGAAGGAGAGCTAAGCCACGAGTAAGGAAGTTTGGGACAGAAATCATTTTTTTTCTTGTGATTCTTCAATCTATATGGAGAATTGGTTTTGGTTTGTGCTTGGGGTTTATCATATCGGAGGTTTGGTTTTATGGGTAAGGAGGCTCTCAGGTGAAGATCGAGAAAAGGTATCGGCTTTAAGGTAATGGGACAATGTTAATAGTTGTGTGATCGATTTCATTATGTTTGATTGCATTATTATTAAAGATTGTTCCTTTTTTGTTGTTCGCGATTGATTAAGGGTTGAACGCTAATGAGTGTTGCATCAGTATAAACTTTAGCCGGCCGTCAATAGTAAGGTTGGGGGAGGTGTTGTTACCAGTGAAGATGGGGTTGTGAAAAGATATTGTGTTGGTGTTAATGATAGACGTAGGGTGATGATATGGGGGTGTTGTTATTAGTGAAGATGGAGATGTTAAAATAAATTGTATTGTTGTTAATTACAGATGCAGGGTGATGATATGGAGGTGTTATTAATAGTGAAGATGAAGATGTTAAAACATATTATGTTGTTGTTAATAATAGGTGTTGGGTGATGATACGAGAAGTTACTTGGTTTAATAAACATTGTGTCACAAGCTTATTGAATTGATATTATCAAGAGTATTGTAATTTTTATTTTGCAGGTTGGCATGCAAAATGACATGTAATGAAGGGTCATCATCTTTAAAGGAACTATTTTATTATTTCTATAGTGGATATGTTATATGCCTAATCCATTTTGTATTTTTTTGGGGATGAGTTGCTGTCATATGCCAATCCATTTTGTAATTACTGTATTTACAATGTCTTATGTACTGTAATGTTAGTGACAAGGAAACGTTATGTGCTATTGCACTATTAATGTTCTCTTGTCATTCAATATGTCAATATATAAAAGAGTCTCTGTCACAAATTTTTTAGTTTCAGGCTATTGGTAAATGTAATTATGCAGACTGTTGTCACAGAGCGTCTGATGACTATAGCAAGTTGTGAAAGTAGAAAGCCATGTTGTTAATGTTGAATATTATGTTGTTAACGTAGAGACAAGTGTTGTTATATGCCCTCCAACTTGTTAATTTCATACTTTTAGTTGGGCATGTCTTGGATTGTTTAATGCCAAGTTGTGAAAGCAGAATCTCATGTCTTTAATGTTGAATATTGTGTTATTGATATAGATACATGTGTTGTTATTAGCCCTTGAACTTGTTACTTTCAACCTTGTGCCTCCGAAGTTGTTAACTAAGAAATTGACATAATTAATGTAGGAGATAATGTTGTTAATGGAGGGAGAGGTGTTATTATTCGCCTCCCCAACTTGTAAAGTTGGAAACTTTTCCATACAAAGTTGTTAAAAAAGAAAAGGCACATCGTTAATGTAAAAGCTAGTGTTGTTAATAGAGTGAGAGGTGTTGTTATAAGGCATCCAACGTGTTACTATCCCCTTTTTGCCTCTAAAGTTGTTAAACAAGAAAGGAAAGCCATTAATGTAGAAGTTGGTATTGTTAATATAGAGGAAGGTGTTGTTATTAGCCTCCCAACTTGTTACTATCCCAATTTTGACTCCGTATTTGTTAAACAAAAAAGTGAGTTGTTAATGTGAAAGCTTGTGTTGTTAATAGGGAGAGAGAGATGTTGTAATTGGACATCCAACTTGTTACTATTCCCCTTTTGCCTCCAAAGTTATTAAACTAGAAAGTGAAGTCAGTAATGTGCAATCCGGCATTGTTAATAGAAAGGGAGGTGGAGTTATTGACCCTCTAACTATTACTTTCCCCCTTTTGAATTCAAAGTTGTTAAACAAGAAAGTGAAGTCGTTAATGTAGAAGCTGATGTTGTTAATAGAGAGGGAGGTGTTGTTATTAGCCTCCCAACTTGTTATATCCCCATTTTGCCTCCGTAGTTGTTAAACAAGAAAGTGAAGTTATTATTGTGGAAGTTTTTGTTGTTAATAGAGAGAGATGTTGCAATTGGACATCCAATTTGTTACTATCCCCCTTTTGCCTTCAAAGTTGTTAAACAAGAAAGTGAAGTCGTTAATATAGAAGCTGGTGTTGCTAATAGAGAAGGTGGTGTTGTTATTGGCCCTCTAATTGTTGCTTTCCCCCTTTTGCATACGAAGTTGTTAAGCAAGAAAGTAAAGTAGTTAATGTAGAAGCTTGTGTTGTTAATAGAGAGGGAGGTGGTGTTGCTTTCCTCCACAACATGCCACCGAAGCTCGCTAAAGAGACTGTCGTTCCCTTCCTCTTCTTCCCTCAGTCACCAACCACCCACCACTGTAACCCACCTTCCAAATCGAAACACTATCGACAAAACCGATGTTCCCTCTTTGCTAACCCACAGTTCCCTTCCTCTTCTTCCCTCGTCCACACTGTCCTTCCCTTCCAATCTATCCTTCCAACCACCCCTTCGTCCCCTTCCCCTCCTAGGTTTGTCATATATGTCTCACTTAACCAACCCTTCAGAAAATCAAAATGCGATTTCAGCCATTTGTTTTTTCAAACTCAACTGAGGGCATTATCATCTTTTGGTCAAGATTTCAAATCCCAAATTCCTACTATTGCTCTGATTTGGGATTTCAAGAATTGACCACACCATTTTGTCCTTTATTAATTTTGACTGTATTTTTCTGAAATTTTCCCAAAATAATAAGTAGATAGAGATTCATGTGACTTTGGCTTGAAAAGTAGAAAAATGATCCTTGTATCTTGTGGGTAATAAATATAAATGCTCATCCATTTTATTCGATAGATAATAATATAATTTAATTAAATGCTTGTTTATGAACTAAAAGTGAGTTCCAGTTTAAAAGTGTTCAAGTAGTAGTTTAAAGCAACCTAACCCCTAAAATGGCTTCTACCCAAAAAAATGTGTCGTTCGGCCGACAGTTCGACTAACTAGACCGTCCAGTCTGGATCGACTCTATAAAGTTGGCTAAAGCTTCTTCTTCTCTTTTTTTAAAAAAAAGCAGCCTGTTGTAGCGCTTGCTGACTTAAGGGACTTTTGTAGTAGATGAATTAAATTTTCAAAAAAAAAAAAAAAAAGTAGTGGCGAGCGCTATAGAAGCTCTTAATTTTTTTTTTTTAAAAAAATACCCTACTAATAAGAATTCTCTCCTTTTTCTAGAAACCCTAACTTCTAACTTCACTCCCCAACCACACACCAAGCTTGCATCACCTTCACTCTCTCCAATTCCCTCTCTCACTAAACCCACCCCCTTCACTTTGTGCTTCCCTACTCCCTCTCTCCCTCCCTCCTTTATTTTATTCCTCTTCTCTATCCCCACTCCTTCTCTCTCTTCTTCACATTTTCCCTCTTCTTTGTCCCCACTCCCCATTTCCCTTGTCCCTTTTCTTTTTTTTTTCAATAGTAAAAGATATACTACAATCTTTTCAGAGGTTATCCTCTTGAGTCAACATGCAGTCTCAACCTCTTTTCATCAATACATAATAAGCTCGTAATAGCTTCAAGAGGTGAATTGGTAATATGAAGATCGATTGCCATCTCCCAAGCTTCCTCTGCCATGGCGTCTGCAACTGTGTTAACATCACGAGTATAATGTGGGATTTCCTTTTCCCAGTTTCGGTTTACCAATGTGCGAACCTCCATGATAAGGTGAAAATCTGGGTGTTCCTGAGACACCGTGGCCTGAATCAGTTCTATGACTCCACTACAATCCAACTCAATTAGTATTTGTCTGTATACTCTATCCAACGCAAGTTTAAGTCCCCACAAAACACCTCAAGCTTCAGCAGAAACCACCGTTCCTTGCCCAATTTGGTACATAAACCCCAATACAAACTCACCATTATGATCTCGCAATACACCTCCACAAGTGCATGTCCCTAAGTTGTCACTCCTGGATCCATCAGTACTGATCTTCACCCACCCAGGCGGTGGTGGCTTCCAATAGGGACAACTTCTTTCTTTGTTCTAATGTCGAAACAAGCTCATACCCCATACTAAGCAGGCACGAGCACAGGCTAAAATGGCCTTTGTACTCCAAGTATTGTTGTTAAAGCAACGGTCATTACGAGCCAACCAGATATTCCAGCATAAGACCCTAAACTAAAGATGAAACTTGAATTCCTGTATTATGTCCTTTTTTCCCATACACCATGTAAGCCAGTCATTCCTATCCAACATGCCAAAAAATAGATCACGCCAACCCGACGGTAAGAAACCATTCCAGAATTCAGAAGTGATTGGGCAATCCTGTAGAACATGGAGTATTGACTCGCGTGAATTATGACATATTTCACAAGTACTCGTTGTGTGACTACCACGATGGAACCACACCATATTTGTCAATAGGCGACCATGAGAGCATAGCCACAAGAAAGTATAGTACCTTTAAGGGACCTTCATTTTCCAAACATATCTCCACCAGTATTTAGCGTGAGGCTATAAGGTACCTACTAGGTATTTGTAGGTAGAACTCAAGGAGAAAATTCTATCAGAAGACTATCTCCATATTGGGAAATCCTCCCTATTTAGCTAACAAATATTGACACATCCGATAGTTGTACATACATGTCTTGGAAGTAGGTAGTTAAACTTGCTCGTATCCCACTGTCCAGAGGGAGTGGTGCAGTCAACTACTCTCTATTTAGTAGCATCTTTAGGCAATTCTCAAGTTGCCAAACTCTGAAGCTTGTCCAAGTGTGCTACCCACATGTCATTCCAGAAAGAAATGTTCTTGCCATTGGTGACTCTCTATGTTATAGTATCTGTGACCTTCTCCCAATTGTTATGAATATCCCTCCACGTACTAGACTCCGACTGGTGCTTCTCAACTTTAGGAATAATATCATTGCCAGCTTTATACTTTTCTCATAAAAACCTAACCCAGAGTGAGTCTTTTCTATTAATCATACTCCATCCAAGCTTCATCATGAATGCCCTGTTTTAGTAACGCGCCTTCCTAAGACCCAAGCATCCATCCTCCTTACATGCACACACCAAATCCTAGGAGACTAGATGAGGTTTCTGTTGGTTGAGCTAATACCCCAAAGGAAGTTATGACATCGTTAATCAATTTTATCACAAGTCCCTAAAGGAAGAGGCACTGTCTGCATAGCATAAGATGGCATAATCGACATTACCAAAGACACAAGAGTATGCCTGGCAGCCATCAATAACATGTTGGACTTCCAATTGGCCAGGTGAACATCCAACTTATTTAAGAGGAAATTATACGCTACCTTTGAGCTCTGTTCATGTAATATAGGCATTCCCAAATATTTCCCCAAATTCGACGTCAAAGTAAAATTCAAGAACTCCTGATTTCTTTGCACCTGATGTGATTCACGTTCTTTAAGAAGTAAATTCTTAACTTTCTAGCATTCACTTTCTGGCTCGAAATGTCACAGAAGTCATCCAGGATGGCCTTAACAACCCTTGTGTGATCTAGATTTACTTCTGCAAGCAAAATGAGATCATCAGCAAAAAGATATGAGAGACATGAGTACCTCGTTTGGAGAGCTTAAACGGTTGCTAATCACCCTTTGCTACTATTGTTTGGATGAGATGCCTTAACCTTTCCATCATGATAACAAAAAGATACGACGATATTGGATCACCCTGTCTAACCCCTCAATAAGGGAAAAATATACTAGTAGCCTTTTCGTTCCAAAGCAGTTGCATCTGAGACATCGACTTACAAGCTTGAATAACTTTAAGAATATAGTTAGGGATCTTGAGCTCTCTTAAACAGTCGGCGATAAAACTCCATCTAATATGGTCATAAGCCTTCTCTAAATCTATCTTAATGGCCATGAAACCCTTTTCTTCTTTAAGGACTTCATAGATTGAATGTTCTCCTATACTAGGATAACATTGTTTGAACTCTGACGCCCTTTAACAAAACTGCACTAGTTCAGGGCTATCACCAATGGCATGACGGCCTTGAGTCTGTTTGATATAACCTTCGTAACTATCTTGTATACAACATTGCAAAGACTTATGAGACGGAAATCTTGAATCGTCTCTAGATTATCCACTTTCGGTATAAGTACAATTTAAGTTCCATTGATTTGTCGTATCCACATTAGATCATTAAAAACTCTTTTCACTAAGTCAAGCACTGACAGTCCCACGGTCTCCCATTGGCTCTAGTAAAATAATGGATTGAAGTCATCTGGCCCTGGGGCTTTCAGTGGCCCTATATCAAACAAAGCTCGTTTAATCTCATTATCTTCAACCAATCTCCCCAGAATACCCAGATTCACATCGTCAATTTCAGGATAAGTGCATCTGAATACCAAGGATCCATTAAATATATGGGTCTCCGTATACAAATCCTTAAAGAACTGGCTTCCCAATCTCATAATTTCCGCTGCATTATAAGTCCACTCCCTAGAGTCAAGCTTCAAGGCCTCTATTTTATTCCTTCTCTGTCTCCTACTAGCCACTGAATGGAAGTATTTGGTATTTCATTTCATATGTCTATCCCCAATCTCCATTTCCCTTATCCTTTTCCAATTCAAAATCAAAGCTCATTCCTTTTTTTCTTTAGATCTGTCCTTTTTTTCCTCTTTGTACTTTTTCTTTCAGGTGGTGTATGAAGTTTCAGATCTCTAGATCTCTAAACTGCCAGTACATTATAAGTTTTTAAATTTTTTTAAGCTTACAAATTCAATTTTATTAGTAGCATATATATTAATTTACTCAATGTATTTTTTATATTAATTTTATTTTGAAATGTGAAAAACTATTGTCATTTATATATGCTGAAAATTAATTGACAGAGAATTAATTGTTAATATAGGTTGTATATGAAAATATATATACAATAGTTCATACTTTTTTTATCTGTTCTAGATAGCTGGGATCTGCCCAAAAGATCAAATTTTTAAGATCTAAGTTGAAATCACTCGACAACATTTTAAACAGACAATGACATCATGTTAAATTAGATTATAAATCTTGGAAAAAATGATCAAATCAAAAGATATAAGGGCCAATTTTACACAAAGGGAAAGTAAATAAGAAAGTCCTCTCTTATTTGTCAGATAGCTTGAATCTGCAAAAAAAGATCAAATTTTTAAGATCTAAGTTGCAATCACTCAACAACACTTTATCATAGACTAACATATCAGTCAAGTTATATTATAAATCTTGAAAAAAGCCTCTTTTTCAAGACACTTTGTCATTTACTAAGCAGAATAAAAATATTTTCAACTCTTTCCTCAGATCCATTTTTTTTTGCACCACTTGCTACTTCAACTCAAGTTTCTGGGGTAGCACTCAACAATTTTTTTATAGACTATATTATTATGCCAATAATCATTGAAGAAACATCTGATCAAAACAAGCACAGCTAGCTTACCTTTAAGTGGTATTAGACCTTTTCCCTTGAGATTCTTGCATTCTTTGAAGGACATGAAGGCGCAAGCACTGCAAGTCCAAAAGGCCACATTAGGGATTCCAAAATGTTGAGAAGCTTTAATGGTGAAGGACATTATCCCATCTGAGACTACGCAAGAAACTGGAGGAAGATGATTACTATGAAGCAATTTCTCAAGAAGGTTGAAGAAAGGAATGAAGCAGTTCTTGTCGGTGGATTCACAGAGAGCATGGTAGACCATCAGGGATTGTTTCAAAGCAGAAATCTGGGAAGCCATTGAGAGCATCAGAGCCTCTGGACTTGAGCAAGCGCTTGTGGTTGAACTCAGTGTTCACTAAGGTAATGTGGAAGCCTCTTGTGTGAAGGAACTTTGCTAACGTTAGAAATGGGTTTATGTGACCTTGTGTTGGATATGGGATTACAATAGCATGTGGTTTCTGGGCTCTAGAAGGTACTTCCATTTCTTTTGATTATTGATGATTGATTATGAACCCACTTGGGTGTATGCCTTCTTATAATGGCCACACATCTATCATCCTCATGTGTTATAACTCTTTTCCAGGACCTATACTTTCTAATTTCGTACCTAAATGGTTTGTCATTTTGGGACATATACTACTCTTTAAAAAAACATATATTTGTGTTTCAATCCTTGTGCAAACAAAACAGGAGCTCCCGTATAATCTCATTCTTACATATAACTGAATTAACATTACGACGAGGAATTTGTGTCTTGGACTCAAATTCTCATGAAACGTTTATTTGACCACTGGCTTTTACTTTGTAAGAGTTACTCCGGCTTAATTTTAGTTTCTAAATATATTTCAAATTAAAGTTTTCCCTATAATTACAATTGCTGCATTTAATGACTCGACGCTTTTTTTTCCCAAAAAAAAAGAAAAAAAAGAAATCCTCGTACAATGATGCTAAGAGCAATATTAACGCATAAAATTTTTTCTTGTTCCCCAGTGGACATTTAGTCAAAAGAATTTTTCCTCCCCTTAGCCCAGAAGATTTCTTGATCTTCGACCCATTTCGGTGGGGAAAAAACTCAATTTTGTTTTTATGCGAATTTCAAAATCGTTACATGGAGTTTATAGAGTAGAGAGACAAATCAGAAAAAAGTGTATCCCAAGGGCTAATGATCTTTACGAAATGAAAATTATTTTTGTTCCGATTATGGGGACATCCTTTGTTAGTTTATCTCTATGTTTTTTGTAATTAAACAAGGCAGTGAAATTTTCTACCTCAAGAAGTCAATTAGATGTTTCATATTAGCCTTACCTATTGCACACTAGCATCAAATGGTGGATGAAAATACATTTTACATTTTTATTTTGGCTCTCACCATTACATTAAGTATTTAAAAATCTATCTATATAACATTTGAACATAACATACGAAACATTTAAAATCTTGAGACTGCCTCACAACATGTCTTTTTGGGGCCAACACAAAAAATGATTACTTCCTCTTGTCCTAATTATAAGATAAAGCTGATTTTTTTGGAGAAATTAAGGAAGCTAATTAAATTACTGTAGAGTATTTATATTTTTATGTTTTTCTCCAAACTAATTAAATTGACTAATAAACTAATATATAATATAAGGATACTAAAAATATAAACACTCTAAAGTAATTTAATTGGCTTCCTTAATTTCTCTAAAAAAGTCAACTTTATCCTATAATTAAGACCGGAAGGAGTATTTCGTAACAACACATACAAATTGATTTGCTACATCTCTAGCATTTATATCACAATAAAGCTTTACATCTCTAGACTAATGATCAAACAAATCACAACGTCAAAGCTTTATTCTATTAGGTGGGATCAGCAATATAAATTCTACAATAAACAACCAAATGATCTAAGAAAGCACAATAATAAAATTGGAACATGCATTGACCCCAACAAAAGGAAAAAAAAAAAAGGGATAATCTTTAAAGCAAGCTGAAATATTATCTGATCGGTTTCTTTAAGCCCCTAACTCTTGGAAAGCAGAACCTCATTCACTAACTTGTCAAAATTCAAGAAGGAAGAACCACCAGTTTGAGTAGCTTCTTGAGCCATTTTCTTCCACTTTCTAGCTTGATCCCTCAGCTTCACACCCTCCTCACCTTCCATCAATTCCCTCACAAGCCTTTCAACTTCATCTCTCTTCACATCCTCACTCTCCATCTCCAATCCAAAACCCCACTCTCTGCTCACAAACCTGCGATGCAACATTTGATCATTGAAAAATGGACAGCATATCGTTGGCACACCATTACTTATGCTCTCTAATGTTGAGTTCCAACCACAGTGAGAGAAAAACCCTCCTATTGCTGGGTGTTTCAGTACTTCCTCTTGCGGACACCACCCCAGAATCAGACTCCTCTCTTTGATTTCCTCTGTAATTTCTTGTGGCAGAATTGTGTTTCCCCCATTAATTACCAAATCACCCCTTATCACCCACATGAAACTCTGCTTGCTGTTTGCTAGTCCCCATGCTAGTTCAATGACTTGTTCAGGTCTCATGACTATGACACTTCCAAAGTTCACATATAGAACTGAATTGGGTTGCTTTGAATCAAGCCATTTCAGACACCCTGACTCTTCTTTCCACAGATTGCATTTGATGGACTTACAGTTGTTGTTGCTGCTGCTGTTGTCTGATGAGTTTGGTGTTTGGCTTTGAAGGAGCAAGTCCAAAGGGCCAATTGTGTAAAGTTTTGGGTTCATTGAAGATAGAGCGTTTAAGACTTGAGGTTCCAAAGCATCAAAAGTAGGAATAATGATAGCAGCAGCTTTTGAGGCTGCTTCAATCTGTTGTGGAACATAGTGCAGAAGAAAATCAATTGGATCTGTAGTCCTATATATCCCAGGAAGGTCCCTTAGTTTTATATCCTTTATCCCAGGTATCCAATCTATGTTGGTGTCTGGATACCCATTTGTCAGATAGCTGGAATCTGCCAAAAAGATCAAATTTTTAAGACGTAAGTTGAAATCACTCAGCAACATTTTAAAATAGACAATGACAGCATGTCAAATTAGATTATAAATCTTGAAAAAATGATCAAATCAAAACATATAAGGGCCAATTTTACACAAAGGGAAAGTAAATGAGAAAGTCCTCTCTCATTTGTCAGATAGCTTGAATCTGCAAAAAAGATCAAATTTTTAAGATCCAGGTTGAAATCACTCAACAACACTTCTTCATAGACTAAGATATCAGTCAAGTTATATTATAAATCTTGAAGAAGCCCCTTTTTCAAGAGACTTTGTCATTTACTAAACAGGAGAAAAATACTTTCAACCTTATCCTCAGATCCTTTTTTTTTTTTTGCACCACTTGCGACTTCAACTCAAATTTCTGGGATAATACTCAACAATTTTTTCATAGATTATATTATTATGCCAAGAATCATTGAAGAAAGATCTGATCAAAACAAGCACAGCTAGCTTTACCTTTAAGTGGTATTAGACCTTTTTCCTTGAGATTCTTGCATTCTTTGAAGGTCATGAAGGCGCAAGCACTGTGAGTCCAAAAGCCCACATTAGGGATTCCGAAATGTTGAGAAGCTTTAATGGTGAAGGACATGATACCATCCGAGACTATGCAAGCAACTGGAGGAAGATGATCATCATGAAGCAACTTCTCAAGAAGGTTGAAGAAAGGGATGAAGCAGTTCTTGTCGGTGGATTCACAGAGGGCAGGGATATTCTGTGTTGCGTCCATGGTAGTGACAGGCAGACCATCAGGGATTGCTTCAAAGCAGAGATCTGGGAAGCCATTGAGAGCATCAGAGCCTCTGGACTTGAGCAAGCGCTTGTGGTTCAGTGTTCACAAAGGTAATGTGGAAGCCTCTTGTGTGAAGGAGCTTTGCTAGTTTTAGAAATGGGTTTATGTGACCTTGTGTTGGAAATGGGATCACAAGGGCATGTGGTTTCTGGGTTTTGGAAGCTACCTCCATTTCTTTTGATTATTGATGATTGATTATGAACCCAAGTAGGTGTATGCCTTCTTATAATGGCCACACATCTATTATCCTCATGTGTTATTAGAGCCAGCAAAACGGGCCAGCCTGCGGGTTGGGCGGTCCGGGCTAGTACAGCCTGCACTTCTATGGGTTAGGAAATCTCCAACCCCAACCCGCAGATGCGGGTTCGCAGGCCAGCCCACACTTTTTTTTGCCACACACAAGTTTGGACCAAAAAAAAATTGAACCTTCCAAAGTCCAAACCCAAAAAAGAAACCAACAATCTAGTAATGAACCTCCTAAAGTTCAAATAATAAAAAAAAAACTATCCCTCCAAGCCCAAACTCCAACTATCAAAGCTCAACAATGTATCCATGTAAAAAAACAGTCTAGTCTGCCAAAATCCATTCAATAAAAAAAATGCGGGACAACCCACGTCAACCCGTGGGTTGAGCGGTGCGGGCCTGTGCGGCCCGCATTTTTACGGGCCAAAAAAACCCCAACCCTAATCATGGATTGGGCTTGTTTTACCGGATCTATATGTTATAAGTTATAACGGTTTTGCAGTACCTATGCTTTCTAATTTCGTACATATAATTTTCTTCTTTTTATTAAATCTTTTAAATTTTGCTCTATTATTAGTATCTTTAACTTTCCTGGATTATCTGTGCTAGTCCCTATATAGGAACTAATAGTGCTGATGAAACAAAATTGAATGTTTTAATGAACAAAAAACTGTATAGGTAACAAATTAAAAATATATAGAGGGAAATTATATTATAAGTATCTGCAAAATGATTTTTCTTTTTTTTTCCTCCTAAAATAATTGAAATTGTATTTTCCCCATCCGCCTATATTTTCATTACTCCATCCGGTGAAAAAAAGTTACAATTTTTTATATGGAGGCTGTCATTTTTATACAGCACATTTCGCACTTGTGTAAAAATTTAATTTATTTTTTTATTTTTATGATCAATTAATTATCTGTCTTTCTTAATTTTTTTTAATCCATTCTCTCTCCTTCACCATTCCCATAAATAAGGATATATTTAAAGAAAAAAATTTACATTTTTTTAAATGTTTATTATTTTTAACAAACATTTTTTATCTATGTATTCAGGTATTTCTAACTTATACATATAACAAGAGGAGTACTTTATGGCCAGTTAACCTTGTGACTGGTTGTTGAGAGTATACTATTTTCGTTTAAGGCCTTGTTTGGTTGGGGGTTTTTTGAGTGGAGGTTAAGATAGTAAAAGGTAGGGTAGGAGAGGAAATAAGTGCCTTTGGGTGAGACGAGGGGAAGGGAGGGATGGTAAAAATTTTTATCTTTTAGTATTCTCCTGCTCTCCCAATCTATATATATTTCTTTATTTTTTACTCTGTAATTTTATTAAAAACAATAATCAAATAAATGTTTTGATAAAAATGAGAAAGTTAATTTGAGTCCTTATAGTTTTACTTGGCTTTTAGTGGCTGTTTGGTATGAGGAATTTGGAAAGGAGGGGGAGGAAAAATTTTTAGGACTTGGATTTTAAGAAAAAATTAAAGAAGTGAAGTTAAAAGTTTTTAATCAATTTTTCTTATTATTTTATTTTATATCTTATCTTTATTAAAATTCTATAGCCTCACTTTTCTAATTTTTTTTAAATTCAACTCATAAAAATTTTCTCTCCCCTTCCATTCCCTCCAACCAAACATACCCTTAATTAGGTCATTGTAGGTTTTTTTTATCAGGTCGTTTTATTGTTTTTCAATTATACACATTAGTTTCCATATTCATAATATGTTAATTAGGACTCATGAGAATTCTAATTAAGTGACATGTAAGTTACCACAAAAAACCCAAATAAAAAGAATTTTTAAAAAAAATAAAATTTATTTATTATCAACCCCAAAATAAAAAAAATTATACCACCAAGTGCTTATATCAATTAGTTGTGATCATTTTAACTTTAACTAGTAATCTCATGTTCGAGCTCTGAGTATACAATACACGAACGCTCGAAGGTGACTACCTAGCGGAGAAGTGGGAGCAATGGCACAGCAAGACTTCAAATACTAATTCGATAATAGACTCAACCTCATACATACCTCCAGATAAAGTATACTTTAGGTTTGTGCATATGATAACTTTCACTCGGCACTCTAATTCTTTTTCTTTTCTTTTCTTTTTCTTTTTCCCTTTCAATCTTTATGAATTACTATGTTAATGTCTTGCTTATATAGCCTATTAATGTGTGTTTAGTTGGGTTTATTTTTGGACAATAAGTCCTTATTACGCAATCCGAGATAAAACTCCTCTCACATACCTATCTCGTATACCGTGAATCACGATTTATAAGTACTTATTGCATAAAAATAAGCTATTCTAAATGAGTACTTAATCATTTTTTGACAACAAAAAAGAAGAAGAAGAAGAATGTGTATTGGATGGGCCATCTAGAATTATTTACGCAGACTCTGTTCTCTTTGCAGAAGGGCTTCTTGCCCTTGTTGATGATATTATTGTATGTATTAGAATTATTTAGAAATTAGTATGGTCTTGTGGGAATAAAAGGAATTATATTCTCCCTTTCTCCCTTTTGGTGCAAATCTCTGGTTTTCTCCATTTTAGGGTTGACTTAAATTATGCTCTAGTGGTTTCCAATATAAAATTTTTGCGTTTTAGAGCCAGCTTGGATCGCAGTTAGGAGGCTAAAACCTACACCTTCGTATCAATTTTATAAATAACTTTTTTCTTTATGAGACTGATTCTTAATATAAGTATTTTTTTTCTTGTGTTTCAAAATTTAAATTTCCTTTTTTTTTTCTACTCTTATTAAATACATATCTTTATATTAATTATTCCTCACTCATTACTAATTCTCTTTCATTTAATCATTTATTACCTATTCTCTCTCATATTTTTTAATCATTCTCTCTCCTAAGTTCTTATTTTCTCTCTCCTAAGTTCTTTTCATAATAAGGACATATTTGAAAGAAATATGAGGTTTTTTTTAAATATTTATTGTCTTAAATTAATCTTAACGGCTATTCATTTTGTGTAATAAAGAAAAAAAATTATTGATAAAAAGAATCGGAGGGAGTAGTTACAAGGTTTTTTTTTTTTTTTTTTGAAAAAATGTTTGGAAAATAGCTTTTAGAGTAAATGACTTATGGGTCAAAAGTGCCTTTAAAGTTGTATCAAATTTTTTGTTTTTTGTTTTTGGCTTTTCTTCATAATTGAATATTTTTTAAGCTAACTTTTTAATAAGGGAAAATCATTTAAAACTGTTAAATTATCCGAATTTTAATTTGAGTCATTAAATTTAACTAAGTCTAAATCATTTGAATGGCACTGCAGTGACGGGAAGGAGAGAGGGATTTGAGAAGCAGCAAAATTGGTTGAGCAGTACGTAGAAGGCACGAAAGAGAGAGTTTTATGGAAGAGGACGCTATATTTAATTTTTTTTGACTAAATTATATTTAAATATTTAGTCCTTATAACTAATTACAGTTTTTATGATCTTCTTCAATAAATATCATTCTTTTAGGATTCTTCATTCTAATTTCCTTTTCGTTTTAAGGTATTGGGGCTATCTACAAAAGATACGAGCATTTTCATCGTTCTTACTCTAATTGAGGCTGAACCTATTGATCAATGTGCCATAAATAACTTTATTTAGTCACTTTTGAATAAAGTTAGTCATGGCTATTGATCAAAAGTATTTATATTTAGATATATAATTTTACCTTTCTAAATTTATCTAAATATATTTTTGTATTTAATATTATAATATTATTGTAAAATCTTAAATCTCAACCAGCACCGGAGCTTGATTTACAGGTGGGGAGGGTACGTGTGTAACTTAATTTTTTCTCATATTATATTTTTATTTAATGAAAATAGATATAATATCTAGAGCCGGGAATTCGGGCCGAGCCCATCGGGCCGGCCTGTTTAGGCCCGAGCCCTTCAAGGGCCGGGCTTATGATTTAGAGGCTAAAAAGAGAAGCGGGCCTAAAAGGATCGGCCCTGTAGGGCTAGCCCTGCAGCCCTGAGGGCCGGCTCTTTTAGGCCCGTTTAATATTTTTTTTAAAATAAATTAATAAATATAATATCATTATATCAAATTATCAATATGAGAGACACCTAAGTACCTAATATAGTATTAATAACAGGCAAACACTTATTAATTGGTTTGATTTATTTTATTTTCTACAATGATTTATTAATTTAAAATTTAAAAAATAGGCTAATTTGGACATTAGATGATTATTTTAACTAAAAATTTATGAGTTTTAAAAATAATGTATCTCAATTTAAAGCAAAATAATAAATAAATTGTAAAACTTGAAAAAGAAATTTTTTTGAATTAAAATGTGTTTAAACCCGTTTAGGCCCGAGCCCGTGAAGGGCCAGCCCTGTAGGGCCGAGGGCCTAAAAAATATTGTACTTTTTAACAAATGGGCCTAAACGGGCCGGCTCATTTAGGCCCGAGCCCGTGAAGGGCCGACCCTGTAGGGCCGGGCCGGCCCGTATTCCCGGCTCTAATAATATCACAAAGTGTAACTTTAGATGAATCAGCATTTGAATTAAAAATGATAAGATATGCCCCAGTCAAATTAAATTTATTTTTGAAATCAACGAAAAATTTGGACAAGGCAAAATTATAATGGTTACATAATATTCGTAAATAATAATATTAATTAAGTTTAATTTAAAAATGATTTGATTAAAAAGTTATCCATTGATAATTTTTTCAGCATTTAAAATGCAGTGTGTTCATTATCTATTAATAAAATTAACGGTATTATTATGTTTTGGGCCAACTAATTAATATTGGGTATGATTTAAATTATAAATTATTAAAATTTTAAATTCTGATAATCTAAAAAAAAATTAAATAATATATTCAACCACTTGGATTCTTTAAAAAAAAATAGAAACTGATGATAGATTTAAAAGATTCTCTCAAATCCTTTTTTTTTTCCAACCGATTTTCCCAAATCCTAATCATTCTTTCCCTAATTGACTAAATCTTTACACTAATGTACAGGTAAGACCTTTCTCTGACTTCAGTTATATAAATCTACAAGGATTCTCAAGAAATAATTTAGGGTTAAGTAGCAAATTTACTATGGAAGTATGGGTCCAGGAGCAATTTTGTCCTGAAAGTTTTTTGGGATCAATTTCACCCTGAAAGTTTCAAAGCATAGCAATGTTGCTATTTTCCGTTAAAAAATTAACAGTCAACGTCAATTTTTTAATGGTCAATGTTTGTTATTTAACGGAAAAGGACAACATTGCTACGTTTCAAAACTTCCGGGGTGAAATTGATCCCCAAAAAACTTCTATAGTAAAATTTCTCCTGGACCCATAATTCCAGATCAAATTTACTATTTAACCCAATAATTTAAGTCGCCCCACGGAAATACAAGCAACATGGTAAGAGTGTTTAATCAAGCTCCCTACCGTAGTTAGGACTCAGTCAATTCTTGTATGTAATCTTTCATCTTTAATTTTAACTAAACATCAACCGTGCAAGTCTCTCTGTTTTTTTTTAATGTTTTAAGTGTGTTTACTCTCCTAATCTCATCCGTCAAACATATTCGTCAAACATATTTCTTAAAATCGGGATTTAAGACCTAAACTCGGTTAACTCGGTTTTCAGATCAAAATTTCTTCTCTTTTAATTTGGTTTGACAAAGAGAATAGTTTCTTCTCAGCTTCTTTACAGCGCTTCTGTACCATTAAAAAATGAATATAAATTATTTTATTTTTAATATAATTAAACTTGCCGCTATAAAAATAGATTTTTACGCGTTAGAGATAATAATTAATTTACCTAGGTTTTTTTTTTTAACAACTGTGCATTGGTCTGTATAATATTCAAATCTTATTAAAATATGTGAAAAAATATTAAATAGGAAAAAGTTAAAAATGAAATTGTATGATGTGTGGAGATATGTTTGAACGAATAAAAAAGAATAATGTAAGCAATTTCTAGTATTACTTCTTGTTGAGATATTATTACTTCTTGTTGAGTTATTCTATGTATTCTAAACCCGAGATATTATTATATTATTTGGTAAGAGATATTATTATATTTAATTATGATTAGATTTGATCAAATTCTAAAGTTAGACTAGGTTTGGTTTGCTTACATAAAGGATTATTTGTACTCTCATTCATACCAGAATTAATATTAATAATATTTGTACTCTCTTGACGTTTGTACTTTGAATCTAATATCCTTTTTCCAACAAAAGTGCTAAGAAAACGCATCATGGATGCATTGGAAAGTGAGATTTTGAGCAAGAACATTGAGAATGACAAGGATTATGTTGACAAATGCAAGTCACAGTGGTTAAAACTTTTGAGAAGGATATGGGCACTTGGACCTAGGCAAATTGGTTCCAACATTCTCTTTACTCCTGATGTCAAAGCTGAGAGTAGTGATAGCTCTATTCTAATACATGGTGATTGCTATGTATCTAAAAGACTGGGTTTTGTCGATGAATGATAAATCTTGGAAAAAATGATCAAATCAAAAGATATAAGGGCCAATTTTACACAAAGGGAAAGTAAATAAGAAAGTCCTCTCTTATTTGTCAGATAGCTTGAATCTGCAAAAAAAGATCAAATTTTTAAGATCTAAGTTGCAATCACTCAACAACACTTTATCATAGACTAACATATCAGTCAAGTTATATTATAAATCTTGAAAAAAGCCTCTTTTTCAAGACACTTTGTCATTTACTAAGCAGAATAAAAATATTTTCAACTCTTTCCTCAGATCCATTTTTTTTGCACCACTTGCTACTTCAACTCAAGTTTCTGGGGTAGCACTCAACAATTTTTTTATAGACTATATTATTATGCCAATAATCATTGAAGAAACATCTGATCAAAACAAGCACAGCTAGCTTACCTTTAAGTGGTATTAGACCTTTTCCCTTGAGATTCTTGCATTCTTTGAAGGACATGAAGGCGCAAGCACTGCAAGTCCAAAAGGCCACATTAGGGATTCCAAAATGTTGAGAAGCTTTAATGGTGAAGGACATTATCCCATCTGAGACTACGCAAGAAACTGGAGGAAGATGATTACTATGAAGCAATTTCTCAAGAAGGTTGAAGAAAGGAATGAAGCAGTTCTTGTCGGTGGATTCACAGAGAGCATGGTAGACCATCAGGGATTGTTTCAAAGCAGAAATCTGGGAAGCCATTGAGAGCATCAGAGCCTCTGGACTTGAGCAAGCGCTTGTGGTTGAACTCAGTGTTCACTAAGGTAATGTGGAAGCCTCTTGTGTGAAGGAACTTTGCTAACGTTAGAAATGGGTTTATGTGACCTTGTGTTGGATATGGGATTACAATAGCATGTGGTTTCTGGGCTCTAGAAGGTACTTCCATTTCTTTTGATTATTGATGATTGATTATGAACCCACTTGGGTGTATGCCTTCTTATAATGGCCACACATCTATTATCCTCATGTGTTATAACTCTTTTCCAGGACCTATACTTTCTAATTTCGTACCTAAATGGTTTGTCATTTTGGGACATATACTACTCTTTAAAAAAACATATATTTGTGTTTCAATCCTTGTGCAAACAAAACAGGAGCTCCCGTATAATCTCATTCTTACATATAACTGAATTAACATTACGACGAGGAATTTGTGTCTTGGACTCAAATTCTCATGAAACGTTTATTTGACCACTGGCTTTTACTTTGTAAGAGTTACTCCGGCTTAATTTTAGTTTCTAAATATATTTCAAATTAAAGTTTTCCCTATAATTACAATTGCTGCATTTAATGACTCGACGCTTTTTTTTCCCAAAAAAAAAGAAAAAAAAGAAATCCTCGTACAATGATGCTAAGAGCAATATTAACGCATAAAATTTTTTCTTGTTCCCCAGTGGACATTTAGTCAAAAGAATTTTTCCTCCCCTTAGCCCAGAAGATTTCTTGATCTTCGACCCATTTCGGTGGGGAAAAAACTCAATTTTGTTTTTATGCGAATTTCAAAATCGTTACATGGAGTTTATAGAGTAGAGAGACAAATCAGAAAAAAGTGTATCCCAAGGGCTAATGATCTTTACGAAATGAAAATTATTTTTGTTCCGATTATGGGGACATCCTTTGTTAGTTTATCTCTATGTTTTTTGTAATTAAACAAGGCAGTGAAATTTTCTACCTCAAGAAGTCAATTAGATGTTTCATATTAGCCTTACCTATTGCACACTAGCATCAAATGGTGGATGAAAATACATTTTACATTTTTATTTTGGCTCTCACCATTACATTAAGTATTTAAAAATCTATCTATATAACATTTGAACATAACATACGAAACATTTAAAATCTTGAAACTGCCTCACAACATGTCTTTTTGGGGCCAACACAAAAAATGATTATTTCGTAACAACACATACAAATTGATTTGCTACATCTCTAGCATTTATATCACAACAAAGCTTTACATCTCTAGACTAATGTTCAAACAAATCACAACATCAAAGCTTTATCCTATTAGGTGGGGTCGGCAATATAAATTATACATTAAACAACCAAATGATCTAACAAAGCATAATAATAAAATTGGAACATGCATTGACCCCAACAAAAGGGAAAAAAAAAAAAGGGATAATCTTTAAAGCAAGCTGAAATATTATCTGACCGGTTTCTTTAAGCCCCTAACTCTTGGAAAGCAGAACCTCATTCACTAACTTGTCAAAATTCAAGAAGGAAGAACCACCAGTTTGAGTAGCTTCTTGAGCCATTTTCTTCCACTTTCTAGCTTGATCCCTCAGCTTCACACCCTCCTCACCTTCCATCAATTCCCTCACAAGCCTTTCCACTTCATCTCTCTTCACATCCTCACTCTCCATCTCCAATCCAAAACCCCACTCTCTGCTCACAAACCTGCGATGCAACATTTGATCATTGAAAAATGGACAGCATATCATTGGCACACCATTACTTATGCTCTCTAATGTCGAGTTCCAACCACAGTGAGAGAAAAACCCTCCTATTGCTGGGTGTCTCAGTACTTCCTCTTGCGGACACCACCCCAGAATCAGACTCCTCTCTTTGATTTCCTCTGTAATTTCTTGTGGCAGAATTGTGTTTCCCCCATTAATTACCAAATCACCCCTTATCACCCACATGAAACTCTGCTTGCTGTTTGCTAGTCCCCATGCTAGTTCAATGACTTGTTTAGGTCTCATGCATGACTATGACACTTCCAAAGTTCACATATAGAACTGAATTGGGTTGCTTTGAATCAAGCCATTTCAGACACCCTGACTCTTCTTTCCACAGATTGCATTTGATGGACTTACAGTTGTTGTTGTTGCTGCTGTTGTCTGATGAGTTTGGTGTTTGGCTTTGAAGGAGCACGTCCAGAGGGCCAATTGTGTAAAGTTTTGGGTACATTGAAGATAGAGCGTTTAAGACTTGAGGTTCCAAAGCATCAAAAGTAGGAATAATGATAGCAGAAGCTTTTGAGGCTGCTTCAATCTGTTGTGGAACATAGTCCAGAAGAAAATCATTTGGATCTGTAGTCCTATATATCCCAGGAAGGTCCCTTAGTTTTATATCCTTTATCCCAGGTATCCAATTGATGTTGGTGTCTAGATACCCATTTGTCAGATAACTGGAATCTGCCAAAAAGATCAAATTTTTAAGATGGAAGTTGAAATCACTCAGCAACATTTTAAATAGACAATGACAGCATGTCAAATTAGATTATAAATCTTGAAAAAATGATCAAATCAAAACATATAAGGGCCAATTTTACAAGGGAAAGTAAATGAGAAAGTCATCTCTCATTTGTCAGATAGCTTGAATCTGCAAAAAAGATCAAATTTTTAAGATCCAAGTTGAAATCACTCAACAACACTTCTTCATAGACTAAGATATCAGTTAAAATTTCTGGGATAATACTCAAGAATTTTTTCATGGACTATATTATTATGCCAAGAATCATTGAAGAAAGATCTGATCAAAACAAGCACAGCTAGCTTTACCTTTAAGTGGTATTAGACCTTTTTCCTTGAGATCCTTGCATTCTTTGAAGGTCATGAAGGCGCAAGCACTGTGAGTCCAAAAGCCCACATTAGGGATCCCAAAATGTTGAGAAGCTTTAATGGTGAAGGACATGATACCATCTGAGACTATGCAAGCAACTGGAGGAAGATGATCATCATGAAGCTACTTCTCAAGAAGGTTGAAGAAAGGAATGAAGCAGTTCTTGTCGGTGGATTCCCAGAGGGCAGGGATATTCTGTGTTGCGTCCATGGTAGTGACAGGTAGACCATCAGGGATTGCTTCAAAGCAGAAATCTGGGAAGCCATTGAGAGCATCAGAGCCTCTGGACTTGAGCAAGCGCTTGTGGTTGAACTCAGTGTTCACAAAGGTAATGTGGAAGCCTCTTGTGTGAAGGAGCTTTGCTAGTTTTAGAAATGGGTTTATGTGACCTTGTGTGGGAAATGGGATCACAAGGGCATGCGGTTTCTGGGTTTTCGAAGGTGCTTCCATTTCGTTTGATTATTGATAATTGATTATAGAACCCACTTGCGTGTATCCCTTCTTATAATGGCCACACATCTATTATCCTCATGATGTGTTATTCGCAGGGCTATGTAAGTCGCATCGGCCAGTTCTAGAAACCGACGAACCGACCGGTAAAAAGAAATTTTTTTTTTTTTTTTAGAATTTCATGTTATAAATCTAAAATTTTTAATTTTTTATTAGTTAGTTTCCGTTTAGTTTCAGTTTGACTCCGGTCTAATCCACTGACCCTTACCCAGTACCCCAATCAATCCAATATCTGATCTAGGTTTTAATACCTTGGTTATAAGTTACAACGGTTTTGCAGTACCTATACTTTCTAATTTCGTACATATATTTTTCCTCTTTTTATTAAATCTTTTAAATTTTGCCCTATTATTAGTATCTTTAACTTTGCTGCATTATCCGTGCTAGTCCCTATTTAGGAACTAATAGTGCTGATGAAACAAAATTGAATGTTTTAATGAACAAAAAAAATGTATAGGTAACAAATTAAAAATATATAGAGGGAAATTATATTATAAGTATCTGCAAAATGATTTTCCTTTTTTTTTCCTCCTAAAATAATTGAAATTGTATTTTCCCCATCCGCCTATATTTTCATTACTCCATCCGGTGAAAAAAAGTTACAATTTTTTTATATGGAGGCTGTCATTTTTATACAGCACATTTCGCACTTGTTTAAAAATTTAATTTATTTTTTTATTTTTATTCTCAATTAATTATCTTCCTTTCTTTTCTTTTTTTAATCTATTCTTTCTCCTCCACCATTCCCATAAATAAGGATATATTTAAAGAGAAAAATTTACATTTTTTTAAATGTTCATTGTTTTTAACAAACATTTTTTATCTATGTATTCAAGTATTTCTAACTTATACATATAATAAGAAGAGTACTTTATGGCCAGTTAATCTTGTGACTGGTTATTGAGAGTATACTATTTTTATCTAAGGCCTTATTTGGTTGGGGGTTTTATGAGGGGAGGTTAAGATACGAAAAGATAGGGTAGGAGAGGAAAAAAGTGCCTTTGGGTGAAACAAGGGGAAGGGAGGGATGGCAAAAATTTTTATCTTTTAGTATTCTCCTGCTCTCCCAATCTATATATATATTTCTTTTTTTTTAATTCTGTAATTTTATTAAAAAAAATAATCAAATAACTGTTTTGATAAAAATGAGAAAATTAATTTGAGTCCTTATAGTTTTACTTGGCTTTTAGTGGCTGTTTAGTATGAGGAATTTGAAAAGGAGGGGGAAGAAAAATTTTTAGGACTTGGATTTTAAGAAAAAATTAAAGAAGTGGAGTTAAAAGTTTTTAATCAATTTTTCTTACTCTTTTATTTTATATCTTATCTTTATTAAAATTTTATAACCTCACTTTTCCAATTTTTTTTAAATCTAACTCATAAAAATTTTCCCTCTCCTTCCATTCCCTCCAACCAAACATACCCTTAATTAGGTCATTGTAGGTTTTTTTATCAGGTCGTTTTATTGTTTTTCAATTATACACATTAGTTTCCATATTGATAATATGTTAATTTGGACTGATGTGAATTCTAATTAAGTGACATGTAAGTTACCACAAAACACACAAATAAAAAGAATTTTTTTAAAAATAAAATTTATTTATTATCAACACAAAAATAAAATAAAAAAACTATACCGCCAAACGCTTGTATCAACTAGTTGTGATCATTTTAACTTTAACTAGTAATCTCATGTTCGAGCTCTGGGCATATAGTGCACGAACGCTCGAAGGTGACTGCCTAGCGGAGAAGTGGGAGCAATGGCAGAAAGAGGAGATGTTCCAGCAAGACTTCAAATACTAATGCGATAATAGACTCAACCTCATACATCCCTCCAGATAAAGTATACTTTAGGATGTTTGTGCATATGATAACTTTCACTCGGCACTCTAATTCTTTTTCTTTTTCTTTTTCCCTTTTAATCTTTATGAATTACTATGTTGATGTCTTGCTTATATAGCCTATTAATCATTTTTTGACAACAAAGAAGAAGAAGAAGAAGAATGTGTATTGGATGGGCCATCTAGAATTATTTACGCAAACTCAGTTCTCTTTGTAGAAGGGCTTCTTGCCCTTTTTTTTTTATAGTAAATGATATTCTACAAACACATCAGAAGCTATCCTCCTGAGTCAACATGCAATCTCATTCTGTTTACATCATTTATTAAAAAGTTGGTAATAGCATCAGAGGGCGATTCTGTGATATGAAGATCAATCGTCATCTTCCAAGCTTCTTTTGCCATAGCATCTGCAACTGTGTTAACATCCCGTGATGTGAAAGCAAGAAGAGAAAATGAAATTTCTGAATCTATTTCCATATAGTAATTAGTCAGTCCTATCTTACTTATCTACAAGAGATTATCTACATATTAAACACTATCTCACTAATTATAGTTGTACCCTTTCTAACTAACTAACTAATAGTTGGTTACAACAAATATAACAAAATATATGTTAATACCCCCCTCAAGCTGGAGAATGTATATCTATCATTCCCAGCTTGGAAAGGAGTGTACAAAATGGAGTAGGAGCAAGAGGCTTGGTGAAAATGTTTGCAAGCTGATCCTGAGATTTAATTGGCAGCAGATGAATCAAACCACTATGAAGTTTCTCCCTTACAATGTGACAATCAATATCAAGGTGTTTGGTTCTTTCATGAAAAGTGGGATTAGCTGCTATATGCCTAGCAGATTGACTATCACAATATAAAGAAGCAGGAGAAGTGAGAGGAAGGCCAAAATCTCGCAACAAATATGATAACCATTGTAATTCACATGTAGTAGCAGCTAAAGCTCTGTATTCAACCTCAGAGGAAGATGTGGAGACAGTGGGTTGTTTCTTCAAACGCCAAGTAATAAGAGCTTGATCTAGAAAACCACAAAAGCCGGTGATGGAACGACGTGTGTCAAGACAACCTGCCCAATCAGAATCACTGAAAGCATTCAACTTAATAGAAGTATTGACAGGGAAAAAAAAGCCACGACCAGGTGCAGCTTTGAGATATCTCAAAACCCGATGAGCTGCCGTAAATGAATGTCAGTAGGATGTTGAACAAACTGACTTAATTGCTGTACAGCAAAGGACATATCTGGGCGAGTATTGGCAAGATAAAGCAAACGGCCAACTAAAGTTCTGTAGGCAAAACCATCAACCAAAGGAGTACCAGAATCAATAGAAAGCTTAGAATCATTGGCCATAGGAGTCACAGCAGGTTTGCATTCAAGAAAACCAGCATCAGATAAAATGTCTAAAGCAAACTTACGCTGACACAAAGAAATTCCTTTAGCACTTCTAGCAATCTCTAAACCAAGGAAATATTTAACATCACCCAAGTCCTTGATTTTAAACGATCATCCAAAAAGGCCTTCATGTGATTAATTTCTACAAGATCAGTCCCACCAATCAGAATGTCATCCACATAAACAAGTATGGCAGTAAAAGAAGTGTCAGCTTGCTTAATGAAGAGAGAATGATCAGCATGGGAATGATGATAACCACAGTCAAGAAGAGCATGAGAAAGCTTAAGAAACCATTGACGACTAGCTTGTTTGAGGCCATAAAGCGACCGCTGTAACTTACATACCTGTGTAGGCGAAGAAACAAGCAAACTAGGCGAAGGCAACATATACACCTCTTCCTCAAGATCACCATGAAGGAAAGCATTATTAATGTCCAATTGTTTTAAATGCCAATTATGGGCAGCAACAAGAGCAAGTAAAACACGCACAGTGGTAAGCTTAGCAACAGGAGAGAAAGTATCATTAAAATCAACACCCTTAACTTGAGTAAAACCTTGAGCAACTAATCGACCCTTATAACGATTTAAAGTACCATCAGAATTATACTTCTTGGCGAATACCAATTTACAGCCAATAGGCCGCTTGTCAATAGGCAAATCAGTAAGAACCCATGTTTGATTAAGTTGCAAGGCCGCAAGTTCAGCTTCTATAGCTTTCCTCCAACCCTCATGTTTAATAGCCTTAGAATATGATTTAGGGATATCATCAACAGAAACTGATAAAGCAAAATGATGATATGAAGAAGAAAGATTAGAGTAAGAAAGAACATGAGATAAAGGGTGATAAGTACCTTCCTCCAAAGAATCTGGTGAAACTGACGTGGTTTGAAGAGCAAAATGATAATCATGCAAGTAAGTAGGTGGTTTCCTAGATCTAGTAGATTTCCGAATGAGAGGCAGAGGTGAGGAAGAGGAAATAGAAGAAGATGGTAAGGAGTCCGAGGGAAAAGATGGATCAATATCAGAAAAATCCAAAGAAGGGAAAGCTTGTGGTAAGGGAATTGAATCAGGTAAAGAAGGAACATCAAGGTTACAACAAGGAAAAATAGACTCATAGAAGGAAACATTTCTAGATACATGAATCTGTCTTGTGTGTAAGTCTAAAAGGACAAAACCCTTAGTACCCTGTTTATAACCTAAAAAGAGGCATTTATGAGCTCTAGGATCTAGCTTGCGCCTATGCTGTTGAATAGTGGAAGAAAAACAAAGACAACCAAAAACTCTAAGAGTGCTAAAATCTGGAGGATGCTGATACAAGACCTCAAAAGAAGACCGATTATTCAAAACAGGGGTAGGCAAACAATTTATAAGATAAACAGCATGTGAAAGAGCATATGACCAATAAACTTTTGGAACATGTGCTTGAAATAATAAAGCTCGAGTGACATTTAAAATGTGTTGATGCTTCCTTTCAACCCTACTATTCTGTTCTGGAGTTTCGACACAGCTGGTTTGATGTATAATACCATGAGCATTATAAAAATCAACCATATCAAACTCCAGACCATTATTAGTTCGAATAGCTTGAATTACAGTATGAAATTGAGTCTGAACCAAAGTAACAAAACTGTGAACAGTAGGTCGAACATCTGATTTATTCTTTAATAGGTAAATCCAAGTATAACGAGACATATCATCAACAATAGTAAGGAAATATCTGTGACCATGAACAAAAGGTAAATGATATGGATCCCAAATGTCCATATGAACCAAAGCAAAGAGTTTATCAGAAACAGTGGTGCTTACATGAAAAGACAATTTACGCTGCTTAGCATAATGACATACATCACAGTAATGCAAGGAATGAAAAAGAACAGAAGGATTTTGCTTGTGTATGGAATACAATGTAGAATTTGAAAGATGACCTAACCTAAAGTGCCAAAGATCAAAGGAACTAGAGTTAGCAGACTTGGTGGAGATGTTGCTAACAATAGGAGGTGTGGAAGTTGCATGTTATTTCATGAAATATAGCCTTTCATACACATCAGCTGAACCAATCATCCTCTTTGAAGGTAGGTGCGTTATGAGGCATTGAGATTTCTGAAAAGAGACATCACAAGGAAAATTTTTTGTTAATTTGGCTATAGAAATGAGATTGAAACGAAAATCTGGAACATATAAGACATTATGTAAGGAAAAAGAATCTGAAAAATGAATAGAGCCACTACAAGTAGCAAGAACTTTGGAGCCATCTGGTAGATTAACTGAGAGAGGGTGAATAGTAGTATAGCTAGTAAATAAAGGAAGATAAGAACAAACATGGTATGTAGCTCCTGAATCTATGATCCAGGAATCTTGAAGAGAACAATGAGCAAAAATAGGGGGCATACCAGTGGCAGAAACGCTATTAATAGATGTTGAGAGTGGAGGTGAAGGATTTTTAGCCTGAACAAGTGCCAGCAACTTTTTATATTGATCAGGAGTGAAACTGTAAGACATATTGACTACCTTCTCTGGTTCTTGTACAGGCTTGGCAACAAAAACAGAGTTAGTAACAGCAGCATTAACAGAAGCATTACAAAACTTGAACCCAGGGGGAAAACCATGCTTTCTATAGCAGGTAGCTTCAGTGTGTCTAGGTTTTCCACAATAAGTACATAGCTTATTGGAAGTCCCTTGTGGAGACTTGGAATTATTTGTTCCAGAAACAGTATGTGGTTGAGAAACAGGTACTTTGTTAAACAATGTAACCACCTCAGAATTAAAACCAAGTTCACGCTCTTATTGTATAACCAATGAAAAAACTCGATTGATATTGGGAAGAGGATCAATGAGCATTATTTGTGACTTAACAGCCAAAAAACAATCGCTAAGTCCTTTTAAAAATTTGATAACATAATCCTCATCAACATGCTTCTTATACAGATCAATCACTCCACAGTGACATTTTGGTGTGCAGGAACAAGAAATCAGAGGACGTAAAATCAGAAATTCGTTCCACAAGATTTTAAGCTTAGTGAAATAATCACTTACAGATAAATAGCCCTGTTTGAGGTTATGAATTTCTTCTTGAAGATCTGCCAATCGGAAGACATCATTCTGAGCAAACCGTGCCTTCAAATCCTCCCATACATCACAAGCCTTGTCAATCCATAAGATGCTTTGCGCCAGTGTTGGAGACAGAGAGTGAGTGATCCATGAAAGCACCATCATATTACAACGCTCCCAGAAGTGATAAGCAGGATCAGACACACTTGGAATTGGAGAGGTGCGATCAACAAATCGAAGCTTATTCTTGGACATCAAAGCCATTCGCATAGCCCTTGCCCAAGAATGGTAATTCGGACCAGATAGCACCGGTGAGACAAGAACTAATGAGGGATTTTTGTTGGGATGCAGGTAGAACGGATTACCTGGGTTCTTAACCATATCCGACAGAGGATCGTCGCCAATGCCATCTAGGGTTCCGACGGAGGTAGAAGTAACGTTTGGCATCTCGATTGGGGCTCAGAAAATTGCGATATGAGCAATTGAAATTAGAGAAGTGAAGAGATCGATGCGATTGATCGAAGTGGAACCAAGAATCAGAAAATCGAGATGCGATTGATCTGAACAAAGAAGCAGAGAGGAGCTGCTCGAATGAGGAAAAATGAAAAATGATCGGGGAGAGAGAGACTATCGAATCAGGGAAGGAAGAAAGAAAAGGGAAAAAATTAGGAAGAAAATAACAAAGAGAGTCAATTACTTCTCTCTGATACCATGATGTGAAAGCAATAAGAGAAAATGAAATTTCTGAATCTATTTCCATATAGTAATCAGTCAATCCTATCTTACTTATATACAAGAGATTATCTACATAATTAAACACTATCTCACTAATTACAGATGTACCCTTTCTAACTAACTAACTAATAGTTGGTTACAACAAATATAACAAAATATATGTTAATATCCCGAGTGCAAGTTGAAATTTCCACTTCCCAATCTCTATCCAGCATCGTGTGAATCTCCACCACAAGCTGTAAATCAGGGTGTTCCCGAGATACCTTATCATGAACAAGATCCATTACTTCACTACAATCAGACTCAATCATAATTTGTCTGTATCCTCTATCCCATGCCAATTTCAGTCCCCACAAAACACCCCAAGCTTCCGCAATTACTATCGTTCCTTGCCCAATCTGGTACATCAAACCCATCAAAAAGTCACCATTGTGATTTCTCAACACACCTCCACACGTGCAAGTACCTAAGTAGTCATTCCTAGATCCATCGGTATTAATCTTCACCCACCCAAGCGGTGGTGGCATCCATTGGTGATGATTCCTTTCTGCACTCCTATTTTGAAGCTAGCTTGTATTACCCCATGTTAAGCAGACACGAGCACGAGCTAAAATGGCCTATGAACTCCAAGTATTATTATTAAAATATCTGTCATTACGAGTCAACCAGATATACCGGCATAGTACCATAAACCAAAGACGAAACTCGAATCTCTATATTACGTCTTTTCTTCTCACACACCATGTAAGCCAATCATTTCTCCCAAATGTATTAGAATTATTTAGAAATTAGTATGGTCTTGTGGGAATAAAAGGAATTATATTCTCCCTTTCTCCGTTTTGGTGCAAATCTCTGGTTTTCTCCATTTTAGGGTTGACTTAAATTATGCTCTAGTGGTTTCCAATATAAAATTTATGCGTTTTAGAGCTAGATTCGATCGCATTTAGGAGGCTAAAACCTACACCTTCGTATCAATTTTATAAACAACTTTTTTTTTATAAGATTGGTTCTTAATATAAATAATTTTTTTCTTATGTTTCAAAATTTAAATGACCTTTTTTTTCTACTCTTATTAAATACATATCTTTATATTAATTATTCCTCACTTATTACTAATTCTCTTTCATTTAATCATTTATTACCTATTCTCTCTCATATTTTTTAATCATTATCTCTCCTAAGTTCTTTTCATAATAAGGGCATATTTGGAAAAAATATGAGGTTTTTTTTATATATTTATTATCTTAAACTAATCTTAACACTATTCATTTTGTGTAATAAAGAAAAAAATTGTTTATAAAAAAGATCGGAGGGAGGGAGTAGTTGCAAGGTTTTTTTTTTTTTTTTTTTGAAAAAACTGTTTGTAAAATAGCTTTTAGAGTAAATGACTCATGGGTCAAAAGTGCCTTTAAAGTTGTATCAATTTTTTTGTTTTTTGTTTTTGAATTTTCTTCATAATTGAATATTTTTTAAGCTATAAGGGAAAATCATTTAAAACAGTTAAATTATCCACATTTTAATTTGAGTCATTAAATTTAATTAAGTCTAAATCATTTGAATGGCACTGCATTGACGGGAAGGAGAGAGGGATTTGAGAAGTATGTAGAAGGCACGAAAGAGAGAGTTTTATGGAAGAGGACGCTATATTTATTTATTTATTTTTGACTAAATTATATTTAAATATTTAGTCCTTATAACTAATTACAGTTTTTATGAACTTCTTCAATAAATATCATTCTTTTAGGATTCTTCATTCTAATTTCCTTTTCGTTTTAAGGTATTGGGGCTATCTACAAAAGATACGAGCATTTGCATCGTTCTTACTCTAATTGGGGCTGAACCTATTGATCAATGTGCCATAACTAACTTTATTTAGTCACTTTTGAATAAAGTTAGTCATGGCTATTGATCAAAAGTATTTATATTTAGATATATAATTTTACCTTTCTAAATTTATCTAAATACATTTTTGTATTTAATATTATAATATTATTGTAAAATTTTAAATCTCAACCAGCACCGGAGCTTGATTTACAGGTGGGGAGGGTACGTGTAACTTAATTTTTTCTCATATTATATTTTTATTTCATGAAAATAGATATAATATCACAAAGTGTAACTTTAGATGAATCAGCATTTGGATTAAAAATGATAAGATATGCCCCAGTCAAATTAAATTTATTTTTGAAATTAACGAAAAATTTGGACAAGGCAAAATTATAATGGTTACATAATATTCGTAAATAATAATATTAATTAAGTTTAATTTAAAAATGATTTGATTAAAATGTTATCCATTGATAATTTTTTCAGCATTTAAAATGCAGTGTGTTCATTATCTATTAATAAAATTAACGGTATTATTATTTTTTTTGGCCAACTAATATTGGATATGATTTTAAATTATAAATTATTAAAATTTTAAATTCTGATCATCTAAAACAAATTTAAATAAGATATTCAACCACTTGGATTCTTTAAAAAAAATAGAAACTGATGATAAATTTAAAAGATTCTCTCAAATCTTTTTTTTTTTTTTCCAACAGATTTTCCCAAATCCTAATCATTCTTTTCCTAATTGACTAAATCTTTACACTAATGTACAGGTAAGACCTTTCTCTGACTTCAGTTATATAAATCTACAAGGATTCTCAAGAAATAATTTAGGGTTAAGTAGCAAATTTGTTCCGGAAGTATGGGTTTAGGAGCAATTTTGTTCTGGAGTTTTTTTGGGATCAATTTCGCCCCGAAAGTTTCAAAACGTAGCAATTTGCCCCTTTCTATTAAAAAATTAACAGTCAACGTCAATTTTTTAATGGTCAACGTTTGTTATTTAACGGAAAAAAGCAACATTACTACGTTTTAAAACTTCCGGGGTGAAATTGATCCCCAAAAACCTTTCAAGACAAAATTGCTCCTGGACCCATATTTCCGAATCAAATTTGCTATTTAACCCAATAATTTAAGTCGTCCCACGGAAACACAAGCAACACGGTAAGAGTGTTTAATCAAGCTCCCTACCGTAGTTAGGACTCAATCAATTCTTGTATGTAATCTTTCATCTTTAATTTTAACTAAACATCAACCGTGCAAGTCTCTTTTTTTTAATGTTTTAAGTGTGTTTACTCTCCTAATCTCATCCGTCAAACATATTCGTCAAACATATTTCTTAAAATCGTGATTTAAGACCTAAACTCGGTTAACTCGGTTTTCAGATCAAAATTTCTTCTCTTTTAATTTGGTTTGACAAAGAGAATAGTTTCTTCTCAGCTTCTTTACAGCGCTTCTGTACCATTAAAAAATGAATATAAATTATTTTATTTTTAATATAATTAAACGTGCCGCTATAAAAATAGATTTTTACGCGTTAGAGATAATAATTAATTTGCCTAGGTTTTTTTTTAACAACTTTGCATTAGTCTGTATAATATTCAAATCTTATTAAAATATGTGACAAAAAATTAAATAGGAAAAGGTTAAAAATGAAATTGTATGATGTGTGGAGATATGTTTGAACGAATAAAAAAGAATAATGTAAGCAATTTCTAGTATTACTTCTTGTTGAGTTATTCTATGTATTCTAAATCCGAGATATTATTATATGATTTGGTAAGAGATATTATTATATTTAATTATGATTAGATTTGATCAAATTCTAAAGTTAGACTAGGTTTGGTTTGCTTACATAAAGGATTTTTTTTTTTTTTGAATTGAGATGACAAGAGAGTAGACTCTTGAGGCCACAGCGGCCATTACAATAATCTTAGTTACAAAATAGACATACCAAATTTGATCCAATGGTTAGCTGAGGTCAGCCAACGTTTGGATCAAACAAAGATCTGGCGAATGGTCCAAAAGTGACAAATCATTGTTCAAGTCAAGGGCACTCTTTGCCAAAATATCAGCACACATAATGGCTTTTTGGTGACTATGGGAAATCTCTAAATCCCAATCCTTGTAGATTAATTGTCTTACTTCCTCTAGCTCATTCTGTAGGGGATGATGATGACCCCCGGACTGAAGTAGTAATCGAATGGCTTCCGTAGAATCTGTGTATAACTTGATCTTTCTGAGATTCATAGATTGGCAGGTTAGAAGTCCAACTCTAATTGCTTGAACCTCAGAAGCTGTCGAACCAAATGTGAATCCTAGGTTCTGTTGAAACCCACAAATCCAAGCTCCTGAGCTATCGCGAATCACTCCTCCAATTGCAGAGTTTTTGTGCTCATCAACTGCAGCATCCACATCAACTCGAGCAAAACCCGCCGGTGGAGCAATCCATCTGGCTGTGTCTCTGTCTGGTACTCTGAATATCTTGTGCCTTAGCCGCCCATCTTCTGTGCCTTCATGAAGAAAATGTATACCTCTGTGAAGAAGTTGCTGTGGCATGTCACTAGTTCCTTCAAAAGCTCTTCTACATCTGTTTTTCCAAATAAGCCAGCATATTGAACCAAAGACCCTAAGCCAGGGCCATTGAGACATCTTGTGATTTCCCGGCGAGTGTTGCGTATTCCAGTTGATCCATACCTGCAAATTACCAGAAAAAAATGCAGAGTAATAAATGGGGTTAATACAAGAAAGCCACACTGAATTTGCAAATTCGCAATCTCTCAAAGCATGAATTGCTGTTTCCTCGCAGCTGCACTCAAAAGGACACTCGGTGTTTATCCTCACATCCCTCTTGGCTCGAATAGAATTCGTAGGAACTCTCTCCTGAAATAATTGCCACATAAAAAATTTTACTTTCTCCGGAATAGGCCATTTCCAGATACGTTGCCAGAAAGGATCGGAAGATTCCTCAAACGACGAGTAGATCATTGTATAAGCAGATTTGACGCTGAAATTTCCATCGGATGATTTCCTCCACCAGAATGTATCCTCGCCTGGTTGAGATGGAGGGGTAACTCTTGCAATCTTTTCAACAACCCACCAAGGTAGGTACATTCCCCATCTTTGGAGATCCCACTCCCCATTTGAACCTACGAAAGTGTTAACCGCTTCTTCAGGATTAATTAAGCTATGATTACGGTCAACATAGTATATGAGAGGCTGCTCAAGGCTTGTCCATAAGTCCCACCAAGCGTTTGTTGACTGCCCGCTTCGAAGCTTTCTGCCCACTGCTGGCCTAAATGAGTCCCATACTGCTGTAATTGCATTCCAGACAGCAGATTGATTCCTCTTCCTCTCAACTCTTGGAAGATTCCCATCTCCGCATTCGTATTTCGATCTTAGAACTTTCACCCATAAGGTATCCTGTCTAGCAATGAGGTTCCAGCATAACTTCATGATGAGAGCTTTGTTTTGGCTAGTAAGATCCTTGATGCCAAGTCCCCCATCCTTTTTTCCCATCTTGATTTTCTCCCAAGCTACTAGATGCTGTTTCTTTTTATCCGGACCTTGATTCCAGAAGAAATTCCTATTTATTCTCTCGAGATCTTGCAAAACCCCTTTAGGCAGAAGGTTGGTTTGCATCTGATAAGACGGGAGGGTCGAGAGAATGGAATTTATCAGGACAGTTCTACCAGCCATACTCAAGAATCTTCCTTTCCAGGTAGACAGTTTCTTCTGAACTTTAGAAACCAGAGGAGCGAAGGTCAGCTTGGTGGTTCGCTTATGAAGAAGAGGGACACCTAAGTATTTACCTAGATCCCCTGAAATATTGATTCCAATGGATTGGGCAAGATGCAAAGCTCTGGGAAACTGCACATTTCGAGATGCAAATAATTTGGATTTGGCAAGGTTGATTTTGTGACCCGAAACTCTGCAGAAATAAGCCATCACTTCTCTAATGATCTCCATCTGACATGATGAGGCCTCACTGAATAAAAGAAGATCGTCAGCGAAGAAAAGATGAGAGAGCTTCGGGCTCGTATTGCAAAGCCTTAAAGGTTTCCATCTTCCCTCATCCACTTCTCGGTTTATCAGTTGGCTTAACCGTTCCATACAGAGGATAAAAAGATAGGGACTCAGCCGATCCCCCTGACGTACACCTCTTGTTGGCTGGAACTGGTCAGATAAAGAACCATTCCAAACCACTTTCATAGATGTAGTCGAGACACATCTCATCAGCAGCTGCACAAAATGCTCGCTTATGCCCAGACTATGAAGATTGAACCGCAGAAAATTCCAGTCAAGTCTGTCAAAAGCTTTTTCCATGTCCACTTTAATAGCAACAAATCCCTTCTTTTTCCGTATCGTTCTCATTGTATGGATTGCTTCTTGGGCCAGAATTATATTGTCACAGCTTTGTCTTCCCCTTATGAAACTGCACTGGGTAGGATGGATCAGGTAATCCATAACTGACCTCATCCTGTTTGCAAGGACTTTACTGAGGATTTTATAGCTCACATTGCAGAGGGATATTGGGCGGAATTCCTTAATCGAGATAGGATTGTCTACCTTAGGAATCAAGGCTATATGGGTCTGATTAATCTCAGTAACCTTATCTGGATCTCTAAATATGGAGAAAATAAGATCACAGATCTTTGAACCTACAACCTCCCACTGAGATTGAAAAAAATGAGGTTGGAGACCGTCAGGTCCAGGCGCCTTGAAAGCATCCATCTCAAAAGCTGCATTTTTAATCTCAACCTCAGTCACATCTCTCTGAATTCCAGAAAGCTGGGAATCATTAAGAGTTTTATATTCCACCGGCTAACCTGTTACATTCAGCACATCTTGATCAGAAGAGAAAAGATCTTGGAAATAATCAAGGGCAGAATTTTTAAGCTCGTTTTGATCGGTAATCCACTCGCCCTGAGCATTTTGAAGAGCTTCTATTTTACTTTTCTTCCTTTTAATCACAGTAGAGGCATGGAAGAAACTGGTATTTTTGTCTCCATATTTGAGCCATTTGCACCTTGATTTTTGGTACCAGAGGAGCTCTTCTTGGTTTACAACTTTGGTGTACTCTTTCCATAGTTTTGCTTCCAGTTTGAACAGACCAGGATGAGGGCGTTTGATGATTTCACGATCGACTCCCTCTAATCGCTTAACCAGGATCCTTTTCTTTTTGGTAAGACTGCCAACTTCATTTTTATTCCACCAGGAGGCTTTATTCTGGAAAACATTGCATCCAGTTAACCAATCATTGTTTTGCCATGCGGAATTTACTAGATCTGGGAATCCCTCTTCAAGGCTCCAGGCTGCTTGATACTTAAAACGATTTGTGGAGGGAGTGGCATTTACATATCCAGAAGTTATCACCAAGACTCTGTGGTCAGATTTGTAACGGAGCTGATGAAAGACTTTATGATTTTGGTGACCCATTTCCCAGGCTAAATTACAGAAGGCCCAGTCCAATCTTTCCTTCATGTCATATCTAGACCAAGTGAATCGGTCTCCAACCACCGGCAGATCCAATAAATCACAGTCATGAATACAGTTTTGAAAAGGATGTAAGGATCTATCAGGAACAACCACTCCACCAGTCTTATCTGTGTGATTTAAAAACGAATTGAAATCACCAAGAATAAGCCAAGCTTCAGAAACTTTATCAGCTAAAACACGGAGATCAGTCCAAAGCTCCTGTCTATAACTCCATCTGGGATCCCCATAGACAAAAGAAGTGCAAAAACTATCATTGGTAATCCTATCAGTCAAACGACAATGGAGAAGCTGAGAAGTAGAACTAAGATACTCTACAGAAACTTCATTTTCATTCCAAAGAACCCAGATACCACCTGCATAACCCGTGGCTTCAACTCTTATCCAATTGCTAAAACCAAGATTTCGAACAACTAAATCAGCCCTATGACCACTAACTCTGGTTTCCACAAGACACATAACCGAGATATTATGCTTAGAAACAATATCACGAAAAACACGAGGAAAAGCTTTGCTACCAGCTCCTCTACAATTCCAACTTGATATAATCATGATTAACAATGGAAATTAACACGCAGAGAAAAAAAATTACTCGTCAGGAGGAATGCGCTTTGAAGCAAATCTACCTCTGTTTTTGACTTCCCTTAAATTCTTGATTGGCTTACTTTGATCAATTTCCTTTTCTGAAAGGATTTGCACATCCAATTCTGTCACAGGTGAGGTAGCCGCAAGTGGTGTTGCAGGAATTCCTGAGTGATCTGCTAATATCATCTCTGTCTCAATATTTTCTGCATCTGATTTTCCTTCAATGATTTGGGAATTTGAGCTAAGCTTTTGTGAAGATATTTCCAAATTAGATGATTCTGGAATTAATTCCAGCAATTTTGTTGCTGCAGGTCTTGACGAGATGATGCTTTCAGACGTTGATGAAGACATTGAGCCCTCCACTACAAGATGCAACCGGGCTCCATTTTTGCATGATTTGCTCTCAAAAGTGCGCTGGCCTGGAATTGAGACTTGGGCTTCTTTAATTTGCCCAGCGGTTTCCTCTTGATTTTGCCCAGCGGATACCTTTTGATTTTGCCCAGCGGATACATTTTTACATAAAGGATTATTTGTACTCTCATTCATACCAGAATTAATATTAATAATATTTGTACTCTCTTGACATTTGTACTTTGAATCTAATATCCTTGACAATGATAATCCAACAAAAGTGCTAAGAAAACGCATCATGGATGCATCGGAAAGTGAGATTTTGAGCAAGAACATTGAGAATGACAAGGATTATGTTGACCAAAGCAAGTCACAGTGGTTAAAACTTTGAGAAGGATATGGGCACTTGGACCTAGGCAAATTGGTTCCAACATTCTCTTAACTCCTGATGTCAAAGCTGAGAGTAGTGATAGCTCTATTCTAATACATGGTGATTGCTATGTATCTAAAAGACTGGGTTTTGTTGATGATTCTATTACTTCTAATACACAGGTTGATATACCCCTAAATGAAAATGAAGCATTAAACATGGAGGCTAAAAGTCTTGAGAGTAGTGTCATATCTGGGTTCCAATTGGCCACTACAGCTGGACTCTTGTGTGATGAACCTATGTGGGGTTTGGCATTTGTCATTGAGGCATACATTTATCCTTATTTAGAGCAAAATGATAAATCTGATACACACCAACAATCTGAGCAATATGGCATCTTTGCAGGACAAATAATCTCAACTGTCAAAGATGCTTGTATAGCAGCTGTGCTTCAGAATAGGCCACGCCTTGTGGAAGCTATGTACTTCTGTGAGTTGAAGACTCCTACTGAATATTTGGGTCCCATGTATGCTGTACTTGCCCAAAGACGGGCTCGATTTTTAAAGGAAGAGATGCAGGAAGGTTCACCTTTCTTCATTGTGCATGTGCCTGTTTCTGAAAGTTTTGGTTTTCCTGATGAGCTAAGGAGGTGGACTTCTGGAGCTGCTAGTGCACTTCTTGTACTTAGTCACTGGGAAGCACTTTCAGAAGATCCTTTCTTTGTACCTAAAACTGAAGAGGAAATTGAAGAGTTTGGAGACGGCTCTAGTATGCTTCCTAATATAGCAAGAAAGTTAGTTAATGCAGTCAGATGCCATAAGGGCCTTCATGTGGAGGAAAAAATAACACAGCATGGAACAAAGCAGAGGACATTAGCTCGTAAAGTCTGATATTCTTGTAGCAGAGAACATTAGTTCGTAAAATCTAATATTCTTGTTTTTTTTGTTGTCATTGGTTGTTGAAAAAAGAACTATGAGATCTTTTACCCTTGTAACACTTTGTACATTGTACCATTAAAAACAAATTTTGGTTGAGTTTGATGTATACGGTCTTATTGTAACTTTGTCAATTACAGACAGTTTGATAATGATAAGATATTATACACATGATTTCTGTAATGATTAATAATTTTTTTCCCGGGAAACCACTTGTGCCCTCAGTTGACTTTCTCCCTGAGAGATGTCAACAAATGTTGTAAAACTACATCTGTGATTAGCTTCTTTTTTTGGGGGGGGGGGGGGGGTGTCTCTATACATAATGGTGCAAAATGGCCAAATGAAAATTCTACAATGGGATTTTACACACTTATGCCCTGTTTGGTATAATGGAAGAATTTTTATATTTGGTATAAGTGGGTTTTAAAAGTATATTTAGTATGTCAATGGAAATGAGATATAATTTTTAATCTATATGCATATTTTTTATATGAAAAGACTAAAATATCCTTCTCTCTTTGTGGAAAAAAAGCCCCGAAGAACACCAACTGAAATCACCACCTCCCACCGAAGATGAAGAACCACTGCCAGGAAACCAAACTCAAATCTTCATCGAAGCAAAATGAGAAAATCAAAATCGATTAGAGCATAAAGGAAAAATCATAATCCCAAAATCTCAAAATCAAATCTTTATCAGAGCAAAAAAGGAAAAATCAGAATCCCAAAATCAACAACAATCGCATATTTGAAACGATTCCAGACTGAAGAACGAAGAACATGGAGATCGAAGAGAGAGACGAAGATCAGAGCGGTCGTTGCAAGTCGATGAGGAAGGAGGAGATGCCGCCGTTGCCAAATCGATGAGGGAGAAGGAGAGGCTGCCATTGCAGATCCAAGAAGGAGAAGAGGATGTTGCAACGTTGATCTTGTCCTTGCTCGCCGTCCGCTGTCGTCTGATTGCCGTCCACCGTATCATCGCCATCCTCCGCACCGTCCGTTGGCAAGCTCTTTGAATCTCCGCGCCATCCTCCGTGCCTTCTGTGTCGTCGAGATCTCTGATCGCTGAGGAGGGAGAAGGAGTCGAAGAAGCAGGCAAATCAAAGGAGGGCTATTTTGGTCTTTCCATGTCCACTTCCATGGAGATCCTGACACTTCCATGGGTTAGGGTAAGGAACCCACTTCCATCATTTTTTATGGACACTTCCATGAGTTAGGGTAAGGAACCCACTTTCATAATTTTTTATGGAAGTGGCTTTCATAGGGAAGTGGAATGCATCACACCAAACATACTTAAAGTGACTTCCATGCTCAGTTCCACTTTCATCCTCTTCAGTTCAACTGTACCAAACGAGGCATTAAGGGTCCTTGTCTTTTGTCTTGTTCTATTTTAATACAAATTGTAAAGGTATATTTACGTTAATTTAGTAGCAATTCTAAGCTTTGATGCCAGTCAAGTGAGATTAGAGCTCTGATAACAGTAAATAATGGTGCTTTGGTGCATTATAGGCCGGTGAGGAGTGACAAAAATTCAACACGCCTTAACCAGCGAGGGTAATAGTAATATGATTAACATGCACACATCTTCAACATTACATTAGAGTCTAATTAGATTGGAGGTTTTTAATTTAATACATCTTTCATATATAGGAAATTATCAAATACTACTACTTTTTTTTTTATCAATTCAAATACTACTTCCACTCTTATGAAAAACAAAATTAAAAATTAAATAACAATTAATTTAAGGGAAAATATAATAAAATACCACTTAAGTTTTAAAATCTCAAATCAAATATTTTCTACTAAAATGAGTTGTCAACTACTATACTCTTATAATTAATATATATAGTCTTATAGGCAACAAGACTATTTTAAAATTTTAAAGTTTAAATGACATTTTCTTATATGTTTCCCTTCATTCAAAGTGGAAGTAATTCAACAAACTTCAAATAAGAGTTCAATAGTTTAATATTTATGGGTAAAATAATTACATTAAGAAAGTTACAATTTATTTGAGTCTAATAATTAATACTCTATTTACATACAGTACAGTTGCATTTTAAGAAAATGTATGCTTTAAAAATATTTTTAAAAAATAAATCTGTTTGCCGATGTATTTAATAAATGGTTGTTAGACAAAAACTATAGGATTGTAACTTAAAAAGGTGAAATGTACTTCATCGTAGTGATTTCATGGTTTGGCGGTTTTACTGTGGTCTTGTGATGTTGAGAAAATAATTGAATTTAACAACATTTATGCTCCATTTGGATGGGAAGAAAACTTGAGAGGAGAGAAAATGGGAGGGGAGAAAATGGAGAGGAGAGAAAATTAGAGAGAAAATGTTATCATCCCTCTATTTGAATGGACAAGAGATAATAAAGAGGAAAGAAAATGAGTAAATATATGAATGACTAAAATTCCCTTTTATGTAAAAAAATATATCATATATCTCTTCTTATCCCTCATCTAATGGAAGCCATATGCACTGGGCTGCCCTATCACAATGCATCATATTAATATTAGCAACATCATATAATTTAAAACCAAGTTACTTGGTAAGATATATTTTGATGTTATTATATTTTAAAACAAAATATTTTTGAATAGTTATTTTAAAATTAAATATAAAATAGGAAATAAATAAATTATAAATTATATAAAATTATTAATAAAAAGGTGAAAGGTTTAAAATGGAATATAATATTTTGAGAAATTGATTTCACAAAAAAAAAAAATATCTTTTAAGGTAAAAAAATAACAAGTAGATAATTTTTTGAATTTTTTAAAATTAAATAATAAAAAGATATAAATAATTCTAGGTTGATCGGGATTATCGGAGATTTGTGATTTCTTTTAAGATAAACAATCCATTATTTTCAGTTCAGATTTCTGATATCGGAGATTATGCCGACACCAGAGATGCTCGGGATCAATAATTCTAGGTTGATCAATTGTTATGTCTTCATGACAGCTGTATTTGACAATTAGGGTCATGGGCTTTGATTATATTCCAAGGGAAAAGAACAAGGTTGTTGATACGTGTCCCTCCATACTTGATACGTGTCCTTCCTTCATAAGACTTTGATGACTAATGAGTTTATGGGAGTCAGTCCCTGGCGTTTTTTTTTTTTTTTTTTGTCAAATATTTTTTCTGGTGTTAAGCCCTTTTATGTATTAAAAAAATATATAAGGTATTTTTTTATTGTCATGCATTTTTGTCCGATTTTTGTGGGTGAGGTTTTGGAGCGTCTTTTTTTTTGAGAGATTTGAAATCTTCCCAGGTTCATCGCTGTGTTTTGTTTTATCACATCGAATGTTTGGACTGGCCTTCATTTGGATTTTTGTTGTTCATTAAAAAATTAAGGTGGAAAGGATAAGCATTTATCAGCGTTCTTATCAGTGGAGCAGATGCCCCCGCGCCATGCTAGTTATTCTCAACAAAGAATGTCATTGATGAAAATTTGATTTTCTGGTGACGTATCTTCATTAATAAAAAGCGGTTAATAAATTAAAGATAAAATCTTCCAGGACGTCCTTAAACCATTCAAAACTATGTTTTTTGTATTAAGGAAAAAGGCTAAAATGACACATAAATAAGGGGAAAATTCCAAAAAAAAAAATGCTAGAATATAAAAAATGACAAATCAGAGCTTCGAATTTACAAAATTCTATATCAATATGTGGTTATTACAGTAGAAGAATATGAAATTATAAAATTTTGACAAAAAGATGCCCTGCCCTTAAGCCCTTAATTAGAGCCGGGAAAACGGGCCGAGCCCGTCGGGCCGGCCCTTTTAAGCCCTGGCCCTTCAAGGGCCGGGCTTGTAAATTATAGCCTGAAAAGGAAGTCGGGCCTAAAAGGGCCGGCCCTGTAGGGCCTCGGGCTTAAAAGGGCCGGCCCTGGAGGGCCTCGGGCCGACCCTTTAAGCCCGTTTATCTTTTATTTTTTTTTTATTGGAAAGGGAACCATGTTACATTTTTGAATTACCTTATTGATCTATATATCACTCTATCCTCATATTGTATAGAGTATGATTTTTGAGTATATTATTTCGTCTAATTGAATCATATTGTGATTTTTGAGTATATTGTTCTGCCTATTTAGAATAAAATCATATTATATACTGTTCTCTCTAATGGAGTATGATTTTTGATTGAGGTTGTGATTATTTGACTAGAACTTACTACTCAAAGTGAAACACAATCAAATGTCCTTGAAATTGATGATAATGGCGAAGAAGGTGAAAATGATAGTCGTCATACTCATGTTACTTAAATGTTAGAGTATTTAGCTTCTTGCCTTAAAAACTTTGGCTTTTGTGTGAGTTATTTATGGACATGATTTTACCTTTGATTATACATTAGTAATTGTGTTTGTTTGTTTCAAGAGATGTGTTATTTAAATCTTAATGTTGACAACATTTATGTATTAAATTAGAACTTTAATCGTTGTTATTTACTAATTATATCTCTCTGGGAAAAATACGTAGGAAAAATAGTTAAATATTGTGAAAAGGACTTACGGGCCCTGCGGGCCGGCCCTGGCCCTGATGCTCTCGGGCCGGGCTTTGAAAAACTGCAATTTTCCTGACCCCGAGCCCTTTAGGGCCGGCCCTGTTAGGCCCTGGCCCTTCAAGAGCCGGCCCTGTAGGGCCGGGCCGGCCCTGATTCCCAGCTCTACCCTTAATCTTCTTCTCCCTCTCTCAAAGCTTGGAATAACAATATTTATCTCTTGATTAATAATACCATATTTTACATTACCAACTACACTTTCTTATTTCACAACTTCTTATCATAAAAACCAACACATGCCCAGGGATAAGTTTAAAATTTACAAATTTCAGGGGCCAATAACAACACATGTTTCTATATTAACAATACCATATTTTACATTAACAACTTCAAATGTCAAAAACCAATGCCAGGGATAAGTTTAAAATTAACAAGTTTCACGGGCCAATAACAACATCTGTCTTTATATTAACAATATCATGTTTTATATTCACAACTTTACTTTTTTATTTCACAACTTCGTATCTCAAAAACCAACACATACCAGGATAAGTTTGAAATTAACAAGTTTCAAAGGTCAATAACAGCACCTATCTCTATATTAACAATATCATATTTTACATTAACAACTTGATTTTCTTGTTTTACAACTTCGTATCTCAAAATAAGTTTGAAATTAACAAGTTTCAGGGCCAATAACAACACATGTCTCTTTATTAACAATATCATATTTTACATTAACAACTCTACTTTCTTGTTTCACAACTTCATATTTCAATTTCAAACTTATCCTAGAATATGTTGGTTTTTGAGATAGAAGTTGTAAAACAAAAAATGAGAGTTGTTAATATAAAATATGGTGTTGTTAATAAAAAGACAAATGTTGTTATTTCGAGTTAAGGAACAAGGAGAAGGAGATGAAGGGCTCAAGAACAAGGTCGTCTTTCTCTAAGATTTTATAATTCCAAATTCTTCTACTATATTTACACCATACTAACATGAGATTTTATAAATTCAAAACTCTAATTTATCCTTTTCTATATTCCAGCATATCTTTCTGGAATTTTCCCAAAAACAGGCTAAGCGAAATCTTGATTTATCTGAGACTATCAGGATACAGGGATGTCTCCTTCCTGCATGGTAAAAGTGAAGCATTAGGCAATATAACCGTGCATGGTCAAAAACTCAAAATTCATTACCTTCAATTATAATCCAGAAATCAGTTTCCCCATTGGTGTTCCCCACTACCCCAGCACGAGACAGCGTCCTGTATAGTGTCCACTCTACAGAGTCTCTTATCTCAATTGGGAAAGACATGGATATGGAGGGAGACCAAGGCTTGGGCGCCACCCAATGCGATGACCAGTCACGACTCTACGAAGCTTACAATGAGCTTCATGGGTTGGCTCAAGAGTTCGAGACTCCGTTTGACGCACCGGCCGTGCTGGTGGTGGGCCACCAGACCGACGGCAAGAGCGCCCTCGTCGAAGCCCTCATGGGTTTTCAGTTCAACCATGTTGGCGGCGGCACCAAGACCAGGCGACCCATTACACTTCACATGAAGTACGACCCTGATTGTGAGTCCCCTTTGTGTTATCTTGTCTCAGATGCTGACCCCACTTTGGCCCAAGAGAAGTCTCTTATGGAAATTCAGGTCATTTTAATGTCTGTTTTAATTAGTACTTCGAAGCTTTCGCCTTCCCTTTGCCTATAGTTGTCTGCATTGTATATTGCAGAATTTGGGATGGAATTACAGGCTATATCTGTTTCAAGTCCGTTTAGTTTTTTTTTTTTTTTTCCTTTTTAACTTCTTTCATGAATTTTCATGAACTACTTTATGACTCTGTTATTAGAATTTTGCTGTGGGAAATGGTGTTTTGAATGCCATTCCGACTATAGAAAATTTAACTTCTGTAACTAACTTAGGACTATGATAACCTGTGCATGCATAGTCAAACTAGGACTAAAAGCTATAATGTAAATAAGATAAAGTTGTTGGTAAAATTCAAATCGAGTTGTGATTTGCTGTTTGTACTGAAAATATGATTGAGCTCTATTTTAGAGTGTTTTGTGTATTTCAATCACTGAGGCTAAAGAATGGAGTTTTGCCCACGCCATTTGGCTTCTTAGCCTCATGGTTCCTGTCTGGCTCATGTGAGGTCCATGTTTTGGGGTTGCAACCCCACTGCACTGATCTGCAAAAGGGATTGGAGGAAAAATGTTCTAGCTTGTGAGCCACCCAAGCTTATTTTAATTCATTGTTTGACTTCTTTGTGTCAGAGATCACAAATTAATTATGTTTACAAGAAACCCAATACTAACAAAAACTGAGTTATTTTCCTTGAAAGGCCATCTGGCTGATAAATTTTGGCTTCATGGAGAGTTTGTGACCTATTTATATAAATGTGAGGAACTAGGGACCCTTCACAAGTCTATGATTGTCCATATATTCGTTGCAATATTTTGTAAATGTTTAAGTTATACTTGCATGACTGTTCTTACAGGCATATATTGAAGATGAAAATGTGAGGTTGGAGCATGAGTCTTATCAATTCTCAGCTAAGGAAATAATTATTAAAGTGGAATATAAATATTGCCCAAATCTTACGATCATAGATACTCCGGGACTTATTGCTCCTGCTCCTGGGCGGAAGAATAGAGCATTACAGGTCAATTTTAATTCTTTTTTAAAGATATGCATTTGGTTTCTTATGGACAATGTTCTTATTGGGTATGGTGGATTTCATAACCTTCATTGCAGGCTCAAGCTCGTGCAGTGGAGTCCTTAGTGCGGGCAAAAATGCAGCATAAGGAATTTATTATATTATGTCTTGAGGATTGTAGTGATTGGAGCAATGCTACCACACGACGTGTAGTAATGCAGGCATGTGCACTCTTCATGTTCCCTACTAAGTGTCTTGTATAGTACCCCTAACTTCTTTGCTTACAGAGTTGCATTATTTTCAGTAGAAATCAATCAATATAGAATATGAAAATATTGCAAGCTTCATTATTAATAAGCCATATACAATGGGACTCACCTCAGAGTCCATGTAATTCACGGGGCTTTTTTTTTTGGAAAGAAATAATTGTGAACTGAAACAAAGAAAAAGAATTGAGTTGCATCAAAGTGAAAGTCATTAAATATGCAAAGGAGAGCCAACAGTCCATGCAATAATTCCTTTATCATATCCCTGGAAGCAGTGATCAATTTACTTTCAGTCTGGAAAGAAAATATTTATATGCTTAAAATAGATTATGGTTTATGACTTGGCTCACTTACAATTATTAATATCTTGACATTGAATGTGATAATTATTGATCTAACTTTTGAAATTACTTCGTTAATCCTGAATGTCAAACTATAGAGGAAACTTGCACTGACAGAGCAGAAAATCAACTTCAGATTAGTATAAAATTTCTTGAGTATGATAATTTTACCAACAGTGGATTTGCTGAGAAACTTGTATTATAAAAGGTTATCCAATGGTATAATATTGATTTTAAATTATACCAGAATTCCTGGATGCCTCTTACACCGCATATAATATATTCCTTGTCATATGGCTGGAATTAGACAAAAACTTTTGTGAGTATAAATACAGAGTTCCAAGGCTTCAAAAGTAAGTCCCCTTTTTGGTTTATTGTAGATTGATCCAGAGTTGTCGAGGACTGTAATTGTCTCAACCAAGCTAGATACTAGGATACCTCAATTTGCACGTCCGTCAGATGTTGAGGTTTTCCTTTCACCACCTGCATGTACCCTTGATGGTTGCATTCTGGGTGATTCCCCCTTCTTCACATCTGTGCCTTCTGGAAGAGTTGGTTCTGGAAGTGATTCTGTATACAGGTCCCATGATGAGTTCAAACAGGTTCAGCCCTTTTAGCAATTCATTATTTTCATTTGATCTGTTGTCTCATATTGAAAATGTTGTATTAGTTAGCTCCCCAGAACCTACTTGGTGCTTATCATTTATACTACTCATGCTTTTCCAACTTTGGATTTTTTTCCTTTTCTTTTGTTGATCTGGCTTGCAAGAAAGCAGCTGCTTATTTAAAAGCTTCCTTCCTGTTAATATAAAATGCTAGACAAAATTATAGAGTCTATGTTGAAATTATGACTAATTTGAAACTCCATCCATTGAGTTACTATGGGTGAAAAAGGTTTCATTAATGTTCTGTGGGAACTTAATGCGCGTTGACTTATTATGACTGACCTGAATGTTATCTTCTGTTAAGCTATTTAGTTGTGCTCACGACTTATGAGCAGCCCAAAATAAAAATTAGTGTACTTATGGGTTTAGGCAGTATGCTCGAGAGAAATTGAAGATGTTGCATCTTTGGAGGAGAAGTTAGGCAGGCCATTGTCGAAGCAAGAAAGAAGTAGGATAGGTGTAAGCAAACTTAGGTTATTCCTGGAAGAAATGCTCCAAAAGAGGTATGCATCAGACTTGATTTTTATTTGGGTAATAGGTCTTGAAATTTTTATGTTCTGTGCCTAAATAATAAAGAATGTGCTTGCAAGGTATATGGATAGCGTACCATTGATCATTCCTCTTCTTGAGAAGGAGTACCAGAGTGTAACAAGGAGATTGAAAGATGTTAATCAAGAACTGAGGTTTGTGTGAAACTAGAAATATTTTGTTATATGACCTGCAATGGGTGGGGACAATTCTGGTCATTTTTTATTTAGCTTTTACTTCTTTTCCATGCTTATGCTTCTATTATCACTAGTCATTTTATCTTTTCTTCCAATTTTATACAGTTCCACGGATGAAGCCAAATTAAAGGAGAAAGGAAGAGCCTTCCACGATCTGTTTTTGACCAAGGTATGCATCAAAAGAGCTCTTGATTGGGGTATTTGTAAATTCAATCATCTTTTCATTATCTGATCCTGCTTTTTTGGGTTGAAGTTTCACCTTGGGAGTACTAGAACTCCTATTTTACATTGTATTTTTAATTTAGTGAATTTCGCACATCTCAGTAATAGCTTTTCCATTTGATATTTTATACAGACTTCTATAGGCATACTTATTCATTTTTCTGTAGCTATTGGAATTCACAGTGCTTGAATATTGAAAATAAACATCCTCTGGCATTTATTTCCACATGACTTTATCATTTTCTATTATTCAGTTGTCATTGTTGCTTAAGGGGACAGTTGTTGCACCTCCTGATAAGTTTGGTAAATTATCTCAGCTCTGCTCTTTCTTCAGATATGGCCTTCTGCTTGATAAAATCATTTTATATAATTCCTTGGCATATTTTCATTTTGGTTTTGCTTCAGGTGAAACACTACAAGATGAACGAACAAATGGAGGAGCATTTGTTGGTACTGATGGGGTTCAGTTCCCTTGCAAGCTAATACCCGTAAGTTACAACACTCTTGGTTTGTTTCTTTCTCTGCTGACTTCCTGGCTCCTGCTTTATATTTTTAGAGGAAACAGACCACTCAATTATTTTATTGTCCTCGTTTTTCAAAAAAAATATTTATTATTTTTTTGTCCTTTTGGATGATGTTGTGCTTATCTTATGTATGCCCTTTCATAATGAGCTTCAAATTAATGTCATATTTGTGTGTTGGGCACAAGTTGATGTTGTGAAGCAAACATCTGATAAACTGAGTCATCACTGTATGTAGAACGCAGGGATGCATCTTTATGGTGGTGCACAATATCATCGGGCAATGGCTGAATTTCGCTTTGTGGTTGGAGGAATCAAGTGTCCCCCAATTACAAGGGAAGAAATTGTAAATGCCTGTGGAGTTGAAGATATTCATGATGGAACAAATTATTCTAGGTAGTCTGGTTGTCCTCTGCGTTTTCTTTCTTGTAATAATAGACATTGAAGTTTACGTTAACTTTTATCCTGAATAGGACTGCTTGTGTAATTGCTGTTGCAAAGGCTCGTGACACATTTGAACCTTTTCTTCATCAGGTAATTACTATTATGAGAGTGAAGTTGCTCTAGCATCTTTTCTTTACATCTGAGTACTCCTTCGATACTTTTGCTGCAATTCTTCGCTCAGGCTCCATCTAAGGCAAAGTAGCCACATCTTACTAGTCTCTTTAACCATTCATTCATGTATGATTATATGTTGAATAACCTTATATCTAGTGGCACCAATTTGTGAGCCACCAAGTACATTTGCAAATATACTAATGTATACCAATACAAATGTTGTTTTTTGGCACAGTTGGGTTCTAGACTGCTGCATATACTTAAGAGATTGCTTCCCATCTCTGTATATCTTCTTCAGGTTTTTTTTTTTCATTCTCAGATTAATGGTTTGACTGCCCCTCATTGTCAAATATTTCTTACACAATCATGAAACATCTAGCTTGTTCCCTTACCAATTTATGTTTTTGGTTTCTGGCAGAAAGATGGCGAGTATCTTAGTGGTCATGAAGTCTTCCTTAGACGTGTTGCTTCTGCCTTCAATAACTTTGCAGAATCTACTGAGAAATCATGCCGTGAAAAGTTGGTTACTTGTCCCAATTTGATAAGCTCCAACATTGTTTGTTTTTTAAATCTCACTTTTTATTAATTCAAAGTATTGCACCAACATGGTAAAAATGGGTAAATTTTATTCAAATGAAAATATTGTGAGTATGCTCTTGCTAACTTTGGCTGTAAAATTTGAAGAAAAGGAAGTGTAAGAGGATGCATAATTTAGCTTGTAAGGAACACACAAGAAGTCATGTATAGGATTCTTACATTCATCATCTTTTTAAGCCTTTCTACTTATTTTTTTTCATGATTTGTTCTTTTGATGGCAATATGGTGAATTTTACCACCTTGTTTTTACAAAAAGCTGCAACTCAATTTGCATCAAATGTGAAGCAACTGAACTACATGATCAGGATACAATGTTGAACTTTCTTCTTCATATGCTCATCAGTTCGCTCAGCTAGTTTCCTCCCCCCTTCACTCTTTGCCATGTAACTGATCTGTACTGTCTTGGCCTTTAAAAAAACAGATCTTTACTGTCACTTTTAACGTGTCTTTGCCGCAGATGCATGGAGGACTTGGTAAGCACCACCCGATATGTGTCATGGTCTCTCCACAATAAGGTATGCTTGATCTATGGGAGAATCTGCTTTATCTTACCTTGCTGTTTTTTAAATGATTACATAACACCTCTAATTCAAGCTACAACATATGATTGGCCAGTTAAACTCCTAGTACCAGTAAGTAAAATGTTTGCTTCAGTAAGTCTGCATTGATCATTTTATATCTCCTTTGATGTCAACTATGTAGAATCGGGCTGGGTTACGCCACTTTTTAGATTCATTTGGTGGAACAGAGCACTCCTATGCTTCTAGTAATTCTACAACAAATGGTCTATCACAAACAAATGCACACGAGAAAGAGGACGCGAAGCCACGACCAGATGTAAAGCTCAGTCATTTGGCCTCTAGCATTGATTCCACCGCCACTACTCAGACTGTAGAAACAAGGCTTGCTGACCTTCTGGATAGTACACTTTGGAATCGAAGGCTTGCTCCTTCATCTGAAAGGATTGTTTATGCTTTGGTACAACAGATATTTCATGGCATAAGAGAGTATTTCTTGGCTTCCACAGAATTAAAGGTTTGTGATATGTATCTTGCACGTTTGTTTATGCATCAGTATTCTTCTTAGGTCTGTGCCTTGGACGTCTTTAACTGCTTGAAGAAGAAACATGCCACAGGAGGGTTGATAAATTGATTATTTGGGAAATATTTGTCTGATTCTTAAGAAACTTGGTCTGGCTCCCTGATTTTTTAGGGTATGACAATGGTGTTTTCCTCTCAAAATCAAACCCACTATGAACTTCAAAGCTGTAGTGAAACATTAAATTTTGCAGAAATACAGAACACTCAGCAACTCTGCAATATTTCTGTTGATTTTTCCAGTTATTCCTGAATCTAGTAAGACAGATATAGGTCATCATTGTTCGGAACCCAGTTTCTGCCCATTTAAAAATAGTATCTTTTCTTGACACTCCACAGTTGTTCTTTGTTTTTTATCCTTCTAAATGTTGTTCTTTGTTTTTTACCAGAAAAAAAGTTTGTTATGTGTTTGCTGTCAGCTTAAATGCACTTCTTACTTCATTTTGTTTTTTCGCAATTTTGTTGTTTTGGCTAATTGCTGATTAGAGCTTGAGACTCTCTGATTTTTCTATCCTGTTTGTTTTTTTTTGGGGGGGGGGGGGGGGGGGACCTTGAAAAAGGGGCCTTGTAGGGGTTGGAGTTAGGGAACCGAAAGTCTTACAAGGCCTCTCGTTCAAGGTAACCCTCCCGATATGGGACTTATGACACAATACTTACATTTACATTTTGCAGTTCAACTGTTTCCTTTTGATGCCTATCGTGGACAAGTTGCCCGCTCTTCTTCAGGAACACCTAGAATCTGCTTTTGAAGATGACCTGGATAATGTTTTTGACATAACCAACCTGAGGCACTCATTGGGCCAGCAGAAGAGAGAGACTGAGATTGAGCTGAAGAGGGTATCTATTATCAACATGATATTGGCTTTTCTGCACAAAAAATATGTTTCTAACAAATGTTAGTAACTCTCCAGTCTCCATTATTCCTTCTCATGTAAAGCTGTACTACTGTGGTTTTGCAGATCAAGAGGTTGAAAGAGAAATTCAGAATGATACATAAGCAGCTAAGTCTACATCAAGCCATATGATTAATGTCAAAGTCACTGATGGAAACTACTCAGAGTGTTTGTTATATATATATATATATATCAATTGTAATAGGGATGTGCTTTGAAGATATGCGAGAAAATTCGCGTAGACAATTTCCCTTTATTGCCCAAAGTTTGAAATGAGTTGTATTATTCATAGCTAATGAATAGGGTGGCTTGTTATAAATTTTATAAACACTACTACTAGATACTAGATATGTATAACACTCACTAAGTATGCATATTAACTGAGATTTTAATCTTTATTGGGAGAGTTATTTATATTTAGTACTTGACAGCACCTTGAATATGATTGTCTCTAAGGGTCTGTTTGGTGTGAGGGATTTGGAGGGGAAGGGAGGGGAGGGAAAATTTTTATGAGTTGAATTTTAAAAGATTAAAGAAGTGGGGTAATAAAATTTTAATAAAGAGAATATATAAGATAAAAGAGGAAGAAAAATTAATTAAAAATTTTTAACCCCACTTCTCTAATTTTTTTAAATTCAACTTAAAAAAATTTTCTCTCTGCCCACTTTCCCTCCCCTCCCCTTAGACCAAACAAGCCCTAATAGAAGATACCTATACTTAGAAAAGAAAATAACATTATAAAACGTGAAAATGTTTAAGACTCAAGTGTGTGTATATTAAAACTTGAAAAAATTGTCTCCAAAGAAGTTTCTTGTGACAAAAAAAAAAAAAAAAAGAGAACCGGTAAGAATTGCTCCATTTATTTCTTTGGCCAAATGAACTTTCTGATTTGTTCTTCAAACTTGATAAAATATGTTTAGTTAATGTGTGCAGTGTTCGTTTGGAATAACTTATTTTTAGGCAATAAGTGCTTATAAATTGTGATTCACGGTATACGAGGTAAGTATGTGAGAGGAGTTTTATCTCGGCTTACGTAATAAGGACTTATTTTTTAAGAAAACGCTGAACCAAACAAGCTTTATAGTACTTAAAAGGATACAATAACAACAAAGCTTTTATCCCACTAGGTGGGGTCAGCTACATGGATCGCACGACACTATTGTGCTATGTCGAAAACCATATCTTTAGGTATATTATTAATTAAAAGGTCTCTCTCTATGACCTCATTAAACGTTCGCTTCGGCCTTCCGCGACCTCGCTTTACCGGACTCCATACAGCATGATCAACCCTCTTCACCGGTGCATTCAACGGCCTTCGTTGAACATGTCTAAATCACCTCAAACAACTTTCTACCATTTTTCTTTTAATAGAAACCACTCCAACTCGTTCGCATATATGATTATTACGAATCTTATCTTTTCTTGTATGACCATACATCCATCTCAACATCCTCATCTTGGCTATCCCCATTTTATGCTCATGTAATCCCTTTAAAGCCCAACACTCACTACCATATAGCATTGTTGGTCTTATAGCAGTGCGATAGAACTTCCCTTTTACTTTATTATGTACTTTTCGATCACAAATAACTCCAGAAGCTTTTCTCCATTTATACCATTTAGCTTGGATTCTGTGATTGACATCTTCATTAATTTCACCATCTTGTTGTATAATTGATCCTAAATACTGAAATTTTGTCATTTGCGGAATGATTTGCCCCCTAATTTAACTTCCACTTCATTTCGACCTTGTCTCTTACATACTTATAATGCATATATTTAGTTTTGCTCCTACTCAGACGAAAACCCTTCACTTCTAAAGTTTGTCTCCATATCTCAAGTTTAAAATTAATTTCCTCCCTGGATTTATCCAACAAAACTATATCATCCGTAAAAAGCATGCATTTAGGGATCTCCTCTCTTATAGGTTCAGTTAGAACATCTATCACTAGGTTAAATAAATAAGGGCTCAAAGCTGATCCCTGATGTAGGTCAATCCTTATAGGAAAGTCCTTTGTTACACCTCTAGGCGTTCTAACATTGGTTATAACCCCCTCATACATGTCCTAAATGGCTTTGATATATGCAAACCACACCCCCTTCTTTTTCAAGGCTTTTCAGAGTATATCTCTTGGCACATGGTCATATGCTTTTTCCAAATCAATGAAAACCATATGCAAATCTCTTCCTTTGCTCCTATACTTTTCCATAAACCCCCTTAATAAATAAATCGCTTCTGTTGTAGACCTTTTTGGCATGAATCCAAATTGGTTTTCAGCAATTTCAGTCTCCAACCTTAACCTGCGTTCAATCACCTTTTCCCATAATTTCATTGTATGACTCATAAGTTTAATTCCTTTATAGTTTGCACAATTTTGAATATCCCATTCATTCTTATAAATAGGAAACAAAGTACTTTTCCTCCACTCATCCGGCATTTTCTTGAATCATAAAATCTCATTAAATAATTTTGTGAGCCACAAAACACCCTCTTCACCCAAACATTTCTAAACTTCAATAGGAATCTCATCAGGTTCAACATCTTTACCATTTTTCATTTTCTTAAGAGCTTCCCTAATTTCACCAACTCAAATCTTACGATAAAATGATAAATTGAGATCACCTTCTTGAGTTGTCAAATCTTCACAATCACAAGGCCCTTCCCTTCCATCATTGAACAACTTATAAAAATAGGCTTCCCAACTATTCTTAATATCTCCATCAATAACTAAAACTTTGACTTATTCAGCCTTTATACACCTTACTTGGTCCAAGTCTCTCGATTTTCTCTCATTATTCTTTGCAATCTTGTAAATCTTACGATCTCCAGCCTTTATTCCTAACTCCTTATAAAACTCCTCATATGCTTTATTACGAGCTTCATTCACTGCCTTCTTAGTCTTCTTTTTAGCCAAACGATACATCTCCTAATTGTCAATATTATTACACAAGTGTATTGCTCTAAAACAATATTTCTTATGTTTGACTTTCTCTTGAACCGTCTTATCCCACCACCAAGTCTTCTTATTTTGCCGACCAAAACCTTTTGATTCTCCCAAAATTACTTTAGTAGCCTTCTGAACCTTTTTAGACATATTTTCCTACATGATATTAGCACTTCCTTGTAACTCCTACTCCTCCTCCTCCAAAAGAGTTCTCTTAACAATCTCCCGCTTCTCCTTCTTTAACCGTCACCACCTGACCCTTGGATTTAAAACTTGCCGGTACTTTTGTTTTACACACTTGATATTCACATCAATGACCAAAACCCTATGTTGTATTGTTACGCCATCCCCAGGGATCACTTTACAGTTAGTACAAAGTCTTCTATTAGAGTTCCTTACCAAAAAGAAGTCAATCTGTGTCTTGGAAGCTCCACTCTTATATGTTATTAAATGCTTCTCTCTTTTCTTAAAGCAAGTGTTGACAATCTTGAGGTTATATGCGAGGGAGAAATCAATAATAGATTGACCTTCACTATTGAGCACTCCAAATCCAAAACCCTCATGAGCCCTTGCATGAAGTCCTGCCTCCTTACCGACATGTTCATTAGGATCTCCTCAAATAAAAATCTTTTCGGTTAATGGGATACTCTGAATTAGTTCCTCCAAATCTTCCCAGAACTTTTCCTTAAGATGTGCTTCTGCTCGTACTTGAGGTACATACGTACTGATAATATTTATAATATCCTTCCCAACACTCATTTTTAAGGAAATGATTATGTCTTCAACCCTTTTAACTTCCACCACGTTCTTTCTCCATTCGTTATCAGTGATGATACCAACACCATTCCTTCCATTGACCTTTCCTATATACCAAAGCTTAAAACCATTAATTTCCCAAGACCTTTCTCCCTCCCATTTAGTTTCTTGAAGGCACAAGATATTAATCTTACGATCATTCATTACGCTCATCACCTCTAGAGATTTGACATTCAGAGTCCGAACATTCCAAGTGCCCAACCTGATCTTGTTCTTAGTACTTAAAAGGATAAAAACATGAAAATTAATTAAATCTTAATGTATAAAAATAAAAAAATGTTCTAACCAATCTTACTATGTACCTTTAGATAGCAAGAATGTGGTAGCTTGTGGGGGTATTTATAGGCATAGAAAATCAATAATATATTTGCATGCAGCCGTGTAGAGATCACCTCACTGTTCGTTGCTGGACACTTCATCGATAATGTGTTACGCAGAGAGCATATCATCTGACACCTTATTTTATTATGTAAATAAAAATAAAAGATGTTCTAATAAGTTATCAATAGTCATTGAGCCTTAACTCACATGGCACCCACCTCTCCTTCTAGAGGAAAGGTCACAAGTTTAATTTGTATAGTATGGGTAAGAAAACAAGTTATAAATAAAAAAATATAAAATAAATTTGATATAGAGTCTTCATTTTTAATTAAATATTAATTTTTATCTTTGTTTATAACAATGAGGTTTTCTTAATAATTTTCTAAACTATTATGAAGATTTTGAAACAAACCAGTATTTCTTATTTATATAAATGTAATAAGTTTTGGGAGGTTTATTCTATTATAAAATCTCAGAGATTAAAAAAAATATTTACATATGATATAAATTTCAGGGAAAAAATTTGCATCCTCTCCATGTGAGTTTTTTTTCCTGAGAAAAAGGAAAATTATACCTTTTCCACCTGTTAGGGAAAATCCAAAAAAAAAATTTTGGAATTCGCAAAATTTTAATCCAGGTATTTCTCATGAAAAAAAAGTTAGAAATCGCTAAGTTTTATTATTTTCTAATCAATTCTTACGGAAAAAAAAAATCTGATCTGATATTTTATAATTTAAAAATTTTTTCAGGAATCTCCCTTGCTGTTATTTTTTTAGCAAAATAAACCACAAATTAGAAACGGAAGCATGAAGAACCTACCGTCGAGATGCCTTCAAGAGGCTTTCGCTTCGGGTACGGTCGCATCATCTGTTCACCAGTCCAGCAATCCTCGTTCCTCTTCTTCAAGCCATTTGTTCTGCTTCTCACTCCATAGCTTCGTCTTCCACCGCGGCGGCGGCGACACAAGGCTGCCTTGTGCCGACTTCGTACTGCTTTTCAGTTCCAATAGGTAACTGTTTGTCCCTTTTGAGTTCGCACTTTACATATTTCTTGGGAGCCTTGCGGAGGCTTCGCTGATGAATCCTTAGGCGTCGATTGAAATTGACATTGATCCTTGAATGTTTTGGTTGAACCTGAAGTTCTTTATTCAATTGGTGATTGGCATGCATTGCACCATTTTCATTGCTTTGGATAAAAATATCTCGTTATTCATATCGAAATTAGCATATATTTTCAAGTTTTGTTTTGGGTTGATGCTGGGCTAGTTTTGTTGGTGAATTATTGGACAAATTTATGTTCAGATGGGTGACTTGTCCCGGAATCAAACTTTTGCTCTTCATGGGATTGCTGCTGCTGGGTCAGTGGCTGTAGCAACGGCTCTCACTTATCCCTTGGATACCATTAAAGTCATTTCACAGGTTGTAATTTTTATTTTTGTGCGATCCATTTTTTCAGAATTTCTTTAAACTTACCTCTTCTTTATTCAAGGTTGGTTCAAGTTCCGGTAAGGAGTTGACTGCTGCCCAGGTGCTACGCAGAGTACAAACATTGTCGGGAAATGCAGGTATACTGGTTTTTCCAAATATGAAAAATAAAGCAAACAAACAGAAGGATTACTTAGTTAATTCTTAATTTGCATTGCTTCAATTCGCATATGGGATAATTTGGTTTTTATCCCTGAGGTGAATTATTGCATAGTAGGTATTTGGATTACAAAATCAACGCGTTTTCTTCTCTGAACTCCTGATGTTTAACTGAGATATATGGTTTTTTTTTTTTTTTTTTTTTTGCAGGTCTTTACAGTGGATTTCGCTGGTTGGCATTAGGAAGGATTTTAGGTTTGGGGACACGATTTGGGGTCTATGAAATCTTGACAGCCTTTTATAAAGGTATCATTTTTTTTCAAAAAAAATATCAATTGAAGAAGTTAGCACTGCTTTGTTTTATAGGAATATGCCATGCCCTTATTATTTGTGTATCTTTAACCATTCAAGCATCAAGTTGTAGTGGCCTGTAGGTTGCACAGTTATGTGTGCGCGCACTGCCAGGCAAATGTTTTTTAAAAAAGATGTTCTATGCTCATGCACACTTTGATGAATCATTTCTTGTTCTTCATGTGGTAGGATATCGTTATAATACTAGGATTTTCTACTTAAGCACTATCTATTTGGGGTTCTTAGTTTGTCATATATGATCACTTTGTGCTAACTTGTTTTGGGTGACATCGGTGGTCACAAATACATTTTAAACAGATGGTCGGGAAGATAATTATGTATACGTGTCTGAGGCCCTTATGGCCGGAATGGTAGCTGGCGCTACAGAGGCACTTGTAAGCTCTCCATTTGAAATCATCAAGCTTCGTGCTCAGGTCACTTCTGCTTCTGTCATGCCAGGCTCAACCTTTGCTTTGGAAAAGGGAGCCAGTGCACCTCTAATTGCAAGATTAATTAATGGGTGCTATCCAGACAAGAGGTCTTTGAACCATTATGTTGGTCTCATCTCCACCCTAACAACCAAAAGTTCAAACATAACAGGTGCTCTATTGGAATATCCATGGGCAATGACTGGATCTGGGAAGCCACCCTCAGTTTGCCATGTGAGGAGGCCTTTAGACATTATATCTTTGGAAGGATGGGGGACATTTTGGAGAGGAATTCGTTCTGGTGTTGTTCGAGATTCTGTATTTGGTGGTGTATTTTTTTCTAGCTGGCAATTCTTGCACCAAGCACTGCTTGATTGGAAGGCTGTAGGAATGGATCCTCCGCCCAGGTTCATCTCTTAGACACTGATGAAATGGAGATTGTCGTTTTAGGTTTTTAAAACAGAATTCTTCCATCTATCTTTACTTAAGTTTGAAACTTTTAATTGTACCTGGTACTCTATTTGGTCTGTGAAAACATTTTAATTTAGGAGAAGTCAGACCACAATTGATGATATATTTAACGTAGTTTTGTAGATTTTCTAGCATTAACTCTTACCTTTTGCGACCACATGTCATGTGAAGTCCCAAAAGAGGAAGGAATAAACAGAGTATGGGATCCATTCACATAGATTATCTTAAGCTTCCGACTGGACGGAATCCAAGTAGTGCCTGGACATGCATGAAGTCCTTGCATGCATAGTGGATACCTTGCCAACAATTGGCATTAGATTATTTTTTCTTTGTAGGCATCATGCATACTAGATATATTTGTTTGAATTAAGGAATAACTATGGTATCCGTAATTTTTTTTAAAGAAATCATACCTATGGCACAAGCATACCTTTTTATGGGTTGAATGCTTGCAAAGGCTCGTATTGTACATAATTGGGTATCTTCTACTATGAATTAGGCTAGCTTTGCCTAGTTGGCAATTTGGAAACACCACTAATAAAAATTTTTGCAATTTTTTAAATAAAAATCAAAGCCATCCAATCTGATACAGGGGTTTCTTTGTTTTGTTGAACTTTTTGTGTGACCTTTACTGTTAACTTTGATTTGCAAATGAGGTTAGTAGCTTTTGAATACTTGAATGTATTGAATATCTATCAAGGAATCTAGTAGTACCCATGGATTGATGTCAAGTAAGTTTAATTGTCTTTTTCGTTAAAGTAAGTTTGTGCTTACTCAGGTCAGATGAAGAAATTGGAACATTGTCTCCTTTGACCGTGAGCCTTTCTGCTGGATTCTCAGCATCAATTGCTGCTGCTGCTTCTCACACTTTTGATACTGCACGAAGTAGATCACAGTGTACTGTGCTACCAAAGGTATAGTCATTTATACTAAAGTTTAAAACCAAGTGCAGTGTTGTCTAAGGTTTACCTTTTTCCTTAGTCTTACATGACTTGTTAATTTACCTTAGTGTGACAGAAAAATTAAACAGTTGTTTGCTTTACCTGTTATGTTTTCAGCTGTTGTCAGTAATATTCCCTCTATAGTCTTGAACAGTAACTGCCAGACAGCCTTATTATTACCTGCGGTCTGGTAAGTGTAAATTGCAGAAGAGAAGGTGGAAAAGAACTATAGCAATGAAGTTTGATTTTTCATGTATATATTACAACCTCAGCAACCCTTTTGAGTTCAAGTTCTACCGATCTCTAGGATAGAGTTAGGCATTTAGTATTGGACGAGGTGATTGGATATTTTCATGTTTTTATATGAAATTTGGTTTTAACAGAAAAAGGCAAAACAACGAAAGTTTATGCTCCTAAACCCCTGGCCATGATTATATGATGTGCATTTGATGCTTTCCTTTCGAGATTGGATAAATATTTGAGTAAATTATAAACCTTCTACTTGTTTTGTGGCCCAAGTTTTGACTTGTGCCATATGCCTTTGTCATGTATTTCATTTTGCAAGTCTGGACTTCCATTTCTGAAGCATTCATATTAAGAATAGAATTGGATAATTGATGGAAGTATACTGCTCCATTTTTGTGATTGATTGTAAAGGAAAATCTTGAGTTTCACAATTGTGTCTTTGATCACATTGCACCAAACAAAGCCATGGGGGCCAAACTGCACATCAAGTAAAGCTGAACATTGGTCTCATTCTTTTTTTAGAAAAAAAAAAATTACTTATCACCCAAAATTTGTGCTGCTTGCCAATTTCTAGTATGGATTAAGCTTCATTACGTTTTGGAGTTTCTATCATAGAATCATTATCTCTTAATATTTAGGCCTCAACTTCAAATTCTAAAGGAAGACATCAGATTTGAGTTTTAGGTGAAGGTAGATAATCAGGCTTGTGATGCATAACTATTTCTCTTTAAAGAGAGAAAAATTAAAGTTTGTTCACTACCACTGAGTTCCTGTTATCATCTGAGGTGATCATTTCTGATTTCACAATTGGTGTAATTTGTTGTTAGTCAATCTTTGAAAGTTGAGAGAAAACGCCCTGATTTTAGTGAGTCATATTCGTTAGTATTACATTATTCAAAGCTTAATATTCCTTCACTTGGACTTGCAAAGGCATACAAACTAGTGGATAATCACGGAGTACCTAGAAGTTAATACACTCAGATCTGTTGTTAATGATGCCATGCCTAATAGTGAATATCATTTCACAAATGTAATACAACAATAACTTCATGCATGTTGTCAACCAATCGCGTTATTCCTTATGGATTTTTTGGGCCTGTAAGATCAAATGCTTGGAGCTTTGTAACTCTTGTTCATATAGCTTGTAATTTGGTGAAATTAAATTTGTAAACATTAAGCTGATTTAAGTTAATAGTATCTTTTTGGTTTCTTTCATCTGATTGTTCGTAACCAATGCTCTGCAAATTTTGTGGTTCCAGTATGTCTCAATGGAGAGAAAGCTGCTCAAATGGAGACTACCAGGAAAAAGGTTTGAGAGATATACTGGGATCCATCCTTCTGATAGGAATGTCCTGTCTCGTGGCATTTGGTCGCGGATAGCTCGCTCTGGGTTTGCATCATTCTTGATTGTAGGAAGTTATTTCTTTGTCGTTGACCGTCTTGCTGCTAGTTTGACCTGATTGCTACATCATGCCCTCTGTGTTTTTCCCTCTCTGGGGAATAGTAGTTGCATTAGTAGACAAAAGCTGAAACTAATTTTTTGTGGCTTACCTGAACCAAGCTGCAAATTAGTAACCTTATTGTAACTAACCTTGTCCTGAAATTACGAGGGGCAAAGAAAGTGAGAGAAAAATAATAAGAGTTGTCTTAGTTGACAATATTTTTTCTTTCCTTTTGTCTTTTTATAATGTATAAAAGGCCCTTTGAGTTGGGGGGATTTGAATTTAGAACCTGGATTTTTTTCCCTCAAGTTTTGCTTTTTTTTTTTTTTTTTTTGGAGAAGGAACTTTTTTTATTACCCTCATACAACAATTCATCTTTACATTAGAAATTAGAAATATTTAAATGCTTGCTTTTCCATGTCTTTTTGTTATGGCTGCCTACTCTTCTAAGAGGAATAAATTGTATTTCAATACAAATGTCATTGGATTCTAGAGTATTTTATTAGTTGAGGTATGTTTGGCCCAAAAAAAGGTTGAGGTATGTAGTCACCCTTACGTCATTCACTTGTCTACATACTGTGCTTTGGAAGAATATCTAAATTGACCCTTTTCTTTTCTCCTCAGATGTTTTTTTTCCTTCTTTCTCCTCAGATGTTATACAAACAGCATAGAATATCAGCTATAGCCTTATCCCACTAAGATGTATAACATAACATCGTATACAACAACTACTGTGTATAGGATGTTGAAGTTTTATGGCTGATATGTTAAAAAAAAAAACACACAAACACAAACGCACACACGCAATGCAAAACAAATATCAGTTGTTCTTATCAACAATAACAACAATAACAATAAAGCCTTATCTTATTAGGTGAGATCGGCTATATGGATTGTACGACATTGTGCTCTATCAAAAATTGGATCTTTGAATAGATTATTAACTAAAAGATCCTGTTTTATAACCTCATTAAGTGTTCACTTCGATTTTCCTTTATCTCTTTTTAGAGGACTTTATACTATTTGTCCAACCCTCTTCATTGGCACACCCAATGGCCTTCTTTGCACTTAAGTTGTTCTCATCATACCTAAATAATAATAATAATAACTTGTTCATGTTTTGAAGCTTATAGCTTTATTTTTACATGGAGACTATGGCAATATGGAATGCATAGACCCATATTGATTAATACGTGATGTTTTAGGAGTTACTCCCTCCGTCCCTAAATATGGGTCGCAATTTTTCTGAACACGCGAACTAGGAAAACAATAAAGCCTACATGATGTGCAAATGTTAGCTTTTTCCTTTCTGAATATGTGCTCAATTAAATGCCTCCTTGGAAAGTGCATCCCTTGGTATTTTTAATTCGCTAAAAAACTCATTAACTAGGCCTAAAATTCTGAATTGAGACTTACATTTAGGAACAAAACAAACATGAAATTTGAAAATCATAAATAGGGATGGAGGGATTTCTTAAGTAGATTGATTCTCCTACATTAATAGCTAGCTTTTGAGAGGGAGTTTTCACTCTGTTGAAATAACCATTAATTGATATTAGTACTAGTGGTTGGTTTAAAAGGGTTATTTGTGAAGAAAAGGAATAAATTGTTGCATAGTGAAGCTCAAAAGTATGTTGCCTTTCTAAGGGCAGCTAGCTGATGAAATCAAGGTTGTATGGGATGGATAGTCCCATATTAAGTAAGTAGTATGAGATGTTCTATGAAATACTCATGTGAGCCGATTTTTTCATTTCAATAGGTATTTCTTGGGGAAGCATTCTCCATCCTACTTGAGTGTTCATCACATTTTCATTTTGGTGAAGTAGAGTTCATCAATGTTATTTAATTAATACATACATACATATGTGTGTATCTGTGTGTGAGTGGGGCCCTCAGTTTTATTAAATCCTTATGGCTCAGAGCACAAGAGTATCTTGTCCTCTCTGGTTGATTGTTTTCTATTTGTCTGGACTACATCACTTGTGAGGCAAGTTGTCTCTTCCTTGGGCATATTTAATTACTCATCACTTTCATCTGATAAACCCTTTTGCCATTTGGGTGAATCTTTTTGGAGTGGGGTTGACTTATTTTGAACTTTATGTTGACTTATTGATGGTTGCATGGATAGAAGAATCAATGGTTTTTAGCATAAATTAACTTCACTCAAAAGCTACATAGTTATTGGCCTCACAATCATGCCTGCTAGTTGCAACTTTTAGCCAATGCTTTTTTTAAGGGGAAAATAGGAAAAAAGCCATCATCATACCTAGAAAACAAGCAAGCCAAGGAAGGTCAAGAGGGGTTGGGATGTGTACATGTCAAACACCTGCCTGCCCTTTATGTCTTTATTTACACATAAATTTTGTTTCAAACAACCCAAAGCTTTGTGAGCAAGTTGAGAAGATAAGAAAAGTAGGTCCATTGGGAAAATGGTTTTCATGACTTGTGTAATCATTATAGCTTCCAATTTGATTTGGCATTTTCAGCTTTGCCATGTCCAAACAAGAAGCACACATAGTTTCTGTTACTATCATGGATTAAGGATAGCACATAGACACTTTTCTTTCTTTCTTGGGTATTTCTGATAGAGGAGTCCATCAATAATAGCAGGTAATGTAGAGAGAGTCTCTTAAAAGTTCTAATTGTCCAGTCATTTGTCAGGCTTTTGTTGAAGGTCAAAATTCTATCTTGATCAAGTTTTCTCAATTTTTGAAGGGTGTGAAATGTGAATGACACATGTATATATAAAAATGAGGTTGGAAACTTGGTCTGTAGTAGTGAGATTTAATTATGTGGAATTGAGAGGGACAGGGTCTAATAATGTATTTTTGGTAATGATGTTGTTGGTGGCTTTGAAGTTGCCACTGAAGAACACATGCATGCACTTCTCCCTCTGTGTGTGTGTGTGTGTGTGTGAGAGAGAGAGAGAGAGTGAGAGAGAGTCTTTGTCCATCTCTATCTCTATCTGTCTCTTTATTATGTTAAGGCGCATGTGGTATGTTAATAACAAAGAGGAGCACGAGTGAGATGATTAGGAGGCTCAGTGGTTACGAGCTGATTAAGCAATGAAATACTATTATTATAAACACACACACACTTTAAAGTGATGAAGTCTCCCAGACCACCATTTTTCTCTTCGGCCAATCAAGATCCACTTCCATGCATAAGGACAAAACCCCGTTTCTTCTCTCTGTTTTTTTTTTAAAGAAAAATCACCAAGTTTCAGGTATGTTGGATTCTATTCTAAGGTTCAATTAAAAAAAAAAGGTTTCAAATAGAAGTACCAATTTTTATATATATGTAGAATTTGGTAGTAACATGTTAGATTTTAGCATTATTGAGCTCAATTGAAAATAACTCTCTAATTGTATCATTTTCCCTCGACTCAACCAGCACTGGCTACAACAATGACAGCAAAACGCATCCTACTAGATGGATTTGACTACATGAATCACACGGTACCATTATGATCTATCACCAATTAAATTTTTGAATAGATTGCTAATCGGATCTCGTTTAATAACTTTATTAGGTATTTTCTTCGGTCTTCCTCCACTTTTTTTTTTTTTTTTTGTTACAGAACTCCATGTTGGAGATTAATTATTATTTTAGTCTTTTCAACATAGAATAGCCATTCAAATTAGAGGATTTATCTCTTTGGTTTTCTGATTTCCTGTTACCCAAGTTATTTGACTAACGGTTCTTGATTGAAAGAGGTTGAATTCATACGCAAATTTGAGAAAATTTAGTTCAAATCTATATATAAGTCCAATTGAACTGACTTTTTGCACATTGACATTTAACATATTTTTTCATGACTAAAATAGATACGCTTATTCATGAAAAAAAATGATTTTATTTTAAATATATCAATTAATAATCTTGTCCAATAAGCAAAAACATGTCAACATGTTGACTTTTAAATTATGTTTATCATGAAACCTACATTGGTTGAAAGAAGCCATGTGACTTGAGATTAATAAAAAGGTGGTTCATAATTGAATTTTTACTTGTATAGTTGTGAATCTATGACTTCAAACACAAGCTTATACTTCACATATCACATACATTATATTCTTTGTGATGAGTTTGTGATTGTAATTATCGTAAATGTGAACATGAAGGAATACAATGTGCTCATGAAGGAATACAATGTGCTCAATCTCAACACTTGTATAGTTCCCATTGGTCTACCTCAAAAGCTAATACTACCTCCGGTCCTAAATATAGGACATAGTTTGTAGTGCAAATTACACTACAAATTATGTCCTATATTTAGGACCGGAGGGAGTACCATTCCATTTATGTACTATATATGCTTATGATAACCTTCAAATTTCATTTCTCTCTATTTTCATCTCAACACTAAAAAGGAAATTTTTGCTTATTAGGACCTTATCTTTTTAGTTCTATTTATTATATTTTTTTAATTACTAAAAAAATAGGTAGATTAGATCTTGAGAGCTCATTGGATCAGAACAAATCTTATAACTTAGGATACTTAAAGATTATCCACAAACAAAATCCTCACACAAGTAATAGGATTTGATCATACCCTTTGAAGGTATGAGTACATATTTGCCAATTGGATTGACTTCCATTGATATTTATCAATCTGTTTGGTTTTTAACATAAGAGTTATATAATTAATTTTTAAAAATTAATTTATTTAGTTATGCTAATAAATATGTGCTGATTTTCCTAAAATACCATTTTAAATCATTTTTATTAGAACTCTGCTATTTTTAAATCAAAATTCTTTTAATATATGCAAACAATGGGGGTAGTTTTTGATAAAAAAAATTATAAAGTTAGAAGATAAAATAAATTAAGTTCTTACATTAAAATCAAACAAAATAAACACTCTAACTAACCCATATATTTATGATGAGAGTAGTATATTTATTTTTTATGTGAGAACTAGGAGCGTGTATGGAAATGTATGTGGTACGTGGATTATAGATATCAGCTTTCATTATTTTGAAGTTTAAAAAATGAATTAATTTTTTTTAATTAAAGGGAACTTAAAGTAAGTGGCCCAAATGCATGATTAAATACATTAAAGTTGGAGAACTGAAAGTAACTTCAAAATAATGTGATTTCATAGTGCGGCCCAAATATCTGACAATCATTAACAATGGTGTCAAATTATGTTAAAAATTTACACCAAAATTAAAATGGACATATAATTCAATTGATGATATTTAAATAACTTTAATTAAAACATCATCCCTAATGATATCCACATATAATTAAACCCATTTTTTGGAATCTTCTAACTTGGAATCCATTATATATGGTTGACCCCCATTAATCAAAAGCTTAAAAAATGGACATAATTTTGTCCTAAAATTAATTACAAACTAATTGCTTGGTCATTATCTTGTCTGTTCCAAGTGGATATACATGAATACCACCCTATGGATATTACTATGTTGTGACAAACATAAGAATATAAATATAAAAAAAATATAATATATATAGTGCTTGTGATGATGCTTCTAAAGCATGCCAATATATATGCTTGCATCACACATGACTTGATGCTTCCCTAAGCAGCCACCAAATTATAACTGATATGTGAGCCAAAAAAAAAATCATTAAAAAAATTAAAACAAAAAAAAATATAGAGGGAGAGAATATTGGTGAGAGGATATATATATATATATATATATATATTGTGAAACAAGACAAGTTCAAATACAGCCATCAAAGAGTAGGCAAAAGCTATAAAGGCTAATAGAGTTATTGCCACAACAATATGCTCAGTTTCAAAGCTTGCCCCCTTCACAGTGCTCAATGGGCTCCACAATCTCCTCTTCACGTTTCCATGAACTTATTTATAATTACATAACTTATATATTTCTTTATATATATCCACAATATATGCCTCCACGTGAGATCACAATATATGCTTTGAAACTATACAAATTAATTAGCCATGCCTCATGAATCATATATCCTCGTCTACTTCCTCCTCAAGTTTCCCCCATCTCTAGATCTCTTTCTGCAAGAAATTAAATAAACCCCCTCAAGTATAAAAACCAATTTTAAGATCCTATTTGTGTGTTAATTAAGATAAACTGTCACTTCTATTTATAAGGTAGAGATATAGTATTTTGTTGTCCTGATTATAAGTCACCTTAATAAATTTAGTATATAGATGTATAATTTTATCCTAATTTATTGTTATGTAGACTATTATTTTATTGGATTTCTCATTAAAATACATATTAATAAGTAGGGGTAAAATTGAAAAGTTATTAACATTTAAGGCAGAGCTATGAGATTAAGGTTGTTGTTGATTTTGGTGGAACATGTTAAAAATGTCTTATAAATAAAACTAGAGGTGTGGAGTCCCACATTAGCTAAGAAGGAGAATGAAGACGCCTTATGATGGTTTGAATATATTGTCCCCTCTCAACACATTTAAAACCATGAGGGGTAATGGACCCTAAAATGAACAATATTAAGAGTGAGATGCTGGAATGTTATTAGACCTTATCAAAGATGTGCGCGCACGCGCAAGAAGCATTACTATTATTAAGTCATAAAAGGGTAATTTAATTTAGATTTGATGCAATTAATGCAAACAATACATTATTACAATAAGAGTCATAAGAACAATAATAGTAGTGGTATCTTGATTTTTGATACAATAGTTGATGGGGGACTCATTATAAAGGAGAGATTTTGAGCCACTTTGTTTAAAATTAAATAAAATTTTGTTTTAGTTAAGTTTAACACTCAATTGTTTGGGAAAACATTAAACTAATCATAAAAGTTTTGTTGGAAAAACGTCTAGGGTTAATACAATGTTTTATCCTTATAGTTTATCATCATTTTGATTTTGGTCCATATATTTTCAAACCACAGGTTTTAGTCCATCATCAAGAGAGAAAATGATCCAGATTTTTATAAAAATATAGGCACTAATTAATATAAGTGCTAGACAAAATAAAACTTAAGGGACCAAAACTTATATGGTTTGAAATTATAGGGATTAACACTAAAATAAGAGAAAATTATAAAGACCAAATATTGCATTAACGTAATAATCTATTTTTGTTTATATGTATTTAGCTTATCAAAATAAGGTTTTAATTTCCAACACATCCCTGATTTGTTTAGCTTAAATTCTTCTGATTACTCCCTCGTATTCCCAACAACCTAATCATATTTAGCCTAACAAATAAAATCATTGTTTAAGAAAAATTAAACAAAACTTGCCCTAAATAAAATTAAAAAAATTGAATACAAATATACCAACATGGATTGATCTACAAGTAGATCTTGAGTTTGAGTCACGTGAATGCAAAAAAAGTATCAGGCAGAGCTCCCCTTATTTAAAACCGATAATATTCAAATCTAACCTGATAATATCAAATATCCTAGGTTTTTTTTAAAAAAAATGGAATATGAATATAACGTACAGTTATCAAATTGTGGCAGTTTTTTTTTTTTTTTCAATTATAGTGTGTATAATTGATTTTCATAGTACTATCCGTTACATTGTACTGATCCAATTGAATCAAAGTTTTATGCAACAGTACTAGAAATGAAAATGCTGCTGATGATAATGATGAAGAATGAGCCGCATTACGTACAATGATATCCTTTAATTTGGTTGCATTACTTTCTCTCATATATGTGTGTGTATGTTAGTGGCTGTGCATCCCACTTGGTGATGTGTGTGTGTATATATATTTATGTATATATCTACGAACAAATGAAAAAAGAGGTTGAAATTTCCAAGAAACCTCAATGTGGGATCTTTCAATAGACATAGCGTCACTCTGCACAATTGCTCTTTTGTCCGTAGATTTCACCCTTAGTGCCCCACTTCAAATTCACCTATTACACCTATCTAACAGCCTTCACTCATTATAATGCCTACCATATATATATATATATATATATATTAGCAACTATATATATACATATACACATGGAGGCCTTCTGGTCTAATGACATCAAACACTTCTCTTTAATCTTTTTTAAGTGTGAGGTTACGAGTTTAACCCTCTATAGATATAGAGGGTGTTTGTTTGGATGTTTCCATGCTCAAACAGGCTTGAACAGTGGCGTAAATGGGTTTGAATAGTGGAAAAACCAATTATGGGTGTTTGGTTGAACGTTGGGTTTTAAGCTAAAAAAAGGTAAAAGTTAGAAAAAGTCATATGCCTCAAAATGGAACTTATTAGAGTTTATTGCTATAAAATAATATTGATAGGAGTATTTTCATATTTTTGGGGATCAATGAGATACTCAAAATCACTTCTAATAACAAAACTTCTTTTATGAAAAATGTTCTAAATAATTTTTTCTTTTTTTAGATAGTAATCTTCTGCTAATTAGAGAATACTTTTGGATAAGAGTTGAAGCAAGTTTTGAGTTTTGTTAATATATGACTGTAGAAATATAGAGAATAATTAATAATTAATTTTAATCAGTTAAGATTTATTATTTAGTTGTTTTATGATTTTATAATCAATTTTTTTATAAACATGTCATAAATTAGTTTCTATATAGTGTTTTTACCCATTAAATTTAGTTTAAATAATTTATTTGGATTTTATTAGATTTTGAGCTATGTGAAAATATGAGTTAGGATTTAATATTTAAATTAGAGTTTAATATAATTTATAAGATTTAAGCTTGAAGTGCATAGTAGAAAAGAATTTTGGAGTATACCAATTTAAATTAAAGTTTGATATAATTTTATTAAAATTTTCAAAGTTAATTTTTAAGAAAATTGTAAAAAAATCCCTCCGTGTGTAGATATCTTCCCAAGTCCCATTGGCAATTAAATTGTCAGGACTTTTTTCACAATTATCCCTTCATTTTTTCATTTTTCATAATTTTTTCAATTTTTTCCTCTTAATTAATACAAAAGTCAAATCAAACATCATTCACTTTTACATAAGTTACTTATCCAATCGCTAATCCAAACACTCATCATTTTACCCAATCTAACTTTTTTTCAATCTTAAGATTCCATAAGTTTAAGTAAAAATAAATTACTTATCCAATCTCCAAAACAAACACACCCATAATGGTTGCATGAAGTTCCTTTCTTTAGGTGAAGGATTGTGAAAAAAAAAAAAAACTGTATGTATATATATATTGTGATAAGAACAATTAATTAGATGGAAGAGTCAACAAAGTTGGGTCATGAATATTAAGTGTCTAGTAACTGAAGTAAGTCTTACAATTAAGTTGGGAACAAACTATCAGCTACTCTATATGATTTTTTTGGCCTGCTTCTCTCTCTTTGTTTTTTTTTTTTTTTTTGAGAATTAATAAAGGGGAAAAGTAATTATGATGCATTTGGACAATGCAGGTAAAGCAAGCTAATTGGGAAGGCTGATTTCATCAAGATCATCCAGTGACAAGAAAACTTCATCCAAACATGAGAGCTCAGTTCCTCCATCATTATCATCGTCGTCACGCTCGTAAACTCGACAAATCACCCATTTACAGTAATCCTGAAATATTCCAAAACAAAAATAAAAACATCACTTACATATATTAGAACAAGAGAAGAGAGCTCAATTATTAACCATTTAATTTGATATATCCTATCAGAAACTTGATGACTTGTACTTACTGTTTTGGATTTTCTCTTGGATGATCTGCTAGAGGAGGAGGAGGAAGAGGAAGAGGAAGAAGAAGAATCTGAAAGACGGTACTCTTGCATTACCCATTTGGTTTTGATACCAGAAGGAGATTCTCCCATGAAGAAGATGAAATATTTCTTGACTCCAACAATTTTACTATTTGAGCTTGTAACTATTGGCTCTTCCATTCCCATTGCTTTCCAATACCCATTATTAGTCACTCTATTCTGTGTTCTTCTGCTGAAGTAGTACCATTGATTCCCTTCTCCCAAAGCCTTACCTGCAAAAAAAAAAAAAAAAAAAAAAAAAAATCCTTCAAACACCCTCAATATATAATAATACCTTTTTTACTTCATTTCTCTATTTCTACTTCTCCCCATCAAAATAAAATATACAACTTGACCCCTCCTCCACATTATCTCTTTGAATTTAGTCCTTACTCATGTACAAAGCCAAAACGTGGCTGTTATTAGTTTGCATTCTAATAACATCCAAGTCATCAACCAACACAATTGGTCTAGCAGTGTAAAGCCCCACAAAATCTTTTTAGGTCTAGAGTTCGAGTCCCAGAAGAAGGGTAATCACGAACCCTGCACCCCTAACTGAACTAGATACCAGATAATTATATGAACAAAAAAAAAAAAAAAAAAAAGCTTTAGATGAAAGTAAGGACTCTCCTGAAAAAATAGAATATATATATATAGATACCATGAAGGTCCCAAGGATCGTAGGGGAAGAGGTCAAGATCAGGGATGACATCTGGATGGCAAGGCAAGAGGGAAGCTTTTCTGTGAAGGAAGTGAACAACGAGCTCTTCATCCGAAGGATAGAAGCGAAACCCAGGAGGAAGATTCACATTCCTCTGATGCTCTGAATCTCCCATAGATATATATATATATCTATAAAGTTAGCTTGAAAGAAGAAGAGGAAGACGAAGACGAAGAGTGATAGTGAGAATAGTGATATCGGAGAGTGTGTGTGAGAGAGAGAGCAATAATGGAAGATCGATCGTTGAAGATGGATGGGAAGGAATATAAGGTTTGAATTTATAGAAGAGTGAAATCAGAGAGAGAGAGAGAGAGAGAGAGAGATGGCGTGAAAGTGAAGGTGGTGTTGAATCTGATATATATAACGTACATATATCAGAGACGCATTTTAGGAAGCACGGAGGAAGGTAGCTAGGAAGCAAGAGGGGTTGAGGCGGCTGATATATATAACGGAACATGATATATGTATATATAGAGAGAGAAAGAGAGAGATGTATGTGCCTGTTTGTGCATATATAGAGAGAGAGAGGGATTGATATATAATCGCAACAAAGAAAGCAACAAAACCGGTTCACCTAAAGTGTGTTGGAGGGAGGCTGGTGGGAGAAAGTGTGGCGCCCCGTTCTTTTACTAGTTTAAATTTCTTCTTCCTTCACTTATACTCCCTCGGGCCCTTAGTATTCGGAGTAAGATATATTTGGGTTTTGATTTTAGATATAAAATAAAATTTTGGGGCAATTACAATGAAGTCCCATATAAAAAAAAAATGAAGAAATTGTCCCTGAAGTTATCAGTGTAAGCTTCTCAACTTGTTAATGGACGCTCCTCGATTTGTCATAAACAACTTCAGGGACCATTTTTTCATTTTTTTTCTTGTGTGGGACTTCATTGTAATTGTCCCTAAAATTTTTATATTTGTCATTTTTTTTTTAATTTATCCCTATTAATGCTCTCTCAACAATAATCAAGGAAAAGAGGGAAGGAGAGTATAAGGGAAAGTAACTAGGGTATTTTATAAAATACATGTCATATTACCTAACTTAATCAGTTTTATTAATCTAATCAAGTTAGGTAAATATGTCTTATATTAAAAATTGAGGAGTCATATATAATATATATATATATATATTCATATTATTTGAGAAAATTTCTTCAAGAAAATTTGATTAACTATTAGTGATAAGTTAATTATATATATATATATATATATATATGAATAGCATATGTGTTTATAATAATCAGTTTGGTCTTCTTCCTTTTTAATATTGTTTTTGACATATTGGCTATTGGGGGAAGACATATTCTTAGATCTTGTCTAGGCTTTTGGACTAATTAAGTAATGTTTTGTTATATATATTCTTAAACTTTGGGAAAACTAAGATGGCTATACCTCTCTCTATATATATATTCTTACAAAAAAAAGAAATATTTAATACATTATCAAGATAGTTGAATTTTTAGAATGTCATCTATATTTGAGAATGAATTGGATTTTTATTAAATATTATAATATTTATATTTATGTATTCTTAAGTTAATATCTTAAATTTTTATAGTAAAAGGTGTAATTTTAATATTTACTTTTTGTCATTTTCATTTAACATTTAAATTAATTAAAATTTTATGAATTTAACACTTATCCAAAAATTTAAGCTTCCAGCAATAAGATGTTGGTTAAGGTGGTAAGTGACCTCAATCCTCAAAAATCCAAAAAGATTATACCTTAAGTAAATAAAAAAATTTAAACTTATTTAATATGAATTTTGAAATATATATAGTTATATTTTTATGGCATACAGGAAGTGATATAAAATATTTATTATATGGTTATAGTTATTATAAAATTAATTTTATTGTTATCATATAGTTAGTAATATTTTTTTTTGTCATTAAATCTTTTTATTATTAATTTAATCTCACTTTGTGTATTAAAATTATTTTTTGTTTTTGGAAAAATTGTAAGAAAATTGGGAGTGTGGGTGCATGATGCATTACACTTCATGCTGATATCATGCACCTGCAGCAATCCACGTGGCAAACAGGAGTATGAGTTTGGTCATGGACCAATTGCACTGGTGTGACCCACCCTCTTGGATAGTGTCCCTATATGTATATATAATGTACCCTTCATAATTATTAATATCAATTCATTCTCATATATTTAATTTAATTTAGTAATCTTCCATTCAGTGGCATTTTTAATTTTTTTTTCTCCTCTAAGAGTTTCATATACAATACAAGAATTTTCCTATATAATAAAAAATTAAACAAAATTGATGCTTCAAAACTTCATATATAGAAATCAAGCAGGAGTATAGTTAGTCCTAATAAGCTCTGAATAATGGTTGAATTTAAATGTTAAAAATATAAGTTAAATAACTAATTTATAAATATAAATAAAATTTATTTATTTATTTTTAAAATAATGTATATTAATTTTTCTAAAATACTCATTTTAATTATTTACATTAAAACTACCTCCATTCATAAATTTCACCGTGTACAATCAATTGGATAGTTTAAAAAAAAAATACTATACAAATTTCAAAAAAAAAGTAAATCAAGATCTGACATCTAGAATCAAAGGAAAACTCTTTACGAACTCGTATAGTTAGGATTGAAGTATTATTATCAGGTAATTCTATGTATATATAGAAATAATCAAAGGATTAGAAGAATGAGAAGGCAATGAACAAGCAATTTAATGGGAATTAGGATTGAGAATCAAGTTGATGTTAAAGTGATTTGCTAGGGGTGAATTTTCGTGGGACCCAGGTAAAAGGAAGGCCCCCAAGACTGAGATAATTACTCAATTATTAAATCTTGCATAAGAATGAAACACACATCACATATAATAAAATATAATAAATAAATAAATAAATAAAAATAGGATAGTAATGAGCTACTTTGCTTATAACTTTTCCAACCATAAAATTATATTATTCATGTTGCCACCTCCCTCTCTTGATTATGATCTTAGTCGGCAATAATATTTCTTCCATTCAACTAGACAACATTATTATTATTCTTCTTCTCTTCCTGTTCACAAATCTAATTATAACCACTTTCTTGGATTGACTCTAATTAACCTTGATCTTACTAATTAGTTCTCATTTGAAAATCAAACCCTCAATGTCCTACTTCAATAATTTTTTTGAAAAAAAATGATTAAAGAATAGTCACTTAGTTGACTTTTATCCATTCATTTGTTGAATTGTCTTGTCTAGAATTTTTCAAAAACTCAAAGAATTGATCAAAATTAATTAATTTCAATTTCTAAAAAAATATTTTTCCTATAAAGTCAATTTTTTTTTATGTTGGGAAAATTTAAACAACGAAAAAATATGTAAGGTGATAATAAAAGAGAGTTAAAACGCCTATTAAGAAAAAGGGAGTTAAAACGGAGAAATTTTTTTGAATAATATTTGACAAAAATATAGGTACTTTGTCATCAGTATTTATTAATATTCCATCATGCATGTTCTATCTCTCAATAACTGATATAATCTCTTTAATTTGTACCAAAATGTTTGGCCAATTTTCTTTCCCATCTCCAATTTGGTTCTTATTATGATTTACTTTGGGGCCACAAACAGTTAATATTAAGTACTAGAAGTTACTCTTTAGGATATATATATATATATATATTTGAATGAGGAGAACGGAGGGACTTATAAGTGTGGGAGAGACACCTGAATTTTGTTTTTGTTGCACAGAGACACCTGAAAATTTTAGTTTACTACATTGGTACTTAAATTTCAATACCATAGTATTTTAAGTTGAAGAAAATGGATAAGAAGTAATTAGAAGGGGACTTACAGTTACATGAATCCTATTAAGGTCAGTTTGCTTAACATTATAAAAAATATTCTACTTAAATTAAACATGAGGAAGTTGTTGGAAGTGCTTTAAGTTAAACATGAGGGATGTGTTGGGAAAAAAATATGTTTTGACTTATTTTGATAATCTATATTTAGAAAATATACTCCTATAAAAATAAGCTGAAAATAATTTATCAACTTCCCCATGTTTAACTGGCCCTAAATAAACTTTTAGTAATTAATTTGAATTCTTTGAAGGCATAAGTCAATAAGAACAATTTAGAATTAATAAGAGAGAGTTAATAAAAAATAACTGAAGAAAGTGACTTAATTTTATATATATAAATTTTGACTCACTCTTGACACTCATATATATTCTCTCTCAATCTCTATATACGATATATACAGAATCTTGCTCACATGTCGTTCTCTAAGAAGTGAACAATTGTAAGGTTCAGTTCATTTAGTGTAGGATGAAATAAGAGATGATGTTGCATTAAGGAGCATTGATAGAAGCTGAGTACCTTTTGTTTCTGCTTTGAAAGCAATTCTTTAACCAATTTCTCTAATGAAATTATAGCTCTCCGACATCCTTGTTGCAAAACCTTCGGATTTAGATTAGTCAGTTGCTGAGATACCTAAGTAATATGACCTACAAAAAGTGCTGGTTGCCGGATGACCCAAAGAGTTATAAAAAAAAAAAAAAAAATTAAAGCTCTCCGTTAATTGTCTCAAACAGGTTTGGCACTATTACAATTAACTTCTTATATTTGTGACTTCGGTCCAAAAATATGAGAAAAAACATTTATTACATAAATATTTTGGCCTCTTATGATGCTCATTTTTGTCTAAAATATGGGGCAATCCGGACTATATCACGTATTTTAAGAAAAGTTTACTATTATATCTCTAACAAACTAAAAAAAAAAAAATTTGCTTGTTACTTTCGAAGTCTACCTTTATCTATTATATTATCAAAAATTACAATAAATTCTTTAAAAAACCAATGAATCTTCAATAATTACTCTCTCGAGTCCTTAATATAAGATATATTTGAAGAGTTGATCTTATTCCTAAAAATAAAACATAATTTTCATATTGGGCTTATATAATCTTTGATCCCTCAACTTTACCATCATTTTGGTTTTTTTAGTCTTTTAGAATTCAAACCAAGATTTTGGTCTCTCAAGTTTCATTTTGTTTAAAACATTGGTTCTTAAAAACCTGGACCATTTTACTACTAAAAGGGACTAAAACCAATTGTTTGAAACTTGAGAGATTAAAACCAAAATGTGGGTAAACTTAAGGGACCAAAGATGGTATTAATCCTTTCATATTTGTAAATCTTTTCCTAATTTATCCATATTGATACTCCCTCAACAATAATCAAGGAATGATGGAATTAAAGAAGATGACTAGGGTGTTTTAGAAAATACATATCATATTAACTTACTCAACTAACTTTCTTAATTTAATCGAATTATGTAAATATGTCTTATATTAAGGACCAAAAAAGTATATTAGTATAGTTCTAACTTTCAATGCAGTAATGTATAATTATAAATTACAAAGGTATACTCCTCTTATGGTATCTATAATTACAAAGCATAAAGAAAAAAATTGTCTTATTTATAAGTCACATAATTAATTTTTTATATGAATGCATAATTTTACTCTTCATTTATTATTGCATAAATTTTGTTTTCATAGGGCATATATAATGTAGGGGTGTTCAAAGTGTCCCAGTTCTTGTCATCCTAGCCTGGTCCCAAATATTTTGATCCAGAAATTTCCTGCCCCATCTAAGACAGGGACTAGACTGTCCTGGACCGGGAGTTGGACGAGAACCGGGATCACCCTTGAGATCCCAGTCCCAATCCCAATGCCCTTTTCTTAAAAATTTGTTATCTCATAAATTAAATTATCCTTTTATTTTTTGTATTTTTTACCCCATAAATTAAGTCATCCTTTGATAAAATGCGTGTCATATTTTTAGTTGGAGTTAAATCACATGTATGGTGATACTAATTCTAATGATGATGATGATGATGATAATAATAATAATAATAATAATAATAATAATAATAATAATAATAATAATAATAATAATAATAAAATGCTATTATTCAACTCTAGATCAATTTATGTAATTATCATATCCTTATTAGTTGATGAATGATCACTTTAAACAATAGAATAAGAAGAATTTAAATAATATAATGATATTTTTAAAATTTTATTATTTTTTAGAAAATAAACTGAGATTTCCCAGTCCCGCCCTAAAGCTAATGGGACCGAGAACCAGGATTGGGGTATCCGGGTCCCATCCCAGGGTTTGAACACCCCTAATATAATATATATACTATGAGTAAAGTTGAAAAGTTATTAATTTTATTTTTAACGAGGTTTAAGTAGGGTTTTCTTGGATCAAATGAAATATGTTGGAAGTGATTTATAAATAGGATAATGGGAGTAATATAGGTGAAAAATATTGTTGAAGTTACACATTTTGGGGAAAAAAAATACTTCTAGAATGTTTCCTACATTTTGGAACGATATATGGGTACTTGCAAAACCTAACAGAGGCTGGTGAGAATAGACTTCAATCCTAGTTCTTCATCCTCAAATATAACCTTCCTAATTTGGAAAAGGACGCTTTATTTCTTTTTTTAAACAACAACAACAACAACAACATCTAGTTAATGACAACTTTACGATAAAAAATATTTTACCGGTTATCACACTATTCATGGACCATGAAAAATGTAATTCCATCACCTTAATCTTCATAGCACAGCTGATCAATGATATAGTTAATAACAACCTTTGCAGAAGTACTGCTAAAAGATAATCAATTTAATAAGTGATTATTGACTAATATATGTAGTTTTGAATATAGGATTTGTATGAATCGAGCTATATATATATATATATTGTTGGGGATTGGCATGGCACACAATTCAGGAAATAAGAACTGAAGCTGCAAGGAAATTGTAAATGTAGAATATATTATATAAAAATGAAGATAGAGTTGAGCTGTGCATAGATAGTGTGTGGTGGGGTTATAATGAGAAAAAGACTCACAGATTAAAACATGGATAATGACAGAAAGAGCATTGTTATTATTTCCTCTCTATCAACTAAGTTACACACACACGCACAAAGTACTTGCAATATTACACCTAAATAAACCTATGAATATCAGTTTTTGTGTGTGTGTGTTGACATCAAAATGACATCGACCCTTCGGTGTTGGAGCACTTAAAAGTTGGGTTGAGAAGAGTATGAACATTAGCGTACAATAATATTTCCATGTCATTGCCATGTTTTGAAGTAATTATATAGCAACTTAGTTGTCCTCATGAGAAAAATGTAATTGATCTTAATTGCATGAAATTTTGATTTCCTTTGAGACCCTATATATATTAAATTGTGTTTTATTATAATTTAATTGTATATTTTTTAATTAAATTATAAGAATCTAATTAAGTAAACCTTGCAAATGTACATGAGACATGGATTTGGGGGAAAAAGTTATGATAATTGTAAATTATTTGACTTGTTATAAATTTTATAAAACTTATACCACTCTGGCCCTTTTTACAATTCCAATTTACTTAATTCTCAGTTAACTTATTAATTTCCTAAATTGATGCATTTTTCTTAATTTTACCCTTATTTATGAATTATATTATCAGCCCTCTCTCTCATTTTTCTTTCCTTCCAATATGAATTAATTCATTTTTCATTACATTAGTTAATAGTAGCAAAATTGTTACACTGTTATTAATTACTCTCCAGATGGACTTATAATAAGGACAGAATTTTTTTTTTTCCAAATTGAACTTAAAAAAAGAACCATGTGGTGCATTATTTACTTATTTTTAAAACTAAAAGACTTTGTCTTATTTCACCAAAAAAATGCAAAACACTTCCTTGTTTATATTCTGAAATTAATTTAACGAAGTGATGAAATATGTTTTTAATTTTTAATTATGATATAGGAGGGTTCAATGTGAATTGAAATGGTGATTATTATTAATGTAGGAGATATATAAATAATTTATAGAGATTGAGAAATTACTGAAGTTATTATTGGTAAAAAGTATGTGTTAGTTTCTCTAAAAACCCTATTTAATCATTTGCATTAAAACTACTCCTTGATGAAAACCCATTTAATATGTGTAATTAATAGAAATGGTTTAGAGAAAAAATTTAAAATTTGGGAGATTGATGTGTTTTACATTTATGATTAAAGTAAACCCTTTAACTAATTCCTACTGTCAATACCTTAATACCAGAAGAAGTTTTATTTGTATACAATCAAGAGCAGTTAACTGTAAAACTAATAATGAAAATGGAAACAAGAAATCAAAGGAAGATAGTTTAAGTAATATTAGAATATGCTTTTGATGCATGTGAAGTGGTGGGACTTAGAAGTAGGGTTAGGCAGAGGTAGGAAGAAGAAGTGAGATGTATTTATCCCTTATGTTTTATGTCTCTCTTTAATCTGTTGGCCGACATGCTAAGATAAGGGAAGCACGCAAATGTAATAATATCTACCAATCATTTTACTGTTGCTGTGTGTGTGTGTGTGTGTGTGTGTGTGTGTGATAAACTTCTCTAAAGTACTATCCCACTATCATTTCATAAAAGATAACCTTCAACTATATTCAACTATTCATAGTCCTGTTCTCACTTATTTTCTACCAAACATTGTGTTGTACATCTCATGTACGTATCTAGACTGTAAATTTTTAGTTTCATCAATGTGATAAAAAAAAACATCTTGTTAATTTGTTGCAAACATGTGATTATGGTAAATGACATATGAAAAAATTAATCTATAAGCATCTATAGTTTACCTAATTTTTAATCAAATCCTTGTCAATTTTAATCAGGTGAAACTATAACAGCCGGATAAAAAATACTGGGACTAATTAAAATCAAGTGAAAATGTAAGGAAATGATAAAATACACTATAAGAACCTAAGAGAAAATCAAGTGATGAAACTATAAATGCTTTCATGTTAATTTTTCCATGACATATTATAAAAATCTTGAAGCATATGACATATATAATGTGCCGTTTTTAATTTAAAGCAGACAACCATATATCTTAATACTCTTACTAATTAAATAAGAGAGTCGACCATTTTATTGCTAATTCCATCACTAATTCTATATTTTGTACAATCAATATCATATTCAGTTTCATCAATATCACCTATCAATCAATCATCAATCAAAGTATTAAAAAGTTGTAGGAAGCTAAACTCTTATACTTGGCATGTGAATAGTTACAATTTTGTGATTGTTTCTGCTGGAAGTTATTCCATTGGACAAAATGATTTAATAATTACTTAATTAACTAATTAAATCTCTATATCATATCATCCAGATCAAATATGAACACTGTTAGTGTGAAAAGAAAATGCAAAGGGCTCCATAGTTAAGAAAAAGGGCCCTGGAATCTGGATATTAATAAAGATGCTTTAGGGCTTACCCTAGGTGATTGAACTTGAATAAGGTAGATTGATTGATTAAAGACAAGAACCAAATACTTGAAAACTCATTTCCGTTTTGCGTGGCTATCAATCACTCTTCATGTTCTTAATGGAGCATGTTTTTAGGGTTTGACTGATCGATAAACAAGGCAGAAGAAGAATAATAATAAGAGTATAACTTATATATACACACACATAGATATAATACAATTAATATGTAAACATAATATTCAAAATATGTATACACACTCCTCTGGTTCTTGTTATAAAATTAAGCCACCTTCTTAAGGAAATAGATAGTTCTTATTACAAGTCACCCAATTCACCAAATGATGATCTAATTACACTATTTTTTTAAAAAAAAAATTGCCCCTATATATAAATTAATCGCAACTTCTATGACTTTTTGGATGTAATTCAAGATATTAAATATGGATAAATTTGGAGGTATCTTTTTAATTTTCAGATAAAGGTAATGAAGTAACTAATTCACATGTACCAAAAAAGATAGTTAAATGCTAGCATTAAATTTATTATAAATTTCAAGTGATTTATGATATTACTCTTATAACCACACTAAATTACTTCAACATCATATTAATTTTTTTTGTGGATACTTTCCACCGGTATTTAGCTTTGGAGTTCATGGCTTCCCCTCCTCTTCCACTACAAGTGTCTCCTCTGAGACTCGAACCCAAGATTCAGAGAGATCTAACAAGGCTTTACACCGCTAGATCAACTCTATAATGGTATATTAATTTTTATATGGCGCATACACAAACACACTTAATACTCATTGAAACCATCAAAATGCTTTATAAAAAGGACTGAAAATACATTCTAGAAGACGTGTTATAAAAAGGGAATTGAGGAGGACAATGTCATTTATACATGTTTTACTTGGATGGATGGATTCAATAGATTGGATTACCTACTACGACCACTTTATTTGATAAATGAAACAATTGAGAGCGTAATTTGTGTTAGCAGATAGACCATCTTTGTCACTTATCACTCTTGTCTTCATGACGAGACATTTATGCTCTTCTATTAACTATTACTACAGCATGCTTTTAACCCAGCTGATGAAACAAGCTATAGTGGGCGAACACAAACAAAGATATCAACATCGCAGCACTACAATAATAAAAGATGATATTTGTAGCGTCGATGATATGTAGTTGGATGAGTGAAAAAAAGGACTAGATTACCCTTAAGTAAAGTTGAAGGTTCAAACTTTAAAGCTAGAGGATAAAAAAGGAGTAAAGTAGCATTCAATATTCTAATGTTATTTCTTAACAGCATCCAACGCCCTAATATTATTCACAAGGCATCCAACACCCTGATATTATTCTTCTAATGCGTTCATCAAGTCTGATATTATTTTTCAATTACATTCGGCATCCTAACATTATTTATGATTTAGAGTGCTGGAAGCATTAAAAGAATAACATCAGGGTGTTGAATACATCATAAATAAGATTAGGTTGTAGGATACAACTGAGAAATAACATTAAGGTGATGGAAGCTACTTTACCTAAAAAAGATATCATATTGATTATTTAAGAAATAATTATCCTTTAGATGAACTCAACAATGCTTGAATATAACCTGATAAATTTAAATGGTTGATAATTACTCCCATTAGTTATAAATATAGGAGCTAGTTGGGAGGTTGGTTTTAGTCCTAAATGTAAGAGTGTAAGACATCAATCTACTTTATCTCACATATTTACCATTTTCTTCAGTTACTCTTATATATACTCCATCAACAATAGTGAAAATTAAATTCAAATATAGTTCCAAGGCATTTGTTACATGGGAATATTTTAAGATCACGTCACATTTGTTACAATTGGCTAATTACCTAACTTTCTTAATCTACCCAAATTATTTCAGTTTCTCTTGTATTAAGGATTGGATGGAGTATATAAGAAAATGAAATACTTTGTGACTGAAATTTACAATTAAGAAAATATTAAATAAAATTCACCGCAAATTGATTTTTATTATTTACTATGCCATCACAAAATGATTTGCAACAATCTATTCTATGATTTCTATCTCAAATAAGGGCATCCCTATTTTTAACGCAATAAATATATAAACTTATAATATTCTACTCCATTAAAGTAGTCAAAAAAGGTATAATCACTGTCATTCTTTTAATTAAGTTTCAACCCTAGATAGTGTTTGAAAAATCTTATTTAAGATGATGCATTGGAGTCGCATTATTAGAATTTGAAGTGAATGGTAATGGTAATGCTAATTATTAATTAACACTAAAAGTGGTTGACTAAATCAACCATCGTTGGTTCAGATGATTACACTTTTGGTCTGCATAATTAAAATTTCACACACACACACACACTTGATTCTTGATATTTAATAATGGTAGAAACTAAAAACTTAACCAAAGTGTCATATGTGTATATATTATTAATCCATCATCTACTGCTAAAATTGAGGCCGTGGAAAATTAAATCTAATCACTTGTCATTTTGACTGAGAAAGTTACTTATACCTGTCTCTCTTAACTTTATTGAACTTTGCTTTTGTGTGTATCACCATCTGTCTTTGTTGCTTTTTCTTGAATTATCACTTTCTTTGATCTTAAAACATGCTCTTTTTGTTTTTGTTTCCATATTACTTTCTCTTAATAGTGACCTTTTCCTTTGACACGTACTTTAGAGCAAAATTCTTTAACAAGAATCAATTATATATGGACGAATTAATACATAACTACTAAAAAAATAGCCTATTTTCATAGTTATATAAAACTTGATATCATATATTAGCATATATATATTATAAGGAAGCCATAATTATTTAACTTATTTATATAAATATATATATATTGGATTAATCTAAAGATTAATATTATTGATTTAATTAATATGCGCCTCTCAAAGTTGAAGCACGTTGATATATATGAATCGTCTAGGACAAGTGTGGAAAAAACATGGTTCTTGTAATCCACAAAATTTTTCAAGGATTAAAGAGAAGTCAGTTGAAATGACATTAAAGGCACCCTCCATGAACTTTCCTTTTCATGAAAAAACAAAATTGTTGCCGACTACTGTATTTCAAATTACATATTTCCTTATCATGTATATAATTTCTTTTCATTCTTTAATTTGGTTAAATAAAAATTAACTAACATGAGTTAAGTTCAAGAGGCTCATTAGAATCAAAGCATGTCTAATGTACAGCTAAAAGAACACTTATAAAGATACTTATAAGGGTTAATAAGTTTGCCCTCATTTTTGTTTTGATTCCTCAAGTTTCAAACAAGAGGTTTTGGTTCTTTAAGAAGCAAAATGGTTCAGATTTTTATTTAATGATAGGATCCAATATATATTTTAAAGAGAATTAAACTTGAGGGACTAAAACCTTTGGTTTAAAACTTGAGGAACTAAAATCAAAATAAGGGTAAACTTAAGGGATCAAAGATTATATCAACACTACATATAAACTACTCACCAAAAACAATGAATTGGAATTTGACCATACAACCCTTGTGGGATATATATATATATGTCGTTGTCAATACTAGACAAGTTTTTGTTGGCTCTTCATCATGTATTTAATAGAAAAGAATATGATATGAAATATAGCTTAAATTTTACATAATTCCTCTAAATTTTATGTCATGTGTACAGATAAACTCCCTTAAGCTCTTATGTTTATGTAGATAACTCCCTTGTTATTAGTTTTGTTCATTATTTATTTGCACATAACTTATTAGGTTTAATTATATGCATAGGGGCCTAGTGTACAAGGCTCCCATTAGGTGAGGTCTGAGAAGGATATACACAAAAAATATAGTTTAGGGGGTTTGTAATTGATGGCTAGGTGTTATCCGCACGAATTTAAAAGTTTAAGGTTATATATTATTGGGTTTTAAATGTTAAGAGAGTTATTTGTACATGGTTCAAATAAATTTCATGGAATTAAAATTTTGTATAACTAATTTAGCTATATACATATACGGGCGTACTACTCATATATAGTTAACTTCTTTGTTAGTATATTCGATTATCCCCCCCCCCCCCTTTTTCCTGCTTCGATTACAGATATTTCAATCCAAATCCTGTGATCATTTCAAATGCGAGTACCATGTTCGTTGAATTATGATCACCAATCATGGGGACCCATGTTGTTTCTAGCTTTACTATGAAGTCTTGTATTTGTTAGTTTCTTAGACAAATCAATTAGTTGAAGCAACATGAATTTTCTTTCCTGACAAATAATTAACTAGAAACATTTCATTTTTTAAAAAATAAATTGATTTTTCTGACTGAGACGTATTTGGAAGATGAATAGTTTTTTGTCGAAACCTTTTTATTTATCGGGATTATAAAGTCGTCAAATCTGTATGAACGCTCCTCTATAAAAAAAGTTGGTTTGTTCTTATTACAGAATTAATTATTGTTTACAACCTTAGGAGTTTTTATTTCTTTCAATGATGCTGGCAAATTCTTTTTTATCAAAATAAACACTACAAAAACACACATGTTATTCCTGACGGAATTACCCATAAAATTTTTTCTGTTGGTAATTTCTGACAGATGTTCTCCACGTACGCTCTTTTAAGGGTGCCATGTGGATTTTTTAAAAAAAAAACACCAAATTACCCATTGATGACCCACAAAATTTTCCGTTAGTAATTTCCGACGGAAAAATTTTCATTAGAAATCCGTCAGCAATCTCTGATAAAAAATTATGTCCATTATGTTTCATAAAAAATTTCCGTCGGTAATTCCGTCAGTAATTTCTGACGGAAAATTCAGTGGGTAATGTTTCGTCGGTAATTTCCAATGGGATAAAAATTCCATCAGCAAATCAATTTACCACATATTTTTTAGAAACGAAACGGATTACATCGGTAATTTCGTTTCCGTTGGTAATTCTATTAGAAAATTGAAAATTCCATCAGTAATTTGATGTTTTTTTTTTTTTTTTGTAGTGAAAGAAGACAAGGATAAAAAAAAAGTTCTTTTGGACCAAAGTTCTGTTTAATATAATACTATTCTTCAACTTGTTCTGGTTGTTTTTCATGCAGATGTGAAATGTGGTAGAATTATTTTATGTACCTTTAGAAATATGAACATATGATGAGCTTTTTTGCTACAGTAGTTTTCCCCTGAATCAAGTTTTCTAAAGATAACCAAGCTAGATTCTTCTGACTGCCATCCCTTTTATTTATATAAAAAATAATTAAAAAAGAATTGTAAGTTTTTCTCCGTCGTTAGACTATTGATTTTGAATAATTACATGAACAATAAGCACTACGTACTAACAACTCGATGATATGAACAAAACTAAACCCGCAACTTTTTATTTACAGAAAAAAGTTTTCATGTCATTATGTTATTAATTAGCTAGTAATTAATATTTAAGTTGTAAAAATTTTAATTATATGTTTCTACAAATTATGAACAGTACAACACACAGTTTCTACTTTGATTATTTATATATTTTCAATTGGATTCATACAAATTGTCTGTTTAAGCATGCATGATTTTGAAAAGAACTATGGGTATTCATGCATCATGGCAATAATAAATTAATCATGCAGATTTGGAGAAATTCAAATGTTCACGCTGAGATAAATTTGAATAAAGTTAAGGTTTTCACACATTCTTTTTCTTTTCAAGACGATTTGGTGAGACTTAATTTAAGAGTAGTGGTAAGTATGTTTACCTATGCCGGATCTAAAGTCGATGAAGCTAGATAGATATATAGAACTTTCTACATCTTTAATTATAGAAATCAAAATTGATTTAGATACTCTTGCCAATATTACATTTAGTGTTGTTCTTTAATAAAATATTGTATGCTTTTTCATAAATATTTCATGGGGATATTTTTATGTGAATGATCAATATTGATTTATCCTTTGAAGTTACATGCTACAATTATTTCGTCATTAAACCTAAAAAAACATGTGATTTTAACTGATCATATTATATATATGGGTTGGTTTTGTTGAACTGATCATTAGCCTAACTTGGAGAATAGAGTGAAGATCTGTGTCAAGTGGCTCACACCCAGTTGGTCATTGAGTGAAATAGAGAAGCCAACCCCCCCCCCCCCCTTTTCTATATATGGGTTGTGATTTTCTCAGCCTAACTTATCAAGAACACAGGCAGAAGGATTATGTAATCAACATATATAATTCTCCATAATTTTTAAAACAAATTCATATAAATTTCAAAATTGAAAATTGAAATTATACGTTAAAATTCTTAAAACATGAAATATAAAAAAATTAAACCCTTTCAATAACTTGCATGCTAAGTAGGCCAACTCATTTAACTTGTAGGTTGAGTGGGTTGGGTTGGGATTTACACGACTCTAAATAGCTTGCAATTTTGGCAACAAAATCTTATTCTCCCGGTTACAACAACCTTGGTTCATCTAGTTAACAAGGAACTAGCCCATTCTATTAGAGCCAATATCTAGTGGTATCTTATTTTACAAAAATTAATCATGAGCAAAGTTGCAATGAGCTTATTTATTAGAAAAAGAAAGGATCGGATAAGAATTGATTTTAAGTTTATGGTCAAGAACGTTGAAATATTGGATGAAAGTGTGCCAATTGTGACAACCCTAAATCTTCGAAAGCGACTAGCCTATATCCCTAAGAATTAACGGTTATTATTGGTTTTATTATTCAAAAGGGTAGTCGTGTTGAGCTATATAGTAATCATAAATCTGGCTTCTTTATTTCTTTTTTGGAATTTGAATAATTTGGGATAAGCTTAAAACTTTGGCACTTAATATGTCCATGTTTCTAATGATAAAATCATTTCATAGGGTATGGGTTAAAAAAAATCTACTAGATTTTCGACCAAAAAAAAAATCTACTAGATTTCTGGCCAATAAAAAATGGCCATATTTTTATTATTTAAGAAAACACACTAATTAAGCATATATACATTGAAATAACTTCATTAAGTTATATATATGATTAAAATTAAATAAATGCTTTTAAATTTTAATAATTTTATTTTCAATCATATAACGTATAAAGGATAATAAATTTTAATTATATCAAGTTCAGAAATTAGGCAATTTGTTTGAGCTGGAGATTAAAAATCAAATGCATTTATTCTAAAAATGCGCTATTATATGATATTATTGGATTTTAACTTGTGGATAATCAATATGTCGTATTTTATATATTGATGTTTTGATATTGATCAATTAATGCTTTAATTTCCATCATTGCATTAATTGTTACTTGCAAACAGGTGATGTTATTATTAGTCTTAGATTTTTTTTAAAGAAAAATTGAGTGTTATAATGTTATATATCAGTAACAAATTATTAAAATGTGTACAATAAATAAAAAAAATTATTGATGCACTTATTTTAATGCATAAAATTAAATGGTAAATCTATATGACAGCTGCCTCTTATAAAAATATTTAAAAATTACCAAGTGGGTTGCAAAGAATTATACATTGAATCAAAGCCAAAGCTAAGGGGCATTGATCCCTAATTTAGTAATGTGAATACAAAGATTTGTAAGTACCCAAGATTTTCTCTTAATTATTAGCAAATATAGTATTACAAGATCAATTATTTTGCTTAGGTAAACATCCAATTCAACTCACAACTTGATTATGCAATTTGGAGTAATAATTTGCCTTTACTTTCCTTGATTTGGACATATAATGTCATATTATATATATAATTGGCCTTTATTCAATGGTTTTTTTATCTGTTTCCACTTAACTAATTACACTTATTAGTGCCATAGTAATTTGAATTAGCTAATGGAAGGTGGATTAAAATGAGTTTCTGTTTATGAATTCGTTTTTCACGGAAAAGAGAGGGGGAAATGTAATGTTGGATATATTCATTTAAATATTAGAATTAAATATGATATCAAGTGAGTTATTGGGTTGTTGGCTGAATTTACATATTAATAATTATGGTAATATTAAAAAAACATTTTACAAATATATCTTTGAATTTTCTCCGAACTTGATCACCTTTCTTTTGTTACCATCATGTTAGCCTTCAAACTCTATTTTGTTGCGTATGTGTGAGTTTGCGTGTGGTTGTGTAGATACATACTCTAGAAAGGACTTTTTTTTTTTTTTTTTTTTACATGTGAGTCTTCTTTGTGTATATGTATCTTTTTATTAAAAGCAATCCTATTCGAAGTACTCACACTCTAAATACTTCAAACTTTGGTTTGCTATATTACAAAATATTAGCTTCATATGTTTCACCAATTGGTAAAAAGTAAAAAAAACGGGGGAAAAAAAAGGCTCCTTATGTTTCACCAAATCCTCGCTGGTTGATGGACGAGTTAATATTAACATGTTATGGTTATTAGGATCAGGCTTAACAGGCGGCCCAAAGGACCCTTGGTTAGAAGGTAAGGCCTATCTGGTTAGATCCATTGGCAGGCTGACGCCCACGGAATGCTGAGCCCAAACAAGGCCCATGTTCTTCCATTGTGATCCAATAGACTCTATTAAAGTATTAAGCTATTGGGAAAAAGATAGAAAAATACTGTCAAAATTGGTAAAAGACAAATAAGTATGTTAAATTTCAATGATTTCAAAGGAACTCAAAGATTTAAAATTTTGAAATGTTACAAAATTTAAGAAATTATCTAACTATCCTTAGTTTTTTAAAATAAAAAAATTCTTAACCCCTTAACGGAAGCCGGAGCTCTAACACCGGTGATCTACGATGGCGGCCATCACCAGAGCTCCATGACCTTGCCGATGACCATCCACCGGAACTTCAGTTGTCTCATATATTGCTTTGAATTTCTCAAACAAAATTCGTCATTATGGATATTTGAGTTGTTAATATAGATATTAAAGTCGTAAATAGAATCGATTGGAGTTCCAACGATTTTATTTTATTTTTTGAATTTCTCAAATAAAAGTCGTTAATGTGGTTACTATGGATAATAAAGTTGTAAATAGGGTTGACTGGAGCTCCGAAGGTCTCATATTTTTTACAACTTTAGTATGTATATTAATAATTCAAGTATCCATATTGATAACTTTTACTTGAGAAATTCCAAAAAATATATATATGAGACCATTGGAGTTTCGGTCGTCCCTATTTACGACTTTATAATTTATATTAATAACTCAAGTATCCATATTAATGACTTTTGATTGAGAAATTCAAAAATATATGAGCCCACCAGAGCTCCAGTCGATTCTATTTACGACTTTAGCATATGCTATATTAACAACTCAAGTATCCATATTGATTACTTTATGCCGGCCACCAGAGCTTCGGCAATCTAATTTTTTTTTTTAATTTCTCAAGCAAAAATCGTCAATATATATACTTGAGTTGTTAATATTTATGTTAAAGTAGTCAACAAGGTACTTGTTGAATATTCCCTAATAACAACTTTAATTTTGTTATTAACAGCTCAATTATACATATGACATTAAGGAGACTGAAGTAGTCAATTACAATTCTTAAGCTGTCAATCTTTATACATAAAGTAGGCAAAATCAACGCAAAATTTGGTAAAACTAATTATTTGTTTAAGCTTATATTTGACAAAATATGTTCTATACAAAAGAAGATAATATATTACATTCGCCTTGAGGATAAGTCCACAAAGATTGCTTGATTAAAAGCAACTCCACATTGCTTCTTTTGAACAAAGATTTACATTGTGTGTTTGGAACAGCGATTGAAATACTTAAAAGTAACTTTTCAATCATGATTTACAGTATACGAGATAAATATGTGAGAGAAGTTTTATCTCAATTTACGTGAAAAACAGCTTAAAGGCCATTCAAACACTCACATTATCAATTCTAAGTAGAATGTCCAAGCAACATAATTGAGACACTATGAACAAGGGAAAATAATGGAATAAAGACATACACAAGCAAGACCATTTCTTTTTCTTCAGAAACAACGAATCTCATCCGTCACAGCCTCTTCAATTCTGAAAACCCAGCAACCAAACGAGTTCAAATGTAAAGAATGTCATTCTTTCTTTATCTTTATACATTTTCTTAGAGAACAAACAATATTGAGCTGCGGCCATCAAGCGGCGTTCTCTCCGACGGGATTCTGGCACTCACTTGCTCGTCGTGTGAGTAGGGCAATCATAATTCCGACTCTTGCAGCAAGTCCTACACCCCCTGTAACTACAATCTTTCTTCGCTTGGTTCCCACAGTCCTAACACGTTGCTCCACCACCGCTACTCGTGGCGGAGACGGTTAATCAATTCTCATTATGATCCAAATTCCCTAAACTATCATTAAGCTCAAACATCGTTGTACCTTGTTTCTTCAAATAATGACCAGGTTCAGATTCTTAGTCTTGCCATCTGAATTGCCCCACCTCGGCTTCGATTACTCATCAATGTTGTTGTCTCGTTGTTCTTGGCGGTGGTGATGTTTACCAGGCCAAGACAAGACGTGGCAGTGAGTAGAGGAATAATGCCAATGCCAAGCATGGTTGCAGGGTTTGAATTGTTCACACATTACAGCAAATATTTCCCATAAATCATCAGATATAATTTTTCTTGTAATCAATTAGCCCAATTAGTTCAAAATTGGAATAAAACATTACAAAGAGAGCAACTGATCAAAATTCAGTGGATGCCCAAACCCCTCACTCGCCAATTACACTGGGGCAAACCCTCTTCCTCGTTCGACCTCCATAGACCCACACAACTTGATGCCTCAACGTTATAGCAACAATGGACGATTAATAACCACCCACAATCATCTCTAACAACGCCAAAGTTGTCGCGAGAGGGACCACCGCTTCTCCCTGGTTCATCGCTCACCTCTCTTACGGTAGGGAAAGGGAAAGTTAAAGCTCTCAGGCGCTTCACTCCTCTGGCTATGTTTGGTACATGGTATTTGAGGGCAGGGAGTAGGATTAGATCAAGGATTAAGTCAAAATGTGTCGATTGGTACGAGGGATTATGGGTAACTAGGGATTGTAAGTACCATAAATATGGGATTGTTGCAAAGCCAACTCCCCCTGGTATTGTGTTTTGAATCCCGGGATTGCAAAATTATGAAGATAAAAATATCCTTGATTAAAATATTTTCAGACAAAAATAACCTTGGTTTAACCTAGAATCCCTCTCACATAATCACTCCTTCCTTCTTCTTTCTTTTTCCCTTTACCATCGACATCTCAACTTTTACAAACCATAGACGCCCTTCACGGTTGCCCTCACCGCCGCTCACTCCGTCGCCCACTCCATCGGCCTCACAATCAATCGCCTTTCCCCTTTATCTCCGTCGCCCTTACCCCCGCTCACACCGTCGCCTCACCGCTGATCAGCTTTCCCCTTTATCTTCATCGCCCTGACCGTCGCACACAAAGTCTCTCTCAGCACCGATCACTTGTCCCCTTTCTCTCCGTCAACCTCATTTTCACTCACTCAGGCGGCCTCACCACATATCACCTTTCCCAGATTTTTTTCCTGATGAACAATCGCCAATTTGAGGTATTGTGACTCCTCTCTATCCAAAACTGTAATCATTGATTATTGTTTCTGAAATAGGGAACATTGATTAAAGGTTCTAAAATAGTGAGTTTCGAATTCCATCTTCCCCTGTTATGATGTGTTTGTATTATTGAAGTTGTAATCTTTGTCTAGGTTATGGATATTAACCGAAGATATTTACTCACAATGTAGGAATAGGCCTAGCTTCTAGCTTTAGTGCTTTGCTCATTAGCTAATTGATATTGAATATGGGTTATTGGTATGCTATAATTTTTTCTTATTCTATGACCATTGGTGTAGTATGTTGGGGATAGGCTCTACATTCATGTTGCTAAATCTTGTTTAGGCTGTTGGGAACAAATATCTGTCCTTATAGTTCAGTTTACTCGCAAGCTACGCAATTAATAGGTCTCGACTTTATCTTTCTGATGGGTGATAAGATGAGTCTCATTTTGTTTACTCATTACCATTATGGTGTGTTTTCTGCAGCTTGATCAATAGTTCCACGCTTTCTCTTCTCTTCTTTCCAATTGATTCTTGCTTTTGTAGTATTTGATTTCATGTTCTAGTGTTCTAGGTTTGAAGACTTGACTAGATAATTAGTGGACAAGGTAGTGCAAAATGAAAAAATGGGAGGAAAGAAGTTTTCTCTCCCATTGGTGTCTATAACTCTGTAAATCTGAATTTGTTATATAAATTTAATTTGGTCTTTACGTCAAAGGATTTTCATCTTTACCTTCTGATTCAAACTGCAATTGTTCTCTAAACTGAAAGTTATTTATAGCTCCTTCAAATCTTTACTAGTTTTTGAGTAGGATCATGGTCAAGCTCTTTTGTCTATGATATATATCTTCACAGAGTTTCTACTTACAAATCTGCAATATCAGTTCTTTCCCTTTACTTTGATCATTGGGTTCATTTTCATGAAGTTCTTAATTTCATTTTATACACCGTTTTCAATGTTTGAAGTTTTTTTACCTCCCAGAGAGTCTGTGACTGTGACTGTGACTCATGTACTATTCTGTGTAGGAGTGGGGAAAAAGTCCTTGCTTGGTCCTAACATTGATTTTCCTTTTACACATCAATTTGCAGAGACTTAGATTCTTCTTCTTGAAAGTGTGGATTGCTTTCTGGGCCACCTACCACCTGCCTTTTAGACCAAGTAGTTATAAGTATAACTTGAATTCCATATTTGATGCTTGTTATTTATTTTGGATCTTATAGTTAGAAACCTAAACAATTGATGTATAAAATGAAGTTAGGAACTTGACTCTATTATGAAGTGAAGTGGCAAACTATTATTTATTTCCCATAGTGTGTGACTGTCAAACTTAGTACTATTTTCTGTGATGACTGAACCAAAACTCATTGGTTTAACGGGTAAGACATATTTCCTTGTTAACTCTTATATGGTTATTGAAATAGTTATGACAATATCTAAAGAAAAGAGAGCCCAACTATGCTTGTTACTCTGGTGGCAGAGCATGGCTGAGGCAATACATTGGTTTTATCTTTGTGTGAGTATGATGATCATGTTAAGGAGGCAACGGATCATCCATTTACCTTACAAAATGGACTTTTTGGCAAAGAGAACTTATTTAAAGAGATTAGTGTGTAGCAGTGATATAGCATGTTACAACTTACTTAGAATGCATAGGTCAACATTTGATAAGCTATGTGTTAGAGCAAGCATTTCACCCAAGAGGGGGGGTGAATTGGGTGATACTAAAATTTCGTTGCAAATAAAAACTTGACGGTGAATATAAAGCAATAAAAAGTAAGGAGAAATATCACCGTAGTGTACACCGAGAGTTATACTGGTTCGGCCACAACCACTTTGACCTACGTCCAGTCCTCAGAGCTTCTCTGAGAGTTTTACTATAACTTCCAAGATTCAGTGGGTTCTTGGCACCTCAGTACAAGCAAGTTCCTTCGCCTGGACACTCGCTCCCCCTTACAAGTTGTAATCCAATCCCAACTCAAGGTTTCACAACCTTAAGTTATCTCAATAACAAATATTGATTTTGAATGAAATATCTCTCTCACAGAGTGAATAATAATCACTGAAGCATAGAATTACAAGTATAATATAAAACAGAGTAATGAACTTGATGATACGTTTGTGTGTATGTTCTTGTCTCTTCTCTGTTTGGATGTTCCCATATATATAGATACGTTGGTAATGATTGCTGGAACATATTTCTTCATGCTCATTGGAGCGTGCGCAGCCACTATTGACTTTTCCCGTATTTGAAAGATATACGTTTGTGGTAGGTGGCGGTCGGTGACATTTGAACGTTGCATTTGACTTTCCTTATTTGGTAAGATCTCTTCATTGTTTATCTGTGGATATGCTAAGAATACTAATATAATGAAAGGTTAATCAAATAGGAAACAAAACAATGAATGTTGGAATGATTTCTGAATTTCTGGTTTTGCATACTCGAGTAGCTACTCGAGTATTCATTAAAGTTTACTCGAGTACTTACTCGAGTATCATCGTGAAAACTTTGATGAACTGCAAGTCAACAAACGAATATAAGATTACTCGGGTAGTGCATGGAATAAACAAAATATCAACCCTTTGGAAATGCATGTTTACTCGAGTACCTACTCGAGTAATGCACTCTTTTCTTCATAGGTTACTCGGGTACCAACTCGAGTAAACCTTCAAATAAACTTATGCTACTCGATGCTTTACTCCAGTAATGTTGGCAGGATTTCAAGGCCGAGAGCACTTCAAGTTTGATTACCTTGTTACTCGAGTACATACTCGAGTAAACTCAATTTGTGTGCATAGCTTACTTGGGTAATGACTTGAGGTTTTTCTTCAAAAATAACTATGCATACTCAAGTACATACTCGAGTAATCCACTTAAAATGAATCATTAAATACCTGCATACTTGAGTAACACCTCGAGTGAAGAATGATAAAAATAGATCAAGTTATTTGAGTACTACTTTCAGGTTTTTGCTTAACACAGTGAGTTACTCGAGTAGCTCCTCGAGTAACGTTGGCAAGGTTCAAAATGCCGAGATCAACATATTTTCTGAAACAGAGTAACTCGAGTACATACTCGAGTATCATTGGCAGGCCGAGAGTAACTTGAAAACTTTTACCTTGTTACTCGAGTAGCTACTCGAGTAACGTTGGCAGGCCAAGAGCAACTCCAAGGTATTTACCTGGTTACTCGAGTGACTACTCAAGTAACATTGGCAGGCCAAGAGCAACTTGAAAACTTTTACACTATTACTCGAGTACTTACTCGAGTATTGTTGGCAGGTTACTCGAAGATATCTCTGGTAACTTCAAGTTTTGTCTCATTACTCGAGTACATACTCGAGTAATGCCTTAGAAAACTTACTTCTCATCAAGTTTCTCAGCTTTTTCTCTTGGCCTTTCTTCATTACTCCAATGCTTACTTCAAGTGATGCTTTTCCCTGTTATTACTTTGTTCAAACTTATTTATTAATTAAATCTTTTTCATAATATTCTTTGTTATCATCAAAACATGAGATCTAACACTATGCTCCATGCTAACGGATGTGGGAGGTCTCCAACCTAGTAAGAATATGCTTGTAGATAAGCAAGTTGCCATTTTTCTTCACATACTAGTACATAATGTGAAGAATAGAGTAATACAATATAACTTTAATAGATCTGGAGAAACTATTAGTAGGTATTTTGATTCCGTCCTATATAGTATGATGAGGGTTGGACATATTTTATTCAAAGAAGTAGAGCCTGTGGCAGAAGACTCTAATGATGATAGGTGGAAATGGTTCATTGTATCTATATATGTTATGTACTCATTAAATATTGGTACAAACATAAGGATAATTTGTAATATATTTTTTTGCTTTTTGACAGCATTGTTTAGGAGTGTTGGACGAAACTTATATTAAAGTGAGAGTTTCAGCTTTGGACAAGGCAAGATACCAAAATAGGAAAGGAGACATAACTACAAATGTGCTAGGTGTTTGCTCACAAGATGGCTACTTCATATATGTATTGCCGGGTTGGGAAGGATCTACAGCAGATAGAAGGGTCCTTCATGATGCCATTAGTAGGAGGAATGGCTTAAGAGTTCCACAAGGTCAAAATTACTTGGTTGATGCTGGGTACGCCAATTGTGAGGGATTTCTTGCACCATATCGAGGACAAAGATACCACTTAAATGAATGGAGAGAAGGGCGATACCCTAGAAATGCATAAGAGTGCTTCAATATGAGACATTCATTGGCACAAAATGTCATTGAGAGGTGCTTTGGTATTTTGAAGTTACGGTGGGCTATTCTAAGGAGCCCATCATTTTATCCCATTAAGACATACAACTGAATCATAATTGCTTGTTGCCTCTTGCACAACTTAATTCGTCAAGACGGTGTAGATCTACTTGAAAATGAAGTAGATGACTTGGAAGTTGTTGTGGATAAGATGTACAACCCTCCAATCCAAAATATGGACATCTCTAATCAATGGGCTACGTTTTGGAACAATCTTGCTAATGAAATGTTTACTACTTTTACTTCTAATAGAATAATGAGTTGAAAGACGTATATTTTGTATAATTTTTATTTGTGCTATAACAGCTCCTTTTTTATTTAAGCTATCTATCTTATTCTTTTATGCATAATTTATGTTAGGTTCTAATATGTCTTACAGTTGACCAACATGTCAGAAAAATCTAGAAAGTCAGATATTCACAAATGGACAAGTGTAGAGGATGAGTTGTTAATCCATTTCATGCTAGAATTGCATGAGAAGGGTGATCTTATTAGTGAAAATGGTCTTAGGCCTGGTGTTTTAAACACATTGAAGGACCCATTTCATGAGACTATACCTGGATGCCAAATTCAGGCACATCCTCATATCCAATCTAGATATAAAATTTTAAAGGCTCATTATAGTATGGTGACTAACCTTCTCAACTTATCTGGATTTGGTTGGAACTTTGAAACAAAATGTGTGACAGCTCCTAAGACAGTTTGGAATGAATATATAAAGGTACATATGATTAATTATATCTATATATATAACGTTTATTGTTAATCAAATTAAATTAGTCTTGATGTCAATTTTATGTAATGTCATTACAGGCTCACAAGAAAGCAGCAAAGTTCAGGCATATGTCTTTCCCTTATTATGAGGAGTTCAGCCTCATATTTAATAAGGATCGTGCGCAAGGCAAGGAGTCTGAACAATATGATGATGCTATTGAAGAGATAAATAATCAACCTGGTTTGGACGAGCATAGTGATAGGGACATACATATATCCCATGAGAACAATTTACAACTTGAGCAGACTCTAGATGAGCACCCATCATTTTAGCAGACTCTTGATGAGTAAACTCCATCTGCTGCAAGTGCAGGGTCGAAAAAGTGAAAATGAAATAGTACTAATCGTGAAGATTTCCTACAACAAGGCATGGAGAAAATTGCTCATACGTTAGTTGAAGGCTTCAAAGAGGCAAGTGAGCGATTAGCCATGTACATGAACAATGATGAACGTGAGAAGCGTATAGAAGAACGCGAGAAGCGTTTAGATGATATGAAGGACTCTCTTTATACTGATATTATGCAAGTTGAAGGACTTTCAGATCAACAAAGAGATTCAGCTTATATCAATTTAATGTCTAATGAGAAATTGTTGATTGCATTATATGGCACACCTGAAGAGCAAAAAGGTCATGTACTTCGCCGGATGATAGCATAAATACTCTAATTTCTATGATTTATTATTTTTTTAACGTTATGGTAGATTTTTTCGTTGATTACTAAGTAGGTATTTATTATTTCATATTAGACATTTTTTCATTGATTATTAGTTATGTTAAGAAGATTATTCATTTCATGCTAGAATTGCTTTTTTCATTGATTATTAAAAAGGACTATATTTTTCCAATGATTTTTAATTGCTTTTATCCATCAATTGGTTATTCATTATTCTTTTGTCCAACTCCTGACACTGTGTATCATTGTCAAGGCTAAGAGAACGATGCCTAAAAATCTGTAGCTTATAAATAGGGGTGTTCATGGGATCCCGGTCCCGGTGGTCCCGTCCCGGTCCCGGTGGTCCCGTCCCGGTCCCAGTAGCAGCAGGATCAAAAATTCCCAACCAATCCGGGACCAAGACCGGGACTAACGGGGACCGGGAGTAAAAATCCTGGGACAAGGATGGGATTCGGGCAGGGCTTCGGGAATCCCGGTCCCGGGTTAATATTTATTTATTTATAATCATTTTTCCCCCTTTCCTAAAACACTAATCCCTCATTCCCTCCTTCGGTCCTTCCCTGTTCCCTGTTCCCTGTTCCCTCAAACTCAATCCCTCGGCCTCTCCTCTCTCGTGCCTCGCGATCTGTCATCTGAGGATCTGACTCTCTCACTCTCTGCCTCGTCTCCTCTCCTCTCCGGCCTCCGCAACCACGACTCCGCCTCTCTCAATTAGTCAATCTCAAGTCTCGTGCCTGCGACTCCGCCTCGTCTCGTCTCCTTTCGGCCGACGCTCACTCCCAGCCTCGTCTCGTCTCCTTTCGGCCGTCGCTCACTCCCAGCCTCGACGGCCGTCGCTCACTCCCAGCCTCGCCGTCGCCTTTCCAGTTCCAGCCGGCAGCCGCAGCGTCGTTCTCCCGTCGCTGCTCGTCTCATTCAGGTGAGTTGATTTACAACTCTTTCTTTGCTTTCCTTCTTTAATCGATTAATCTTGGTAAATGGTAATCAAATGAAGCATCTTAACTCTGTTCCCTCTAAATCATCTGCTGGTTTTCGTTGTAAGCCATAAGAAAATACAATGTTAGGTTAGTTCACTCAAAAGTTCTTTCCTTTCTTAGCTCTCCTTCGTTACCTATCCATTAGTCATTAGCTTTTCCTCTGAGTGAGTACAGATAGTGAGTTGTGCATGTATTATTTGTTGCTTCCTTGCTATACTCATTACAAAAATCCTATTTTGTGGCAGCTCTCGAGTCTGATCTCAGGTGAGACTTGGTGAAGCTGGGAATAGATACTATTGGATTATTTCTTCCATTTGCATGTTCGTAATAAAATATGACTGTGGTTCAACCCTGTGTTAATCTATTTATAGTCTGAAATCTGAGGCATTCCTTAATCCTAATGGCTTGCTTTTAAGGCAGGGAGAACTATCTTGATGGATTTTTTTTTCCAACAATCTTGATGGATTACTAACTACATTTACAAAAGCTTTTGCCACAATAAACTGTAATGACGCTTCTATCTATGTATGTCTGTACAAAATAACAATAAATACTTTTCACACAAAAACAATAATTGCTAACATTAGAACCTGAAGCATAACAATACTTGCATTTGCACCACTTGGTAGACTATGCTTATCACTTTCATAAAACTCTTTTAGTGTATAATATATATAGTAATTTGGAAGCTTATTATGCCTTGTGGATTGCTGTGTAGCTGCTGTTTTTAGTGTTTCATTTAGGAAGATAAATTTTTTTCACTTTCATAATCCACTTAGAATGCTGTATAGCTGCTGTTTTTTGCAGTTTTTAGTGCATTGGATTGGGTATATATTTGGATGCAGTCACTTAGAATGTTGCTCTTTAATGCTTACTAATAGATGGTGAAAAGATCTAGAAACTTGGCCAATACTACTACAAGTACAAGTGCTAATGAAGAAACTGTTGGACAAAGTGAACCAACAGTCCAAGCAACTCCAAGTACAGTCGAACAAGAAGCTAGGGAAGCAAATGAAAATGTTGAAGCTGAAGATGATTTAGAGGGAGATGAAAGACCAGGGAAAAAGAAAAAATCAAGTGTTTGGGACCATTATGGGAAGGTACAAATCAACCCAACTACTGGAAAGCACACAGCCAAGTGTAATTATTGCCCAAAAGAAATTCTTTGCCATCATAAACAAGGGACTTCTGGATTGCGGAGACATTTACAGACATGTCCTAAAAATCCAAACAAAGCAAACAAGAAGAACCAATCTTTGTTTACAACTCAGATAGGGTCCTCTAATACTGTGACTTCTCATGTATTCAGTCAAGAGAGATGCAGAAGAGGTGTTGCAAAGTACACTATATTAGAGGAGAGGCCTTTTCAAACTGTGGAATCTATTGGTTTTAGAGCGATGATGAGTGATGTAGAACCCCGCTTTAAGGTCCCCTCACGATCAACGATTACTAGAGATTGCTACAAGTTGTATCTTGAAAAGGCGGTGAAATTGAAAAAGCACTTTGAGACTACAAAAGTTTGAGTATCCTTTACTACGGATACTTGGACTTCAAATCAGAATGCAAATTATATGTGCCTGACTGCACATTGGATTGACGAGAGTTGGACATACCAAAAGCGAATATTGAATTTCTGTGTGGTTGAAAACCACAAGGGTGAAACAATTGCAGATGAAATTGAGAAATGCCTGTTGTCTTGGGGGATTGATAAGGTATTTACTTTCACTGTTGATAATGCTTCTTCCAACGATAGTGCATTGTCAAGGTTGAAGTCCGTTTTCAAACATTGGATGGTGGTTTAGTATGTGACAGGGACTTCATGCACTTGAGGTGTTGTGCACACATTTTAAATTTGATTGTTTGTGATGGTGTAAAGGATATGCATGAGTTAGTTGAAGCCATTCGGAATGCCATTAAATATGTAAGATCTTCTCCTTCAAGGTTTCGAAAGTTCAAGTCGCTTGTGGAAAAGATGAAAGTTGAGTCGAAGGGTTTGCTAAGCTTGGATTGTCCAACTAGGTGGAATTCCACTTACATTATGTTGGAGAGTGCCATTCAATTCAGTAGCGTGTTTGAAAGGATGGCCTCAAACGATGACTACAAGAAACACTTCTTTGATAAAGGTTTAGTTGGTCCTCCTACGGATGAGTCATTCCAACAAGCTAGTGAGTTTACTAAATTTTTGAAATTGTTCTACAATGTCACTTTGAAACTTTCTGGATCACTTTTTGTGACCTCACATTTGGCCTTCCGACAAGTATCAAATCTTGCTTCTATTCTCAATAAAGCTTCAACCAATCATGGTTCTTCTTTGTATGCCATGGCTAACAGTATGAAGGCCAAATATGATAAGTATTGGGATCGGTTTAAAAACTTCAATCCTTTGTTGGTGATTGCAGTGGTGCTTGACCCCAGGTATAAAATGAAGTTTTTGAGGTATGCTTTTGATGCTATGTATCCTGATAATCCTGATAGTCATGTAGACATGATACAAAAAGTCTCAAATGTCCTCTATCGTTTATTTGATCATTATTCAAGTCATCTTGGCACATCTGGGATTGTTATTGAGAGTCAAAGTCAGGCACAAAAAGGAACTGATAGTAGTTGCAGCGCTGTAACAAGTGCTAAAAAAGATACTTTTGATATTGATACGGAAGAAAGTGAAGCAGAGAGAAGATTTAGGGCTGATAATCAGAATGAGGGTCAGAGTGATAAGTATGCGGAGTTGGACAAGTATCTTCAATCTGACTTAGTTGAAGGTTGTGATCCTGATTTTCTTATTTTGAATTGGTGAAAAATATATGGAAGTAAGTACAAAGTCCTGTCCACGATGGCACGTGATGTGTTGGCTGTGCCTGTTTCAACCGTTTCTTCAGAATCGGCTTTCAGCATAGGGGGCCGTGTTATTGATTCATACAGAAGTTCATTATCACCCAAGATGGTTGAAGCACTCATTTGTGCGCAAAATTGGCTCTCTCCATCCACATTACTCCCAACCGGACTTGAATCACTTGAGACTGATAACTTCAATGACACTGAGGAAGTATTAGTTGCTCTAATCGGTAATATCGTAATCTTTGTCTAATTTATTTCACTTGTTTTATTTAAGTTCTTAATAATAATTTTAACTTCAACCAATTTTTTCTTTTCACTTTTGCAGCTGAAGAGCAACGTCCAAATCCATAAATAGGTCTTTGTTGTTTGTTCATTGAATCATTGCTGTTTTGATTAAATTTGTGGGACTGAGACTTTGTTTGCTCTTGTAATCTGAATTTAATGTTGTTGTAATGTGTTTTTGCTCTACCAACTCTTGCTATTTAAACATGTGTTTGATTAATGTGTTTGATTAAATCATGTGTTTGCTCATGTTTTTGCCCTCCGAACCACCATCTTGATTTCCTTGAATTTGAAGCTGCTCAAGATCTGGAAGATATAGACATGTTTTGAGGTGCAATATCATAAAATGAATTAGAGATCTTGTACATGGGCTCCTCTCGTCCTGATGTTTTCAATAAAGGTCATAGAACTAGACCCTTCCTACTTTAAATGTTTGTAGTTCTAAAGGAATCAAAATAATGATAAGTATGTTCTTATTTCTGCTTTGACATTACTATCTCTACCTTTATATTTTGGGGTTAACTATAGTGTCAAAAAATGAATTATACGTGAAGGGAGCTATTAAGGATTCATGGGGATGCTAATTGACCAGTCAAATCATAAACTGTCTAACTCTTCCATCTTTTGTCATGTAACACTGCTATCTTATTCTTAAGTGACATTTATTGCCATTTTTAATTGATTGTATGCTCTGTTTCTACCGTTGCCTTGTGAGAATAATCATTATTAAAACAAGTTCTGGATCCCTTCTCTTATTGCTTTGGCATTTCTCATTTTCTTAGTTCATTTCTGCATGCAACGTGTGAAATTGATTGCTTTCTATTCAATTTCAAAGACACTCCATGTTAAAGCTTCTTTGACTGACTTTGAGTAAGGTTGATGATTTACAGGTTAGTTGAAACACATCTATTCTCCTTTGTTGTTAGAAGAGCATTTGTAACAGATATAGAGAGGTTAAAAGCCAGCAGAAAAACAAGATCTCTAGATGTAGCTCAAGTTTTTGAGTTTTTTTCTGAAGTCACAAAGGTTTGTCTAAGATGCTTCTTCTTTGATCTTGCTATTGCTTTGCTGGTTATCTGTTTTATTTTTTAACTGTGATACACTCTGTGCAGTATGGGATCACTCCTGGATCAAATTTGTTAACTGCGGTGGAGATCCTTGTATCTGGGGTATACTTTCAAAGTCTTTTGTGCTAAGTTGCTATATGTCATTGATTTCTGTTTTGTGTTGATGGAAATCTAACTTATATAATAACGGCGATTTAATGAGGTTTCCCTTACTTCATACATTGGTTTTTTCTTTCTTTCTTTATCTTTTTCTTCTTTATTTAAAAAAACTATAAATTATGCCTTGCAAGTAACGTGTTAGTGGCACAACTGACTTTTTCTTCCATCCGGCTCACGGGCTTAGCTTAAAATTCCTTTTTTTGAAACCGGGAATTCTCGGTCCCGGTCCCGGTCCCGGACCGGGAATTCCCTGTCCCGTTTGTCCTGGGAATTTTCTGGGACCGTGACCGGGATCGGGAATGGTTTCCCATTCCCGGCCACCCCCGGGACGGGACCCGGGATTGGGTGATCCCGGTCCCGTCCCGGGATTTGAACACCCCTAGTTGGCGCTGCTCTCTCTCCTGCTACGGCCCCCGAGAGATTTTTTTTTTTTTTTTTTTTTTTGGTATTCCCCCGAGAGATATTTGTGAGCATGACTTATGACTTTGTCCCCCGATGGGACCCGGCCATATTTATCATTTTCCACTACAGTTGTTGAACTTGGGCCCCGTCATATTAATTTCTTTACTGAATTCTTATTCTTGATGATTTTTTATTACTTTCTTTTTATAGATACCATCATCATGTCAATTTTTATTTAGTTATTAAGGATTTTATTTAGTTTTTTTTATCAAACATCAATCGATCTTATTATCTTTTGAGAAAATTTCAGAAAAATTCGGTTAAATAGAGAAAAGACAAATCATGAAGTCTAATATCATAAATTTTAAATTAGACATGTGAGAGGAATATGGGATTTATAAATATTCACAAATGACCAATCAACCTTAACAACATTTGGGGAGCTCAAGTTGTCAATATGTATATTAAAGTTGTTAATTGTGATTATTAAGTCATCGTTCTTTATACCTAAGTTGATTACAAATCACAATTAACAACTTCAGTATACATATTGATAACTTAAACTCTCCAGATATTAACAACTTTATAGGTAATATTTTGAAGTCACACATATTATGCGTACTTGACTACTTATGTATAGAGAATAACAACTTAAGAATCACGATTAACAACTTACATATTGACAACTTGAATTTCCCAAATATTATTAGTTGCACATTGGTTTTTTGGAAACATTTGCATATTCCAAATTTCTCTCACATAACTGGTTCAGGATTTTATGATATTGGACTCCCTAATTTGTCTTTTCTCTATTTTAAATGAATATGAAAATTGGAAGGGAACTTAAAGGGTGTGTTGTTTGGTAGACATAAGGATGGAACATAAGTTGAGGGAAAATAAAATGTTCGGTAGGAAAAAAATGAAGAGGCGACAATAATAAGAAATGTAAAATACTGAGAATGCCCCTTAAATTAAGTAATGTTAAAATGAAAATAAAAAACTTTTTTTTTTAATTAAATCGAAGATGGAAGATGCTGTTTGGTTGAGATACTGAATCAAATCAATTTTATTGTGACAGTTATGACCTTATATAACGGTGATATTAACAATAAAATTGGAATTTGGTTGACACTCATTTTTATTTTGCTTATTAATAAAATTAGAATTTTTTAACGGAATGAAATTCAAATTTATTAATAAAATATCAATCTATTATTGAAATTCGAATTTGAATTTACTCAGCCATGCTAACCAAATTTGAATTTGCTAAATAAATTTGAGTTTGAGTAACAAACTCTGTTCGTCCCTGTTTTATGGTTGCTGAACAAAGCAAAATTCTGTTCTCCCCTATTTTATAGTTGCTGAAATAGAGCAATCTGAGGAAGCACTCACGACCTAATTTTTTAATCTTATTTGTACCCATTTGTTGAATTTTCAGCAAAAGAATCTATTTATTAGAGAATATTTTTTTTGGAGATTATAAGGGACAGAAAAGGGAGAAAAAAGATTCCTCTTCCAAAAAAGTTGTGCTATATATTTCACTCCGAAAGAGGAATTGGTGGGTTAGAAGCATAAGAAATTTAAGACCATCCATGGAGTTACACCTTCCTAAGCTATTTGTAACCCCCTACCTTAATAATCATATTTATAGTTCGAGAATGCGTAATTAAGTTGAAATAGAGACCAATGGTTAACTTAAAACTTTTCCAAAACTTGTTTAGTGCGGTCTCACGTTCACATCTCGAATATAATTGGTCTGTTCAGTTCGGTTTCATTCATACATATCATAGTGCAACCAAAAATTCCCGACAACGCTCAAGTTTCGTTACTTAATAAAAGGGTTTACAACGCTTAGTTTCCCATACAGAGGATTACACAATACTATTCAATATATACAACATGTGCAACTAATCCCCAATAAAATATGACAACCAGCTACCAAAATTAAAACTCCTAGCTATGAGCTCTAACCGCCCTTCGTCACTTGCTTTTCCTTTGAACCGCTCACCCTTGCTGTAGGTTAATTATTGGAAAGAATGAGATTCGAAAGAATCTCAATAGTAACAATTCACTTATAACATGTACAATCACAAAGCATGTAAGCAAATCACAACAACAACAACACAACTGCATTTCTACAACAACTTTCGCTGCATTCACAATGGCATATTTCACAATAGCATGTTTTACAACAGCACAACAACAACATTTCACAACGGCAATGTTACATCACGGCATATTCAATGAAATGACATACATGCAAGGCATCATACACAGAATAAGAGAAAGAGTCACTACCTTGTTCTTTCCTTTCATGCACTGGCACTGGTTTATCACATGCAGGGCAAATGTCAAATCCTATAATTAGAATTACGGGCGACAGGTTATTACTTAATCTAATTCTTTAATTCAAACACTCAAGTTGATTATCATTAGGGACATTTAATCAAATCAACTAAGAAGTTAAAGTGGTCAATTAACCTAAAAGACCAATTCCTAAACTCAAAGTTCAACAATACTACATTATGCCATTACATCTTCAATTTTCGCATAAGAGAGCAAATCTGCCAGAATTTTCTCCAGACTTTGAAAAATCATAACTAATTCTAAAAAAATTGAAATGAGGTGATCCCAAGTCCTATGGAAAGATATTGAAGTCCTCTTCATAGGAAAAATATGAATCATTACTGGAAATCACCACACAATTCCAGAATTACACAAAATCCCACACTGCTCCAGAATTAAGTCTAGTTTCGACATCAAACTTTGGGCAACCAGAACTCACAGCTCAAAAAACTAAATGACACAAATTATGTGTCCATTTTGAAGCTTGGAATGTGAAATTTAAGACTGGAAAGTTTCATAATTTTTAGAGATCATTTGGTTATCCAAAAATACCACACAAGTAGAGTACCTCGCTGGAATCTTGTTCAGGCTGAAAACCCAAATTTACACTTTGAGTTTCAATGACCCAAAATTCACAACCAAGGGCTATTCCCACATAATTTTTCGTGTAGAACACAATGGTAACATCAAAATTAACAAATTCTCACTCATTCTCCATGTCCTGTTTTGGCAGAAAATTCAAAATAAATTCCAACAATTACCAACTTCTAATTTCAGTATCAAACTTATGTCCAATGGTTTCCAATCATCATAAACCACCAATAACATAACCAAAACATCATGAATTACCCAAAACCTTGTTTAGCCAAAATCAGGGCAGATTTACACATGCCAAAATTCCCATTCAACCAACACAACCAATAGCTCAAATTGATGCTAATACTCACCTCTTGCTTCTCCTTAAGTTCTTTCTTTGATTCTTCAGCTTTTGTTCTTACAAGGTGGCTGAAAACTCCTCTTCTTCAAAAACAAAAACCATAGAAATGAAGCTAAGGAAGACAGGAACAAGTTTCATGAAGGACTCTTGAGCCATAGATAAGGTTAAGGAGGTGAAAATCAAGGTGGAAAGTCTCACCTTTTCCTTGCTCTTCCTTCTCTTTCGTTGGAGCTGCAGCACCGACTTGGAGAGTGAGAGAGAGAGTGATGAATGATCAGTTTTTACTTTTCCCTTATCACTTAAAGAGCTGACCGAAATATGGGACTTGAAAGGAAAAATGATTTATCAAAATTATCACACTTCCACCTCCTCAAAATAATATATTTTAATAGCTTTAACATATACCAAATGAATTGAGATCTTCATCTTTTCTCTTTCCATATACTTGGCCGAAAATTGCTTCTTATTTTAACTAAAAAGAGACTTTGAATTATCCTATCTTCCTCTTCCACATATTTTATTTAGAGTTGCAATATTTGACCATAAGACTTTTTTCCATCACCTTTTCTCTTCCTTCATCTTAACTGACCGAAACTACACCTTAAAGAGGCTATATACATTTGATTCAATTCCCTCTTCCTTTTCCTTCATGTTGGCCGGAATTATTAACTAAGTCCTCATCTCCTTACTTGGTCTTTCATGTGTTTCTCTTTCTCTCTTTATTGCACCGAAAATAGCTCTTAAAGTAACCAAAAGAAAGCTTCTTGAATTATCAATATTTACCTCCTTACTTTAGTTGTAATTGTTGACTAAATTCAACATACTTTCTTTTCCTCTTCATGCCATACGAAATGTAGCCCATGGAATAGCCAAAAGGGCTTCTTCAATTTATCATAATTTCAACTCTTCAAATGTTACTTCTTTAGTTGAAATTGTTGACTTAGTCATCATCTTTTACAACTTGGTTAAATTGCTTTCACATGTCATATTTAATAGCCTATATTGTTTCCTCTTGTCATACATAAGTCATGGCCCTTTGAAGAAGAAGATGATCTTATAAAATATCATCTTGCAATATAATATTAAATTGCCAATTTTGCATATGAAACTTGACTAAAGTCATAACAAAATTTTTCAGAGGTAATTATGTCATTAATCCCACCATCTATTTTGTACATTTAACCCTTGAGTACATTTTAGGATATTACACTACTTCTCTGCTGCGAACCCACCTTCTGCTTTCTTGACTTCATTCTTTTGCAAGCACATTAAATTCGTTTTTTCGTTGTGTCGTGAACGTCTCCCCTGGCTACATCAAGGAGACGCCTCTCCAATGCACGCTATCTTTTGAACTGTATCATGAGTGAGGATGCTTTTGCATCTGATGAAATCCGCCTGATGTTCTTGGAGTGGATGTTTAAGATTGAAACAAAAAATGTAGAATTGAAGTGCCAAATTTAAATTTTCCATTATGGTGTGACAAATTTAAATTATAGTGCAAAATTTAATTTTTCAGGGCTAAGTTTGTTTTTTGTGTTTTGTATTTTCCCGTCTGCGATGAAAGATGAGTTACCACCAATTTTAATCTTCCTATACTTAAAAGAACATTGGAACTAGCAAGAGTTTAAATTGAGGGAACATTTGGTGCCAAGCACGTTTTAATCAAGGGAACTTCCGTATCATATCCTCTCCCTTCCCACCTTTTCTATGTATCAAACGGACTCTCAATGTTTGATTACCATGTGACAAATGTATAGAGGTCCTTTAACTTTAGGGTACATTTTTTTTTAAAATGTATAATTTTTAAAATGGTACATTTTTTATATAAAATGTTAACTTACAAAGTTAAAAGTAAAACAACTTATGGGGGAAAAAAAAAAAGAATCCCATTGGGAGAGATGAATACATTTATGGTTCGATGATGGCGCCTCAAACATGAACGTCTTTATTAGAAGAATACTTGATTATCAGGGCTTACAAAGGTAAAAAAGTAAAAACAACTTCAATTTAAAATAAATTTAAATAATTTTAGATTCCAACCATTTAAAAAAATTAAAGACACGTCACTCATCGCCAAATCTTGTCTTCCGTTGCATAAAGCTGGTAGGGTAAAAATAAAAATTTTCCGCAAAATATTTTTTCCCTATAACTCATGTACTCATTGTATTTACTACAACTGAAACTTATAAAAGATGTTTGGTGCTAGTCGAATAGCAATGCACAAATTTAATGCAACAGCATTACTAATTGTCATGTAATCTTATTTATAAGTCCCTTTAATTTTAAACATGTTTTATTGAAATCAAGAAAAACTTTGATCATTTACTATTAAGGAAAATTTGTTAAAGGTCCCATATTGAAAAATTAATTAGCCATCGGTACCTGGAATCTGTGGTTCTTTAGGAGAAATAGATATGTAGAGAAAATGATGAAATTGCACACCACAAAAGCGTAGTTGCATTTCATGGAAGGTTATTTGCAATTCGTGGAAAGTTATTTGTGTTTGCACTCTAACTTACTTTTTATACCACGGAAGGTCAATTGTAATTCGTGAAAGGTCAGTTGCATATGCGTTTGAGTGAAGGTCACTTATATTTTAACTTAATTTGCACACCATAGAAATTCAGTTGTAATTCATGAAAGGTCATTTGCACTTTAACTTAATTTTCACGTCACGGAAGGTTATTTGCAATTCTTGGAAGTTCACTTGCATTTTAACTTGATTTATACACTGTGGAAGCTCAATTGCAATTCGTGGAAGGTCATTCACAATTGGTGGAAGTTCAATAGCAATTCGCGGTTCATCTTCTATTCTACTGATCTGTCATGGTTCACCTTTATCTCTTTCCACACTTCCTGTGCTGTTTCTTCTCTCATTTAACTTCTTTTTTCTGTTCTTTACATGTTCGCGACAATTATATGGCCTTAAAACACCGATTTCAAGAGATCCATACTCAAAGCTCAAAGATGATGCTTTTTGGTTCATTACTAAGATTTTGCTTAGTTATCTTTCGGGATAGGGTTTAAGAAAAAAAAAAACCCACGTTCTATGTCTTCTAAAGACATGTATGCAAAGTACAGAAAAACATGGGAAAAAAAACAACAAAACATGGGACAACAACATTTACGATAAATGAGAGAAGCATGTATCACGGTTTGTATGAAACACATACAACTGGCAATATATGAAACCAATGGAAAAATTAGCCTCAAGACAGATATGCTCTGATACCACTGAAGGATTTCGAGAGTAACTGAAATTTGATCGACTCACTAAGTACCCACACGAGATCGGAGTACCGATTCATACTCCAATAACGTTATATGGCAGATTCACCATCCGGAAGAAGAACAGAAAAAGAATTTTTTTGGAAGTTTTTCTTGGAATATTTCAATTAACTCCCACCAAGTGATAGTACCCCATATTTCACATACGAGAGTTATCATGATTTTGAATTTCAAATCACAAGGATAAAATTCCTTATTTAAACCTATGATAAAACTCATTCTTTAGACCCTTATTTTTCCATAATTTTATAATAGTCCCAAGTGAAGGCTTGAGCCCTAATCCACCAAAGGTGAACCTAACAAGGCATATTCCAACACTTTAAAGTATTTATATTTATCGTTTTTCTCTAAATATTTTACTTAACTTATAAATTGATATATAATTTAATGATACACAACATATAATATGATTAAATAACTTATTTAATTTTTTTAATCCCTCATAAAAAAATCAATCCTCTTTTACATTTAGGATACAAGGGAGTATAAAATAATTCTAATTCTAATTTACAAAATGCCGGCGCTGCTCTCGCTCCTGCTAGGGCCCCCGAGAGATGTTTGTGAGCATCACTTGATGACTTTGTCCACCGATGTGACCCGGCCATATTTATCATTTTCCACTACAGTTGTTGAACTTGGGCCCCGTCATATTAATTTCTTTATTGAATTCTTATTCTTGATGATTTTTTATTACTTTCTTTTTATAGATACCATTATCATGTCAAGGAGACGCCTCTCCAATGCTCGCTACCTTTTGAACTGTATCATGAGTGAGGATGCTTTTGCATCCGATGAAATCCGTCTGATGTTCTTGGAGTGGATGTTTAAGATTGAAACAAAAAATGTAGAAGTGAAGTGCCAAATTTAAATTTTCCATTTTGGTGTGACAAATTTAAATTATAGTGCAAAATTTAATTTTTTAGGGCTAAGTTTGTTTTTTGTGTTTTGTATTTTCCCATCTGCGATGAAAAATGAGTTACCACCAATTTTGGTGGAAACCAACCTTCCTATATTTAAAAGAACATTGGAAGTGGCAGGAGTTTAAATTGAGGGAACATTTAGTGCCAAACACGTTTTAACTAAGGGAACTTTCGTATCCTTTCCCCTCCCTTCCCACCTTTTCTATGTATCAAACGGACTCTCAATGTTTGATTACCATGTGACAAATGTATAGAGGTCCTTTTATTTTAGGGTACACTTTTTTTTAGATGTATAATTTTTAAAATGGTACATTTTTTATATAAAATGTTAACTTACAAAGTTAAAAGTAAAACAACTTATGGAAAAAAAAAACGAATCCCATTGGGAGAGATGAATGCATTTATAGTTCGATGATGGCGCCTCAAACATGAACGTCTTTATTAGAAGAATATTTGATTATCTGGGCTTACAAAGGTAAAAAAGTAAAACAACTTCAATTTAAAATAAATTTAAATAATTTTAGATTTCAACCATTTAAAAAAATTAAAGACACGTCACTCATCGCCAAATCTTGTCTTCCGTTGCGTAAAGCTGGTAGAGTGAAAAATAAAAATTTTCTGCAAAAGATTTTTTCGCTTTAACTCATGTACTCCTTGTATTTACTACAACTAAATCTTATAAAATATGTTTGGTGCTAGTCGAACAGCAATGCACAAATTTAATGCAACAGCATTACTAATAGTCCTATAATCTTATTTATAACACCCTTTAATTTTTAACATGTTTTATTGAAATCAAGAAAAACTTTGATCATTTACTATTAGGGAAAATTTGTTAAAGGTCCCTTATTGGAAAATTAATGGGCCATCGGTACTTGGAATATGTGGTTCTTTAGGAGAAATAGATATGAAGAGAAAATGATGAAATTGCACACCACAAAAGCTTAGTTGCATTTCATGGAAGGTTATTTACAATTCTTGAAAGGTTATTTGTGTTTGCACTTTAATTTACTTTTTATATCATGGAAGATCATTTGCAATTCGTGAAAGGTTAGTTGTATATGCGTTTGAGTGAAGGTCACTTATATTTTAACTTAATTGGCACATTATGGAAATTCAGTTGCAATTCATGAAAGGTCATGTGCACTTTAACTTAATTTTCACGCCACGGAAGGTCATTTGCAATTCGTGGAAGTTCACTTGCATTTTAACTTGATTTACACACCATGGAAGCTCAATTGCAATTCTTGGAAACTTAGTTGCAATTCATGGAAGATCATTCACAATTGGTGGAAGGTCAATAGTAACTCATGATTTACCTTCTATTCTACTGATTTGCCATGGTTCACCTTTATCTCTTTCTTCATCTACCTCCTTCACCAAATTTGTCATGGCTTAGCTAGCACTATACATGATCTATTATTTTTCCTTTTGAAATTTGATTTTTGTTTTCAACAATATTAAGAAAGCAGATGAGGGAATGAACGGCAACAAAGATTGAAGAAAATTTGGGGGGGGGGGTGAAGAAGGCAAGTGCAGTGGTGGTAGACGAGGTTGCTAGATCTAATGTGGTGTTGCAAGATGGAGATCATCATCGTTGGTTGCCGAAATCGCCATTGTTCGTTGTTGGAGTTTGCTTGAGAAGGATATGGAGTTTGTGAAGGGTGAAGTTCGAAAGATGAAGGAGACGATGGGGGGTGGGTGGTAGTAAGGGAATTGATAAGTAGAGAAGATGAAAAGGTAGATCCTTATTTCATTGGGGTAGAGTGGTCATTTCATATAATTACTTATTCCTCCCAAAAGACCTCAAGACTTTATTTTTTCTAGGTCTTATTCCCCAATTAATTTCACAAATAGAGATTTATCCCCAATTTCCCCTTACTGTTAACCCAGCCTTAAAATTTGATAATTTTTTCAATTTTATCTCTATTTGAAATGTACGATATCCCATAAAAATATAGTCTACACAATAACAAATAAAAAGGAAAATTAATCTTTTAGTCTCTTAACTAATAACTCACTTATAACTTAATTCCTCAATTATGACTCGGTGTGATTCAGCTTTTGAACTTTTGCCTCGTCTATGATTCAATCCCTAATCTTTTTATCTTTTTTTTATAGTCCTGTGCTTTGTCATCATAATTCAGTCCTACTCGGCAAAAATGGTTAATTTGACCCTTCCAACTAAAGTCCACCTGTTTGTTCTCTCTCGCTCTCTCTCAACAAAATCTAACCAAAAGAAGGAAAGCCACTGTACCTGCGCAAATAGCTTCTTCTTCGGCAGTTTGAGTGAGTCCGCCTTCATCACCATGTAAACGTTGAGAATTGAGATTCATCTCTCTCGTCCACATTTGCAGCAATTCAGAAGGGGATATTTGTAAGCAATTCGGCTAGAAACTTTGGCCCTTCTGGTGGGGCTCTATACCCAATGGAGCCTCAAGGCTTCTCGCAGTTGGAGTAAGCATACTATCGACAGAATCATTGCAGCCACAGCGAAGTTTGGAAGCAGAGAATAATTTACCGGAGGATCTGTTTGTCCAACCTCATGACTTCCCTCGCACATTGCTGTCATTGGTGTATGCCGGCAAGAAAGGCCAACGAGATTCTGCCTTTTGTGATAATTGATGATTGGGTAGAGGGGCAATTTTATCATAGCGGTTATCTTAATAAAGTTTGATCATTAGTTGATCAAATATGTTGAGCTTTCACGTGTCATTTATATTATTTTTGTTAATGTACAAATTTATCCCGGAAATCTACGTATCATCTTCTTCATTTTTTTTTGGGAAAATCCCAAATAAATACCATTTGAAAATGCAAAACCCTAAAAAGTCTATTAACACTTTAAAAAGACTTAAAGGTACCAAGTACCAAATTGAGTTTTTCAAGTTTTGGCACATTTACCATTTTACCCATCAATTTATTTTTTAAATAATAGTGGTGTCCCTGCCAGAGCACCACCCCTAGGGGTGTTCATCAATTTCCCGTCCCGATCTTCCCATCCCGACCCCAAACAAATTGGGACGGAAAAATCCCGTCCTTAAATTTTTGGGATCGAGAATGTGATTTCGGGATCCGGAAAAAGTCGAGATCGGGATCGGGAATGGGACCTCCCGATCCCGACTTTTTCCCGATCCCGAAAATAAATATATACACATGTATATTTTTTAAAAATATTTAAGAAAATAAAACCAAATGTAAAATAAAATGTGTAAATCTCTAACACCCTTAAGGTAATATTTATTCTTTTATTTTATTTAGTTAATTTCATTTATTATTTATTAAATAATTCTATTTTTTTTTATTGTCTTTGTTCTTTTTACAACTGAATCGATAACTTTAAGCATGTATTGGACTAATTATATATTTATATTAAACTTATTTGGTACAATATGATATTAGACAAATTATATATTTATACTAGACTAAAGGAAACACAACAAAAAATTCAATATAGAGATTTTTTAAAAAAAAGAAAATCTGGGATTGGGAAATTCCCGATCCCGAAATTTCTCGATTTTAGGATCGGGAAATTTTCAGGATCGGGATCGGGAATGAAAATCATTCCCAAACCCTTCTCGGGATCGGGATCAAGAATGGCATTTCCCGATTCCGTCCCGATCCCAAACACCCCTACCACCACCGGCCAACCACTGCTCCGGCTAGCAGGAGCTTTTTTAGTGGGGAAATGATTTTTTATTTTTGAAAAAAATTCGTTGAGAAATGGCAATAGGTGAGATTGAACCCATTCCACTCCTTAAGCAAAAGAGCATGGTGGCCATTGAGCCACTAAAGCTCATTTGATATATATATATATATATGCATTATTAAATATGTATAATATAATTAAAGGCGTAGTAGCTTTGACAAAGTCAGTAATGACTTTTACAAATTCAGTAATGGAAATAACAAAATTCGTAATAGTATTGACAAAACTGTTTGATGATGAACCTTGACTTGCATGTTTTCATCAGTATTTTTGCATAAAACGCTTTTGTCAAAACCATTACAATTCTTGTCAAATCATTACTAAACTTGTCAATTTCATTACTGAATTTGTTAAAATAATTTTTTTTATATTATGAATTTTTTTCATAATGGAATCTCATAATGGGATTGTCAAAACCATTACAATTTTTGTTAAAATCATTACTAAACTTGTCAATCCTATAACTGAATTTGTTAAAATTCTTTTATTTATATTATGAATGTTTTCATAATAGAATCTCATAATGAGATTATCAAAACCATTACAATTTTTGTCAATATCATTACTAAACTTGTTAATCTGAATTTGTTAAAATCTTTTTATTTATATTATGAATGTTTTCATAATGGAATCTCATAATAGGATTGTCAAAACCATTACAATTCTTGTCAAAACCATTACTAAACCTGTCAATCTCATTATTGAATTTATTAAAATCCTTTTATTTATATTAACAAGTTTAATAATCATTTTGACAATAATTGTAATGGTTTTGACAATCCCATTATGAGATTCCATTATGAAAACATTCATAATATAAATAAAAGAATTTTAACAAATTCAGTCATGGGATTGACAAGTTTAGTAATGATTTTGGCAAGAATTGTAATGATTTTGATAATACCATTATGAGATTCCATTATGAAAACATTCATAATATAAATAAAAGGATTTTAACAAATTCAACGATGAGATTGACAAGTTTAGTAATGTTATTGACAAGAATTGTAATGGTTTTGACAATCCCATTATGAGATTCCATTATGAAAACATTCATAATATAAATAAAACGATTTTAACAAATTTAGTAACGAGATTGACAAGTTTAGTAATGATTTTGACAAGAATTGTAATGGTTTTGACAAAAGCGTTTTGTGCAAAAATGCTGATGAAAACATGTAAGTCAAGGTTCATTAGCAAACAACTTTATCAATACCATTACGAATTTTGTTATTTACATTACTGAATTTGTCAAAGTCATTACTGACTTTGTCAAAGCTACTACGCCTATAATTATATTATATATATTTAATAATGCATGTATATATATCAAAGAAGCTTTGGTGGCTGGCCATTGGGCCACCATGCTCCTTTGCTAAAGGAGTGGAATGGATTTGATTCCACCCCTTGCAATTTCTCAACAATTTTTTTTTTTATAAAAAAAACAACCCCTTCCTCATCAAAAAAGCTCCCGCCGGCCGGCCATCGAAGTGGCGGAGGCTGGCCGACGGTGGTGCTCCGGCAGGGGCACCACTATTATTTTTTTAAAAAAAAATTAAGGGGTAAAATGGTAAATGTGTCAAAAATTGAAAAATCCAATTTAGTACTTGGTACCTTTGAGTCTTTTTAAAGTGTTAATATAATAGACTTTTTAGGGTTTTACATTTTCAAATGGTATTTATTTAGGATTTTTCCTTTTTTTCCCCTCTAAAGTTAGATTTAAAACTTTCGGAGCAAATTTTCACCTTAACAAAAATGATGTGAATGACATGTGAATTGTCAGTTTAGACTATTTTGTCAACTAACAGTCAAAATTAACTAAGATAACTACAAGAGAAAAATTATCCTCTTTTGACATTTTTTAGATAAAATTGTCCCTTAACCCTTGATGATTTCATAGGCAAAGTTCTTTTATGTGAGAGAGAGGAGGAGCTACTGCAAGAGGGGATTGACTTCTCTCTGATTAGAGCCGGTAATATGGGCTCAACCCGTGAGCCCGTGGGTTTTGACGGTTTAGGGTTGGGAAAATCCCAACCCGCAAAAATGCGGGCCTGCGCATAACCCGCGGGTTGGCCCGTAAAATTTTTTATTTATATATAATAATTTTACAAAACTTATGAGTTTTCCACTCTTATCTTGGTATCTCCTAATCTAAAGTAAAAAAATCTTAGCTTCTTCCCTCCTTCTTTAAATAAAATTATTATATCTTGATTGTTTGAGGATGGGTTTATGTTTTATTTATAAACTTTAACAAATTTGATAACTTTATCTCTTAAATTTTAGATTATGTTTTTAAATTTTTATAAAAGAAATGATTGATATCAGGAAGGTAAATTTAATTACTCATATATATGTATCTCATATTTTTAATCCTCTTTAAAAAATATGAATTATTTTTTTTCAAAATAAAAATGCGGGCCCGCGGGCTGGCTCGCAACCCGCACACTGCGGGTTAGAGTTGGCATTTTGCCAGCTCACAAAAGTGCGGGTTGCACAGGCCCACACCGCACGGGCCGCGGGTTGGTGCGGGCCAGCCCGCAACCCGCGGGCTGGCCCGTATTCCCAGCTATATCTCTGATACCCCTTCCCATCTTTTTACTTTTTTCACTGTTGGATTAAAGTCTTAACAGTCCAGATTTAACATCTTATAAAAATATTATTATAATTTTACTTAAAAGATACTATATCTTATATAAAAAAATTATTTTGTGTATGTTTTAAGTAAAATTATAATAATATTTTTATAAGATGTTAAATCTAGACTAATTAAGATCTTAATTCAATAATGAAAAAAGGGAACGGAGAGAAAATGATGGTGGAGTGAAGCCAATTCCACTGCAAGAGTTGATAAAGGCAAAGAAGTGAGAAGGTCTGGTGCTGCTGCCACGATCTTCATGAATGATGAAGCCAATGGCTTCAGTATCTCAGCTAATGCACATGTCCTACCCACATAGCATGTAAGCTACGAAGCCAAAGAAGACGGTATTCGCCCAGGCACCGTGGCTTTCTGTTTTTGGATAGGTGACATTTAAGTCTTAATTAAAAATAATAATATTAAAAAAATCCCATAATTTATTAATGATAGCTGCTTTACTTATTAATAATTACTCTTTCACTTGTTATTGATAAAGGACAGTAATATAAAAAAAATAAAAATATCAGGGATTGAGTTATATGTGAGTCAAAAGTTTAGGGATTGAGGCTCAACAAGTTAATAGTTAAGGGACTAAAAGATTAATTTTCCCTTAATAAAATGTAAAACTATACCAATATTGAATCATATGAAAAAAATTTAATAATATGATTTACAAATACTATGTCCGATTCTTAATATAAGAGTCCATTGACTTGTTTTAAGGAAATTAAGGAAATTAAATAAATTACATTAAACGATTTATATTTGTTGTTTTTCTGCAAATTAATTTACCTAATTTATAAATTAATAGATAATATAATGATATACAACATATAGTTTGATTAAGTAATTTATTTAGCTTTCTTGATCTTTTAAAAAACTACTTCCTCCAGTCTTTTTTATAAGAAACTTTCTCTGTCTTGATGTTGATCTTTTTTCTAAGCAACTTTCTTTTTATATTTCAAAAGTTGAACTACTTTTTCCTTTTTTACCCCTATTAAATACACATATTTATTTTAATTATTTCTCATTCATTACTAATTCTCTTTAATTTACTTATTTATTATATATTTTATACTTACATTCTCTTTTATTTATTACTCATTTCCTCTTTTATTTTTTTTTCATAAATAAGAGTATATTTTAAAAAAAAATATTATATTTATAATATATTTATTATTCTTAACTAACCTTACCTATTAATTCGTTTGAGCTAACCAGGAGGGAGTAGGTAAAAACTTGGGTCGGAAGAATCCTTCCGGAAGCTAACGGCTGGAGTTGGACGTTAAAATTAAAAAAGAGATTCCTTTTATATAAAAGTATATAAATTCCCCATTCCACTTCTACTAGCTCCACGAAAATATCAAAAAAGTTGGCTCAACTTTTCTGATTCCAACATTCTTACAGCGAGATTTGAATCCGTCCACGACCACAAGAGCCAATTGTGCGCTGCGAATATCCACTGGGTTCAACTTTTCCCAATGAGTGACCGCCCTGAGAGAATCATTGAAATTTAATTTCAGCATCGCACCAAAACGTCAATCCATTCCGCATTTCCGACTCAACCTTAGCAATATAGCATATCACTTCTCTGCTCTCGCGCCTGAACCAGAGTTAGAGATTATCGGCTACTATGGGTAATGGAGACTCCAAGGAGTCTTCTTCTTCGGAAGGCAATAAAGGCTCGCGTCGTGCTCGCTTCAAAGAGCGTCTTCATTTAGGCCGCCACTTCCATCGCGATCGCCATCGCCGGAATGGCAACGGCTCCTCTGGTTCCTCCTCTTCCGCTCTCAAACACATCTCCGCCGATAACTTCGCCGGAATCGCTATCCTCACTCTCATCAAGGTGTGTTTTCTTTGCACTGTGTTTTACGCTGGGAGATTGTGAAATTGCTATAATTAGTTATGGTTATCACTTGTTTTTCCCCTTTTTATTTCTTACATCTCTTGCTTACAGCTTTCTCAAGGGAATCTTCTTGTTCAGTTGCATTATTTTTTATTGGAATTGTAAAATGTGATCGTTGCCAGTAATTCTAAATTGAGCACATCGTGATATTTATTCTGTGCTCGTGTTAGGACACCACAATTGTTAAGATTGAACATTTTAACCCTTTTTATTATTTTTTAAATTCATTAATATAATCTTCTCAAAGGATTCCCCCCCCCCCTTTTTGTTTCCATGAAAATGATAAATTTGTATTTTTTCAGGTAAGCCTAGAGAATGCTACAATGATCTTAAAAAAAAAAATGGAGCAGAGAATACTACAATGATATATGTTAGATGTTCGTTATATGGTACTGCAATTTAAAATTCATTCAAATTCTATATATCTCATCCATTATCCGAGTGTCACTACTGTAGTTCCATTTCATTACGTTTCCTCCGTCAATATCAGTGGTTCTTACTTCTAAGGTCGTAAGAAATATTTTTTTCCCTTCCTTTTTTTTCCTGCTTTTGCTATGCGATGGTGAAATTAAAGCCGGGAAAAAGTTGTTTGCCTTTAGCTTATTTCTTTATTGGGACAGGTATATAGTTTGTTGCTGCTGCTGCTGTTGTCGTTGTTGTTATTTTCTCGGACAACACAGATATATTTTATTTAAATATGGTTGAATGTGAATCTTCCGATTGTAGGCGGAGATGCAGTTCAAGGATAAGTGGATTGCTTGTCTATCTCTTGGAGAGCAGGCTTTCCGCACAAAGACTTCAGATCAGTTAAGTCCTGGAAAAGCCTCTTGGGTTTGTTATGACTATTTTAGCTATATTATGATTCATATTTGGAATGCAGATGTTCTACTCAACCATAATATCATGATATTAATATGTAGACTTTTTTTGACATATTTTATTTTTGGTGAAGCCTATAAGTTTTTCCTGCTTAAGTATAAATAAAAGTGCATCTTTACTATATAGCTTTCTTTACCTGCGTTTAGTTTTTTCCACATGTTTGTAGAACCCATGTTAACTACAAATTCCATTCCGCAGCCCCCCCCCCCCCAAAAAAAAAAAAAAACCCAAACCACACACACAAGCTTTCATCGATTTTGGTTATCACTTCCAGTGTTGTATATAGCAGATTCAGAATTTTTATTTGTACAGTCATTACTGTATGATTATTGATTAGTTAATGTCATAGTGTGATATATGTGCTTCTATATATCAATCCAGTATGTGAGTGCATGTCTTCAGTTACTGCTTACAAATTTGAGTGTTTATTTGCAATATTTTAGTTGTTAGCATTAGAAACTTCTCCCTGCATTGTTGTTTCATGTATTCATTTTGTGCTACTGGTGGAGCAGTACAGACAAGCCGGTTTGGAACTCTGTGAGTACCCTAGTCTCTATCATATGTTGTTAATTGCTTTAGCATGCTTTCATTTATTTTTATTTTATTGAAAAGTCCTTTCATTTTCTGTAAGAGTTTTACAGATAAAAGTGAATGATGGTGTAAGAACCTATTGAGATAATTTTCATGGGTGCTTGAGTAATGAATAAAAGAAGGTTTAAATAGATTCATACAATTGTGTGCGCACATGCATGTGTGTATGAACCTTTTAAGTAGTTGGGACTAAAACATCTTGAAGGGCCTTTCATCTATGGGCGCTATCTATTCCTGTAGGATGATAATACTTCTGTGGAAAGCATTTAATGTAGAATCATGTGTTTTTTGGGATAGAACTCCTATTGAACAACTTTATCATAGCTTATGGAAAACAAAACTATCTTTAATGAAGTTTGAGCATAATGAAAAATCCATCACCCTTCCTCCTCCCTTTATATGAAATAGGCCATAGGGAACTTGTCAAGACAGGGACTATTGAAGTTATGGATTTTGATTTTCTCATCATTTTAACAAGATTGCCAATAGAATAACATTCACTTATTTTTATTAATATTTGGTTCGTCATTTAAGCATCAAGAATTTAAATTCAAATTGTTCCTTCTAATGGTAGTTGTTTACTGCTAAGTCATTATGATTGAAGATTTGAAGGGTATATGGAGCATGTTTAGGTATACCTGAAAAGCACAAGTTTCTGTATAGAGGGAGTGAGGGAGTGTGTGAGCACGCGTTAAATATTTGTTACTCGAATTCATTTGCCCTATTTCATGAGGTGTTGATCCTGATTCTTGTTGACTCAGAATATAGTTGATCAGATAGGTGCTTCCTGTTCAACATGACCTCTATGTTTTTTTACAGGACAAGAAGCTTCTACTGGAAAAGAATGGGCCTCATGTTGCTAGGATTTCTGTGTTTGAGGTGTGCACTCAGACCTTCTGACCTTTTTATTTTAATTTTCATTACCTTAGAATAAACTTATCCAATTCAATTTTGCTAGACTTGAATAAATGAAATTTGAAATCATATGTCACACTTGTAGTCACACTTGTATGTTTGATGTGTATTTCCGCTTCATTTTGAGATCAAGGGATTTGGAAATGTGCTTCTACAAAATGGAAAGATGATTGCTACATATATTCTAGTTACTGATATTTTGAATATGATTTTATGACTGACTACTTCTTTGTGACTCCTTTAGTGTATCAACGTATCTAATTTCATATTATTGTTTTCTTGTGTAGACCAACAGACTAAGAAGCAATACTCTTGTTGGATACTGTGAGATTGATCTGCTTGAATTTCTAACCCAGGTGAGGAATATTTATGGTTGACATGCATTATTTTGAACTTATAAAAACTTCAACCAACCTAAGCGTTGACTATGGCTTCATGAAATTTTTTCTTGAATTTTATATAGCTTCTTCATTAAAAAAGAGCGATATCCTTTTTGAAAAATTGGATTAATGAATCATTGCAATGGAAATTATTTTTTGATAAATTAATGATGGGTACAATGGTACATCTATTTTTGCAAAGGAAATTGAGGTGGCGTTGTCTATTATGCCATAACAAAATTTTAGAGCAGCCAGTTGAGAAGCTACTTTATTACAAGTTCTTGCTCCCAAGAGTTGGAATCCATTTACTTCCTTGGCATTGCTAACCAACTTCTTGGATCCCAATTCTTGAGAGCCGTTGCCATTATCAGAATATCGAGCTATTCAGTAATTGTCTTTGATGACTTGACTCAGAGATCAAATGGAAACCTTTGCACGCCTTTGTCATCTCGTGGGAGGCCTAAACCCCATGTAAAATATCTGCTTGAGACTTTTCCTTGACCCATAGGTCCTGGCAAACAGCTGTCTATATCTCTTCCTCGGATTGTTGGATAGCAATCTGGTTGGAGCATGGCTTTGGATAAATGAATAATGTTTGTTTTCAGATTTTGATTATTTTAACCATTGCTGTTGAAATTATTGGCTTCTTTTGTTTATATTATGGTGATACAGGATTCTGATTCTGACACTGAGATATTCAACTTGTTGGATCCGTCAACGCCAGGCAAAGTGGTTGGCAACATTTCTCTCTCTTGTTCTGTAGAGGTATACATTAAAGAAAATATACCATGTTTTTGCTTGAATATAATAGGGATTGATAACAATTATGAGAAAAATCTAACAGGACCCAATCGAAACAGAGAAAGGCTTTGTCAGACGCATTTTATCTACAGTGGTACGTTTGGTTTGCTTCTGTTTTCTGATGAATTGTCACTAGTCCAGGTTGACTGTAAGACATATGAGGGATATTTTAAAAGATGATGACAAGAAAAAATCTGATCACCATCTCGCACAAGGACACTGGTATCAAACTGACTTTGAATGGACCCAAACATTTTATGATATGCTTATGTTGCTATTAAAGATTAAAGAAGATTCCATGTTATTTAAGTATTTCTTCCAACATCCCGTCATCATATTTTCTCTATCAGGGTGCTCCTAGAAGTTGAAAGGAAATTGACACAGGCTGGATATATTGAAAATATAACTTATGTGAGCCAGTGAAAATGCTGTATAATATTTAGTTTAGGGTTTTGAAAACAGTTTGTCATTGTCTATTTTTAACCTAGAAGGTAATATTCTATGCAGGACCATAATGGAGATGGCGTGCTTTCATTTTCTGAATTTTCTGACCTAATTGACGCCTTTGGCAATGAAACAGCATCTATCAAGGTTCATGCTTGAGCAAACATTAACCGAATTATCTTGCGTGACTTTTCAGTTGATGAAGCCTATGCTTACTAGATATCATTTGAGTTTGCTTATACACCTAAATTTGGATTTTCTGACTACAGAATTTGATTTTTTAGATTATGTGGTCATATAAATAATATAAAAGAACAACATTTTGAACATTAAAACCTTGAATTAGTATATTGAAATTTGATTTCTTGATTGTATCTAATTTAAAATTTTCATTACTGTATAATGTTTGTTTTGTAATTATAATGTAATCTTTTGTTTTGTGTGTGTGTTTAACTCTGACCAATGTAATTTTCTTTGCAATAGAAAGAAGAAATTTTCAAAGCAGCGGACAAGAATGGGGATGGCATGGTTAGCATGGATGAATTGGCTGACCTTCTTGCTTTTCAACAAGAAAAGTAATGGCTGATATGAGACTGCAAGCATTAATTTTGTATATCTTATTTTATTCTTTGGTCATCATTTTTTTAGGTTCAATGGTTTAAAATTATTAATTCTTTTGAAGTTGTCAGATTTTTTTTTTCCCATTGTCGTTCCAATGCATCTTGTGAGGAAGAGTAGGATTAGGATTTCTGTTGTTGATGCATATGTTTCATTATTTACGTTCCTTATAGAAACATTCTTAAACAATCACAACAAACAGGTACATCTCGCATGTAAATTTGTGTCTTTGGCTGCAGATGTATTGAATTATAGTTAAAAACTTGAGGGACTAAAGATTATATTAACCCTTTTTATTTCCATCCATTCATGGATACCATATGTTTGTCTATTTTATATTTATTTAAATATATGTTCCAACAAAGAGTCCAGTTCGTTCTTTATTCTATTTATATATTTATTATTTCTATAGTTTTTCTGTTTAGATTTGAAAATGACCACCATCAGAATCTGTTTTGATTTTTCTGTATATTTGAACTCAAATTTTTAAAAAATTTATTAATTCCCATGTTTGAACCGTAGTCCATGACCAAGAGGGGATGAAAGTGTTCTCATTATGTTGATTCTCTCTTTATGTATGTTTCATTGATTATATTTCATTACTTTGTTGATTTCTGGTATTGCAGGGAAACATTATTGAATTGCTGTCCTGTTTGTGGTGAGGTTCTTCGGGTTGCTGACAAGCTGAACACAGTAGTCCATTTAACTCTTTGTTTTGATGAAGGGACTGGAAACCAGGTGATGACTGGAGGATTCTTGACAGATAAACAGGCATCATATGGGTAAATTTATGAACTTGATGCTAATCTAGCACTACGAATGATAGGGCGGAAGAGAGGGCATGGACGGTGTCAACTTTTTAATTTTATACTGTCAATTTACAGTTATTGTGTATGATATACATGGTTTTAAATTTGAATCTGTATATGGTGAAATGACGATATTACTTATTTGTTTAGTTGGCTCTTTAAAATGAGTGAATGGGCTCATTTCTCGTCCTATGATGTTGGTATACGCTCTGGATCAAGTGCTTCCCACATTCTGGTATGGATTTTTGCCCATCCTTTTTCTTTTTCTAGACAGTCTGCTGACTTTTATACAATAGAATGTCAATGTATTTCAAGTCATGTCAAGAAATACATAACCATTTAAGGATTTTGCTTCTCTCCTTTTCTAATAATTGATTTTCTTTTGAAAGACGTGTGTCAGAGAAGGTTTTTCAATCTGATTTACTGATATGTCCATCTTTGCACTCTTTGCATGCTATTGTCTACATATATCATTCTTACCATTTAAAATCAGTAGAATTTCAAATGCATAGGCTTGGGAGAACTGTCCAAGTAGAAACATCTCTTTAAGTGAACAAACTTCAATTTTACTGGATTTTGTTCGTGAGAAGTTGAACAATCCTTGTGTTTGTGACCACTGATTTTTAAATCCTATATGTATCACTTGGTTGGAATTTAATGATTTGTAGCCATGTTAAGCACTTTCATACTACTAGTACATCGTATGTCATGCATGCACGCAATGTTGTCCAATTAAGTCTTAAAGCTCAGAATTCTTTGTCCATTACTTGGCATCAGGTATATGACCGGAAGACTAAAAGGCTTGTTGAAGAATTAATTGACAAAAAGATTGTTTTGTCAATGAGAGCTATTTATCAGTCAAAAGTAGGTCTTGGCCTGATAAATGTAGGTATGGGTTTATTTCTCTTTGTTATTCTGACGACAATTCTAGGCTACTGATATTAGTTACTCCACCAGTGACCTTTTCCTTTTGTGGCTTACAATTGTTATTAGCTGTACTGATACAGAAAAAGAACCAGACAGATGGTAGATCTTGCAGACCTTTCTGGAATTAGATTTAGTGCATTATCAGCACATTGGAAAGAGCAAACACATAACTAATTGAAAAAAATATTGTTTATAATGTGCTTAAGTCACTGATTTAGTGGCAATTTGACCCAGCAAATCAAACTTGCATAAGTCTTTCCTTTTGTGTTGAGACACATAATCTTTTATAATGCGTTAAGATGGTGAATTTCTTATTTGAAGGGGTCAAGGAAATCCTACAACACATTTCTGAAAGCCAGGGAAATAAGATGAACTCGCCTGAATCCGCAGCAGATATACCTCAATTTATTGAAGTTTTCAAGGTATGAACTTTGTTGTGGTTGGAAACTTCTGGTTTTTGCTTATTCACGGGAATGGGGGGCTTAAGTTCTATGCCACAATCCATAGTAATGTTGCTTGTGAATTTTACTTTGACACAAAAATCATATCTATATATAGATGCATGCATGTGAACGTAATTTGAGTGTTAATCCTTTTCCCGTAGCTTCTACTTTATTTTCTTATTCTGTGATTAACATGTTAACCTTAGACCTTTTCCTCCCTGATTTCATATACTGTGGCTGCTTATGTATCTGGGCTTGGGAGCGTGAAATTACATGCTTCTTATCAATCATGTGACTATTTTGTTGTAGGATCAAATCAATATGGCTGAAGTCAAGGATCCATTGGATAAGTTTAAGGTGAGCTTCTACTTTCGATAGAGGTTATTTTTCCATGACGTACAATTGTACCTGGATACACTGTTAGGACCATCAATTTAAATTTGAAGATTCTATTACATATCAAGGATTCTGATAGGAACCTCAATTACATATTAAGGAAGACTATGAACAATGTATCGCTGCAAAAAATAAAAAAAGGACAATGAACAATGGCCAAGAAATGTGTGTATATACACATATTATAAAATAAGTATATACATTATAAATATATTACATCTCATAATTATTTTATTTTATTTTTTAAATGATAAAATATTTATCAACTTTTTAAAATTATGTTCTTACTTCTTATTATTTCTCACTTTATTTTTTAAAATTAGTTTTATTGTTGGTTTTATTTGAAATGAAGATGATGTGTGGTTTTATTATTTCAAATAGTTGGTGCATAATTAAAATTTATTAATTTAATCGTAACTTATTTAATTATAATTCGTCCAACAAAGTTTCAGCTAGTTCATTGGTTGGTCTGTCTTTTAACCGTAAATTTATAGAACTAGAGTTGGCTTCATGCAATGCCTCACAGTTCACAACTTGCGGATAGGTGTAATTTCCTACAACTTTTACTGACATATTGATTTTGATTTTTAAGTACTTAACTTGCAAAGGCCAACTATTTTTGGTTTTGTGATGGTAATAATTATCTTACTTGAAGATTCATATCTTAAATTTCCGTTGGCAGACATTTAATGAGTTTTTCATAAGAGAGTTGAAGCCTGGTTCAAGACCAATTGATTCCATTGAACGTGATGATGTTGCTGTATGTGCTGCTGATTGTCGTCTAATGGCATTTAAATCAATTGATGATAGCTTAAGATTTTGGATTAAGGTAATTTTTTCATCTCTTCTACCTGAAATGCTTTCATTCTTGAAAATATATTTTCTTAAATAATGGGTTTTTACTAGTTAGACACATGTTTTTTGTGATATAAAACAGTTTTCAGCTAATTTCTGTGACCTATATGTATTATAAAAATGCTCAGAAAAAATTTGTGAGGAAATGGGATCATGGTGTTTGTACCGGCTCTTGCTCATTGTCTTTGCATGAAAACATGTAACAACTGTAATAGATCAAGGTGTTTGGTTGCTCAATCAATTTGTTATGTATAAACATCCTCTGGCTTATTGTAGCTAAAGTTTTGTCTGGTTCTTTTACTTTTGAATATCCTTCTTTTCTTCTGTTTAATTCCAATATTTTATATACATTATAAGATATTAAACTAGTTCGATTAATGAAATTTGAGCGAAGCTGTGGCAGTGGAAATTGGATTCCTTTAGGGATATATGGCCCTTTATTCTCTCCACTTTGGTTATGGATGTCAAAGAAAGTAATTTTTCAGCTATATTCTCTTTCTTTTAGGGTAAGAAGTTTTCAGTTCAAGGCCTTTTGGGGAAGGAAATTTCTTCCAGTGCTTTTGTTGATGGAACAATTGTGATATTTCGTCTGGCGCCACAGGTATTCTTGGTTGTTTATTTTAAATTTATTCTGTTTCTGTCGTAGTTCACTAAGATTTTGATATTAACACCTATTTCTTTCAGGATTATCATAGATTCCACTTGCCAGTATCAGGAAAAATTGAGCAATTTGTAAATATCCCTGGATGCTTATATACAGTATGGGATATTCTATACATACCTCTACATGTGTTTTTGTTGGTTTATTTTCTTGGTATTAGTTCTCATTGACAATTTATTTTGTCCTCTCCCCTCCTTTGTACAGGTCAATCCCATTGCTGTAAATAGCACGTACTGCAATGTCTTCACCGAGAATAAGCGTGCTGTTTCAATAATTTCAACAGTAGATTTTGGAAAGGTTGGTTGTTACAATAAATCTGTATTTCCAAATGCATTCATCTGAAATGATTAATGATTGTAGGACTAGGTACAACACCAACTATCAACTTCAGCATGCTCTGATTGTAATATTCGTTTTCTTTTGCATTTTTTATATATAATGGAGACTTAGGCAGTGTGTGGGATGCCTAAATCCGGTCCTTTAGTGTGTGTTGTCAGAGGTGTTTTTCCTTTTCTTTATCCTAGGATGTTGCTTCATTAATTGGGGCTTTATCCAGGGGAAGAGAGGGAGTTTGTTGTCATATACTTTTCTATTCACTTTTTCCATCAACCATGAATAAAATAAGAAATTTCAGTGTCATTAGTTTCTGATATTCTTGACTGCTCATAAGTCAAACACTACTTGTGTTTTATAATCTGATCTTTACATGTTTTTCCTATATATTCATTTAAGCATTTAATCCATTTTTTGTTGCTTGTTCTTTCCATTTCTCTGTTGTGCTTTTGATGGCTTGTCAATGTTTTTGGTAAAATACGTGCTTTATGATTGTTACTACTTTCTCCTTGAAGTGTATTTAACTGTTAGTATATTCATATTTGTAATTCTATGACCTGGATTCAGGTGGCATTTGTTGCAATAGGAGCTACAATGGTTGGTAGCATCACTTTTACCAAAAAGAAGGGTGATCATGTTAAGAAGGGAGATGAGGTATCCAAGATACAGATTGATTTTTGTTTATTCATCTTCTGTTTACATTGCTTATTGACATTTCATTTGCTTAAATTACAGTTTGGATATTTCTCATTTGGTGGAAGCACTGTAATCTGTGTTTTTGAAAAGGTTGGTGTTATTATTGGTGTTACTGCTAATAATTCTTTATTATTCATCAAATTTTGAATTTCTTATTGTAGAAAATAATCCTGATTCCTGGTTCACTTTTTCTGATAATAGTTTGTGTGTAGTTTCAACACGATCTCTGTTAGACATCAACAAAGTTTGTGCACAGAATTAATCTATTTTACTTAAATTTGTGTAAAGATTCTCGTAACATATCTGGTCTCATATTTGAATTGCATGTGTCATTATTTAGCTGATATAAATTATTTCTGTTTAAGAAGAACCATTGATAAACGTTGATTCTTAAGGCCCTCTTTTCCTCCATTCCTGTTGCAACATGTTCTCTCACTTCCTTTTTTCTATGACATGCAGAATTCGATAGTGATTGATGAAGACCTCCTAGCGAATAGCGCTAGATCACTTGAGACCTTGGTTTCCGTGGGAATGAGGTTGGGCGTCTCCACAAGGCGATCTCCGGTTGCCTAACCTGGGGGAAAAAGCTGGTCTTGTATGTAGAGTAAACAACTTGATTAAAGACATCATTGTAAAATTGTAGATGTTTGTCCAAGTTGTACGCATCTTTAGACCTCTTTCAGACTTCTTGAGCTGGTTCTATTTTTGGGTTGAAGAAGGTGAAGAGAAATAAGCTCACTCTCCAGTACCAACACACTTGAGTCTCCAAACAGCTTCTTAAATTCGGCCATGGGATTGAGCATTAGCTTGATAGGCAAATGTTATAGATTATGTTAAAGCATTGTTTGGAGATAAGCTCTTTGCCAAAAACAGCTTATGATATTGGGATCTCTATGGCTTTTGTAATTTGGTTGGTGCTTTTTCTTGCTTGAATTCCTGACAAGAAATAGGTGAGCTAGACTTCTTGCAATCGGACTACCTTCTGTACTTAATAAAATAGGTCTTATATTAAGGACCGGAGAAGTATACGTACATGCTTGGCCTAACTAGCAGCTAACTTGTTTAGGGTGTGTAGCTTCCTGATAGTGTTCGCCTATGTGCAATTACCTAGCATATAATAGTTTTACCATGATAAATTGGCAAGCCTTCTACTCCCTCCGGTCTTAATTATAACACAAAGTTGATTTTTTTGGAGAAATTAAGGAAGCTAATTAAATCACTTTAGAGTATTTATATTTTGAATATCTTTAGTTTATATATCAGTTTATTAGTCAAATTAATTAGTTTGAAGAAAAAAAATATAAATATAAATATTCTAAAGTGATTTAATTGACTTCCTTAATTTCTCTAAAAAAATCAACTTTGTCTTATAATTAGGACCGGAGGGAGTATTATTTAAACATTTGTTTTTACTAAACAGCTTGAGGACTGTGCAAAGGCCACATTAACTTGGGAAGAACTAATGTCTCTCGCTTGCACACCATCAAATAAGAGTCACATTGGTTGAAGTTATTTTTAATTGTTTTTAACAAATTGTGGTGGGGGGGGGGGGGGGATAGATGTGAAGTCATATTTAAAAGAACATGTAGTGCGGGTTGTTCTTTTGCTATAATCCGGTTTTATATATATAACTAGTTTGATTAACAATTGTTTGTAGATTAAAGTTTTTAACATAATTTACTCTAGGATCAATTTTGAACCAATATTAATTACAAATTTATGAAATCTAATTAGTCAAAGTTAGTTACTTAACAATTCACTTCAAAATTCTCGTCCCGTTTTTTAACTAACTGATGGGAAAGAAAGGTATAATGAACATTATGAGAAAACCATTTCAATATACATCATTTAATTCCAGTTGCTGGTAGTGCTGGAAACTGGTAGAAAAATTCAAAAAATATCCATAATTTAATTTATTGATTACTTTTAAAATATCAAACTGATCATTAAGATAATAATTTAAAATAAATATGAATATCTGATCTAAAATTTATGTCGTATATAAATACATCAGTAAAAGATATTTTACAAATACATAAACATAGCAAATGTTGAAGAGCATGAAATTTAATATAAATATTATATTTTATGTTAACATTAATTAGATTCATAATAAATTTAAAAATTATATTGAATTGAATAAAGGTAAATAAAATAAAATAAAAAATGTAAAAAAAAATCAAAATATAATAACCATTGTTAATAATTCAGAGGGTTACTTGTAACAAATTTAGAACAAAAATTGTAATATTTGAAAAAAAAGAATCTATTTTTATTTCGTCCAAAAAAAATCATATTTTTATAAATGTAAAGAAAGATGATTCATATTTATAAATTCAAATAATCAAAAGATTTAATGAGCTTTTTCGCAAACAATATTTTGCAGTTTCCCCCCTAATAAATTACGAAACTTAGATACTTTCAAAAATAAAAAATAAAAAATAAAAAATTACGATTTCTAAACTTAGAAATCGGAACTTGACGAGCAAACTTGTGCCTCAAGTAAAACAGAGGAGTTGAATAGTACAAATCAAAATCAGAGTACGGACCGATTTTCTATCCTAAAATCTCCACCTAATTTCTGATCTTTTTTTCCCTTTTTTCGGTTTTCGCGCCACTTAGACTCCCACCTCCCTTCTCCTTCTTCTTCTTGGTTGTCGTCGTCTTTTGAATTTAACTAAAACAATCTCATACACATGTTATAGTCATATTCAAATTGCTTGAAAACTCTCAATTTCAATTCAATCTCATTCAGTTGCAAATCACGCTGCGTGAACGTTGACTCTTCGGCAAGGTACGTCCAGAGAAACTATTTAATACGAAAACATATCTTGACTCAATCACAAGAATCAAAGAAACCATATGAATTTGGACCTTGCATTTAAATTTATGCTCGTCGAATGTTTCCGCATTCATGAGAAGTTGTTGATTCTGTTTTCAGATTTGCCCCCCTTGTGAAAATTGAACTGCTAAAATTGCAATCAGTTTTTGTTTTTAATGCGTAGAACGGGAGAAATTCAAATCAAAGGTTTTCATTCTTTAGACTTTTTTGTTATCCGTCACTCTATATTTAAGGAAAATAAAAATGTCTGGGAGATGCCATTTGGTTAATTCATTATAGTTGTATTTTTTTACTACTGAAAAGTGAAACTGGAATGGTTTGCATCAAATGGTCCGGCATTTAGGGGCTGATATGGGGCTTTCTCTTTCTTTCTTTTGAACACAAACTATTTTGGGGAGAATTGAATGACAATCCCAAAAAGATCCCTTCATGGTGTTAATCTTGTGCCTCTCGGAGTTTCTTTATAACTTCGTAATTTTCTCTTTAGGATTTGCTTGCATATTGTTCAGAACTTGACAAATTGAAGCATGTTCTTTCTTATGCTTGATTCGTGGCATTTCTTAGCGTCTGTGATTTGTATATCAGGATCGGCTAGATTCTATGGTTTACTAAGATGGGCCCCCCTTTAGAGCTGGAAGCTGACTTAGCAAATTGGGTTGATGAGAAGAATATACATGTCACTTCATTTTCAGGACAAAAGGTTCTGCAGCTTGACACTAACTACAATGATAGTGCTTTTGAAAAGGAAGCATTGCCAGTTGAAAAAACTACTTTGTTCAGAGGAAATGAGGATGTGGAAGTTAATATAACTGGGTGTACAAAATCTAGTGAGCCTTTGATAAGGCAAGATACCTGTGATGATGATGCCACTGAGTGTTCAAGTTCTTTTGGTGATACAGGATCTGGCACAGAGAATGCTTCAGCATTCAGTGATGATGAAGTGACATCATATATGTATGCCAAAGATCCATTCTCACCCATTTTTTATGGGGACTCTGAGCCGGGTCTAATAAGGTATGTTTCAGTTTTAATTTCTTCGCGCATACGTCACTGGTCCTAAATTTAATGCGGTAGACAAGAGAGAATATGACCTTATATTCAGGAACAAACCAAAATCCTCATAGAACACTTATATTTAAGAATAGAGAGAGTGGATTCTTTTTCTTGTCTGCAGTAACTAGAAAGCAAAATTGGAAGAAAAGAGAGAGGAACTTCATATCTCATCCTTTTATTGTACTAGTTCCTTGTTATATACGTGCACTCAGAGGTTCATCATCTCATACTGTTGATTAAACCCATTAAGTAAGAAAAGTGGTATTTTCTATCTACTTTAGTCTTTTCATACAGTTTGTTTAATTGGGGTTGTCTTGACAATGGAACCGTTTAATGAAAGATATCTGTGGTTTGAGAACAATGTGGTTCCCAGATTGAAGTAAACTTTCTTAATTTGAGTTTATTGTATTTTATGCGCTTGCTTGACATGCTAGCTTTGCTTGTTCTTCTATGGATCTGTTCCTAAGATTGGTGTAACCCTTGTTACTTCCATCAAATTTATTGGGCATATTACTTGGCCGAATCATGGATTTAATGCTTCATGCTAGCTCTTGCAATCCAAAAAATTTATTTTCCTTATCAGTCAACCTCAGTTCCCCCATTCTTGGGTGAACCATACACTTTGTTCTCGTTTGTGTCTTTGATCCCTGACTGGCAGTTACATCCACATTCTTATTCTTGTTAGTAGTGGCTTGATTCAAGTAGGATTCAAATTCTGATACTTTATTTGAACTATGGATAACTATAATAAATGGAATATACTTTGCTGACTTCTTAGTCACACCATCTGCTGTATTTGAAACCCAGTTTACCTAATCTATGACTGATACATTGATGTGAGAAGATTCATAAAATATTTTTGCCTTTTTTGGTTGCGTCAGAATTCAGGTATATATAATTGTCCCTCTTTAGTTTCTGCAAAGTGTGGACTTAATTTCCCCATTGCTTCTTAATCTCAATTAAGAATCAATATTCCTCTTCCATCATAAATAGTGAGAGTGTTGGTAAATGCTTATGCTTGCCTTTTATGTTCTGAAAAGGTCCCATAGGTTTGGTGCTGTAATATGACATTTTATGTCCTAAAATCTATTCTTAATGATAAATTTAGGTGCTGACATAATTAAACTTTTGACACAAGTCATGTTTTTCTTCAAATTACTATTCTTTTGGTTGACATGTGTTTGATCATATTACCAATCATTTACATGTTTTACTCTATTAAATGTTCAGAAGGAAGAAGTTGACGAGTCATTGGGAGAGTTTCATACGCCCGATGACGTGGCGTTGTAAATGGCTAGAATTAAAACTGAAGCAACTTCAGTCTCAAGAACATAAATATGAAAAAGAACTTGCAGCATATGAATATAGAAGGCAGTTTGTTGCAGAAAATTTCTCATTAGATGGATGTGATACCAAGTCAATACCTCTACCTGTGGGACTTTGTGGGAAAAAAGTAATCAAGAGGAAGAAAAGGAAGAGAATTGAGGAGACATGTAATTTAGCGTCGTACACATCTGACCACTGTGTACTGTCATACTTTGGTATGAAGTTTTTGGTTTATTGCACATTTTTTTATAGGTACAGGCATCCTCCTATTGGAGGCAATCCTGTTCGAGACACTGTCGAGTATTAAATGTAAGCATATCTTCAAACGGGGATTCGAACATTGATCCCTCACAACCCACGTTGCTCGACCCAAGCCCTCGTTGTTTGGCTTATTGCATATTTTATTTACCTTCATAATCAAACATTCTCACTTTCTTCTGTCATTTTGCAGAAGAAAAGGACCGAGCTGCTGATGCTCATTTGAAAAATGCCAACAGTCATTTGAAAAATGTCAAAGGTGTTGTTGAAGGTGACTACCAAACTTACAGTATTCTACACACATCTGATTGTGACATTTTGGTAGAAATTATGTTCATATCATTCTAAGTTTTTAACCTTACTGTTTCATCAATAACAGCGGCAAGGAATCCAGCGAGTCATGAGGAGCTATTCAAGTGGAATGATGACATATTCTCTCATCTTGAGAATGATTTATCGTCTTCACTTGAACTTAATGATACCGATAAAGCCTTGGTAAAAATGTTTGAACGGATTGAAGCAGCCAAATTTGAAGTTCACAAATTGAGAACTCGAATTGATAAGGCTGTTCATGAAAACGTGGTCGAGTCCAGCTCTGTAAATAATTTGAACAAGCACGGGCTTGTGCCATCCAATGGCTTGAATCCCTACAATCCAAATTCGCCTTCAACTTCCAGAATCAGAAACACATTCTCAGCCAGGAATCAGTTCATGAGAAAAACCAAAGAATCTGTTGAAGAGCATAAATCAGTTTCCCAAGCTCAAGCTTCAGCTTCTGACTTGGTTGCTAAGAATGTTGTGCCTAATTTGCTGTCTAATAAATTGAAAGATTGTTCTCCTTCAAAATCCAATGTCTGTGGGAATAAAAGGGGGAAAAGGAAGAAATCTGGCTCAAACTGGGGGGCTGGAATTAGTGTGGTCAAGCCAAATTTGAGAAAATAGTTACTGATCAAAACTGCTTTCTGGAGAACAAGAAATTTCATTTAGATGTTCAAACCTGCTTCTGCCAAACGTGTAAATGCTGATTATGTTGATGTTATATGTATATACATACATATATATTCTTTCTCGTACAACAATAGTTGTTCAACTCTGGTAAAAAAAAAAAAAAATTTGTTCAACTGCGCCTTGTGTGAATATGCAAATCACCTTGTTGCGTGATTATTAAAACCGGATCAGTCGGTTCGATTACGAAACCAGTGGACTGGTCATCTAACCTTGAGATGGAAAAATAATCACTAAAAAAAAATTATCATTTGATCATAAAAAATTCTTAAATTCCAAAACTATTCCAAAAAATATTATCGTTCAAGTTTACTTTCTCACGGGTCTAACTTTGAGTTAGCTCCGGTTTGACTTTGATCTAACTCACTAACCCTAGGTGGGCTAAATGACTTGTTTGGGTTTAATAACCTTGCTTTATTGGATGATTTTCTTGGAAAATGAGTCTCTCCATTTCCTTTATTGTCCACTTCCCTCCACTTCTTTATTCTTACTGTTAAATCAACTCTGAACGGTTTAGATTTAATATTCTACTAGTATAAACTTTAAACGGTTGATATTTAATATTCTATAAAATATATGATATTAAATCTCAATCGTTCAGAGTTGATTTAATGTTGAGAATAAAGAAGTGCAATGAAGGGGAAGATATGAGGAGTGAATAGGCTCTTTTCTCGATTTTCACAAGATACTATTTATTGACCAATATTTAAAGGATGTGTCACTCCATTAGCGAGCATACTATTTGGAATCTTAAAATCATATGTCTACCACTATAAAATGCCATAGAACATGTACATTTGGCTTTAGTTAAGAGTTGTGTAAATAATTAATGTTTTTCACTTTGACATGCAACATTGGGTCCATTAAAATACTTGAAATTTTATTATGGGTATTCTTTTATTCCTTAATATAAATCATATTTATATAATTTGATTAGATTAAGAAAGTTAGTTAAATTAGTTGATATGATTTGTATTTTCTAAAACACGCAAATCATACTCCTTAATTACCTTATTCCCTTTCATCCTTGATTATTGTTGAGCGAGCATCAATAAAAGTAAATTAAGAGAAGATTAAAAAAATATGTCATATATTTAAAATCAAGATGAACTCCCTAAATATATCATATAGTAACGACAAGAGGGAGTATCAATTAAGCACATATGTTCATACATATTTCTTGAACCCTACAAGATTTCTCAGTATTTTGAATTTTTGATATATCTTCCAAATAACTAAATTTAAACTTATAAAATCATAATCCAAAAAAATGCAAAAGGAATGTCTAAATCTAAATCATATCTCCCTCACATCGCACAAACTTCTTCAACATCGGCATCATTTTTTTTTTAAAAAATGTTATAAAAATAATTAAAGAGTCTAGTGTATAGAAAATATTAAAATTTAAAATTAAGAAATTGTAATATATTTAAAAGTTTTAAAAAATTTATGTTAATTTTAATTTAAAATATGAAAATATCAGCTCAACATTTGTTGGACTTAAAACGTGGGCCCTTGGCCCAAATTCTTATGGGCCTTCAAGTATCGTGTCCCCTCAAGCAAAAACAAAAAAACAAAAATCGTCCCAAACCCTATCGCGACATCTATTAATGAAAACCTTGAACCCCTCACATCTCATCTTCTTCACTTCTCAGCGGCGCGTAGCTCAGGGTTGATCGGCACCATGGTAACCACCATCTTCTCGCTTCCTTTCCCCTTATTCCGATTTACTTGTCTCAGAGATTCAGTAGTATCTCTTAAGTGCTTTATGCTTTCGTGAGCTTTCAAGGACTATATGAACTGATGATTCCCTTAATTCTTTGGTAAAAGCTAGGTTTTATTGTTTGTCACAGTTCTTTTCATTTTCCTTTGTTGTTTGTGGGAAAATAGTATTCCATGAGATTTATTAAGTTATTTACACGATCGCTTGTGTATACATTACTTAGTATATGACTCATTTTAATTTATTGAATTCCTTTTCAGTTTTGTTGATTGTATGCTTGAGATGCCTTTTCATTGGAATCGATATTTACTTTATTATGTTCTAATTTAGGTCAATACTAAAACTTAAGAAATATGCTTTTTATTGGAAAATGTTACAATTCTGCTGTTTTATGTAGGTGAACGTTCCAAAGACCAAGAAGACTTACTGCAAGAATAAGGAGTGCAAGAAGCACACCTTGCACAAGGTTACGCAATACAAGAAAGGTAAGGATAGCCTTGCAGCTCAGGGAAAGCGCCGTTATGACCGTAAACAGTCAGGATACGGTGGACAGACAAAGCCTGTGTTCCACAAAAAGGTAAGATATTATCCTGTTTCGATCAACTACGTTTTATTATTAATCTCTGAAAGCTTAAATGTAGGTGTAGGTAAGGTTGTTGGGAACTGGTTTTAATTTCAAGCGGTCAATTACTTTTGTTTGAATAGGCTAAAACCACCAAGAAGATTGTCTTGAGGCTGCAATGCCAGAGTTGCAAACATGTATCCCAACATGCTATTAAGGTTGGTATATCAATCATGGCGTGTTTTACATGTGTTTATGTTTTATTTTTGGCATATTGTATCACACCTGACTGATAATTCAATTGTTTGTTTCTGCAGAGGTGCAAGCACTTTGAGATTGGAGGGGATAAGAAGGGGAAGGGAACTTCTCTGTTTTAGGTTCAAAAATAGGATTCATAGTGTCGATGCTGTCTTCATTTTACTATGTACTTTTTCTTTTTCGGATGCTCAAAACGCTTGGAATATTTTGTTTCTCTATGGATATCTAATAGCGTTGTGCTATTCATGAAAAGTTGCTCGTGTTGGAGGATTACTGTTGCTAATATTAGTTTATTACTTTCAGGTCATTTATATCTTATCATAATTATGCTTCCCAGTTCCCCCCTCTGCTTTATTCCCAAGTTACCTTTGGGATTTCTGGTTTTGGAACTGGAGTGAACCAACAAAATCCATGGACAGAATTGTTAGTCTTAAACATAACTGATGTTTACATTTGGGAAGTAAATGTTTTTCAATTAATGTTATCATCCTTTAAGTTGGAACCAGATTAGTTGATACTAAAGCTGATGCCTAATAACCAGTTTGGTGCCCTTGGAAAGTTGGAAAAGACTGTTTTGTAAGTTAAATAGTCGTCCAAAAACTGCTGTACATGGCTCTTATATGGCACAGTTTATTGTTCGACCCAAAAATGGGTGAAATTCTTGTGAATTTTGACTAATTTTTTTCCACGGTTTATAAGTAATATCAATTTTTCTGTGAATGTCCGAGGCCGGTTTTTGAAGTAATTTTGGGACCATAATCCCTCGTTGATTTAAGTTTGACATGTCTTTTTTTTTTTCTTGCATTCAACTGTTTATATTTTAAGGAGTAATAACTACTTGTCACTAGTACAAAATGCCATGTTTCTGTACTTAGTCCTACTTCAAGTTTGATAACGCTAAAGACTAATCAACGATAATTACTTCCTGGGTTGGGTTGCGCATGAGCTCCCATGTAAGCATTCCGTTCTAGCCTTGACAATGTAGCTTCTCCTTGCATGCCTTCTCTTGTATATTGTTGCCACAGTACTTGTTCCTCCATTAGCAACCTCTGTTTCTTCTCCATATCTGTCATTTGCACATAAGATGGAGGTGCCACCCCCAGCGAGGCTGCGAATGGATCTGTACTTGCTGCCTCAAAACCACTACAACCGCCGGACGTTGGTGGTGCTGGCAACGCCAGCATGGCCGGCCTCCCGGCTGACCCGAGCGCCAAACTGCTCGCGCTTCCGCTGACTCCAAAGCCTGGTCCTTGCATGGCTGCATTTACTTCTGCTTGCTTATACATGCCATCTAACATGAGGGTGTCAAATCCTCCTCCCAATTCTGGTTTCTGGTTTGGCAGGTTGCTAGTTGATTGCACCAATGCTGTTTCCCAATCTGCTTCTTCGTCATCAAAAGCATGCCATGGAAGAGCTTGTGTGGTGCTCACTGTTGCTGGTGCGGTGCCATCAAACAAGGCCAAGGCAAGCTTATCCCCTTGTTCTTCTGTGCTAGGCATGTCATCTCCTAGATGTAACAAATCAGCTTCGTTTTGTTCTTGCTCTTTAGGCTCTTCTTTGATTGGTTCTTCAATGACTTCTTCAGCCTTTGGTTCCTCTTCTGGGGGTGGTAGTGCCTTGATTGCATGCACATCCTCTTCTGATTCTTCAACCTTAGCTGCTGCTGCTTCTTCTCCTCCTCCTTCTCCTTCTTCATTCTTCTCTTCTTCTTTATAAGCCTTGGCCTGTGCTCCAGCTAACCTGTCTTTGATATTTTGGTCCATGACCTCTAGCTGATTTGACGTGATCTTCTCAATTTGTGGGTACTCAGAAGACCTTGCAATACCCATACTCTTGCACCAGCAATAGAACAATTCTAGCTCATCGAATTGCTTCCCCACACGGCAGAAAGTGTCATAAACTTTAATGCAGTCTTGCATCTCCGAGTCTTTAAACCGTTCGAGGAAGGTACTAAGTATTTCTGTTATGTCCCTGTACATCTGGAAGCTGTCCTTCACAATGGCGTACAGAGACACTATCACAATTCTGTGTGTTTTTGCTGCTCCTGTTGAATTGAAATGAACATGAAATTTCTTCTAGTAATACTGTAACTGCACACAGTTTATTCATGTTCTTTATGCTAGATGTTTGTGATAACTAAATTAAATTTATGTCCTTTGCTGGATAATTCATGGAGAAATAAATCTAAAATAATTCTTAGTTAACAAATGGAGGATTTTGATGAGTACTAACCTGTGGGACGACAAGCTAAAAGGCGCTCAAGTAGCAACTGCAAATGCTGCATCTTTGAAAATATTTGTTCTGTCTTCAAGTCCCGTACTGGTGTGGATCTCATAACTGGTTCTTTATCTTTCTCTATCTCTTTATCTTTGTTTTCATCTTCTTCTTCATCATTTCCAAATGTGCTTTTCTTTCCTCGCCGATTCTGCATCCTGTACTCAAGCCGCTCATCCAAATATAGCGCATATGTGCGAACATATGCTGAGAAGTCCCATGAGTTTGACTTGCCATGGTGGCTAAAATCGGACATGTTGAGAATCCGAGTTCCTCGACGAGTTGAGAAGAAGATCTCCTGCTCATAAGCAGGATCGCCTTCATAGAGAAGCCTTTGGATGAGGATTAGGGTTTTCATGGCAACAGTCCAGCTCCGAGTTTTGTTGAGGCGTTTGGAGATCGTGGTGACGCACGCACTGATATAGGTTCGAGAGTAGCAAGTTAAGCTGAGTATCTCTCTAATGTACTTCTCTTCTGCAGGATGCTCATTGTGCTTTGTGGCCTTCACTATGGCAACTTCAAGGTCTGCAAGAGAGGTACTGCTTCCTACTTTTGCTAGGCTTATGGTTGTTTGATCCTTCACTGCTCCAAAAGCTTTCTTGATCTTGCTTGGAGCCATTTTTTCCTGTCGTTTTTGAAGAAGGCTAATTGAAGTTTCTGATGCTGATAATTAATCACCTGAAAATGATGAGTTCAAACTTGTGTAAATTTTTTTTGAAGATGAAGATAATCTTGTTTAAGATAACTTCAATCCAATCTAAGGAATAATGAAACATGATAAAGTTCATTTAACGAGTTTTCTTGATTCTTGGCATGAATTTCATACCCAATACCGAATATACTTCAAGCTGTTTGGTAGATTCTACATAATAAGTTCATGCTGCTCTTGAATCTCATCGAGAAGTCACTTGAATGAACATAAAAAATGAAGGCCTCGTGAATAATAATTTTCTCCTTGATTATTGTGATTCTGTCACGGAGAGAGTAATAATTTTCTCTTTGGTTTTCTGATATATTATGAATGCAAAATGCAGGCAATATAATATAGATAAATCTATAACAAATAAGATGAAAATTGGGGTTAATTACCTGTGTTGATAACTTGATATTGTAGCAGAGGCAGAAAGAAATGTAAAAGAATTAAATTAATGTATCAAAATCGAAGTAAGATTATGGCAAGTGGTGTTGAAATCTGAAGTGTATTGTATTGTTAATGGTAGCAGATTATGTTAAAGAGAGGGAAGGGAAAATTAAAGATTTAAGGAACAGAAGAGGAGATAGTTTTTGTTTTTTTGTTTTCCCTATCCACTCTTCCTAATTCTTCATGTCTTCCCTTTCCTCTGTTACGTAGTAAGCTTCAATTCTTACAAGAAGATGACCTCAAAAGGGCCAACCAGTGGCCCTGTATTGTCCTTTTTTGTAGCATCAAAATGTGCGAATCAAATTAATTAAAATCAATTATTACTATATTGGAAATTGGAAAAAAGATATTGTTGGTTCTCCTATATTTGGTACTTACCATAGTTTTTGTTTGTGTTCGTTGACCTCTTCAAGCTCAACTTGACCTCCTTTGGATTGCATTATCCTGATTGATTAATGCTCAATCATGAAATTTTTTCCTAAAAAAAATTAGCCACTTAATTATTACATGCTTTTTATTTAATTTATAGACGCAATTTTAATTGTTTTTAGAAAGCCTTTCTCTTCTAATTTAAAATTATCGTGCTAGATGTTAAACTTGCTATCTCAAACGAAGCAGAAATAAAAAAGAACAATTTACCTGTGGTACTGAATTTTACATCATTTTCAAATTTTATAGCATTTTGCCTCAAGTTAGTTAGGTGCTACTATAATTTTTTTCCTTTGGATTCATTTTCTCTATGGTGTTTGAATGAGGCACTTAGAATTAACCTCTTATATAGCAAATATAATTTGTAGGGTAAAGTAATATGTATAAAATATTGTTGGATATATATATATATATATATAAAGCAAGATAACCAAAAGACAAATTGTTCTTTTCAAAAGAAGAAGGGCCTTGCGGTAGAACCATAAAACGCTAGAATTTGACGATGAAGAAAGAAGAGTGAAAGGGAATAAGAATTTTATTAAAATAATTTATTTAAATTAGATTTTTTATTAAAAAATAAAATAATATAAATTAAGTTAATGCCATGTAAGATTAAAATTAAATAAGGTGTTGTATTAAAATCTAAATTGCTTCGTGGGCATTGTATTATCATCATTTAATTTTGTTCAGTGAACATTTTCTGTTAATAAAATTAATAGTGTTAAAAACTAAAAATGCACTAATATGAAACCTTAACTAATAATTTAACCCAAAAAAATTAAAGCATTAAATTTATCATAAAATTTGAGTGATTTTGTTGAGGGTTTTCATCTCCTAACAAACTCTATTTTATAACATTTCAAGCCCACCTCCTCACAACTTATTAATTTAATGATCTCTTATTATCATGTGGTCAGAATTTATTCTTCCATCCTCCCACCCATAAGAGCACCCCACATAGGTCTTCATCAGGTCATGGATTGTACTTTCCCAAGCTAAATTATGATACTAAATCAAATTAGTATGGGATTAATCTTCTACTATTGCTTGGCCATATAGCCAATTTAATAACATCAAAAATTCACATTTAGTAGGAGGTAATTTTCTAATTTTTCTCAAGCTCAAATTTGATCTTTAACTATTTTTTGTTTAATTTTCAAGAAACTACCTTAATTTTGGATAAAACGCCCATATAAAATAATAGTTAGCATAAAATTTCCATTTCTATGCCATGAAGCCATTTTTATATATTTCAGTTAACCTTAAAATAATTTCTCCTATTTTTTCCCCATTATTTGAGGCCACCTTATATTTTTCGTAATTAAATTTGACTAAGTGTCTTTTAATTAACCAACATTCTAAAAATTCTTTAAAATTCTTTTTGAGGTAAGCCTCAAATATATCCCAGAGAATTCTTTTACACCTTCCTATGTCTCCAATGACTTTTCTCAAAATTCTGAACATAATTTTCAAAATTATCATTACGCACCCATAATTTTCAAAAATTACACTTTGAACTAAACTTAGAACAGTGTATATGCCATGTTACCTTGGCAGACATACTATTTTATTTGGCTTTTGACTAACTTTTAATTATTCATTTAACGTTTATTCAAGAAGGCCGGATGTTACATAGACGTTGGGTGTCATTCTATTTTCAAGGGTACTTTCAAGACTCTTGCCCAACTAGCTTAATAGCCTACTTATTTCAAGCTAATTTTTAAACTTCTAACCTCAAAATCCGGCATAAGACAAAACCTGCACCCACGTTAATGGACTCAGTGAGTATTTGACATCACTTATTTTGGGATAGTAAGTTCTTATTACGTAAGTTGAGACAAAGCTCCTTTCACATATTTACCTCGTATACCATGAATCATGATTTATAAACACTTATTGTTAAAAAATAAGCTATCCCAGACAAAACATCAAACTGTTCCCCATGCAAACCCCACTTTCTGATGATTCGTTGCTTCATCTCTGGCGGTACAATAACATGCGGCCCTTTTGACGTAACGTTTTCTGCCCTTTCCAATTCTAACCATTAAATTTCTAATTCAACAGTAAAGGTGGGATGAGAAGGGGGAAAAACCAGAAGATTACCACATTCTAAATTGAAAATTTTGAGAGCCAGCTACGGAAATTTTATTTGTTTCATGGCTAAAATGATAAGTTGGGTTTAGGTTCATACATAGAAAATACCCATATATTTGAATGGGTTAATAACACTTTTGGTCCATGAAGTTTGATCCAATTTTGATTTTGGTCTCTCAAGTTTGAAATCAGTGGTTTTGGTCCCTAAAGTTTCACCCGATTTTGATTTTGGTCTCTCAAGTTTGAAAAAGACTTGGTTTTTTTCCTAGGTCGGGTCGGGTTTCAAAAACGGGTCGCCAAGTCCTTTTCAAACTTTAGGGACTAAAACCAAATTCGGGTGAAACTTGAGGGACCAAAACCACCGATTTCAAACTTGAGGGACCAAAACCAAAATCAGGTGAAACTTCAGGGACCAAAACCACTGATTTCAAACTTGAGGGACAAAAACCCAAAGTTGGATCAAACTTAGGGACCAAAAGTTATATTAACCCTATTTGAATTCAATCCTTTTCACCAATATTTTTTTTTATGGTTTATGCAATGAACAATTTTTAGCCTTTAGTGCACCCCCTTCCAGGTATCTAGCGTTAACCTAAAGGCCAATGCCGAATTTACCGATATGAGCCCCTGACAACTGACTAGTCCTGGCGCCCCCAATCTGATAGGTCCGACAGTAATTCACCTCTTTGAGACGCCTAAAGGGAGAGTCCTCTCAACGGAAATTCTTCACATCTTCCATTTCCTGGGATCGAACCCAGGAACGGATTGATATGGTGCAAATACCAACCCATCTACGTCAACTTCCGTTGGTCACCTATAAAATTTTCAACCAAGAACTTTTCAACAATTTTCCATTTTCCCTTTTATACTTTTGTTTTCATGCCAGAAAAATCTTTTCAAAATACTAAATAAGGGGCTTTCTGACTCTCGTATTGTGTATATTATATAAATTCTAGTTTCTGTTTTGCCCCCTGCATGATGACCGAGAGTGAGAGGGAGTTTGAGAAATAACTAAAAATAATCATTTTATTTCAAATCAGTTGCTAAATACTATTTTAAATTCCTTTTACATTGAAAAGAAAACCAGGAAGAAAACTGAAACATAATATATGGATAATTTGTATTCTAAAACAAGTTAATAAGCTAACAAATGTTGTTGTACTAATTAAACTGAATGTTTAATTTAGATGTTTCAAACACAATATAAATAGCCCACACATAATTCTTTTGCAACATCATTAATTAATATATATACACCGATTACTAAGTAATTTTTCAAAATGGCTTCTGCAAAAGCCTTCTATCTTGTGCTTTTTCTGACAATCATATTGGCATCAGGTCAGCTTCTCTTCCTATCTTGCTTTGTTCTGCATTTTTTTAATTGTATCCAATTTCCATGAATAAAACACTAACTAGATATATTTCATAGGGTTAAGGTACAAATTTAACAATAAAATTTTTTCTGAGGGACGTCTGGCACAAATATATTTTAGAAGGGGTAAAAATAATAATGAACAATTAAAAATGATGCAAATTTAACAAAATCGTTAAATTTGACCTAACATCTTTAGGGGTTTCCTTATCTTATAATTTAACATCGTTAAGTCAAATTTAACGGTTTTGTTAAATTTGCACCCTTTCTAATTGTTCATTGTTATTTTTATTCCTTCCAAAACATATTTGTGCTAGACATCCCTCGGACAAAATTAATTCGTTGTTAAATTTGCACCTTAAAATAGTATTTAAGAAGTCATCATTTTCATATTCAAATTACGAAATTTATTGATAAATATTCATATTATGAAGGATATGCAATTTGCAAATAATTTTGACATATTTTATCTTTAATATTTCAGGTTACATGGATGGAGTTGAAGGAATAAAATGCTGCCAAGATTATCACACTCCTAATTGCAGCAATCGTAGCTGCAACACAACATGCAAAGCTAGTTGCAGAGGAGGAGAATGCAAAATTAGGAATGGCTTGCATTATTGCCATTGTTACTGTTAAATTCAACACCCACATTTGCCAATACTTTGGGCCTCTCCATGCCGATTTCTATATTTGTGTGTGTGTGTGTGTGTGTGTAATGTCCAGATAATAAAAGCACATATATGTGTAGTATGTTACTACTGAATGTGTGTGTGTGTGGTGTGGTTTCTCTAAAAAAATATTCATGCTTTGTTGGTTATTCACATGTAACATAAAATATGCGTACAATTATAAGCATTAGAGTCTATTTAACATAAATTTTGCCCCTTCTCTCTCTCTCTATATATATATATGTGTGTGTGTGTGTGTGTGTGTGTCTCTCTCTCTCTCTCTCTCTCTCTCTCATACAACTATATATATTGCTATGAGAATCAGGGTCAATTGAGAAATTACTCCTTCAACTTTATTAAAGGGGATCGAATTTGTATTATTAACAGTTTATGAGAGTCATATGTATAATCAGGTTAATTAAAACTTCGAGTTGCTAGCGAGAAGTAATGAATATTCATAAAATTTAATATTGATATTTTCAAGAAAACTAATATATATTTGTGGTACTTTAAATGACATGATATATAATAAAACATATTAAAACTATGAGATGATATAAACTGTTAACTTTAATGGCAATTTTAACGATAGGGGAGTTGACAGTCAAAACATGAAACATTAGGATCCATAATTTAAACTTTTAAGAGTTAAGAATGTGATGTGCAACTAATCCAAAATTTATGGGATTTTTGTGTATTGTAAACAAAAAAATAGTATTTTTTATTTTTAAGTTGTTCACTTTGTTAAACATATTAATTTAACTAATTTTTTTTAAATTTTAATGAAAATATGCAAGGTTGTATTAAATAAATTATGAAATATAAATATTTTTTCGCTATGTGTTTATATATTTTATTAATAATATAGGGGTTATATATAAAAAGCACTCATCTAACGTAATATTTCCAGAAGAAAGCCCGTCTCATAAGTTTGTTTTTCATGAAGCCCGTCTCATAAGTTACACTAACAGATAATTATAGCTTCATTCCCTAGTAATTGCGTTAATACCATTTTTGTTCGTTATAGTTTATCTTATGTTGGTTTTAGTATTACTCACTGTATTGAAAAAAAAAAAAAAAGAGAGCATTGAATATGAGAATTCTGTTATCCGTACAAAGTAATTTAACTTAATTATAATATAAACGAATATCGTTGAACTTGAATTCTTCTAACTTGTAATTTTTAATTTAGGAAAATGATAGAAAAATACTATTTAAATTGCAAAAATGTCAAAATGTACTCTGCTAAATTGGCAAAAAGATAAATAAGTCATTTGATAAGAATATGAGATTTTGAAGTTTGGATTTTAACAACTTGAGTATAGAAATTAATTTAGATATAGAGATTGACAACTTGAGCTCCCTAAGTTGTCATTATGTATATTCAAGTTACTAATTGCTATTCTTAAATTATTGTTGCCTATATTCAAGTTGTTAACACTCAAACTTCAAAATCCAGATTTCGATCAGATCAGTGAGATCATCTATTTATCTTTTTACTAATTTAGTCGACATTTTTGGGTTTTTTTAAATTCATACGGTATTTTTTTGTCACTTTTCTTTTTAATTTTAGGTATCTTTTCTACATTTTTCTCACGCCTGTGGCTTTAAATGTATGGTTTTTTCCTTTTTTTTTGGTTGCAAATAAATTGTATAACAATTATAAAATGATTTATGAGGAAAAATTGGAATGTTTACACCTCATCAGTTAGAGTCATTGTCACATCAAACTAATTAAAAACATCTCACATTTTTTAAGTTATTGCAGAAGAGTTAGCTCAAAGAATTGAAAGGAAATGGCCCAAGATTATGCATGTGTTAGTTCAAAAATTTCATGTTGTTAAGCACTAAAATGTGCAGATCTTTTTATCAAAATGTCTCAGGAGGTGAACAAAGAATTGAGTTTATTACATGTTTTACTCCCTCCGGTCCTAATTATAAGATAAAGTTGAATTTTTTTAGAGAAATTAAAGAAATCAATTAAATTACTTTAGAGTGTTTATATTTTTAGTATCCTTAGATTATATATTAGTTTATTAGTCAAATTAATTAGTTTGGAGAAAAAAATAGAAATATAAATATTTTAAAGTAATTTAATTGACTTCCTTAATTTCTTTAAAAAAGTCAATTTTATCTTATAATTAGGACCGGAGGAAGTATCATCTTATTATTCGGATCAAATATTAGCTAATTTAGACTAAGATTGATTGATCTTATATCACTCCTTTTTGGTTTGTAGTGTTCCGGTGACACAACTCAAGAGGCAACTCTTATCTTACTTAATCAACAGAAAAAAAAAAAAAACAGAAATTCCATGCTGTAAAGAGGAGGTAGGGTGAGATGGTGACGCTCTCACCTCTTTCAATGCTACGGTGCAGCCACTCTTCACATACATTCATTTGTCAGAAATGACATGGCGACAAAAGGGTTTTTAGCAAATATCCAAATCTAGGTTTGCATAACTCAAGATAAAACTTTTCTCACACACTTATCTCATAAATCATAAAAGCTATTAAAAAAAACTAATCCAAACACACACCAAATCTACTACATAAACGATTTCAGTCGTTCAATCCTCGATGTCATTTCTCCCAGGCTCAATGAAGTCAATAGTGAATTTTAGATTTTACTAGTGATAACCCCATACGTTGCATGGGTTGCGTGCGAAACGATTTTAGATATATTGCTTAATAAACTTTGAATCAAATGACTGTTTAGTCACATTCTTTGGTTGTGTTGTGCTCAATCTCACATTAACTATCTTCTCAAGGGCAGCTTTTTGTTTCCTCATGAGTGTATTGTTGGTTGGAACATTTATTCATGATGAAGAGGCTCCATCCCATGAATTTACATACCAGATCGATGACACTAATATAAGACAGTGAAAAAAAGAAATTATTAACCAATAATCAAAGTCATGTTTTGTATGGTAAAAAATAGGGATAGATAGCTAATCCTAGAAGTCCGTATAATTTCAAATAATTTTTAATCTGGCCTTTATAGTTTCACATAGTTTTTTTTTTTTTTTTTTTGCCTTCGAAGTTTCACATAGTTTTAATTACATCTTTATAGTTTTTTTTTAGGTCTTTCTTTCAAGTCATTACATAGTTTTTGTAGTTTCTAATAAGGGCGAATGTGTAATTCTGCTCATAAATATTTTTCAGAAGAGCTACCAGCACAGTAAACTTTTTTAGGGTACAAAAGTACCCATGAACATTAAAAAATATACCGATAATGCCAATTTCGTTAACTTTGCTTGATGTTGTTAGTTTTTTGTTAAGAAAGAGGTGGGGTTCATATGAACAAAAAAGTAACGTTGTTAACTCAAGTTAACAGAATTGGCATTATCGGTTTATTTTTTAATGTTCATGGGTACTTTTGTACCCTAAAAAAGTTTACTGTGCTGGTAGCTCTTCTGAGAAATATTTATAGGTAGAATTGCACCTTCGCCCTTCTAATAAAACCGATTAATGAAGGTGCTCTCTTCAATAAAAAAAAGTTACTCCCTCAATACTTAATATATGACAAATTTTGGAGTTGATCTTGGTTTTAGTCTTAAATATAAAACGTATCTTTTCTATTTGTCAATATTTTCCTAATTTATCCCTATTATGTTTCCTCGACAATAATCAAGAAGAAAAGAGAATGAGAATTAAGAAAGATAACTAAAGTGTTTTAAAAAATACATATGATATTGACTAACTTAATTAAATTTTTTAATCTAATCAAATTAGATAAATATTGTTGGAATAAACTTAACAAAAGAGCAACAACAAAAAACTTTATTTAAAATATCTCTGGCTATAGTGATTCTACACACAGTATTTCATAATCTGGATTTGGGTGTTGGATTAAAAAGGAGAGAAAATGTGTATATAAAGCATGGTTATTAAACCCAGAATGGCCACTGAACCAATCTAGGTTGTGAGTCATGGCTCAATAGGTAATATTGGAGTCAAACTGGAGCTAACCTAAGGCCAGATCTGTGAGAAAGTGAACTTGAACGATAATATTTTTTGAAATAGATTTAAAATTTGATAAAATTTGAGGATCAAATGATAATATTTTTGAATGATTTTTTTTGCTTTATAAAAGTAGACATCTCAAACTTTTCATAGAGTCTTAATTTATAATTTTTTGGAAATATGTAGAATTATATATGAATTTTTTTAAATAAAAAAATTCTAAATAAAAAATGAGCTGGTCAAACTAAACCAATTAGGTGACCGATTGGCTGGTTTCATGGTGGAACCAATTAGTCTAGTTTGGTTTTAATAACCATATTAAGAGGGAGGAGCTTAGGTTTGGGTGTTGGATTGTGGGGCACATCATCTTTAGTTTTCAAGATCACCATCCCTGAGGAGTACAGAAATCTAAGACATTACACACCTAATTTAAATGGTCTGGATTTAAGTCGTTCACTTTTATATTTTTTTATAAAAATTATTTTATCATGCACAAATTCTAAAATAAAGATAATATTTTAGTTGTCACTTTTTTTTTTAATAAAATCATTTTTATTTAGAATTTATTAGTTAAAAACTTTAATTATGAACCGTTAAAACTATATTTGGACGGCACAATGTCATACGATAAGCACTACATGAGAGATAATAGATGGAAATTTATTATAGAGAGATAATGAATAACATATATCTAATGGGGCCAATGGAAGACCAGTTTACATTTTTAGACAAAAATAATTTGTTCCTTATAATAAGAATCATCGCTATAAAATATAATGTTCCTTATAAAAAAGGACATAGTGGAATACATGAACTACATTATATCTCTATACTAAGTATTAATATATGACATATATTTTATCAAAACAAAATAGTCAATGCTAAATGCATTTAGTACATATAAATGTTTTTGTACTTAATAACTCATATTCATTCATGAATGGGAGCGTAAGATAGGATGAATCCGTTTATGAGAGCCATAATGTCAAGTGGTATTGAAACTTTGAAGTCATGAATGTTCATTAAATGTGACATTAATATTTTCAACAAAACTGATATTGCATTGCAGTAATGGAGTATATAGCAATAAATAGCAATTAAATTATTAAATACATTTTAAATTAATAAATGTTCCGTTATGGTACTTAATGGAGAGTGAGATAACTCATTAATTATGGGTAAAATTTTTAATTGTACCCTTATCTATTATTGGTTTCAAAAGTCAATATAAATGAATTCTTATTATTTATTATAATTAATAGAGGCAAAAAAGTTTGAAAAAATGCATTTATTACTCTGAAACTAGACTAATAATAAGAACAAAACTTTTTTATTAAAATAGACTTATAAATAGAACCAGAATGGTGTTCATAAAATGATATTCCTTTTGGTCCTATTTATAAGCAGCTTTCTCTCTCATGAGAGTGGTCCCTTTTATAAGCAACTTTCACTTTATGTATGAAAATGTAAGTTTCTTTTTCCTATTTTACCCCTATTAAATACATAATCTATAATTAATTATCACACATACCAAGAGTTATATTTGTGAGAGAGAGTGAAAGGGATTAGATGAATGAAGTCAATAAAGCATTGAGAAAATGTATATTTTACTATCTCTCATACTTTTTTATAAATTCTCTCTCCTATACTCTTTTTCATAAATAAGGATAAATATGAAAAAAAATATGACATTTTTTATACATTTATTGCTTTTAATTACTCATTCGTTTTACACAATAAAAAAATTTTATAAATAGGGATAGAGAGAGTAACATCTATGATGTTCATAACTAGGTTTGTTTGGAACTTGGCCGCAAGCGGACATGAATGTTCATTAAATGTATTTATTAATATTTGTAACAAACTCATATTATCACATTGCACTATAATCGAGGTACGGGCGTAGTATAAGTAGCCAGTCAATTTGCAATGGACACAACATTATTACCGCATTGTTAGCACCAACTAGTTTGTCAAATTAAGAACTAATCATTCACAATGACTTCTGCAAAACCTATATGTCTGATCATGCTTTTCACCATTCTTCTCTTGTCATCAGGTTTGCTTTCCCCACTTATGTTCCTATCTTTGAAAAAATTAATGTTTTAATTCTTATAGTTTGGAATTTATTAAAACTTAATCTTTAAACTTTGATTTGTTGTACTTCAATTCTCATAGTATTGAGATAGCTAAAACTCAGTTTATGAACATTAACTCATCGCAATTTAATCCCCATATTTAACCATTTCAAATTTTACTCTCCAAGTTTCATGAAATATATACATTTATTTTCTAAAATATAGGGATTAATATTCTAAAATATTAAACAATAAAGACTAAGTCACATTGAATCAAAGTTTAAGAAGTGTATTACAATTGAGTCACAATGATAAGGATAAAAAGATTAATTTTGTTGCATATTTTTCATGTTCCATGCTATAAAGCACTTTCTAAAAAAAAGTAGCCCTTGTTAGCTAGTAACAAAATTACATCTTTTAAGATTATCCCTATTTAAAGTTTGATAATTTTTTTTCCCTTTTCAACCTTCTCAAAATGTAATTCATAATTTAAATACCGATACCATAACATCTTCAAACAAATTTAATGTTTTAACAATTTTTCTTCAATTTTGATGAAGCGGTTGAAAATGCCTTATAATAAAGATTAGATAGATACATATACATACAGTAAGTAGTTTCAACACATTTCTGATATTTGTATTTAATTATATTGATGAACGAATTTCAGGGAACGCGGAAGTAAGTGGTAATCAAGAATGCTGCGTAAATCATTACACACCAAATTGCAAGGATGATGAATGCAACACAAGATGCCAACAAAATTGCAGAGGAGGAGAATGCAAATTTTGGAGGAATGAATTGGATTGCAAAGGAGAAGAATGCAAATATTGGCAGAAAAAAGTGAAGCACTATTGTCACTGTTTTTGTTAATTCAAGTCTCATGAATCTTTATGGCACCTTATGCTCCACCAACCTATTTAATGTCTCCCAACAATTATCTAAATAAGGGTTTAAACCTTATACAAACCTTAATATGAAGATTCTTATACTACAAGATGTTAATTTATAACTTGCATGAGCCTCTCTGGGATTTTTCTGTTGACGATTCTTACCATACAGCTTCAAGAAGCTAATGTATATTAAACATCGGAGAGGGCATCTTCTAAGCAAAATGTTTTTCATAAGAAAGAAGCTATAGTCGCATGACAAGAGTAAGCACAAAAGAGACGACTATGAAGTAAAGTAGAATGTCATATATAATAGAATAACCAAAACATCTAAACTGCATCCAAAACAGAAAGGAAATGTTGGCATATTGGCTTCAATCTACCCTAATTCTGGTACATTTATTGTAATTAATAAGGGGGAAAAAAGGAAAAAAATGCATTTATTATTCTGAATTTAGACTTATAATAAAGACCAAAATATTCGGTCAAAATAGACCTAATAAATACAACCAGAATGATATTTATAAAATGATATATCAGCTTATGATATTCATAACTAGGTTTGTTTGAAACTTTGCTGTGAGATGACATAAATGTTCATTCAATGTATTTATTAATATTTTCAACAAAATATTATTACATTGCACTATAATTGAGGTATGTGCGTAGTACAAGTATCCAGTCAATTTGCAATGGACACAACGATATTTTTTTTTTCACCTTTCGCATTTGGTGTTCGGCGCTTTTTTTAGGCCTTGGTCTTTTTTTTTGGGTCAAGTAAACCCGAGCAACCAACTAATCTGGACTCGAGACTGAATCAGACCCTTTGGATGTTCACCTCCCCCTCTAACAAAGATTCCATCCACCAACCGGTCTCGAACTCAAGACCGAGTGGAAGGAGGCACTTGAGCCACTTGCGATTGGTGGACACAACAATATTATTACCTCATTGTTAGCACCAACTAGTTGTCAAATTAAGAACTAATTATTTACAGTGACTTCTGCAAAACCTGTATGTCTGATCATGCTTTTCACCATTCTTATCTTATCGTCAGGTTTGCCTCCCACCCCCCTCATGCTCCTAGCTCTGGAAAAATTAATCTTTTAATTTTTATATTGGAATTGATTAAAACTTTTCGGGTAAAAGAAAAAAAAAAAGAATTGATTAAAACTTAACCCTTGTACTTTAGTCCTTATAGTATTGAGATAGCTAAAACTCGGTCTCTAAACATTAACTCATTACAACTCAATTCCCACGTCTAACCATTTAAAATTTTATTCTCCAAGTTTCATGAAATATATAAATTTATTTTCTAAACTATAGGGACTAATATTTTAAAATACTAAAATATAAAAATTAAGTTGCATTGACTCAAAATTTAAGAAATGTATTACAATTGAGTCACAATCATAAGAATAAAAAGAATAATTTTGTTTTATATTTTTCACGTTCTTTGTATAAAGCACTTTCTAAAAAAAGTAGTCCTTGTTAGTAACAAAATTACATCTTTTAAGATTATCATTATTTAAAGTTTGATAATTTTTTTTTGCTTTTCCACCTTCTCAAAATGTAATTCATAATTTAAATATGGATATAATAACATTTTCAAACAAATTTAATTTTTTAACCATGTTTCTTCAATTTTGATGAAGAGGTTGACAATGCCTCATAATAAGGATAAGATAGATACATATACATACAGTAAGTAGTTTCAAGACATTTCTGATATTTGTATTTAATTATATTGATGAAGTAATCCAGGGAAAGTGGAAGTAACTGGTAATAAAGAATGCTGCATAAATCATTACGCACCAAATTGCGAGAATAATGAGTGCAACACAAGATGCCAACAAAGTTGCAGAGGAGGAGAATGCAATTTTAAGAAAGTAAGGGGTTGTTTGATTTTGTTTTTAAAAACAAAAAAACAAAAAACAAAAAAAAAACCAATAAAACCTATTTGGTAAAGTGTTTTCAAAAAATTATTTTTTTTAAAAAAATAAAAATTCGTTTTTAAAAACTAAAAAATAAAAACAGTTTTTAGTTGTTTTCTTATTTTTGTTTTCCTATTTTTTATTTTTTGATACTGTCACTTATTCACTATCGATATTATACTATCAGTGATGACCACCGTTACATCACTACCGGCAACTCCACTGCTATGTCATTTTAAAACACATATTTTTCAAAACAACTATCCAAACAGATTTTTTTTTTGTTTTTTTATTTTTAAAACTTGTTTCCAAAAACTGTTTTATAAAATTATTTCTGAAAATAAAAAATAGAGAATAGAATCAAACAATCCCTAAAATACTATTGTCACTGTTTTTGTTAATTTTAAGTCTTATAAATCTTTATGGCACTTTATGCTCCACCAACGTCCATGATGTCCCCCAACAATTATCTACCTTCTCCTAAATAAGGATTTAAATTTAAATATTTGGTGCGCCCTCCCTCGCTCCCTCTTTATGGGTGTGTTTGGTTTGAGGGGAGGGGGGAAGGGGGTAGTAAATTATAATTTTAGACGGGAGAAATTCAAAATTTATCATATCATTTTTTTTAATTTTGAATTCCCGTCCAAAATTTACCCTCTCATTTCTTTTAAATTTTGGGTTTCTATTGAAAATTTAAATACATTCAACTCAAAAAGGTAATTTAACCCCCTCACCTCTCCTCAAACCAAACACACCCTACATGTAGAATATCAGGTGATAACAAAACCCCATGCATATAGATTAAACAAAATTAATACTCCATCCCATCAAATTTATAAGAAGTCCTCTATATCATACTCCCTCCATTCCTTATTATTATAAATTTCAAATAACCAATTTGTAATAGTTAAGGAGACATTTAAAATTAGTTAAATGCAATAATTATGTATTATTTTTTCAAATATGCCTTTATATGTGAAGAGGATAAGTGAGAGAGAATAAATGTAATAAATATAGTCAACCAAAGGTAAAGTTCGAAAAAACGCAATAAATGTCTAAACAAATTTAAAATGAAGCTTATATTTACAAATTTGAAACTTATAATAAGGGATGGAGGGAGTATTTTATGAGTAATAAATATTTTTCTATATATGCCTATATTTAATAAAGACAGTGAGATAGAGTAGAAATTTAAGATGATGTTGATTTTAGTGTGGTTAATAAATGTAATATTAAAAATCACTTGAATTTTTTTTTGACAAATTTAATGTTTTTATTGTTAGGTGTAAATTAGTTAGAAATATACACCAAAGAGAATACATATCAATCAAACTATCACAATGATGAGCACCATGATGCCTATCATTGTGGGGTGATCTGCACCGTTCTAATACTCCATCTGTTCCTTTTTATAAGAACCCAAAATTTGAATTATTTTGATCCTTTTTATAAGAGCCTGATAAGAGCTATCTCAACATTGAATGAGTTTTTTTTCCATTTCTACCCCTTTTTAATATACATATTGCATTAATTAAAGGGTTGGTGGCACTTATGTTAACTCTGTTTCTCTCTCTTACTTGTCTCTTATAAACAAAGGCATACTTGGACAACAAGTTTATTTTAAAACACACTTATTATTTTTAACTAATTTTAACCATTTTTTTAAACCGCGTAATTCGGTTATTGAACTCTTATAAATAGGATCGAAACGAATAATAGTTTAGATTCAAAATTTTCAATTAATGATTTTTTAAATAATAAAGCATGACCATACTTACATCAAGTTAGATTATGTCAAGTTTTCCAATTATACATGAAGTGCGTCATTTTTTATTCATATAAATTTATAATTAAATGATAATATTTTTAAAATAGAACACATAGGCATATGTTATTGGAGAACTTAATATAAAAGATATAAGAATATGAACATAAGTATTTTTCAATAAAGTATACAAACCTCTATGGGATTTTTCTGATGGCGATTCTTACACAACAACTACACAAGAAGCTAATGTATATTAAGCATCGGAGGGACCATCTTCTGAGTAAAAGTCTTTTTCATAAGAAAGAAGCCATAGTTGCATATGTGTTCGCCTACCCCCAAAATCATGGTTTTAGAAACACTTTTCCGTAAATCGAGACAAAACTCCTCTCACATATTAATCTCGTAAATTATAAAAGTTATTCTCCAAAAACTAATCTGAACACACACGGGCTTCAAAATGAAGCATTTCAAGAGTAAGCACAAAAGAGACGACTATGAAGCGAAGTGGAATGTCAAAATAAAATAACCAAAACATCTAAACTAAATCAAAAACAAAAAGGAAATGTTGGCATATTGGCTTCAATCTACGCTAATTCTGGTACACTTGAAAAATACAGATCAAACCTAAACATACCTAAACATATTTTCCTCTGTATTTAGGTTTTGGATCTTTAATGAATTTGGAATCACCTGTGGGTGTTGTTAATTGAGCATCAGCTGGACTGAAAACTGCAGAGTGAAGGTTACCATCTTCTAACCACTTCAGGTGGTTCTCCCTGAACTCAATATGTTGGATCCTGGCTGCCTCAGCAATTTTCGCTGTGTAAGGACTTGTCTTCACCATGGTCAACAAAACTCGGCTGTATCGCGAACTAAGAATCTGCTCGGAAGAAGATATCAGTCTGAAACATGGATGCTCAGGAAAATGGGTTTCTGCAGAATCATCTTCCCTTAGCACAGGATAGAAGAACACAAGCCTGCCACCGGGAACAAGCATTCGGGCAGCAAGATCGAGCAAATCATGCACGCACTCAACTAAACTGTATGGTGCAGTAGAAGGTATGTGGTCTGTCCTCTTGTCATCAGGAACAGTGTAAGGTTCCACTGCCCCCTTGAGCAGTTTCCGGCCACCAGATTTGCGGCCCCCAGCTCGAACTCCATAAGGAGGGTCACATATTATGGCATCAAATACCTATAATGGGCAGCAAAGTTATGTATGAACAGAAAAAACAGCATGTCAAAAACAACAAAGAAGCCACCCAGACAAATTGGGAAAATGATAATTCAAAAAAATAAATTGCGCTATTGTAAGTTAGCAAAGTTTTTAAAAACATGTTTACAGATTAAGCTCCACAACGAGCTGGATTAATAGGTCATGTACTCACGTATTCTCTTTAACCCCACTAAACTGTTTCTAATCTGAATTCCCAGACTTGGCCACTTCCTGCAACAAATCTCAGTTCCCAGACTGGGGCAACTGAGACTGAAAGTTGATGGGAAAATTGCTGTTTTGCTTTTTCACTGCCATATATTTCAAAAAGCGACCTATGAAGAGCATGCAATTTTTCATTGAAGCCAAATATTGTCAACTAAGTTAGAGTTGATGGCCCCAGTTCCTCACTGGATCCCTTGCTTGTCCATAGTTTGTTAGCCAACATGACGTTTATCCTAATTCAAAAAATACTTCATGTTTTGATATTGCTCCGAGCCATCTAATAATATTCTAATGTTTTCCTCTCTATCAACCCAGTCTGGGATTATTATGTCATTAATTTGATATAGGAACTTGTTAGGCATTATTCTAATCTCATTAGAATCTATACTTTTTTGCTGGGTTACAGTAATTCTTGCCCATACAAACATATCATTGGGAAGGCTTATCAAATTTCCAAAATGGCAGAGTTTGCATTGAATGCAGTGACCTCACTACAAACTTTCTGAGTCAGGATCTGTACATGATCAGCCTAATCCTTCTCCCTTTTGGAAATATATATACACATATATTCAAAGTTGTAATATTTTCTTAGAAATCTCCCCATCTCTTGGTATGTAATTCTTCCATATGACCTCAATGCTTGAGCCTCTGGACTACAAGTCTATATCAAACGCCCAAAGGAAAGATGAAATGGAACACATTTATTTTCCAATGGCAAGATTTTGGATCTGCAGATATTACTTTGGGAAAAAAACGCAAGATCATGTAGTCAAGATGTGGTCATAAACTGTTACATCAAACAAACAAAGCAGTTATTATACAAATGAAATCTCCTTTTTTGTGACATTTTTTAAATTATTGAGTCAAAAAACTTTTGAATTTATTTACTTTCAGATGTTAACTTCAGCACTTGACATAAAAGCCAAAGTTTACAACTAAGATCACAGTGACCCAAGTCTAGAAAATATAGGCCCAGCTCTTGCAGGAAACACAGTCTAGCATCAAGTTTACAGCTCAAAGGGTTTATAAACAAAATTTAAAGTAAATCCAGACAAGCCCTCACATTATGTACTACGAGAAAAATTAAAGAATATCAGAGAGTACAACAATAGAAGAAAAAATCAACCACTACAAATGTTATATCAAAATTGATGATTTACTGAAGAAAAAGGGCACAAAAGAATCACAAAATATCGATTATCTTTATGATAGAATTGAGTGATGATATAGATCAGTAGCCATATAAGAAAACAATATAGATTGGACACAATTAAACACAAAGTTATGATATGAAGAAATTATTTCAGAAGGTTACCTCTTTTAGCCCTGGACGCCAGGGAGGAAGGTTATTGTCAGCCCTTAACAGACCTATCGGCATAGGCAATCCATACTGCAAAATGCACATTTAAGTCTATAATGTGCATATCAAGAGGTCTCTTTTATTTAAGCATATTATGTATGTGGTGCTGAATTCTACTGATCAAATGAACATAATGTTCCACACAAACCAAATAATAATAGTAATAGCATTTAGCACAGTTACCTGCTTAAAATTACTCCAAACATTACGGTCAGGTCCACGTCCATCACGTACTACCCTAATATCAATGTCTGCACCCTAAAAAGTTTATATCATACATGTTAAAGGTATTCTGCAGCACGCAAGCATACATTTTCAGTCTTCAAAGACCAAATCAGTGTAAATAACAACAAAAGAAGTCACCCAAAGCAGAAGAAAGAGAAGCACACCATGGTCATTGCTCCAAAATGGGCAGCAGCAACAAGAATGCTTCCAGTTCCAACAAAAGGGTCAAATACCAGTTTCCCTTGTGTAGCTAGTGCTTGGTTGGCCATTAGAAAAGCCATTTCAGCATCCATGGCTGTTGGCCCAAGATAAGTGCGGCTTTTCAACTGATATGTAGGTATAAGCTTCCTATCAGCACCGCCAATTTCACGACCAAAGAAAATTCGCTTTTGGACAATTGGAGGGAGGCCATTATTAGATCCATAATCATCAGTTTCCATTAGCCAGAAGTTGTGATCAGGATTTTTTAACTTAACTTGTCCCTGCAAATAAAATGACAGAGAAAGGATACAATTTTGTTAGAGAGACTATAGTCGTCATAAATTGCTTGACTTCATAAAGGTACAAAGCAAACAAATCTTTAGAAATCCCTTCATGCTAGCTCAAAATGGGAACCATCGTGGGGCAGAGTGAAATTGGTAAGGGTCACGTACAGACAGATAAAGTAGTTTTAAAACTTTAGGGAAATAATGATTAAAAATATGGTTGATATTAAATAACGTAAAAATTGAATCTTCTCACAGAAGCTGCAGTATAGTTTTCATAAACCAGATTAGATAATATCATCTTTTACAAAATGGCAGTGCCATCAATGACTCAAAGTTGTGTTTTTAAAAAGTTAACAATAATATATCAAATCATCAATGAAGCAGCTAGCAGCCAGATGCCATGTTACAACAAAAAGTCTTCTCACGCGGGATACTACTAAACAAACAAGCTCTTAAAAAAGTGAGTCTCCCATAAGTTCAGTCTTCCTACCTCAAAGAAACTCAACCAACACTAGACATATAGGAATATGAAGAAACTGTACTCTTTTAAGGAAGGAAAAACAAATCACTGAACCAAAAGATTACAACAAAATTTTGATGCAAACACAATAAAATTAAAGAAGACTCACCTTGAAAGGAATATACGAAAGTCCTTGAATAAGTTCCTTCTGCTCCTGGAGGCTAATGACCTTCCCAAAGCTATCAACGGTAATCTTGAAAGTGCTATTAGAATCTAAGTATGGCAACTTCCTGTCGTCTGGATATTGCAAGATGGAGTCCTTCAATTCCTCATAATTATCTCCTTCTCCCCACAGCTCATACATTCCCTTTACAAGTATACCTATAATTTCCGGAAAAAAATAAAAGTCAAACCAAACCCACATAAGCTATTCACAGCACAAAATTAAACCTTATGAAACTCATTAAAACAACGGGAACAGAGGTGAAAACAGAAAACCCACTTCGATTGGCAATGTTTCGAGCAACGTCTTCTGATGGAAAATCGACGAAATGGAAAGGAGAATCTTGGTGGTGGTGTAGAGGAAGCCTCCACTGCAAAGATTCGTTTTGGCAGCAAAACTCGTCGCCATTTTGGTTCTCCCTAAAAACTTCAAAAAGCTCTGCAAGTGATTCCACTTCGGGTTTTCTGTAATCCAATAATCTGTGATAGAATACACACAAATACCACATGGTTTTTCTGTGTTGCCTTCGTTTATCAAGCACTTCCTGAAAGAGCTCGAAGCGAAGAAGTGGAATGTGAAGTGTGAACAGAGCCCAAGAAGTGAAATAGGAAAGGAACTTCCAAAACCCAAAACCCTGAACTTTTAAGGGAAAATCCCTATAAACTACCTTCGAAATAGCAAAATTCCATTTCAGTGCAGCAAAATCCAAAAACCCGAATCAGTTATGTGTCAGTACGGATGAACAGTGCAAGAAGTGCCAAAAGACGATTTTGCCCTTCAGCCCTCATTCTCGCCACTTTCAGAATAACAACATGAGCCTCTTAATTAACAACTTCGGATTCTTGATTAACAACTCTACTTTATTTTTTCACATATTCTCATCTCCAAAATATAGTGTTGTTAATATAAAATACGATGTTGTTAATAAAGAAAGAGGTGTTGTTATTGGCCCTGAAACTTAAATTACGAAGTTGTGAAATAAGAAATGAGAGTTGTTAATGTAGAATATGATATTGTTAATAACAAGACCGATGTTGTTATTGTGAAAGTAAAAAAGATGAAACTTGAGTTGTTAATAGAGAATATGAAGTTGTTAATTAAGAGGCTTGTGTTGTTATTCTGAAAGTGGCGAGAATGAGGGCTGAAGGGCAAAATCGTCTTTTGACACCCCCTGCACTATTCATCCGTACTAACACATGACTGATTCAGGTTTTTGGATTTCGCTGCACTGAAATAAAATTTTGCTATTTTAAAGATATTTTATAGGGATTTTCTCAACTTTTAACCGTCCATTTTATGTCACATTTATATAATTATAATAGGGGAAATTGCTTGACAAGTTTTTTTACCTAAAATGACCTAAGTTTATTTTTAGGACCTGGGTCTTTGAGGGTGCATATGAATAAAAATGAAATGACGAAAATGCCAATACCACATTGTCACACCTCGCTTATGCTCATATATCCTCTTCCTTTCCCTTAAATCACAGCAAACTGACCATTTTCCATATATCGTCGGTTGCCGCTCACCTACCCACCCTCTTCCCTCACATTGTTGGTTGTTGCTTATGTTCTCTTTGCTCATTTTGCTCATGATTTACAAACTCAAAAGCTTCGTCTTGCTTGTGTTCTTGCATACTTGAAGACCAAAGCTTCTCAATGCTTGCCTACTCTATCAGATCTTCTCCTTGCTTGTCATCTCCTTTGTACTTCTAAGACTTTGTCTTTGCTTGAAGCTCTCATCCTGTTGTGACTAAATTTCATTGTCTAGTTAAATATTTTTGCAATCATCTTCTATGTGTTCCACAAACTCATCCTCGTCTTTTCTTCAATTTTGTTGCTATCCATACTGATCCTTATCTCTCTTGTTGTTTTCAAAAATTCAAATGATTCATTCATATATCTTATTCATGAGTTCTTTGTTTGGATTTAAGGCATCACTGATGTGCAAATTATATTTTATGCAAACCATCTTTTCGTATATGCAAACGATCTTCCCTTTATGTAATCAATCTTCTTTAAAGCAAGTTATCTTCCCTTTGTGTAATTTAACTTCCCTTATATGCCATCCATCTTCCTTTATGTGAAAAATTAGTCCCTATTTGCAAATTATGCTTCGTGCAAACCATCTTCCCTTATGTGCAAACTTTATTCTCCTTATGTAATTCATCTTTCTTAATGCAAACTAGCTTCCCTTAGTACAACTTAACCCTCCTTATATGCAATCCATCTTCTTTTATGCAACTTAACTTTCCTTATGTGCAGCCGATCTTGTACTGTGTGCAAAATTAAGCTTCTGATGTGTAAATTATGTTTTTGTGCAAACAATATTTCCTTAGTACAAACAGTCTTCAATTATGTACAAACAATCTTCCTTTTAAGCAATTCATCTTTCTTAGTGCAAACCATCTTTCGATCCCTTTTTGTAAATTGACTTCCCATATATGCAATCTACCTTCCCCATGTTCAATATGTTTTGTGCAACTCATTTTCCCTTTATGCAAACAATCTTCCCTTGTGTGCAAAATTAGTCACTGATATTTTCATTAAGGTTAATTGTGTCATTCTCCTATTACAATTATTTATAGAGAAGGCCCTCACATCTTTATATTATTTTAGGTCCCATTTCACAAATGAATTTTCAAATAGAGATTGATGAGCAATTTTCCCATTATAATAATAAATTATATGATATTTTAAAGGAAAAAAACAAATAAATACCATTTGAACTTAAAAAAACCCAAAAAATATGTTAACACATGTAAAGGACAGAAAGGTGATGTGATAGGAATTTGAGATATTAAAGTTTGTGTGTTTTTGCCAAAATGCTAATCAAGTGATTGTCGGAGCTCCAATGATAACTTTAGTAATGTGATTAACTACTTTAGTTTAGAGATCAACAACTTAAGCTTCCCAAGTTGTCAATGTGTATACCTGAGTTGATAAATACTATTCTTAAGTTGTCAACGATGCCTAATGCCTGATAGGGACCTATCGGGCGTCGTTGACAACTTGAGTATACGCAATGACAACTTGAGTATAGCAATTAGCAATTAGCTTAAGTTGGCAATCTTTATACCTAATTTGTTAATTACTTATACCTAAGTTGTCAGCAACACCTAATAAGGGTAGTTACTAATTGTGATATTCAAGTTATTATTGTTTATACTCAAGCTGTCAACAAGGGGCTTTCTCTCCCTTTATGTCTTCCTTCACCTCCCTTCTTCAACCTTCTTCTTCTCTTTTATACCAACAGTTGATGAACTCCAACACAAGAAAAAACCAAACCAAAGAGACTCTCAAAACAAAAAGTAAGGCACATAATTCAGCTATTAAAGAACTCACCCAAGAAGAGAAAATCAACTAATGCTAATCAGTCCCATCTCCATCAGAGGTGATAAACAATCTCATCTAATATTTTTGCTTTTCCTCACTCCTTTCCTCACCTTTCAATAAGAAAAAAAACCTAGAAAAATTAATGATGTGTAGCTTAAACCCAAAAAATTAATCGTTGATCTCTTGATCTCCTTGGAACCTTTTTTTTATTTCTCCTCCTTCTCTTTTGCTACTAAATCGAAATCAAGCATGTACAGGTGGAGAGAGAAGACAAAAGGGGAATGAGAGTAGGGGAAGACACTAAGAACAGAGAGGGAGAAGGGATGAGCGTTTATTGCCACCGCAATAAAAAATCTCACATTCACCATTACAATCCGCCATAACCATCGCCAGAGGTCACACAACACCACCATCAACCTCCATCTTTCTCTTCATCTTCTTCTCCCTACTTTGTCGGCTTTATCATCAGAACTAATGGCTTTCAATGGCTGTTTGGTGATCCTCATCACTACCATCCTTTATCTTACCATCGTCATCCTCTATCATCATCAACAACCCCATCGTCCTCTTCATTCTCATCACTACTAACAAAAATTAGGGTTGGAGGGAAGGCTATGATTTTCCAATGGATAAGGGAGAGAAGGAAATAGAAGAGGGAGACGATCTTTGACTTCACCTCCACTGCCACCATTGATTTCGCCACCATTGTCGTTGATTTCTCTCTCCACCATTGCCATCTTTATCATATTTTACTTGTGTATGTCTTTTTTTTACCACAATCACCATCTCCATCGATCCTTTAATCACCTTCAAAAGGCGAAAATCTCCTTCATTAGGCTCATCAATCCGGTCATTGGATGCCGAATAAGAGGCAATGAGCGATGGAGGGGGTGGTAGAGGTGGACACCGATGAGGGAGGAAATAGAGAGAAAGAGAGAGAAGAAATAGTCAAAAATAGAGAGGAGGACATTTAAGTCTTTTCCTTCAAATTTTGATGTCGCATATTCCTACTAGATTACATATTTGTTCTTTTGCTAATTTTGTAGACATTTTGATGTTTTACAAGGTCAAATGGTATTTATTTGTCTTTTCTCCTATTTTAAACTTATTTTTAAATTTAATATTTATTTGGTTTGGTTTTATTGAAAATAAACATGTTAAGTAATAACTTTTTTATATGAGATTACAGCTGATGATTAAAGAACCCTGAACTTAGAACAACAAATGTGAGGAATAAAAGTGCGGCATGAGTTCAAGCCTATGGGATTGAGAATTGCAAGTCTAGTTTTAAGGGTGAGGCCGAGGGAGTATGTTAAAGGGTACTTTTCTAGGGTTATTATTTAAGAGTTCTAATGCTTTAATGGTTATTAAAAAGGGAGAATTGCTAAAAAAGACCTTACTAGCAACTTATTTGTCAAATGGGACCTGGGAAGATTATCTGCAACGGAAGGAAGATTATCTGCACACGGAGGGAAGATATCTGCACACGCAGGAAAGATCTCTGCACACGTATAGGGAAGAAGTTTGAACACAGGGAAGATCGTCTGCACACCAGGGAAGATATTCTGCACATGTGGAAGATGATCTGCACGTGAAGGTCTCATTTGACAAATAAGTTGTTGGTGAGGTCTTTTTTCACAATTTTCCCTATTAAAAAACCTCCGGAATAAAAAGCCTTGTTTTGTGGGGATTGATTTATAATCCTATTAAAAACATAAAAGTGAATTTTAAATTATAAGGATGAATTTTAATTTCAAGACCAATAAATTTACAAAGAAATAAAAAAATAAATGGAAAAATATTATATATTATAAGTGTGTATTTAATCATGTATGATATTTTGACGAATTAATTTGATATGATTCAACTAATAAAATCTAATGTAATGAATATTATATGATTATACTATTATAAAAAAAAATTTTATATATATATATATATATATATATATATATATATATATATATATATATATATATATATATATATATATATATATATATATATATATATATATATATATATAATTAGATATAATCCCTCAATTGCTTCTCATATAGCCATACTCCATTACCCTAAAAGCAAAGTTTAAAGTTAACTAAACATATTCATATGCAAATATAAATATTTTTAATTAAATGATACTATTTTGATTAAGACTAGTCTAACCCCGATCCGACTAATTGATCATTGAACTACTACCTCAACTAGTTCAGTGCTGGGTCCAGTCCAGTTTTTTGTTCCTTGGTATATAATGAGATACACAATGATTTATTAGCCACAAGCACATAGGAAATATATAGGTTTAATATAATATTTGGTCTTTTAAGTTTTTTCTCATTTTTGAGACAGAAATTGAGCGATTGCCAAAGGGGGAGGATGGATGAAGAGAAGTTAAAGGAGGCTAAAGTGATTATGCAACAAATTGAGGAGGCATGGAGCAAGGAGGAATTATATTGGTGGCAATGCTCAAGAATAAAATGGTTAAACCAAGGAGATAAGAACACAAGGTTTTTCCATAATAGTGTAATTCAGAGAAGACAAAGAAATAAGATCCTAAGATTGAAGGGTGAAGGTGGTAGGTGGATTGAGGATAGAAAGCAGTATTGATAAATGCTTAAGTGAGTTTTATCATGATCTATTTACTCCTACTAGAAACAGATCACTAGATCAAGCTTTGTTCTATGTGAAACCTGTGATTAAAGCATAGGATAATGCTTTATTGATGAGTAGGGTTATTGTATAGGAACTAGAAGAAGCAGTTTTCTAGCTAGGGGCAAATAAGGCACTAGGGACAGATGGATTTTCAGCATTGTTCTATCAATTTGCATGGAAGGAGGTCAACAAGGAGGTATGTGGAATGGTTTCTGAGTTCTTTGATAGAAATACTGGTTTAGGTGGAGTAAACAATACTAATATAGGCCTTTTACCGAAAGTTGGTAAGCCAAAAGGGGTTAATCAATTCAGACCTATTGGTTTATGCAATGTATCGTACAAAATCATTGCAAAAATTCTGACAAATAGGATGAAATGATTGATGGATAGAATCATAACACGTAACTAGAGAGCTTTCATAGCAGGGAGGATGATTCAAGATAATATAGCATTAACTCATTATTTGAAGAATAAGAAAACTGGAAATAAAAGAGAGCCAATGTGAAAATTGACATGAATAAGGCTTACGATAGGGTGGAGCGGGATTTTGTCAAAGATGTCTTGTTAAAAATGGGTTTTTGTAGTGAATGGGCAAGTTGGGTTATGGATTGACAAGAATGTGTTACCTCTGTGAGCTTTAACCTTCATATTGGTGGAATGATAGGACAATGGATACTTTTATACCTGGTAGAGGAGTGAGGCAAGCAGATCCTCTATCTCCATACCTATTCATCTTGACAGCAAAGGTTTTGTCTTTAATAATTCAGTATAACTTTGAACATAAAGATTTGAAGGGGATAAAACTTGCTAGAATGGCTCCATTTTTGACTAATAATTCAGTATTACTAGGAACATAAGGAATTGAAGAGGATAAAACTTGCTAGAAGGGCTCCATTTTTTACTCACTATTTTTGTTTTGCCAATGATGCAATCTTGTTCTAAAGAGCTGAAGAAGAGAATTGCTTGATTTTGAAAAATATTTCTGGATGTGTATTGTGCTGCTTCAAGGCAGCAAGTTAACTTTGACAAATCTAGCATTTTCTTTTCTGCCCATACCCCTAAAAATTTGAAAGCGAGGATTGCTAGATGCTTGGGAATTGGATTTTCTGATAGAGCAGGGAAGTATTTGGGCTTGCCAGTCATTTGGGGAGATCAAAAGCAGCTACATTGGCTTTTGTGAAGGACAAGATTGGTTTGAAGTTGCAAGGTTGGAAGCAGAAGTTGTTAACATTTGCAGGTAGGGAGGTATTGATAAACTAGGCAAAGAAAAAGGAAGGTATTGACAAAGGCAGTAGCAAATTCAATACCAACCTTTCCCATAACTTGCTTCCTTTTTTCTCTGGAAATAGATAGACTAATTTCAGGCTTTTGGTGGGGAATGTAACATCCCAAATTGTCATTCATAAGACTTGGATAATCTTATGAAGGAAATATTTAGTGGTAAATATAATTTAGTTAATAATGGTTTAAATAAGGAAGATAGATCTAAAATAAATTAAAACATTAAAGTTAAATGAAGTCTAGTAAAAATATGTATAATTAAGTAATTATTATTATTGAATTTTTTTAGAAAAGATAAAATAATAAAGCTAGTAGAGGTTACATGAGAGTATTTAATTTTAATTTTAATTATTTGTGTATCAGTAAATAAATAATAAAATACAAGAGACTAATAAGTCTCACATCGACTAAATAAGGATAAGAGGGAGTTCTTAGAGCTGCTATATAGGAGTAGTGAGGTGGACTCAAGGTGCAAATTTTCTATTTTTACACATAACTGGGGCAACCTGGGTAAAATGCCATTTGCATTTCGTTAACCGTTGGATTAGGCTAAAATTTGGCCGGTCTATCATAGACTTCCAATCCATCAATTTCAATGGTTGCATTAGAAATTACTGGCGTGGGTTACAATTTACAAAGCCCAAAAGATGAATGAATTTTTGGAGCGTGGAGAACAAACCCTAAAGAAAAAATCAACATTTTCAACTAAGTCCATTGTTGGATTGTAACCAATGTTGTGAGCTTGTTCAAGACACCCTATTCAAAAAAACCAATGGTGGGATCTTTAATTTGATGCCTAGGGTAAGAGTAATTTATCACTCATTGAATCTGTTATTTGAAAAATAAGAATTATATAATAGATTTAGGAGTTTTTATAGGTTCTAAAGGTTACAATCCCAAATTAAGATTATAGAAACGTTGGACAAGGCTAGTCTAATGCACCGATGATCCCAATTCTCAAATCTAATATGGTTCTAATATAACATTTCCTATTCATAGGAAATTCTGAGCAACTCGATGGAGGAGAAATTATAAACATCTTTGATGCGGTTTGATAAAGGAACTTTTAAGCCCTTTTGCTTGTTGCGAAATGCCCTATTCTCCTGCCTGCTAGAATTGGATTTTTTCTCGACATTCCCCCTTCAAAGGTGTATTTGTTCCCTTTCACTACCTGAGCTCTTCTTCAAAAATCGGCCATCGCGAAAGCGTATGCTTCCCTTTTTTGAGTTCTTGATAATGGGGGCCAAGCTATATAATAACGAGGGTTTGGTGATCTGCTTCGATGGAGGGAGAATGTCTGCCACAAAGTGTGCTTTATTCAAAAAGGGATATGATATGGGGCCTTGCTGGGGAATTTCTCCCCTAACTTTCTTCAGTCTAGTTAAAGGGGTGAGTGCATAGTTTAGTAAGGATAGTTGCTTTTCTGAGGGGGCTCCCTCATCCATTTCTAAGCCAAAAAAAGGTGATTAGATCTTGTCTTCTCAGCTAAACAACCTTCTTCTTTCTTCTAACCTTGACCGCCTCTCTTGAATTGAATTTCCATTCTTTGAAATCCCCCTTTTCTATGAAGGCAGTTGAGGGAAGTGGGTGAGGGTGTGCTTTGCTAAGGCTTAGGGAGAAAAATCGAGTCAAACTGTGAAACGTATTGGCAAGTTCTTCACACAATCCAACCTTGCCATTGTGAAGAAAATCATCTTGCTCTGGTCCTTTAGCACGTATTAGTGTCCTTTTTTCTCAACATGGCTATAAAGGAGCTCCTCAATCTAGGTGTTACAAGTGTAAATTATCCATTAAATAGTACAAGTGTATGCTGTCATAAACAAGTAATATAGAAGTGAGTAGAGTATCGTTTCCATGAGAATTGACAACTAAGTACTAAAATGGGTAATTTGAATTCTATTTAGTCGATTGATTGGTGATTGAGAGAACAAAATAAAATGATTAAATATGAGTGCAAATGATATGAAAGCAACTATAAGAAAAAGCCCTAAGGATCATGTTTCACTTAAACAAATTCTGAATTGAATCACTTATCTGTTCTAGCCCAATTTATTCCACAAGATTGACTGTCGAGTTCCCCTAATTTAATTACTAGCCTCTTCCAAGGTCAAGTAATTCTATAATTAATTGCTAATCTAATATATTCCTATATGAATTTAAGCAATTAATTATGCATTAAGATTTATGAAACTCAGTAAGACTACACAACTCATATGAATATATTCTTATTTCATATGCAAGTCATGGTTTTGATTATAGGATATATACACATACATTTCCTTCTGGTCTCAACATATATATTGAAATCATTCCAATCAATCAAAAGCATTAAGAATAATAATTAAAACTCAATCATGAAGGAGAAATTCAAACTAGATTTAATAAGTTAAGATTTAATCCGTCATTAGTAAGCTACGTCATCACCTTAGGAAAATGAAAGTTTAGCACATAATGAAATTAAAAACAAAAATAGAATAAATTGGGAACTTCATAAACATTGCAATAAACTTAATTATTAAATTCTAAAACATAAAAATTACAACCACAAGATACATGAAAATAGAAAAATAGCCTTCCATGTAGGAGGTATGTAAGGATTAAATACAATGCATGAAACTACTCTAAGATGGTGTATATGGAGAAGAGAGGAAAGTAATGGATATAAAAAATGGTTGTCTAAAATGTGAAGGAGAGGGTGGCTATATACAGGGAAGAATGAAGTAGGGTAGATGAAATGTGGTAGATGAAGTAGTAGATAAAATGTGGTAGATGAAGTAGTAGGTGAAAAGGAAGATGAAGTGGTAGATGTAAAGGAAGATGATGTGGTAAATGAAATGTAGTAGATGGAATGGTTGATGGAATGGTAGATGATTCCCACTCTCAACTTCCAAGCAAAATTCAAAACCCTTAGAGATAGAATTGAGTTTTGGTCCCAACATAAAAGCTGTAGATCTCTTTTTTACCTTTTTATCCATATAAAGAATGTCCCAATCTAACATCTAGAGCTCCAGATATTATCTGAAAACTAAAAGAGGGTCTAATTTAGTATTTTTCAAAAAATTCTATTTTATGCCAAAATCATTATTTATTTATTAAGTACACCCAAATTTATTAAATTGAGCTCAAATATCAATCATAAAATCATCATATAAGGGAAAATAAATATGCAAATATTTTACTTATCACTAGGGATGGAAGTAAGTCAACCTCCTGTTCTCCTCTGTGTAGGGGAAGTAAAGACTTGTATCAGCACTAGGTGAAAAAATGTTTCACTTGGGATAAAAATCATCAATCCCATGAATAACTCAGAAGAGCCCTGTAAGAAATGAAAGCTTTGTGACTCTCGTCTTATCTAAGAGTGACCTTGCTTCCAGCAATTTCTTGAAAGGTACTGGTGATGATGAATTCTGTATGATTCATCATGGCAATGAGATTAGCAGTTAATTGGTAGGATAACTCTTCCAAACTTTGTTAGACACTAGAGCACCTTGACGTCTTTATTTGACTTTTGCAGGATTATATTCATAAATAATGTTATCACTACATTTGACGCTTCCTTTATCGCTTTATGTGAGGAGTTAAGGGCAATGAAAGTCTCTGTATCATATTCTCCCTCTATAAAGCGGTTATTGCCTCTTGATTGCTTCTTTCATGCAGTCATATAGTCTTTCCTTTCTAATAGCAATGGTACTAATTAAACTCAAGCTTTAGTCCCCTATTTCCTATATTCGATCCAAGCATCCGAATCCGAAGTCAGTCTTGGAGCTAGTAGGGGCGGGCATAACAACTTATTGTAGGTCATAGTGATAGTCCCTTTCATTTAATAGGCGATCCATCATTGGAGCTATTGAGATTTTCTTTTCTTACAAGATAGTTTTCATCAATTTCATTCCATAGTCTGCTTTTGGAATTTCTCTGAGAAACCCTTAAGGGAAGTGATCCTATGTAGAGTGATATTAGCAAAGCAAATTCTTTACTTGCCTAAATCCTTTTATCCCTTCTACAACTCCTGGACTATACGTGTAATTACTAAACCAAGGTGAGTTTGATGCTTTGGGTTTGTGAAGTAAGCTCATTTATTCTGACGAAGAGAAGTTCAACTAGTGGTTTATACCTCAAAGGAAATGTAGGTTACCTATAATCTCGGGACATAATCTGGTGAGATTACTTTAGTATTTGAGCGTTGCCTGTGTTAACCTCCTTTCCTTTACTGCCTAAATGGGCATTCTTGTTTCTTGTCTTTGTCACGATCAATAGAAAATATTGAGCTCCATCTATGCCAACCAAAAGCTCATAGAAATGAATTCAAACTACTTACTAGGAGAGGTATATGGGAAGAAGAGTAATTCCAATGTTTCCTATAGTGAAAAATTCTATTGGGAGATTCTAACCAAAAGTAGAAAGGGGGTTCTACCTATGGATCAACTAATGTAGTTCAGATACTAAAGTAATCTCACCAGATTACATCTTGAGACAATAAGCGACCTATATTTTCTTTGAGCTATAAACTACTGGTTGAACTTCTCTTCGTCAGAATAAGTGAGCTCACGTCACAAACCTAAAGCATCAGACTCACCTTGGTTTAGCAATTACCATACAATTCAGTATTGCTAAAAGACTTTGCAATAATTAAGTTTATCATTACTCTGAGCTTTAGGATAAGGATTTTCCTTGGTTGAAACTTAAAGAATATCAGGTAATATGGTCTTATCTATCTTATTTATCGGTACTACTCGTGGGTTTTTCTGAAATAGTCCACAAGCCTAGAATGAATAGAACTGGTATGAACCTTGCTATTTTATGACCAATAACGCCTTGGGAACCTTTGTGTGAATTGTACGACTAGATAGATTGATTTGTTGAATCATTAGAGACAACTATAGGTCTGGATGCATAAACTGACTGTTTTTGGTATCTTTGTGATTCATGCCTCGTAAGTATCCCTGTATGGGCAATTGAACTACTAGTGCAATGTGTTTCTGAGTATGAACTTGACGAATATATGTGTTGTATGCGTGTCATGAAGTGAGATTCTATATTGCTCATACATTGTTGATTAACTGGATAAAGAATATATGCATGTGCTGGAACATGGTGATTCTATGTTATAACTAAAATGCATGAGTATGAGAATATTAAAACCCCTTGAGATAATGTTAGTGAATGGGGTGTGATTAATAAAAAACTGAATACCATGTGGCAGGTTGCTAGTTTGATTATTGTGCACTATTAGCTGGCATCTATTTTACTGGCTAGTATTCCCTGATATGACACTCCAGGGGATTTTGGGCAGTATTCCCAAGGCCTGGGCAATATTCCTAAGGGCAATAACCCTATCGAAGGAACCCATGGTCCCTTGTGTTTTACATCACGCTTAGGAGAGCTTGTGAGAGTAACCCAGTAACATGGAAAGTGCTTAGCCTGAGTTCAATAGGAGGAAATAAGGAGAATATAAGGATGGTTAGGGGTTAATGAAAAATAAAGAGTAATAATGTATAATGGCATTTTGTAAAACAATATGTTGTGTTGTGAGTAAATGTTCTTTGAGAATATAATGGATATGATTATGTTCTTGATTAGTATATCAACTTCCCTCATACTTATTATATTTTTTTTTGCCTTTCTACCTTATATATTTGCTTGACATATTTGTATGTTAGTTCCAAATGGCCTCCCACGGGTGGTGCCGGTAGGTAAAGTAGGTAGTGATTTCATAACTGAGACAGTGGTCTCATCTTGTTACTTCTCACATTTTTTGTCAAGTGAGAGCTTAAGGGTAAGAGCAACTAAGAAGACATATGATGATGTGGCTACCCTAATGAGTAGTTAGCAATTATTGCGTATTTCATTTTTATTTCCATATTTAGGGAATTTTGCCTATTATATCATGCTGAATGTGAATTTACTTAGAATATATAATTACACTCTTTTGATAGACGATTGAGGACTTGGGATGTGTATTTACTTAATTTGGATTGTTAATTTAAGGAACTCATTTTGAGGTTATTTTTGAAGAAATTTTTGAAAATCATGTTAAGCTTAGGGTTAATTAGATATGGTGTTATAGGGACAAAAAGGGGGCGAGGGCGCAATTCACTGGAAAAATTGGAGATTGATGACAAGAAAAAAAGAGGGATGGAGGTATGGGATTTCGATATCTATTGTGTTTTAATAAAGCTCTTCTTGTTAAAACCATTTGGAGACTATTGCAGAGACTAAATGAGCTTTGGTGTTAGACCTTAAGAGGGATCTACTTTCCTGATGGTGATTTTGTAAGATCTAAGAAAGGGAGGAGGGCAACTTGGGGGTGGTCAAGCTTACTAGAAGGCTGAGACTTACTGCACAAAGAACTTTGTTGGAAATTAGGTAACGGAAAAAGGGTATGTATTTGGTCCGATGAGTTGATTCCAGGTCTTGTAAAACTTAAATTGAATCTTGAAAGATGAAGATAAGAAGATGAAGGTGTCAAACCTGATAGTGGAAGGTAGGTAGGATCTGTGTAGCATTGATTACATAATTACTTAAGAGGAAAAAGATTTGATCTTGAAAATCCCAATGATAGTAAATGTCAGGGATGATTGTGCTATATGGAAGGTATGTAGGGATGCAGGTTACACAGTGAAATCAAGGTATATGGTGGCTAAATCTCTAGAGGATGAGGAAAAAATTAGAGATCCAAGTACATCAGTAAGAACTTCTAAATTGCTTTGGAAATGTATTTGGAATATATTTGTCCCTCATAAAGTGCAACATTTCTTGTGGAGAGTTAGGGTAAGAGCAGTGGCTATTAAAGAAGCATTGTTTAATAGATATTGCTCCAAGGACCCAATATGTCCAATATGTGGATCTGAAAAGGAAACCATTGAATACATGCTTTTCATATCTCCTTAGGCTAAGCAATATAGTAAATGGATGATCAGGAGGTGTGAGGAATAGTTAGTGGAAATGCTGTAATCAAGAGGTTGAGATTGAAATGGATTATGAAGTGTTATTTCGTTTGTTGCATAAAGGTTTAGCATTGGGTTGTGAGTAGAGAAGTGCAAAAGTGCTAAAGGTAATCCTGGAGTTGAAGGAGTCAACGGAGGGTGTGATTTTTTCACTTGTTTCAAGACATGGAAACAAGGCTGCTGATTTCTTAACAGCATATACGATATGGGAGATGTACCAGATGAAATGGCTGGTCAATGTGCTATTTCCTTTATGCATTATTTTAGTCCATAACTATGAAGGTTGCAGGGAATCTGAGAGAGGAAAAGGTGGAGGATTTGATAAAAATGGTATAGGTTAACAAGTATTTACTATACAGAATTAATAAATAGTTATTGATTCTTTAGTGGTTTTATTTATTTATTTATTTTGTAGTGTGGTGGGTTTGTGTGATAAGTTGTATGGTAGGATTCTTGGAGTGTTTTTTGGCTTTGGTTGTTATTCTCATTTTGATTTTGATTTCTGAAGTTTCAAAATATAGGTTTTGGTCTTGTAAAAGGCAAAATGATATAGGTTTTTATTAAATTATATAGGGATGAGTGTTTTAAACGGAATGAGAACAAAACCTATGATTTGAAATTTAAGGGATCAAAATCAAAATAAGAGCAAATTTAAAGAATAAAAATTATAAGCTAAAGTATATTTTTGGTCTTTTAAATTTATATGAGGTTTAGTTTTAATTTCTTAAGTTTATAAAATATACTTTTAATTCTTAAAACTTAACATCATTAATGTTATTAACAAAAAATGCTAACTAGGCAAAGTTGAGTAGTGATTGTGGAATGCTAACAAAAAAAAGTTGGCCACTTGCAACATAACACCTCATTCAATTTTAATCCCTCGTCACATTTACTTAATTTATATTATTTTATTTTTTAAATAAAAATTTACTTCAAATAAATTATTTTAATTAAATTTTTTTAATCAGCTTTCTCTTTTCTTTCTTTATCATCAAACCCTAGCATTCTGTTGCAGGCTTGCGGTAGACAGTAGTGCCCCTCTTAAGTTTATTTAGGAGATTCACATAGCCTCTACTACATTCTGCTAATGAACTATTCTACAAAATTCCACCACACAAAATATCTTTTTATTATACATAACTTATCGTTGTCTCATTTAATTAACCCAAAGGTACAGAGAGCTAAGGCTGTGACTACGGTTAACTAAAACACACACACACACACACACACACACACACACATATAGAGGACTTCCTTATATATCAACATAGTCGAAATCCATTGAGGTGACTTCTAAATTGTAGTCAGATTGATGTAACCTGATTTAGGCCAATCCGCTCAACATAGCCAGAACTGACATTTGTTAGTGCAAGCGGTTCACCCAAGAGGGGGTGAATTGGGTGATTATAGAATAATTGAATAGTAAAAATTAATTAACAGAATTTAAAGCAAAGTTAAGAGCTAAGAAAGATATCACCAAAGTGTACACCATGAGTTATATTGATTCGGCCACAACTACTTTAACCTACGTCCAATCCTCAGAATTCCTCTCTGAGTTTTACTATATCTTCTAAGATTCAGTGGATTCTTGGTACCTCAGTATATAATGAGTTCCTTCACTGGACGCTCGCTCCCTCTTACACGATGTAATTCAAACCCCAACTCAAGCTTCCTCAACCTTAAGTTGTTTCAATAGAATGTATTGAGTTTGTAATGATATTCTCTCTCAAAGAGTAAACGAGTAATCAATGAAGTACAAAATAAAGAAAGAATAAAGAACAGAGCAAGAGAATGTTTTTCGTAAGCTAATTGTATGTTGTTGTTCCTTCTCACTTGAATGCTTCAGTATTATATAAAAGATATTAGAGAGCCTTTGAGAGTATTCAAATGTTTTCCTGTTGCAGAATGATCATTACTTTGACTATCGAGGATGTTTCTGCCGTTTTTTCGCTGTTCCATATATAACGCTCCTTTGAACAAGAGTTTGAAATAGATCCATTGGTTTACACCTGTAACTTACTCAAACAAAAGGTTAATATAATATAAGGATTTAGGTGTAATAGTGTATCAATTGTTTTGTCGTATTCTATGAACGATAAAGGCATTTTTCAAAATTCATTGCAAGTAATCTGATGTATTTCTACATCACTTGAGTGCAACAACAATTCACTCTAGTGATCTGCCTCAATCTTAATTGTCACTCAAGTGGTATTATTTTTATTCACTTGAGTGATCTGTTCTTCAAAGATATTCACTTGAGTGAATATTAACTGGTCACTCGAGTGGCCTGTTCTTCAAAGATATTCACTCGAGTGAGTATTAACTGGTCACTCGAGTGGCTTGCCATTTCACTGAAGTTTTCTGCTATTTCCTTCATATCACTCGAGTGATATGTTATCATATCACTACTTCACTCGAATGTTTACCTTTCATTTCAGTGCATCATCTTTCCTTACAATAAATCCTGCAACTATGATCCAAGGACTATTATAAATAATATGGAATTTATCATGAGTCTTAATATACCAAGTTTTGTTATCATCGAAACATTACGGGATCTAACAACATTAAGATAAGAAGTCATGCAAGTACTAACTCCTCTTTCTTCTTTCCGTATCTTTACCTTTGAAGATGAAGATGAAGATGAAAAAGGGTGTTGCTCACTGCCCACTGCCCACTGCTCACTGTTGAGTAGAAGGTTAGAGTTTAACGATGAAGAAAGAAAAGAAAAAGTGGATGAAGAAATTAATTAAAATAATGGGAAGAATTGCATTTAGATCCTGGGAAAGAAAAAATACGACCAAATGGTCCCTTGAAATCTTAAAATTGTATTTAAGTCTTGTGAGTTTTTGTTGCAATAAATTCTAATTCCATTGATAAGTCCATGAGCACTTACTCTGACAAGTCCATGAGCATCCATTAATAAGTTAATGGACATTTAACAATTGAAATTTATTACAAACAAGTCCCATGAGGCTTCAATGCACTTTTGATATTTCAAGGAACTATTTTATCATATTTTTCCTTGTTCGGGAAATTTTTCGTAAAATAGTTTATTTAAATTATAGTTTTATTTAAAAAAAATAATGTAAATAATTGAATTTCACTTGGGATTAAAATTAAATGATATGTTATGTTATAACTTATAAGTGGCCAGGTTGCTTTATCAACATTACATTGTCAATAGTTAACTTTGCCTAGTCAGTATTTTTCATTAGTAAAATTAATATGTTAAGTTTTAAGGATTAAAAGTACATTTTATAAATTTAAAAAATGACAGAAAATTTTTTTTGAAATTGTAAAATTCTAAATAAGGTATTTCTCAAAAAATGAGTTGTGAATTATTTATCAAGTTTTATAATTATTTTATCAACTCTTGATAATAAAACTGATTTGAAATTTTATAATTTTAAAGTTTTTTTTTATGTTTTTCTCTTATAAATTTAAGGGACTGAAATTAAACCTAATGTAAATTTAAAAGAACAAAAAATATATTTTTGCGAACAATAGACGAGGATTAACCCTGCCCGGGACGCAAACGGCACAATAGAATCGGCACATGAGATATATTCGCACGCGTACAGCATAGCTGGTGCCGCCTGCCGCTTCCATTTTGTTATCGTCCCTCACCCTCACTGCGTTGCTTTTCCTCCCCGGCGAACCGACCCGAGACGTAATCGGAGAATAAATCACTCGCCTCCGGTAAGGGTTTTCCTTTTGATGCTTTCTATCCTCTAAGAGATTTTGTCCCTGTCAAGATTTTGGTTCTCCGGCATTTGTATGGTTCCGATTTGAATTGTATAGCTTGGGCATCGCCTTGGGTGTGAGTATTTTCTTTGAAAGCTTTTATTACAATTCTGTGGCTTTAATCGATTTTTTTTTCAATGAGATATGAAAATTGTGGTGTTTTGGATTCTCTGGCCCTAAAATTAAGAATATTCGAAGTTGTTAACTGATTTTGGTTAGTGATCCCATGTTGAAGGTCTTTACTATTTAGTTTCTTTCTTTTCAAGAGAAGTGCTCTAACAAACCTGGATAGGCTTTGGCACTAAAGTCCTTAATCTTAAACCTCTTGATGAATGAGCTTGTTAGAAGCTAGGTCCTTAATCTTAAACTAGTGGTGAATGGAATTTTTAGAAGTTAGAGGTCTATATAGTCAGAGTGTGAAGTAGAATTCATCATTTGCTTACTGGACTGTGTGGGATTGTTATCTCTGGATTACTAATTGAAAATTTTCTGTGGTGTTTTTATTCTCCTTCAAACTTAGCAGTTTAAAATGGCTGAAGTTGAAGAGTTTCGCTGCTTTGTTGGTGGCCTTTCATGGTCAACATCTGATAGAAAGTTAAAAGATTCATTTGAGAAGTTTGGAAAACTTATCGAAGCCAGGGTAACTTGTTCTATGTTATTTTATTTGCGTTATTATTATTGTACTCACTGATATTATTATTTTTTATGCTTAGAGGTTTGTTTATGCGGCCCATGTTCTTTTTGGTTTGGATTGGTCTCTAGCTGTCCTTCTGACAGGAGGATAAGTATACAATCTTCTCAATTTTGGATTTAAATTCACATCAAAGTTCAGTAAAAACTGGAAGAAAAGATTTTGACATGTTATAAGTGAAACTTTTCTTTCAAGTATCATATATGATTGGGTGTACTTGTTCGTTGTCTGTTTATATTTATCTTTCTTTTGGATGGTAATCTATTCTCAAGGTGTTATGCTTGTATTCTTTATTTAGGTGGCTGTCGACAAGGTCTCAGGTCGCTCTCGTGGTTTTGGATTTGTAACATTTGATGATCATAAAGCTATGGAAGATGCCATTGAGGCTATGAATGGGATGGATTTAGATGGTCGAACTATCACTGTTGATAAAGCCAAACCTCAACAAGGATCGGCTAGAGATGATGGTGATCGGTACCGAGAACATGGTCGGGATCGCAATCACAAACGAGACTATGGAGGTGGTCGAGGTTCTAATGGTGGTGAGTGCTTCAAGTGTGGCAAACCTGGTCATTTTGCTAGAGAGTGTCCCAGTGAAGAGGGAAGAGGTGGACGGTATGGTGGCAGAGAAAGTAGATATGGTAACACTGGTGGTGGGAGTCGCTATGGTCCTGATAGGAATTCCGACCGTTATTCAGGTGGGCGAAACAGGGATGCTGATAGGTATGGGGATTATGGAAATGATCGATACAATCGTAGTGATCGTGCTGGACCTTATGAGAGGCGAGGAACAGGAGCCTCTCGTTCTGGATAGAACTTTTTTTCCTCCCATCTCATTGAGGCGGGCAATTGCACTCTTCATATGTGGTTTATCATAGCCGTAATGAAATTGTAAATGTGATTCTGCAGCATGTGAACTTCTGGAGTTACTATTATCACTTCAATTCTCTTTCTTAATGACTATGTTCTCAGATTGTTTTATGGATCAATATCTTATATCAATGTTCTGATATGCAATGCACTGCACATGCATCATACTCTTATGTTCCTAAATACTGATGTTTATGTTAGTTTAAATCTTATGCATGATGTATTACAGTCGAATGCCCCCGTGTGCCATGTGCTGAGTATCTTGTGAGTTGTGACCTGCATGAGAAAGCATATGGCAGAGTTATTTTTGTTGTTGTTCTTCCTCTTCTTTTTTTACAATTTTCCAGCATCATATGGCTGGCAGAGTTATTACTGAGTTAGCAGAGTCAGCCTAGGAAGTATAGAAGAGTTGTGTGTTTTAGTATGGGTTTTTAGCTGACCATGGTGAAGTTTCATCTTTGGAGTTTGCTCCTGATTTGGAGAAATGTTTTAAATATAGAATACCGATTTGGTGTGTTGTTTTTAGGATCTGAATAACAAGTACTCAAGCGGGTAAATATGTTATTATTTGTTAGATTTCAGCTCTGGTTTGTAATCTTGGCAGATGCTTGACTAATCAGCATTGTCTTTTTGGATTCCTTTTTTTTTTTTTTTTTGCCCCTGTTGACGTGCAATGACAGTAGAATAAATGGGTCAACACCGTTTATGATGTATCTCTTTGCTAGAAGGCGTGTGATGACAGTAGCATAAATGGTCAACACCGTCTATGATGCATCTCTTTTGTTGTTAATTGCTTATGGATGTTGATGGAATTTACGTGGCTTCACTAACGGTGGTGAAACCCACCAACCATGTAATTAAACTAACATGCAACCCCCCTAATTATTTTCACCCCAAAACTCCACCTCTTCAAATTGCCAACCCTAACCTTGGATCAATTTAAAGATATTGTAAACCTCTTCACCCCCCCCCCCCCCTTTATTTTTTTTCCATCACAAAAACTTTTCCAACCCAGATTCCTTTCCCCATCCTTTTCAATGTAGTATTATGCAACTCATACACCTTTCACATGCCCCAAGTGACACCTTCGGGCTACCTTGAATAATCTGCCATTTAATACTAATTAATTCAATTTTTAAACTGTTATCATCAGTATACCTAAATGCAATTCCTTATAAGTGGTTGTGCCCATAACTAAACACCCTCCCTACTCATTTATTTAGTTGTAGTTGAATCTACATTGCGATTGCACATTTTCATTGCCACATGAGCCCTCCTGTAACACCCTAAATTTTGATTAAGGCTTAATGATAATTATTGAGGATAATTATTGGATTAAAGTTGAATTAATGTATATTGATGACAATATTATTTATATGTCATAATTGATGGAAAATTTAAAGGATGAAATTGTTGGGCAATTAGTTAGTGATTAATAGAGAAAATTAATTACTAGCTAAGAGAGAAATGAGAAGTGGGATTAAATGGCTAATGGAGAGGTTAAAGTAGCTAATTGGTGGTTTACCTTTATGGGAGCCAATGAAGAATTGACATGTGGCAAAGTGGGTGTGAGAGGAAGGTAAAGAAAAGTCAAATGAGATAAAAAATGTATTTCTCTCTCCTCTCTTCCCTCACTTGCGCAGAAAAAAAACTGAAATGGAGGGAGTATAATCATTTGTGCTTCTTCTTCACTCCACCTCCATCTCTCTCTCTCGTCCTCTCTCTCTTCCCTCTCCATTTCTATCGACATTTTTGCAGCAAAGAGGAAGAGGAAAAGCTTGCAAAAAGGTAGGGAAAATGGCTTCTATTGCTCAAACTCCCTTCTTTAATATTGATCCTTGAATGAAGAGCTTCATTTTGATGGTTGTAATGTGTTCATTGGTGTTAGTTTGTGACCTCAAGAGATTGTGAAAGTTGAAGAATCAAGAAATCTCTTTGGCAAAGTGAAAGAGGTGAGTGTTATCTCCCTTTTGATATATATATATTGTGGATATTGGTGAGCATTGATTTTTCTGGAAATTTATGCCCTATTTTCGAAAATTAGGGTCTTAGTGAGTTTGGCATGTTGTGATAATGGAAATGGTATATTGTGATGTCTTTTGGACAAAGGGATTGTTTTGAATCATTAAAAGTGAAGTTTGGGATCTTGGTGTTGGTTTTGGTGTATTGGTCAAAACAGGGCATGTGGTTAGAGTATCAATTTGGTCATTTTGAGGTTACCATTGTGTTCTTTGTGGAAAATTGTATGAGAATAAGCTTGGTTAATGATTTTGGAGTCATTCAACACTTTGGTAGAAAAGTTGGAAAATGTTGTCAATGTGAACTCTGTCTGGACAGTTTATTTGTGTGGACGTTTTGAGTGACCAAATGATTTCAGAAAATTGTGAAACTTTTCAGTCTTAAAGTTCACATCCCAAGCTTCAAAATGGACATATATTTTATGTCATTTCGTTTGGTATTCTAAGAGTTATGCTTTGCCAAAGTTTGGTACAAAAACAGAACTCTGTTTTGGAGTAATGTTGGGTTTTGGGTGATTCTGTATGTTTGTGATGATTTTAAGTTATAAGCCATATTTTTCCTTGAAAGAGGACTCAAATACCTTTCTTTTGGCTTTGGAATCACTCCGTTTCGAATTTTCTAGAATTAGTTATAGTTTTTCAAAGTTCAGCCCAGAGTCAGGAAATCTCTGGGCCGCGGCCCAAGAGTGGCGGACTGCGGCCCAAGCCTTTCTGACCTGTTTTGGGCCGCGGCCCAAGAGTGGTGGGCCGCAGCCCAAGACCTTCTGCCCACATTTGGGCCGCAGCCCAAGGAAGGGTGGGCCGCGGCCCAACCCTGTATTCCAGCACTTAGTGTTTTCGAAAAGGGATCTTCACCCTATTGTTTCCCAACCTTTTAGGGGTTTTATTAGAGGCATTTGTGGCTTCTTAAGGGTCATTATTGATAACCAAATCTAAGTGTTGAAGAGTTAATTGAGTATTGGAATAGAGAATAATGTTTCATCCTTAATTATGACTTTAGGATTTGATATCTGCCCGGAGCATAGAAGGCTTGTGCCTGCTCAAGGAAGGAAAGACAAAGGTAGTAACACTTTATCCTATATCATGTGTATTGCATTGCTTGTTTGCATTAGTCATCGATTGTAGTGAAAGTGAAGGGGACGTGGCGAAAGCCCGGACTCGAATATTGATAAAGTGAGGGGGCGTGGCGTAAGCCCGACCTCGTATATAGTGAAGGGAACGTGGCGAAAGCCCGGTCTCAAATATTGATTGCTGCATTGTGATATATGTGACTTGCTTTGTATATATGCATCATATAAATAAACTGTTGCTACTGGGATTCTCTAGAATCTCATTCTTTAAAACAACATTTTTAGACAGGGCAAGTGGATCGAAAAGCAAGCAAGTGGCAAAGGACGATTAGGACTGCCAGCGGTAGTCTTAGTTAAATATTTTGGTTTTACATTAAACTAGTTATCATTTTGGATCATTGTAAATATATTGTATAGATTATGGTACTATAGTTTTGTGTAATCCCCGGTATGGATATTGAGATGGGCAATGATGCCTTGTATAAACCATTGGATTAATGTTATTATCCCGGTTGAACGTCGGGAATTGTGCTTACTCTGATATTGTATATGTGACAGACCAAATAGGCCATTTGTTTTAATGAATGAAATGAATGGAAATCCATTTGTACAGGTGTTTTAAAAAGTTTTTAATTGTCCCGGATTTCTCATTCGATAATTAAATGTGCTTAAACGCTAATCTCGGCCTGATTATCGAAGGGGGTTACATTTGTGGTATCAGAGCAATGTTCCTGGCATTTGTAGGAATTGCTAGGATAGTTGCCCTAGTTATTTGCCTGAGTGTTAAGTGATTGTTGATAGTTGTTGTATACACATGAATATTCCTATTATTGATTGGTATATAAGTGTTTAAGGAATATGTGTATACTTCTATGGTGATTTCTGATTGGGTGAATCATTGTAGACTGAAGAGAACAATGGTTTGCCCTAGAAATAGACAACCGGATCCGGAGGTGGAAGAGCTCAATGATAATCCTCCTGATCCGATGCAAGAGATGATGACCTTGATAAGAGAGCAAAGAGACATGATCCGTGAGCTAAGGGAAGAGCTCAGGGAAGAAAGAGATAAGAGAAATGAGGAAAGGCTCCAGTCTACTCATGTAGAGACTAGAGAAGAGACAACTGAGGGATCGCATAGACCTCCAGAGTCCCCACCTCATATTGAGCATAATCAAGGGTCACATGGGGTGCCGGCTCACAATGATGGAGACCTTAATTCTTGGGTGTCCAAATTCTGCAAACACATGCCTCCTGTGTTTAAAGGAATATTTGACCCTCAAGCAGCGGAGGATTGGATAATGAGGCTGGAGAAGATCTTCGAGGTGCTTGAGTGCCCATCGGAGGTGAAAGCAAAGCTAGCTATCTACAAGCTAGAAGGGGATGCAGACCGATGGTGGCGAAACATTGCCATGACCATGCGGGCTCGGAATGTGCAAGTGACTTGGGAAGTGTTTCAAAGAGAGTTCAATGAAAAATTCTTCCCTAAGTCTGTGAGAATAGAGAAAGAGTCAGAGTTTCTAAAGATAAAGCAAGGGGACGATGAGACCTTTGACGAGTACTTGTCTCGGTTTGTTCGTTTATCCCGGTATTCCTCCTACCTCCGGTACAAAGATGATGAGGAGTGGAGCTCTGACATGCTAATCCGGGGTTTGAGGAGGGAGTTGAAGAAAAGATTGGCCGCCCACCACATGCTCCATGGAAGGTTTGCATAATTTTGGTGGATAAGTAGGTACATATGCAGTGCCTTTCCACCATTCCTTGTAGTGCTTTTACTGTGACTAATGGTGACTTTTATAATACTTGCAGGGTACGTAAATTGAGGGATTTGTAATGCAACAAAGATTGTTGGTACTTGGAACACTACATGAAAGAGATCAAGGAGGGAGAAGTTTTCCATGTTGAAAATTTTGAGGTGCTGGAGAACAACGACAAATATAAAGTGACAACATACTCCTAAAAGACCATATTCCTCAAGGCCACGTATTTCTAGGAATTAAGTAGATTTTCCAATCCCTAAGGAAGTATTTAATTTTATTCCCCTAAAAAGCATTGTCAATTATATCGCCAAAAATGGAGATTGATTAATAACCAACATTTGAAACTCACTTTTTACATACCAATTAAAAATTGGATGTTGTGCATCTTACTTTCTGACTTTGAATTGTTTACCAACTCCACATAAAAAAAATGTAACAGGATTCCTTCAAGCTTTAGGGGACTTGGAAGACCAAAAACAAACTCTGTCACATGCAAAAGATTGAACCTCACACTTGCTAATAAAGAGTATAACTTGTCCCACATCATGCTTGTGCCATATTGTTTTTCCTAAAAACCAAGCATTTGCTAAGGACTTACTTACAAGTCAATTATCTTTATTTTTTCTCAAAGATGGTTTTCTCAACGTGTTTCAAAGAAAATTACTTGAATTATCTAAGAATACCGATCCACCAAGCATATTTAAAAAATTATTCTCTATTTACTACTATTTTTCATATTATAATTAAGTTTCAAAATGTCATTCTAATAATAATACTTAGGTTAATTCTTTTGGTAATTCTTTTGATGAATAAAGGCCAAGGCGTGACCTTCAGTAATGCTCCTGACCTTTGGTTGAAATTTGAAAATCTTTGGTTTTCTTAATTTTTTTTGGTTTGTATAAATTATTTTTTCTATTAGAATTGTTGCTTGGGTTTGTAGACTTGCAATTTGGTTGCATGGATAGGCTTGTAGGGAAAAAAAAGCCCAAAAGGCTCAATAACCGAAATACACCGAAAACCAAACCAAAATTAGTTGGTCATTTCGGTTATTTTACCATTTCGGTTTCGGTTCGGTCATTAAAATGTCTTCATTTCGGTTGTTCGGTTTTTTTGGTTTTCCCCGAAAACCGAACTGAACACCGATTGCTCACCCCTAGTTGCTGCCACTACTACCTCCACCTCCTCCTCCACCCCTGATGCTACCACTACCTCCTCCTCCTCCTCCTCCTCCTCCACTGTTGTAGCCGCTGCCCCTTACCGTTGCCCCCGCCACCACTACCTCCTCCTTCACCCTCACTGCACTACTACAAAAAACGATTTTTAACGTCCCATTTTTAGGTATTTTAACGTCTGAAAACAAGGAGACATCTATGTGAGCGACGTAGTAAAAAATGGCAATAACGTCTGTAAATAAAAGGATGCCTAAGGTCTGGACTTTAGACGTCCCCCATTTAAAATAGGGATGTCTAAAGTGTTTTTTTTTAAAAAAAAAAAATCGTTTATATTACAAATCTTGACTAAATAGTGTTTAAAACCAGAAATTACATATTATTGTCAATAAAATTATAGATCTAGTATCTGAACTCCAAATCCAAAATCTACACAATAATAACTTCAAAGATGAAATCTCGTAGCCAGAAGATGAAAACAATAAGAGGAATCAATTGCAAAAAACTTATCTCCTTCTATTATTGAAATTCATTTTCTCGTAATAATGAATAGAGAAGAACGGAAGGGAGAGATGAACCTCGTTTTCTCAGCGGGAACATGACCATGAATCATATTTTAGAATCTCAATTTACAAGCCATAACAACATAAGTTAGAAGATAAAATAGAGGGGAAACCCAAAGAAAAAAGAGAAAGAAGATAAAATAATAAAAAATGGTAAAAAACATAACTGATCTGGATGGAGGTGAAAAAAAGAGAGAGAAATGAAGAAGCAAGAGTAAAAAGAGCATATAAAGAAGAAAAAGCAAGAGTTAAAAAGTGTGGCACAGTGACTCTTCTTGTGTTTACAGCAATGGGAAGAGAAAGATAAGTGTAATAGTAGTATAAAACTGATAAATAAAGACTTTCAGTATAAATTTGAATTATTTTTGGCGTCCCAAATTTAATTTAGGGACGCCTAAAGTTGTCCAGTTATTTTTTTCCTTACTTTAGATATCCTCAATCCAAATAGGGACGTTCTAAAGTCACACTTTAGACATCCCTATATACATTGAGGACGTCTAAAGTTAAATTTTTCTTTTTTTGTAAAACAGGGATACCCTTTAGCGTCCCTAATATATATTAGGGACGCCAAAGAGCGTCCCTGATGATTTTGGCATCGCTAATATAATAGGGACGCCATTTTGGCCTCCCTAATGATACATCAGGGACACCAAAATTATATTAAGAACGCCATTTGATATCAAGGACACCCTTTGGCGTCCCTAATATAATAGGGATGCCAAAATGGTGTCACTAATGATATATTAGGGATGTCAAAGGGCGTCCCTGATATATCATCAGGGACGACAATATATATTAGGGACACCAAAGGGTGTCCCTGATTTTGTTAAAAAAAAAGGAAAAAAAAATTAATTTTAGATGTCCTCAATGTATATAGGGAGGTCTAAAGTGTGACTTTAGACGTCTCTATTTAAATTAGGGATGTCTAAAGTAATTTTTTTTTAAAACTTTAGACGTCCCCAATTTAAATAGGAACGTCTAAAGTCACGCTTTAGACGTCCCTTTTTAAATTGGGGATGCCTAAAGCTATTCATTTCTCACCTATAATTACAAAAATATCACTGCCTTTCTTTTTTACTTCCCTTTTTAAAAAAGGGATGTCTTTTAGGGTAGTATAATCTATATTCTGTAGTAGTGTCGTCACCCCCTGCAACGCCACTACCTCCGCCTCCACCGCCCCCCACCGCCACACCACTACCTCCTCCTCCTCCTCTATCACCGTGGCCTCCACCTGCCGCCGCCACCGCTATCTCGTCCTCCTCCTCCACCACCCCTTGCTGCCACCACTACCTCCTCCTACTCCACTGCTACAACTGCCACCCCCACGGTTGCCGCCGCCGCCACTATCTCTTCCTCCATCCCCGCCACCACAACTATTTCCATTAGACAATCCTCGATGAAATAGCATGGCAGTTATGATGAGATAGCTCAATGGCTTTTAACTATTTTTTCTATAAAAATTATATTAAAGGTAAAATAGACTTTGTGTAATATATTAATTTTAAATAATTGTTAAAATATTAATTTGTTGCACCTTACTTAAAAATCAAACCAAACATTAGCCTTATAATTAATATTGCATTGCACTGCAGGATGTAATGAGATCGAACCAAACTAGCCCTAAATACTCCTCCTATTCTTAATATAAAACATAGTAATGGAGTTGAGCATGGTCCTAAATATAAGATAAAGTTTTTATATTTGTCAACTTTTTTCCTAACTTACCTCTATTGATGCTCCCTCAACAACAATCAAGGAGCGTAGGGAATTAAGGAAGATGGTTATGATGTTTTAGAAAATACATGTCATATTAACTAACTTCTTTAATCTAATTAAATTAAATAAATATGTCTTACATTAAGGACCGGAAGAATGTATAACTTAGTTAAAACCAAAAATCTTTGTCGAAAGTCAATTTCAGCCATAGCGAGAAGACGTCTTCGACTGAACGAGGGTTCAATTTGCAAAGGGATTTGGAAGGGGCTGCAAGGGAATCAAAACTTATGCAAAGCCATTGGCTTCTATCAAATTCGATTTCTACGGCAAATGAAGGAGGGATTCTCCATTTTGTCTCAAAGGGAATTGACTTCTATCAAGCGACTCACTTTCTTGTTAGCCACAATTGTTCATGCGATTTGCTTTTCCCTTTTGTCGAGAGAATGCTTTTGATTAAAAGAGGTAGGTTGTGTGATTTGTCTTTTAAACTATTCATGTCATTTTACTATATTGTGTGTAACATCCCATTTTTATTTACCAACATGCGTTGTGAATATTTGTGGCATTCAATGAAATAAGATGGTAAATTTTGATGCAGTTAAAATAATAATAACACCTTTAATTGAAGTCACTTGAGAATTAGGCTAGAACAAGTCATAAAATTAATTTTTGGGTGTTTCAAAAAGCCCATTATTAAAACCCAAAATGAAAGAATAAATTAGCACAATATATGGCCCAATATTAAGGATAATTTGGGCCAAATAGAAGAAGAAAAGGAATAAACTCAAATTAAATCAAAAAATGTAAGGACAAAATTGTAATTTTCCAATAAAACACAAGAATAACTATTTCCTAATTAATTGAAGTTAATTTCAGTTAATTAAGGAAAAGAAAGGGCAAATACATAATTGGAACATTTTTGGTCAAATAAATCAAAGTTTGAAAAGTTAAATGTGGACATGTACACAAAATTTACTAGATGATTAGAGAGATTATGGGAAATACATGAAATAAATATTATTTTCTTTTTCCTTATTATTTTCGCCTAAATGAAGGAAATAGGAGGGAAAATAATTGCTTGGATAATAATCAAGCCAAGTGTCCTCATTTTGAGCCAAGTAATAAAATAAGACTTATTAAGATATGAGCACATGTTTCAATTAGCATAAAATATAGGGCGAATGTGTAAATTTGGCAATGAACAATTTCGCCTGGAGCATATATAAGACTTATCTATTTTTGGGTGCAAAAATGGCAATAAACTATTTTTTTGGGAGCAAATTTGGCAACGCCGTTAAAAAACACTTAACGGCTATTACTTTTTGAAATGTGGGTCCCAACAGGCTTCTCGCTATGTATTATTTTAATATTTTTTAATAAAAAAATATCACTTATGCCACATAGAAAAAATTTCATTTCAGATAACCTCAAAAAGATTCTGAAATATCACTGTCAATAAAAATAAATTAAGTTTTGCAGTGAGATTTCATAATCTTTTGGGCCTTAACTGAAATGAAATTGTTTTCATGTAGCCTAAGTGATATTTTTTCATTAAGAAAATATTAAAATAATATAGATTGAGAAGCCTGTTGGGACCCACATTTCAAAAAGTAACAGCCGTTAAGCGTTTTTTAACGGCGTTGCCAAATTTGCTCCAAAAAAAATAGTTTATTGCCATTTTTGCACCCAAAAATATATAAGTCTTACAGATGCTCCAGACGAAATTGTTCATTGCCAAATTTGCACATTTACCCTAAAATATAATATCTTGTGCTATTGAGCTTTAATACACTTCCCAATCCATGCCTGCTAATATCAGTAATGACAACAAAGGTCAACTGTGAATCTAGGATTATCAATATCGGTGCTAACATTAATTTACGTTCCAGCTCGATAAAGCTCCTCTCATAATTATGGTCACACAGATAATATTGAGTTTTTTTTTTCTAGTTAATTTTGTCAAAGGCAAAGCTATTCTAGAGAAATTCAATATGAATCTTTTGTAATATTCGGCAAGACCCAAAACATTGCGTATTTTATGCTAATTGTACAAGATATTATATTTTATGCTAATTGAAACATGTGCTCATATCTTAATAAGTCTTACTTAATTACTTGTCTCAAAATGAGAACACTTGGCATGATTATTGTCCAAGCAATTATTTTCCCTCCTATTTCCTTCATTTAGGCGAAAATAATAAGGAAAAAGGAAAATAATATTTATTTCATGTACTTCCCATAATCTCTCTCATCATCTAGTTAATTTTGTATACATGTCCACCTTTGACTTTTCAAACTTTGATTTATTTGATCAAGAATGCTCCAATTATGTATTTACCCTTTATTTTCTTTAATTAACTGAAATTAACTTCAATTAAGTGAGAAAATAATTATTCTTGTGTTTTGTTGGCAAATTACAATTTTGCATTTACATTCTTGGATTTAATTTGAGCTTATTCATTTTCTTCTTCTATTTGGGCGAAATTATCCTTAAAATCCAGTCATATATTGTGCTAATTTATTCTTCTATTTTGGGCTTTAATAATAGGCTTTTTGGAACACCAAAAAATTAATTTTATGACTTATTCTAGCCCAATTCCCAAGTGACTTCAACTAAAGGTGTTGTTATCATTTCAATTGTATTAAAATTCATCATCTTATTTCATTAAATGCCACAAATGTTCACAAGATATATTGATAAATAAAAATGGGGTGTTACATTATGACTGGTTTATATGAAAATAATATTCAATAGTTGCGACTAATGAAAAAGTAAATCACTTTGTACATGTCAATGCCCTTAAGGCAAAATGAAGAACCCCTCCTTCAAGTAGATGCCATAATCTTAACCTAAGAATAAAATTTAAGTTAAAAACTTCAAGCCATATAAATAATAAAACGAAGTTATCAAAAAATAATATTAAAAATAAATATAAAAGCTTTTTAGCAAATGAAATGTAAAAAGTTGAAAGCTTTCCATCTTTGTCTACAAAAGCTTTTAGGCTTTCTATGTTTTTATCATTTCTATCATGAGGTCACCATTCGTCCTCATGCCTAATATGTATTGAGCAGGTGTTTTTCCATGACTTATGATTCCCATATTAGTTCATAATCCGTACAGAGAGAATGTAAGATAGTATTTGATTAGTTTCCTCAACAAATAACTCATTCAATTCGACATTATTACATAATCTTTTAAGCCAAATCATTTTAAGGGAAAGCCATATATATTTTCAAACAGTTGGGTTTCAAAGAATAAATATGAAACGTCGGTTATTGAAATGAAATATTAATCCATTACTCTGGTATAGAAATTTTCATAATTTTAATCTTCGTAAAATAATTTTGTAGTTCATAAATGTAGTTTAGTAGTTAATATTAACACTTCTTATTATGTAAGTGACTATTATTTCTCTTATATATAGATAAGTATTTTAACCACTAACCATAGAAATATAACAAGTGTCCACATGAACACTTGTAATTCATTTATACAAAAACATATCATATGAACACTTGTCATTTTTCTATTATTAGTTGTTAAAATATTTATTTATACTTTTGAATCCATTTATGAACTTCTATAAACTCACTTGTACAAATGATTTTTTGGGAGAATCCTTATTAAATCTAAATAAAATATCAAAATCCAGATTTAAGCCCACACTTTCAACAAATTTTTATCATCCCAAAAGGACTAATTAAAAATTTATGAATATTGAAAATTTACCTTAATACCCTTAAATATTTACTAGCCCATCTCTTTACTCAATCAGGAATCTTTCTCCCCCATTCTTCTCACTCTCCCCCGAATCATCACAGTCTCGCAGCGCTGGCTTCATACATTCAATCTTTTCATATAGAGACGACATGCAATGCCACTAACAAGCTTTCCTCCCTCACCCTCTACAGAATCTTCTACCCTTCCTGGCCTCGATGACTCTTCCACCCAATTTTCATTCGCTTCCCTCTGTACCTGCACATATGTACATCGCAAGCATCCTCTCATATTGATTCTATTTTCAATACCAAGCACAATAACAAACCAGCTCATATTTTGACAGCGCCTATCCTTAATTGAAAGTTGCTATGCTAATATAACTCTAGAGAAATTCTGCGATGGTAGGCCTTCGATGATGATTGAAGACAAAGTGAGAACGATGGGAGAGAGGATTCCTAATTAACGAGAGAGGAAAGCGGACAGTAAACACTCAAGACTATTAAGGTAAATTTACAAAATTCATAGATCCTAATGAATAATCTTGGCTTATTTAAGAATTTGTTGAAAGTGTAAGTCTAAATATGGATTTTAGTATTTTAGCTGGATTTAATAAGGATTTTCCCTATTTTGTTTTTCTTACCAAAATATACTTCTAATCATTTAGGGAATGTTTGGTACAAGAGAAAGGGAGAGGCGGGACTTTTTTTTTTTTTGAGTTGGATTTAAAAAAAAAAAGGAAAGTGGGTTCATAAGTTTTAAATTAATTTTTTTTACTTTTTTATTTTATATCTTCTCTATTAAAATTTTATAACCTTACTTTTTCAATTTTTTTAAATCCAATTTAAAATAATTTTCCCTCCTGTCCCCTCCCCTCCAATCTCTCATACCAAACAGCCCCTAAGTTTGTATGAGGTTTCTTTTATTCTTTTAAGTTTATAAAGTATACTTTTACTATTGTAATGTCAACATCGTTGCTGATTCAACAACTTAAGTGATGATTGTACAATTGACAAAGTGTGCTTAAATTTTATTTGTTTGATATAATTTTGATTACATGTCAAAAAAATATAAGGGACAATTACATTCAAGTCCCACACACTAACACAAGAGGAAAAAAAAAATGAAGAAATTGTCCCTGGAGTTGTTATCAATAGATGCTCCTTGACTTGTCATTAATAACTTCAGGAACCATTTCTTCATTTTTTCTCTTGTGTGAGACTCGAATGTAATTGTCCTAAAATATAATTTTGATTTGTTGATTAATTTCACTATACTTATGTTTATTAATTTTAACATTTTTATAAAACTTTATTTTAATATAACCATACTTAATTATTTAAAGGGAAGAAGATAAATAAATACTAGTTAAACTTTAAAATCTCAAATCAGTGATTTCCCAAAAACTTAAGTTATCAGTTGTTATACTCTTTTTGTCAATTTCATTACTCTTATTATCAACAAAACCAATTTGAAATTTTGAAGTTTAAGTGGTATTTAAGTGTCTTTTTCCCTTATTTAAAATTCTTTAAATTGGAGAAAGAATAAATAATTAGATTATGAGAGGAATTGAAAAAATTATTATTTTTACTCCAAAAAAACATATGTCATGATTTTATTAGGTAAGAAAAATACCATAAATGAGTTTTTTTTATTATGTGAAATTATTTTTAAATTATTATTAATGATATTTAAAATTTAAGCATAGTTTGTTAGCTATATTATCATCATTTAAATTTGTTGAGTTAGCATTTTTTTGTTGTTGGTGACATTAATCGTTTAAAATTATAGGATTAAAAGTGCGCTTAATAAAATTAAGGGATCAAAATGAAACCCTATACAAACTTAAATAACTAAAAGTATATTTTAGCTATAATTATTTTTTTCTATTATTAATTATTAAAATATTATGTGCACTTGTAAACTCACTTATGAATACTTATAAATTCACTTATAAAAAAAAATTAACAAACACTTGCTATTTTCTTATTCTTAGTTGTTAAAATGTTTATAAGCACTTATAAATTCACGTATACAAAAAAAATTTCATATGCACACCTACTATAAAACCAGCAGGTGGATTACTAAAAAGAAATATTTAATAGTTAATAATTAAACAATTGACATTACATCAAAAATTCTAATTTTGTATTCGTTTGCACGGGATTCTCCACTACATGCACGCAGCACGAAGTACATGTGTCCTTGATTATCTCTCCAAAACAAAAACAAATGGATGAGGCATTTAAGTTTTTTTTTTTTGAATAAAAATGGATAAGCACAACTCAAAAGGGTCAATAAAAGGGAAAATCATATTTAAATCAATTTAAAATGCCAAAATTCATAATCAAGCCTATACTTTTGATAAATCCCTAATAAGGCTTACAGACCTTTTACGAATATGTCCTTTTGTTATTTTCTCTTTGTCTCATCTTTCTTTCTTTCTTTGTTTTTTTTTTTTGATAAAATCTCCATCTCAATCTCTTTTATTCCTCACATCTCCTCTCTTCATCTTAAGATTTCTCCATTTGATTCACTATTTGACATGCTATTCAGGTCTTATCTTGCTCAATCCACTCCCTGCATTGAGTGCATTCTATTGGAGGATAAGAAAAAAATAAACAAAGAAAGAGAGGGAAAAAGAAAAAATTACTAAAAAAAAATCCCTTGTTATAAAATTTATTACCTAAAGCTATCTGAAATTTGTTTAAGGATCTTGATGTAACTTTTTTTTAAAATTTAGTTAAGGGTATAATTCCTTTCGAATCTTATAGCACAAAGAGTTTTTTCCTCTTCTAAGAAGGGCGCTTCCCAAGATTTAAATTTTTATTCTCCTCCTTACGGAGTGAGGCCGCTTACCATCTTTTAGTGGGCACAATTTTTTGGCGCAAAGGGTTTTCACCTTTCTCAATAAGTGCGCTTCCTAAGAATTGAACTTGTGTTCTCCTCCTTATATAAGATGAGATTATTTACCATCTCAATCAACAACTTATTGTTATTATCAAAGAATAATTAAAAGGTAAATATAAAAGCTTTTTAATAAATGAAGTATAAAAATGTTAAAAGCTTTTAATTTTGGGCACACAATTTATTGGGCTTTCTATCTTTTCATTACTTTTAGTATGACATCACCATTCTTTCTCACGCCTAATATGTATTGCGGAGCTATCTTATCTCTCTTATGATTAAGAAGATATATGTGCATCATAACTTATGATTCCCATATTATTTCATAATCCATATATATAGTATTCGATCAATTTCTTCATCAAATAACTCCTTTAATTAGACCAGTAAGCTGAGTTTCTTATTGTCACAATATAATTCAAACTATCAAGATCTGTGTCAAATTTACCAAATTAAAAGCAAAATTTGTCCAACCGCTTTATGCGTTAGATCAAATGTAGGTATGAATTCATGTGTCATGCTCTTCTTCATCACAAGCCAATGAAGCAAACCATTGAGGCATGATACAAATCTCACATCAAGGAGAGATACTATGAGACATTTTTATGATCATGTGACGTATGAGCAAACTCAAGCCAATTTAATATAATCATCGATCAGTATAATCAATAGTTCAATAAACAAAAATTACAACCTAAAAATCATTCATGCTAAATTCAAAACCAAACCCTACATTATTTCATAGTCTTTTAGACCAAGTCATGATAAGGGGAAGCCATATATATTTTTGAACAGTTAGGTTCCAAAAAATGAATATGAAAGGTTGGCCATTGAAAAGACATACTAATCCATTACTTAGGCCAAGAAATTTTCATAATCTTAATCTTCATATATTAATTTGGTAGTTCATAAATATAGTTTAGTAGTTAATATTAACACTTATTATTATGTGAATGACTATTTTTTCTCTTATATATACCTAAGCATTTTAACCACTAACTATAGGAAAATAACAAGTGTCCACATTAACACTTGTAATTCATTTATACAAAAGCTTTTTATATGAATACTTGTTATTTTTCTATTATTAGTTGTTAAAATGTATATGTATACTTGTAAGTTCATTTATGAACAACCGTAAATCCCTTATAGACAAATAATTTTTTTTACTAAAATATACTTTTAATTCTTTAGAGGCTATTTGGTATAAGGGAAAGTGGGGGGAGGACTTTTTTTTTTTTTTTTTTTTGAGTTAGGATTTTAAAAAATTAGAGAAGTCGGTTTACCAATTTATAGTTAATCTTTTTATTCATTTATCTTACATCTTCTCTTAATTAAAATTTTATAATCCCACTCTTCCAATTTTTTTTTTAAATCTACCTCAAAAATAAAATTCTCCTCCCCTTCCCTACCCTCCAAATCCTTCATACCAAATAGCCATCTAAGTTTGGATGAGGTTTTTTTTTTTTTAATCCCTTAAGTTCATAAAGTATACTTTTAACCTTATAATGTTAATACCGTTAATATCACTAATGAAAATTGCTGATTTAACAACTTAAATAATGACTGTATAACTGAGAAAGCATGCTTAAATTTTATTTATTCAATATAATTTTAATTTTTTGATTAATTTCAATATATTTTTTTTATTAATTTTAATATTTTTATAAAAATTTATTTAAATACAAACATACATAATTATTTAAAATTCTTTAAATTTGGGAAAGGGTATATAATTAGATTATGAGAGGAATTGACAAAAAAATATTTTTACTGTTAAAAAACATATGTCATAGTTTCAATAAGTAAGAACTACCATAAATGAAATACCTGCAAACCGGATTAGTCTGTTGCTAGTAGCGCCCGATATTTGTTGATTAATTCAGAAAGAAGAAGGGAAAATTAGAATTAAGGATATGGAGGAAAAGATATGTATTGAGTATTGACAATGACCATAAAAATAATGATTATTTAGAAGGATCAAATACAAAAATATAAAATTGAAAATACTAAAATACCCCTAGTAAAGTCTTTTGCATTTCCTTCTACATTCTCTCCCACATTCTATTTTTAAAACTAACACGAAATTCTATATTTCACTAAATTAAACAAAAGTTTTCTCAATTCTCATTTTTGACAACTTGCACAGATATCTATGAGGAAAAAATTACACATTCTTTAATTTTGTCAAAATTATAATTTTTAAAAATTAACAAAAAATTTTAATAAAAAATTATATAATTTTAATAAAAAATTATATAATTTTAATAAAAATAAAGGACTTTTATAATTTTTTATATATGTTAGACCAAGAAATTTTATACAATTTATTTTTATTTTAGAAGAAATTTATGTCTGTTCAGAAAATTCATTTAATATTAATAAAATTAAAAAAAGTCTAAATAATTTATTATATAGAAATAACTAAATGATATATTGATTAAATGAATATAGAACTTGGTGAAAAAACATTGAAAAATATGAGTTTAATCATTACTAATTAAAGGAAAATTTGCATTGTAGTCCCAAATTAGACAAAACACAATACAAAAGTCTTTTAAAATCTTCAATTTATAAGTAAGTATCATGATACATTTAGGTAATATAATCTAATTATGAGAATATCAAAATATCTTTAGGCACAACCACAGCCACACACTGCCTCTGTACAGTATGTAAGCCCTTCTCTTCCATTTTCTTCCGTCTTCCCTTTCTCCAATAATTCTTGGTTATCTTTGTCACTCTTAAGTCCTGACTTGCCTCAAATTCTGGGTTTTCAAAGAAACCCATGAAAGACTCGAATCCTGCCACTGAGCATATTGGGCAAAACCTCATCAAACTTATCATCAAGCTCTGCTTTTCTGTCATGTCTATCTAGATTAGTGGTAGAAGTTTTAACGTGATTTACGCTATGCGTTATACGAGGTAAACACATGAGGGCGGTTTTTGTCTCAACATGTGTGAACCCCTGCTTCATGAAATTGTTTTTTCAGTTTTTATTTTTACTGTCATTGCCATCACCTACCAACGCCCAGATCGGTGGTTGGAGTCTGCTCCAGCTCTCACTAAGCTCTTTACTAAATCCGAAAACGCCACTTTCCGAACTGACAATTCCATAATGAATAACGGTGAAGATTTGGCATCCGTCCTTCCCCCGGCCGCCTCGCCAAATGCCACTGCAACTCCAATCACGGAGTCGGCGATCAAGAAAATCGAGACTCCGGTTAATGGGTCGATGGGTCAAAGCCTGACGAGTGTGATGTAGCATGGATATTCGGTCATACTCATCATTAGTCTCAGAAAATGATAGCATGAAAACATAAAATATCTAGTCAAGCAATAAACTCCTACAAATACTAGTACTTGTTAAACTCACCGCTGGAGAATAAAACACCGCGTTAATTTAAGTAATCAGCAGGCACATGGTTTGGAGTTGGGACCATTATTAGCCAGAAAGCATCCCTAGTTAAAGCATTAGTCTTTTTTTTACCATGTTAAAGCATTAGATTTCACACATAGAGAGAACATTTTAGATTTTACCTAACTGCGTTCCAGAATCACGTTTCCTAACTTTCACACGGGATAGCTTAATTTTGCTAACCAACTTTAAAATACAGAGTTGAAAAAAGATGAAGAGAGAATGGCATACTGAAATAAGTTCAATTTATCATTCACTCCCTCATCTCTATTTTTGTCTTTTATTATGCAAAATATTTGGAGGATCCAAATTCATTTTCTGAGACTCTGCTGCAATTCCATTCTTGGATTATCAGACTCTGGTTAATGGGTCGAAGCCGGACGAGTGCGATGTCGCACGGAGGTTTCGAAACAAGAAGGAAAAGTCATGGCGAAAGTATAGAGATTTTAGGAGGTTTAAGTTTGATGTTGGAGAGAATTGTGCATATAAGGAAGTGCATTTTGGTGACAAAGTTACGTCTTTGGTGTAAGAGGGAATAGTCGGAGGAAGAGAACCAAAGAAAACAGGGAATTATTGGAGAATGGAAGATGGAAGAAAATGGAAGAAAAGGAGTAAGTGAAGGGCTTACAATACGCTACGGACGGTGACGGTGGCGGTGGCGGTGGCTGTGGCTAAGGGTATTTTGATCTTTTCATAATTGAATTATATTATCTAAATGTCTTAGGAGACTTGCCTATAAATTGGAGATTTTCAAAGACTTTTGTTTCATAATTTGTTTAACTTAGGACCTCAGTGCAAATTTCCCTTATTTAAATAATATATTGATTACATAAATATGAAACTAAGTGAAAAAAATGAAGAAGATACAATCATCTCAGCATGTGACATGTGAATGATAGGCCTAAATAAGAAACCCACAACCCGGTCAACCCCCTATAAATTTGCCTGTTTCAAGCCCGCCCAAAATAGGCTGGTAACAAGGCGGATTTGAACCTGCCCATTTAAGCATTAAATGGGCAGACTATGGGCACATCTTCAGGCTGCACATACCCACCTGTTTAGATTTATTATATATATAACATTTTTTTTTGTTTTATTAACTATTCTATTTTCTATATATCTTGACTAGGGGTGGGTATGGGCAGGGCGAGACTCTTGCTCGATGCTCAGCTCGTAGGATGAATGGGTTGGATTTTGCAGCCCAATGCCCGGCCCTGCCCACTAAAAGCCCTAACCGTTTTGGGTTGGGTAAGGGTGGGTTGGGCAGGGTGGGCTTCGCTGCCTAAATGATAACGCCTTGTCTTGTCCACATATGAAAAAAATAATTTCGTGTAAATTTCATGAACATTCCTATAGTTACCAATACCATATGTCTTAACTTCGCCCTAAGTAATATAAACTTCAAATACATTCGATGATTTCACATATTGAGATATTTCAAAATAAGTCTACAACTTGAGTCTTGAAATTTAAAAACTATCATATGTCTTAACAAATATCCATACTTTAAAAATTAAACAACATCCATAATCCATTATAAATAAGGAAACAAAACAATTGTAATTAAAGCCGTGAAGTCAAAGTAATTTGCATCAATTCAATGTCCCAAAAGTTGATCAAATAATGAAGCATCTGGAAAAATAAAAAATAAAAAGCAGCTATAATTTAATACATCACAAAGTAAAGAAGAAAGGAAGAAATCTACTTGTAAATAACATTTAGTGGCTAGGGCAAAAAAGAGAGGATCAGAAGAGTATTATACAATAGATAACATATATTTTAAATAAAAAAATATATATGAAATAATGTTTAATTGATATGAAATTTTATATTTTAAATAAATGAAAATAATTTTTCAGGCAAGGCCAAATGGGCAGGGCAGCACTCATTGGCCGATGTCCGGCCCTGCCCAGTTATTAGCCCGCCCAAAGCTGCTCAAAATTTTTTCATGTCACTTTTTTAGGGTTGGGTTGGGTAATTTTTTACTGGGTTAGGGTGGGCGCACCGGGCCACTGAGCACCATGCTCACCTCTACATGCATCTAGCACGTAATAGACATGTCCTTAATTATCTCTCCAAATCAAAAAGAAAAGAAAAAGCAAATGGATTAGGTATTTTAGTTTTCTTTTTTGAATAAAAATGGATAGGTACGACTGAAAAGGAGAAATGAAAAGCTTAGAGGGAATAATTGCTTATCCTGCTCGATCCACTCACTACATTGAGTGCATCCGATCGGAGGATCAGAAAAAATAAAGAGGGAGGGCCGAGGGGGAAAAAGAAAAAAAAAAATTGCTGAAATATTCTCGTTATAAAATTTATTACCCAAAGTTACCTGAAATTTGTTTAGAGATCTAGATATAACCTTTTTTCAATGGGTGCAACTTTTTGTTTAAGACCCTTTGGTTTCATAATAGCACTAAATGTGCTCTTTGTGGTATCAAGTTTAGAGTTCCATACCCATACTCTTTAGAGATTGTGCCTACCATCCAAATTTTTTTTTAAAAAAAAAAAGAAGTGGGTGCAATTTTTCTTTAATTGTGTCAATTATGTACCAAAATGAAATATATTTGCACATAGACATGTTACATATAACATATATGTTATATTATTTAAAGAAAATTGTATCAAACAAAATATTAGTTAAAAAAAAATTGCACAAATTTGATAAAAAGAGATTTTCCAGCAAATTTTCAAAAAGAAAACGATTGTTCCAAATATTACTTGATCTAGCTGGCAAATTTGAACATTGATTTGATTCTCTATATGTAATAATAAAGCCAATGGAGTAGATATGCTCTATAAGACTTGTTAATATTCATAATATAATAATCAAAGTCCAGTGAAGCTAATCAACTTGGTCAAGCCAAAAGTGATAGCCATAGCCATCCAACCTCCGATCAGAACCCTAACACAAGACCTTCTCACTGAAGTTTTTCCGATCACTGCTCCGACGCCTCCAAAAACCAACAATGCCAAGCTAGCCAGGGCAGCCACCAACGCCATCCTCACCCTATAATCCCTTATAAACACAGCTCCGACCAGAGGCACCACTGCACCACCGGAAAATGCAAGTGCCGATGCTGCAGCAGCCTGAATCGGGTTCGGAAGCTTGTCCTTTTCATCATCATCTTCAACTTCTTTTGTGTTGTTGTTGTTATTGTTAGCTTCTCTTTCTCTCTTCATCTGAGCTAACTCTATGTCCCTCTGAGTGTACACTGACACAAACTCTCCGATTGCCATGCTACATGCTCCGGCAACTAGGCCTGCGAAACCGGCGAGAAGCATCGCTCTGATGTCTTGTCTCACGGCACCGACGCCAATCATGAGTGAGGTGACTGTGACCAAACCATCATTGGCTCCTAACATGGCTGCCCGAAGCCATTGTGCCCTTTGAAAGTAGTTGATAGTGTTGTCATCTTCTTCATTAGGGTGATGAATAGGGATCTGAATATGGCTTGGTGGGGTTTCCTTATTGTTATTAGAAGAAGCCATGGATATAAAGATCAGAAAGATGAGAGGTTATGAAGTTAATTGGCTTGTGGCTGTGGAGAGAAACTCTTCTTTGAGGAAGGTATTAAATAGAAGAAGAGTCATATTGCATGTTGAATATTATGGGTCTCAATCTCAAGGTGGTGATGAACAAAGTGGTGTTAGAGTGGAGAGCACTCAGAAAGGTGACTTATCTTGTTTAATAATTCATTAGAATTAATGCTTTAGGACTAATTAGAGATAAAACAAAAACATATCTAATAATTTTAATTTACTCATAAAAGTAAGAGTAAAATACTCTAACCTCCCTTACGTTTTGCCTTAATTATACGGACCTCCCCTCTACTTTAAAAACATATATTTAAGTCCAAACCGTTAACTCCGTTAACGATTTTTATTTTTTAATTAAAATTTATATTAAAATAAATTTTATTTACTAATTTATCCTTTATCATTACTAATTTTCTAATTTTGACTAAAATTGTTTAAGTAATTTAAGAGTTTTTATTTTTCTTTTTCTTAACTTATTTTCTACTTTTGTAAATAGTTATATGTTAATTTTTTTTTCATATTAAGATAAATACTTAATCAATTTAATTAATGTAGACATAGAAAACTTAATTAAAAAAATGATTAATCCTATTAATAGATGCATACTAAAATAAACATATTTATAAATGTCTGTGCAAAAAATATATTTTAAAAATTAAAATTTAAAATTAATATAAGTCATATATTGTATCAAATTTACATTATTAATAATATATTATGAATAAAACATATTTCTTTATTTTTATTTTTTCCTTTCATTTAAAAGGCATATTTTTTAGTCATATAAAAGAATACTAAATAAATGATTTTCAATAAATATGAAAAAAATTTAAAATTTTGTAATATAATAAAAATTAAAAATTTTATAATATATTGGAAATTTTGAACATACATGTATTAGAATTATTTTTTATATAAAAATTTATTTTTAGAAAAATATAAATGTTTATTCATTTGTTGAAAAAGGATATTTTGGTCAAAGTAAATGTTTAATAGTCAAACTTAACGGTCAACTAATGGTGGGGTAGATGGAAATGGAATATCAAATATGTAAGGAAGGTTTCTGTAACTTACATTTTAATTTCAAGGAAGGTCTATATATATTTTCAAAATAGAGGGGTGGTTTGTGTAATTTAGGTAAAACAGAGGGGTAGTCATTGTATTTTACTCTAAAAGTAAAGATTAGCAAAAGATTATATACTTGACTGTTTAGACTGTTTGTTACACAAAATTAGCATATATAGTATAAAAGTAGAAGTGTATAGACTATAGAGGCTTAATGAAAAATTAATCATTATATGTACCTCTACTTTAAAAAAAGGACACTAATAAAACACAATGGCCATAGTTGAATAATAATGACAACAAAAATATAATAGATAATTCCTTCGATGTAAGACTTTACTAATTGATGCTTAATATAAGACCTCTTTCAAAATTTAATGAAAAATTTGAGAGGACTCGTTTAAAAAAAAATGCCCTCTTAAATATTCTTCTATTTTTTCTCCCTACCCTCCCAATGAACCATAATTTAGAAAAATTGTGAAAAAAATTATACATTTAACCAATTTTAGCTTACTTTCTTAACATCTGATCATAAAAGTAGTTAATAGGATCTTATAAAAGACCAGAGATGATCTTGACAATTTGCGTCTGGTTTTCTACAATCTCTTGTAGTCACTTTTCGTCATGATATATACCAAACATAACTTTAGTTCAAAAATAAAAGGTTTGATCTAGTTTGGTTAATATGTCTAATAACGTTTTAGAAATTGTGTTTTAGATCTATAAGAAAATTAAAGGTTCTGTGACTATGATATTCACTTGGATCAGATATATCATATATTGTAATGTAATTGGATTCCCTTCTTTGAGGAGATAAGCACATTTGAAGGAAAAGGATATAATTAATCATAAAAAAAAAATACACACGTGTTGTGGAGATTTTGAAAAATGAAGGGAGTGTGTCTTGCACAAGCAAGGTTAATTAGTGGAGGCCTATCTTGTTGATTAGTAATAATGATTAAACATTAAATATATATTATTATGCATGATTGAGCATTAATTAATGAGATGAATGATAATTATATATTGAGGGGAGTGTGGAATCCACGCAGAAGCCACGAGCAACAAGAAACAATAATATTTAAAATAAGGAATATTCTTTTGTCCAATGCCTTGGTGACTCTCAATCAATACTCAGAGTGGAAACATGAATGATTGAATTATTTCGTGGTGGGTTTTCTCTTTAGTGGATTGCTGATCTGTTCAATTTTTAATAATGCTGTTTTAAAAGTTTTATATATTACATTCCGATACTCTTTCATGTCTCTCTTCTTATAATTCTTAATCTATAGTCTTTAAAAAAGTGAATTAAGAAAAATTTTAATTATTTTGCAATAAATGTATAATCATACTTAATTCTATATTTAATCACATAGTTTAAAGCTTATAAATACACTTTAACTCATTTTTTTGGAGTTTAGGAAGTATAATAGAATGGGAAACTTGTCAATTTAATTAATTAATTAGTCTCCCAATTTAATACCCACATTAAAATAGCGGTATTTTGAGAAAATATCACTCAATTTTAAATAATAATAATAACAGTGGTAAAATAACCAACTTAAAAATTTTTTTAAATGTTCATAAATTAGCTTACTATATCTTGTATTTAAAAAAAGGAGTATAAAAAACCTTGTGATTAAGAAATTAAACCAAATTGTGTCATTCTTGTGGAATCCAACGTCCATTAAGTTTTGTTTTCAATAATTCATTTCTAATAGCCTAATTCAAAAATTGACATTATATTCTCTCTCCATAAAAAGTAAAACAACTACAAGGACCTCTGATTAAAAATCATATATATGAAACTAAAGGATTTGCAAATCAATTTTTCTTAAAAAAAAATCTCCATCCAACTTTCCATGATTAACACATATATGAATCATATATGAAATTTTAAAATGTTTCATATTGGGAATAGCTGATAAAAACTCATTGATAATTACTCCTCTAGTCATCTGAGTAGTCCTGTTTATAATGAAGAGAAATTATATTTTTCTGATCCTATTTATAAGTTATATAATTAAATTTTTCATAGCATTATACAATTTAACTTATTTTAATTATTTTCTTTTAACATCTGAATTCAATTAATAATAGGACCTTATAAAGTTGGAGGGAGTATAAAATTTTATTTAGAATTTTTTTTTTCATGCAACTTAACTTATTGATTATAGGGAAAATGAAATGAGAGAAAACTCTCCCGATAAAAATTTTACACTAAATTATATAAAAATCTTTTGAAGTTTGTCAATTGCATGTAATCTTCTTGCCATTTTAAAGTTTATATTTAACTCTCATAATCTTTTATTTTTTTATTATGAATCTCTTACTATTAATTCACCGTTATCTTTTTAATAGAAATTATTTACCACATCAAATCTATATAACACACATGGCACATGAGGGTTAAATTGTTAGTTAATTATTAAAAAGAAAAGCGCTTGTTTTCCATGTCTCTTTCTTGTCATCTGCATTTGCATCGCTTCCTTCGAACTTTCAATTCTTAAAAATAAAAAATAAAAAATCTCCCCTGTTTGCCGAAAGCAGATCGTCAAAGTGAAAATGGAGACTTGAAATTTCAAATTCTAATAAATCTTTCCTAATCTCTTTTCTTTAAATGCAAATGAGTGGACTTTGTTTAATCAACAAAAAGCATGGGATTATACTCAAGTTCCAGGGGTTTTTATAATTTAGCTAAAATTTTATTGGTGATAAGGATATGATAAATTTTTTTTACACATAGATGCTTGGTAAAATTTACACACACAAAGTATCAATACTTTGATTTACATCCTTATGGCCAATAAAATTTTTAAACGGACCCTTTTCCTCCAATTTTTCCTTGATTTTTATTCTTTTTGGTGCATACCTCAAACGACCTTCTTATGTCTTTTTTCTTTTTTGGTGTGAACCCTTCTTATGTCTTTATTATCAAGATGACCCCTTCTATTTTTAGGTGCATACCCGGGCGTATATAAAGGTGTTTGTATTATTTAATTTATTTTAAGTAATGTAATACTCGATCTACGAAGAACTAGACAATATTTATTCGGATGGCTCATAACAATCTCTTTAGTAGTTCTACATTTCCAGCCTTCACGCCAATAAAAAACAAAGAAAGGAAAAAAAGAAATTGCTATGCCTTTGTCAAGTTGACCCAAACTGAACGAAGAGAAAAACAAGTCAGTCTTTGAGTGATAATACAAGCATCAAACCCTTGTCTTCTCTGTTGACCAAAAAAAAAAAAAAAAATCCTTGTCTTCTTTGTGTGTTCTTCATAATTTCCTTCAATTTCTTCTCTTCTTCTTTTTTTTTTTTTTGATGCAAATTTATTCTCTTCTTTTAGGCCATATACTCCCAAAGAAATTTAATTTTCAGTTAGGATTCTATTTTCATGAGTTCATATTTAAAATTAGAAATGACAGAAGAATGAAATATAAGAGCAATAATTTTTTTTAAAAAAATTATGTTTTTATTCATTTTGAAATAATCATTTGTATTAAATAAGAATGACTTTAATACTATAAATATTATTTAAAAATATATGTCCAAACAGTGAACACATATTAGATTGAATAAATAAAAGTATATATTTTGATTCCATTTTCTAATAAAAAAAATTAAAAGTTTAAGATCACCTATTACTAATAATTACAATTTACCATATATAACACGCTCAACCTCTCAATTATTTTCATTACTGTTTTTCTTTTGTTTGGACAATAGTTTTACTACCCAAAGACTTGATTACTCATAAAGCACCTGCTCAAATATACACCACTGAGTTTTCTCTCAAAAATCACCCATTACTAAGAACCGACAGGAAGTCTTCTCTCAAAAAGCCAAGTCTTCCCCGAAACTTGATACCTAATGTTTGATGGATCCACACGCTTCTTTTGTAACGTTCAGACCCCACACGTTATCTTTCACCAGCATTATGGACTTATGGTCCCTCAAAAGGGGAAACTGAAAGAAAGGAATAACAATGAAGTTTTGACCTCTAAATCTTTGAGGCAACTTCGTATAAGTGTGATATACTGTTACACTAGCTGATATTTAAATCCTTGAACGTCTTGTCAATGTCTTGCGCTTCAAATTTTCCTTCATTTGTTTTTGTGTTCTTGTCTTGATAGTGCAAATTTGATGGCAGATAGCGTAGTTAGTTTCGTGCTGGAGAATTTGTCTCTCTGCTTGTAGCACACGAAGCCGATTTGCTACGTGGTGTGGAGGACAAAGTGAAGTCCCTTGAGAGTGAGCTCAGAATGCTTTGCCGTCTTACACAAAGATGTATTGATTTCAGGAGTTGGTGAACGTATAAGCACTAAAACAAATACCAAAAAAAAAAAAAAAAAAAAATTGTCGGCAAGAATTTCCATTATTATTATTCTTTTTCCCAAAGGACAAAAATTTCCATTATATTGGCCCCTTTGTGGCCAAAAGCTAATTTAGTAATGTCATATCCTATGAGTAATAATATTATAATTAATGTGTCATATCCTATAAGATAGTTAATATGACATCTATTTTTTAAAACACTCTAGCCATCTTTTCTTTAATTTTCTTATTGTCTCTCCTCTTTGATTATGGTTGAGAGAGTATAAATAAGGATAAATTAGAAAAAGAATGATAAATATACAAACTATGTTTTATATTTAATATTAAGATTAACTCCTTAAATATGTCTTATAATACCGTTATAAGACCGAAGGGAGTATTATTTCAAAGTTGTTTCATAGAATGGCATGTGCATTTAAAACAAATTTTTAAATTGAGGCTTACTTCCTACCTTGCCCCGTTTTAAGCCCAAGCAAATGATGTGTCTGGGTTGTATGGCTTTTATGTTCTTGTTATGGGCGAAAATTTTGATAAAATAATGAAAGGCTGGTACGATGACTGAGATAAATTTATTACCTTCTGCTAATTCTTTTCATCTTCTTATTTGAATAGTCATATGCCCTTTGGAATAATTTGGAGATATATAGACACTTTAGAAAGGAGGATGGAAACTATATATGCCAAAATAAATGGAATGAATTCGTCATTTGTTATTTCCCTCAACCAAAAAAAAAAAAAAAAAATCATACAATTGATATCAATTTAAACGGTTTAGATTTAATGACAAAGCTAGTTGTTATCTTTTGTATCTCAAAACCTCTTTCTATCCTGCATGTACTTTTTTATTAAACACAATTATTTAAAACAAGCAAAAACAAAAGAACCCGAGCCAAGCGGAGCAACATGAAGTCTTCTACCAGTCTCCCCGAAACTTCATTCCTCATTGCTAATGTTTGGTGGACCCACACACTTCTTTTGTCAATTTCAGACCCCACACGCTTCTTTTCTATCTTTCACTCAAAAGATCACATGGAACAAAGCAATAAAGAAACTCCAAGTCTTGACCTCTTTGAGGCAACCTCGTCGAAGTGGGATGCCGATACACTAGTTACTACTTAAATCCTTGAACGTCTTGCCAATGATCTGTGACTCAAATTATCCTTCACTTGTTTCTGTATTCTTGTGTTGATACTGCAGACTTGATGGCAGATAGCGTCGTTAGTTTTGTGCTAGAGAACTTGTCTAGGCTTGTGGCACACGAAGCCAATTTGTTATGTGGCGTGGAGGACAAAGTGAAGTCCCTTGAGAGTGAGCTCAGAATGATAAGTGTCTACCTTAAGAGCAGCAACCAAATCCAGCCGAAGAAGGAGATCGAACAAGAGGTTGTGCGTCAGATCACAGACATCGCACATGAAGCTGAGGATGTCATCGACACCTTCGTTGCCAACGTTGTCAGCCAACGAAGGAGAAGTTGGCTGTCCAAGATGCTCCATGGTGTTCACCACGCAAAGCTGCTGCACCATGTGGCAGAGAAAATTGACAACATTAAAGTCACTATCGATCAGATTTATGAGAACAAAATCAAATACTACATTCAGGAAGAAGCAGGAACTTCAACAGATCAGGAGTTACAACTACTGCACAAGCGAAGAAGGGACGTGGAGGAGGATGACGTGGTGGGTTTTGAGCATGACACAACTGAAGTAATTAATTGCCTCAAGCAAGGTGGGTCGCGTCGTCATGTGGTGTCCATCATTGGTATGGGCGGATTAGGTAAAACTACTCTTGCTCGCAAGATTTATAAAAGTCATCATGTCAAGAATTACTTTGAGTGTCATGCTTGGGTTTATGTGTCTAATGACTATAGACCTCGAGAGCTTTTGCATGCCCTTCTTAAATGCTTGATGACGATGTCTCCAAATACATGTGATTACAATAAGAATAGCAATAGCAAACATAAAAAGAAATCAAAGGGCAAAGGTAAAGCTGAATCTGATGATTTTCATAGTTTGAGTGAGGAAGAATTGAGAGACAAGGTACAAGAGTGTTTGAAAGGGAAGAGGTATCTTGTAGTGTTGGATGACATATGGAATCCTCAACATTGGGATGACCTGCAGTATGCTTTCCCAGATGACAATAAAAGTAGTAGGATCCTGATTACTAGTCGTTTGAAGGAGGTAGCTTCTCATGCCAGCTCATTTCTTCCTTATTATCTCCCTTTGCTTAGCGAAGAAGAAAGTTGGGAGCTTTTCTCAAAGAAGGTGTTTAGAGGAGAAGGCATGCCTTTTGATCTAGAGTTACTAGGTAAGCGAATGGTAAAAAGTTGTGGTGGCTTGCCATTATCCGTTGTGGTGCTCGCAGGAATTCTTGCAAACAAGGAGAAGTCACACCGAGAATGGTCTAAGGTCATGGGTCATGTAAACTCGTATCTCATTCAACCAGAAACACAAGTGCATGATATAGTACTTAAACTCAGTTATGATAGCTTGCCTCCAAGATTGAGGCCATGTTTTCTGTATTTTGGTATGTTTCCTGAAGACTATGAGATTCTTGTTAGACGCTTGATCCAACTATGGATTGCTGAAGGATTCATCCTTCATAGCGATTCCAGAATTGCAGAGGATGTTGCAGAGGACTACTTGAATGAGCTCATTGATCGTAGCTTAATCCTAGTAGGGAGAAGGAGAAGCGATGGGGGAATCAAGACATGTCACATCCATGATCTTCTGAGAGAACTTTGCATATCGGAGAGCAGGCAGGAGAAGGCTTTTGAAGTTTGTAGGGATCTAGACATTTTGCAACAAACCAAACCTCGCAGGTTGTCAATTCAATGTAATACATTAGATTTTTTTGTTTCAAGCAACAAAGACCATTCAAGCACTCGTTCTCTGCTCTGCTTTGATCGAGACTCCTATTACCACCTTGATTCAAGTGAGTCAAAAAGGCTTGTGAAGTGGTTTCAGCTTGTTCGAGTGTTGGATCTAGGGCTTCCATGGTCCTGGGAGTTTAAGATCCCTTCCAATTTAAGCATGTTAGTGCATTTGAGGTACTTGAGGCTAGACTTGGTTACAAGCTTTTATCCAGGATTAGTTAGAGTGATTCCTAGATTCATATGCAATCTTTGGAATCTAGAAACTTTGGACATGGGGCATTCTGAATTGACAATATCCACAACTTTCTCTAGTGGGATGTGGAAGCTCAAAAGACTGAGGCATCTTCATACGGCCGGACCTATGATTTTGCCCAAGTTTCCAGATATAGAGAGTATAACCATGTGGAATCTACAAACCCTATCTTGTGTTGCCATAAACAAAAACTCAACCATTGTGTCTCTTATAGGGAAAGGTGTATTCCCAAGGCTTAGGAGGTTGGGTTTGTATTTCTGCAAGGATGACAAGCATAAACAAGGGGTTGGTCAAGTGTGGGAAAACCTTCCAAACCTAAATTATCTGAGTGCATTGAAGATTGATGGCTTTCCTGATATTTCAACATCTGTCATGAGTATTTTGGGGAGTCTTACCAACCTCAGAATTTTGAAACTATGTAATTGTGTGTTTAAAAAAGCCTCAAGGTCTGAGTTAGAGCTTTGTTGCAGTAATGGGTTCCCCCACCTAGAGGTATTTCAAATGAAATGTTTGTATGAACTCTGTCGCTGGGAATTAGGTAAAGATGTGATGCCATGTCTCAGATGTTTGATCATTGAAGGGTGTTGGAGGTTGACTGCTCTCCCTCACGAGCTCTGGTCCCTGACTTCCTTACTAGAGGTAAAAGTAGTAGGGTCCTCTGAATCACTGAAGAAGCAACTTCAAAGTCAACCCATGAGAGATGGATGCAATCTCATTCTCTCTTAAAGGTCTTTTTTTTTCACTGAATCTCAAAAGGTTTATTAGAGAAGTCGAGAGTGTTTCTAAAAATGTGTAGAATAACAGAGATATAGAAAGAGAGAATGAGTGAGTTGAAATGATGTGTTGTATTTATAATTTACAAAGTACATCTATTTATAGAGTGGTGATTATTGATAACTAATCTAGTTGGACTAACTTAATCAGTTATAGCTATCTAATTGTTTGAACTCTCTAACAATCTCCAGTTGACTTCTTGTGGAAGCAGAGCCATGCACGCTTGCATTTTTGTATATTTCTGTCATCATTTACCAAAAATGAAAAGAACTATTTCAATGAGCCCGTTTGAAGATTTTGAGGAGTGGTTTTGATATTTCATTTACGGAGTACTATGCTTGTCTAATCTTCCACGTCCATGTCTTAGTTTGTATGAGTTGTTGCGTGTAATTTCCCTCTTCACAGACCACACATGCCTCATAGTTTAATTTCCTCCAGTGAAAAGTAGAGAAGGAACAGAAATATTTCCTACAAAGAATGCGAAGTGTATATATATTTCCTAAAATTTCTCGAGTGTTTATAGTTTTTTAGGTGAGATTTTCTTCCTTGAATTCTCTCGTACACTATCCCTAGAAAACCAGTTTTGCTCTGTTACCATGTTGGAAAAGAAAAGGGAAGAAAATTCACACACAGAAAATAGGGAAGTATCAGCCCCAGGAATGCTCCATTGTCTTGCACATATATGTGCCAAGACAAATTACTCCTCCGGTGCTTAATATAAAATATATTTACCTAATTTATTAGATTAAGGAAGTTGATTGAGTTAGTTAATATAACATTTATTTTCTAAACCACCCTAGTTATCTTCCTTAATTCCCTTATTCTCTCTCCAAATTGATTATTATCGAGGGAGCATCGATATGGGTAAATTAAGAAAACATTGATAAATAGAAAAATTATGTCTTATATTTAAGACTAAGATCAACTCTCCAAATATGTCTTATATTAAGGACAAGAAGAAATATTAAACTAGAGTATGTAAAACATTAAAGGATCAATTACTGTCCTAAAATCAAGAACACAGCTTTATAAGTTCAGCTTTACAAAAGATAAAAAACTGACACTTCTTAAAGCATCAAAATTTCAGTTAAACACTAGGGTACTGTGGTTAATCATCACTTAGCTTCAAACCAAGGTACAAATACCAAAAACTAAATAAAGAAGTTAACTACAGCAACACAACAACTACCATCAAAGGATGACAGACATAAAAGAGGGTTTGCTCAAGTTTGGAAATGCCTCCAACACCTAAATTATCTTTGCACCTTGACAATTAACTACTTTCCAAAATTTCCAACTAAAGATTGCACTCCCTGATGAGCTGTGGTACTAAAGATGTAATGCCATGTCTTAGGTGTATTATGGCCCTCTGAACCACTGAAGATGAAACTCTAATGTCTACGCATAACATTTGCTATTTAGATATTATAAAAAAACCAATGACAGCTAACAAGCAAAGAACAGAACATAACTTGGTTAGATTCTCGTTATGAGAAACTGTTATTGAAAGAAAATCAGGAAATGTGGTCACAATTCATTCATAAAGCTGCAATCCACAAGAACCCAGTAACTTGGCCAACCCAAATGTGATACCCATAGCTACCAATCCTCCAGACACAACCCTCACACATGATCTCAAAATGGGACTCTTTCCCAACACAGCTCCCACCAATCCAAATGTTGTGAGAGCCAAAGTAGCCACAATGGGAATCACCATTAGCCTTATCTTATAATCTCTTATGAATGCAGCAGAAAGCAGAGGAACCAATGCTCCTATGCTAAATGACAATGCTGATGCAAATGCTCCTTGATATGGATTTGGAAGCTTCATCTTCTCCATCAGCTTCTCTTCATCATTTTGATCACTCATTTCCCTCTTCATCTGTGCAACTTCAACTTCATGCTGGGTGTACACTGACACGAACTCTCCAATTGCCATACTGCAAGCTCCTGCTATTGAACCTGCAAAACCAGAAAGCACCATGGATTTGGAATCTGTTTTAACAGCTCCTACACCCATCATCATTGCAGTGACTGAAACTAAGCCATCATTGGCTCCCATTATTGCAGCACGAAGCCATTGAGCCCTCTGAGAGTAGTCGAGCTGATCGTTTTCTTTGGTTGGAGTTTGGATGGTTTGTTTATGATCATCTTCATAATCTGCTTCACTGGGTCTTGGAGCTACTCCTTCATGGTTGAGGGATACCATGCCACCGGGTAAAATTGCAGCTATGGCACACAAGAAATCAGAATGACTCAGAAGAAGAATCAGAGATTGAATGGCTTGAGCTTGCAGGAAAGAGAGTGGAGATTCAGGGATTTATAATGAGAAGGGATGAAAATTGTGGGGATGAGTGTTATTAATGAAGTGATTAATTTATTTGTAGGTTTGTTTCTGGAGGCTTTTAAGGTTATACTATCAGCCAAATGATATAGGATTGGGAATATTATTTCGAAGTTCTTCACTCGTCCTTTGTCAAAGGACAATAACTGAGTTATATTAAAATAAATGAAGCTCACAATTATCTCAGTAGTCATGTTTCACTATTAAATATCCCAAAAAGTAGTGTCTGTTTGTATGCATGAAGGAAAACTGTTTAGAATCAGAATATCTTGCTGAAGGAATATAAACTTATACAGTAATAATTATGATTTTAATACCTTTTGGATTAATGCCAAAACTGGAGTATGTCACGACAGGATCAATAATCATATCAAACAATTTTTTATGCACAACCAAAAGTAACACGTTAATATTCTAATTGGAAGAAAGCTTCCTAGTGAATTATTTGCATCTCTCATTACCGAAGTTTGTAGTTGTGGGCATTTGACTTGAGAGTTACGCACCAAAGGCAAATTCTCTTTTGTTATTAATCAACGCCTTAGTTCAATAGGATGAAGCTTATTATAATTTAAGAATAAAAAACATGTATTGATTGTTTAGCAATAAACTATTTTTCCATGAGCACCCAATACAATTATTTTTCATAAGAGCATTTACAAGATAAATATGAATATTTACATCAATGCCCTTACTTTTCTGTTTTCATAATAGCATTTACAAGACATATATAGGGCATTTATAAGACAAATAAAGGGATTTTAAAAAATCCCGGGAGTTAAAAAATTTTGATTATTCACATATTTGTCTTGTAAACAATTTTTTATTACATCCCATTGGATCAAAACAAAATTACGTTTTATCAATGGAAAGACAAATATGAGCATTTTTAAGACAAATAGCTTATAAGTATATATTTTATAATTAAATAAAATGTAGATTCTGAGATATATTTGATTAAATTTATTAATATTTTATACTTGTTTAATTATCTTTCATATATTTTTCTATCTTTTAATTAATTATAGGATAAAATGATATTTTGATATAAAATCTACTCATATCTTAATTTATTTTGCAAGGGATATTATAAGATTCAAGTGGGAACAAAATATCAATATAATATATCTCTATTATAAGATAATCGATAAAAAGAAAAAGATAAATCAAGATATTGTGATAAAGACGTACGCAAAGAGGCAATATATACCTATATATATGCTAGGAGTAGCAAGAGGTAGGTGTGTTCTATTTTGTTGATTGGTGACGGCAAGTTAAGAGCTTTAGTGGAAGATGATTAAAGCTTGGAAATGCATAAGAGCGATAGCACGGATAAAAATTTGGTATTGAGTTTTTGTTTCTCTTTTCCTTTATCTTCTTTATTTTGTCTTTGGTTAGCTATTATTTTAGTCATGAGAATGTTCAGTTTACGTAGCTAAACCATTAGTTTTGGATTATTTAGTTTGATTATGAATTAGTGGATGATAATTTTTCCCGTTAATTCCTTTAATGTTATATTTGTTGATATAATTGTGTGCTTGATTATCCTGAAATAAGAGACATCTGATTGGGATTATTTGGGTATTCTAAAAGAGCCTAAACGTAGGAAATTTAGACTAGACCTTCAATTGAATCGTGTAGAACTTGGTTTTCAGATTTAATTTGCTTCTAGGATAAACATATACTTATCGGCTCTACATAGTCTCATTAGGCTTGCACTTAAATTAATCTAATTAAGTACTAATCACCTAAGACATTAGGGATTAACATAGTTGGAATGCCTTTTAGTGAATCGAAAGACACTCTTAGGTAATTAGGAGTCCTAGACTAGCAAATATAACTTTAAATGCAATTAAGGGTAGAAATTAGACATTAAGAAATAATCAAGGCTATAATAATCCAAGTCACCATTTAAGATTTAGAATCATCCTTATCCTTAGTCATAATTATAGTTAGATTTACTTTTCTTTCTTTTTTAGTTAGCTTTTATTCCTACTTTCTATTCAAATTGTGTTAACTCAACTTAAGCAAAAGTGTAAAGTCATTGCTCAACTACATTGTTGGTACTAAGTCCTCGTGGGAATGATATCTTATTCACTCTTTATTATTTGATACGGCCCGTGCATTTACAGAGTCTTAGGCTCTACATTTTGCCCCTATCAAGTTTTTGGTGCTATTGCTGAGGACTTGTGTGCCACAATTGTCTTCGGTTGGAATTAATTGAGCATTAGTAATTTAAGTTTGAGTTGGTAAATATCTACTTTCTTTTCTTTTTTAGCGAAAAATAAAAAATGGATTTCACATGGTAACCAACTGGTCTTAATATTGAGAAAGAGATGAATTCCTTGTCTGAAACACAAGATGAACTGGTTGCTTTAATAAATTCTTTGAATGAATATAGGCAATATAAAAGGAGCATAAATGATAGTTATATTCCATATATTGATTATTCTCAATGTGTTTACATGTCTTGTGCTTATACAACTAGTCATTATGTGGGAGATGATTTTATTAGGAACCAAACTTGTTTTGTGTAACCCCCTCCGTAATTATATCCGAAATACGTGATTAAAATGAAATAGAGACCAATAATAATCGAATAACATTTACTAACCCATCACATGACGGGGTTTTCACAAATACCTTTCGAAATCATTTATAAACTTGGTCTCATATTCACATTTCGAATACAATTACTATGTGAAGATAAATCACATTTATATAAATATCAGAGTGCACAACATAATCATCCCGGCAATCCTGGGTACATACCTTCGCTAAAGATACACAGGGCACAATTGCCCATTACAATTCTTCAAATGGGGATTACACAATCTCATCTCAAATTCATAACCCTATATTCAACCGAATCATATACAGTCTTCACAACTCATTGATAACCAACTACCAACTTTCATCTCGAAGGAGTCCTAGCCGCTCCCTCCACGAGCCGCTTGCCCTGTCTAAATTGTTGGAAAGGGAGGGTGAGATTCGAGAGAATCTCAGTAGGGAAATATTATCAATATGCAGGCAAGATAAGTGTTTAATGCATGACATGCTTGCATCACATAACTCATACACACATACAATAACAAATCTATAAGCTCAATGCTTCGAACGATACACATATGGCCATAGCATATATTGAAACATAGCTTCAAATCATTCATACATGTTCCACATAATCAAGCAAAGCAATAACATGCATCAACACATTAATACAGTTATCAGAGCAAGCAGTAGAGATAAGTTCTCTACCTTAACCCTTTTATGCCTCGAAACGTGTGCCTTAATCTACGTGCAAACAGCTCGGGGCTTCATATTTGATCCTACAATGTCAAATGTACTATTTAGACACTTCCATAGTATTTATGGGGGTTATATGATACTATATTGAAAATTTACTAAAATGTCCCTGGGGACCCGGCTCAGCCCCACCGTACTTGGTCTCGCTGTACTTTTCCCGAAATTATGACATGGGCTATTCTAACATATTTCTGCCCAAAGAATCCATTTCTAAACTTGAAATTATCAAATTCAATGTCAATTACAAAATTACCCTTGACAGCCCCACTTTAAGGGTTTTAGGGGCATTTTCGTAATTATACTTTTTCGGTCTTTTCTGAAAAAGTGCCCAACTGTAACCCCACCTAATTTTCGCTCCTAAACTCAATGGAATTATCAAATCATTGAAAATCTAACTCTAAGACCCATTTCTAGAGCTGGCCGAAATTCTCAAGTATTCCAGGGAAAATTGGGGTTTTTCGATTTCGGCTCCGTAAATGCGTTCCTTTATACTCCTAACCACTTTATTGACTATTCCATTAGGTTACAACTATCATTTAGTACCAATTTGGGCAGCATAACAGCCCCACACACCCATTTTCCATTTTTGCAACCAATGACAATCTGGTGAAATTTCACCGATTAAATTGTCCACAGCAGCCATAATAGTCAATACACAAGAATTTGGAAGTTACCTCAATCTCCCACTAGATTTTCTCAAGAGTGGCTGAAACCCTAGCCCTTCTTAACCATGAAAATTGAGCTTCCAACACCTTAAAGAACATGAAAGAGAAGCTTAGGAGCAAAGTTATACGCGTTAGGAGCTAGATCGTCAGAGAAATCAGCTTACCTTGTGAGATTTCTCCTCTTTCTCTCACTAGTTTCAGCTGGTTCAGCACGTCAAAAATGAGAGTTGAAGATGATGAGAAAATATTTAATTCCATGCTAATGTTATCTTTTATTGAAATGATGTCATAATTCCCATTTTCGGAATTTCTGGCAGATTTTCTGCCCAATCTTTGAAAAATCATAACTAATTATAGAAATATCGAAATGGGGTGATTCCAAAGCCAAATGAAAGGTATTTAAGTCCTATTTATAGGAAAATATGGGCCATTACCCAAAATTACCACAAAATTCCAGAACTACATAAAACTCATCGCTACCCCAAAACAGAGTTTAGTTTCCATCCCAAACTTTGGACAGTCATATCTCCTAGCTCAAAAAACGAAATGGCACAAATTATATGTCCATTTTGAAGCTTGGGATGTGAAATTTAAGACTGAAAAGTTTCAGAATTTTTAGACACCGTTTAGTCATTCAAAAAGTTCACACAAACTGATTGCCTAGAATAGAGTTTCACCGGACAGAATTTCAGATTTTGCATCTTTGCTTCCAATGGTTTCATTTTCATACCAAACATCATTCCCACATAAATTTTCACAAGGAATCCATTGGAAACACCAAATCAATCAAATTCACATCACATTGACATGTTTTCACAACAATCTCAACATGTCAACACAATTCACATTTCAAAACCTAACATTGCAACTTTTCCATTCCAAAGTTCCAAACCAATTTCAATGACATCAAAACACACTATGACACCATTTCCAACACAATACCCCATTCAATTCTTCCCTTTATTCTAGGGGTGTTCAAAGTATCCCGGTCCCAGTTATCCCGGCCCGGTCCCGGATATTTTATCCCGGGAATTTCCCGTCCCGGCCGGGACCGGGACCGGGATCACACCTTGTGATCCCGGGAATTCCCGGCCCCGGTTTTTTTCCTTTTTTCCTTAAAAAATAGGTTATTATTTTATTTTTGTATTTTTTACCCCATAAATTAAGTTATCATTTGATAAAATGTATATCACATATTTAGTTAGAGTTAAATTGTATATATCGTGATACAAATCCTAACTATATAATGTATAAAGATAATAACAAAAATGATGAATGTGATAATAATATGTTATTTTTCAATTCTAACTCAATTTATGTGATTTTTATGACCTTATGAGGTATTAAATAATTACTTTAAACACTAGATTATAAAAAAATTTAACTAATATAATTATATTATTAAGACCGGGAATTCCCGATCCCGGTCCCGGGAATTCCCGGTACCGGTTGTCCCGGGAATTTCCCGGGACCGGGACCGGGAATGAGATCCCAGTCCCGGGAAATCCCAGGACGGGAACCGGGAATGGGTATTCCCAGTCCCGTCTCGGGGTTTGAACACCCCTACTTTATTCTAAGTCAATTTGGATGTTAATCCATAATTGAACTCAAATACAGGGTTTCGGCGATGCTCACAACACACACAAATCACATTCAAGTGCCAAATCACATCATATTCTCCAAAAGGGTTATTTATCACTAACCACATCCATTTTTGGAGTCATTAACCCTTAATCACAATTTGGGATCTTGCTAAACCGGGGCTTAGCAATCCACTAATCTCAGGCTTATTCTCTAAGCTCAAGTCTCAAAAGTCGGGGTATTACATTTTGACCATTCATTTTGTCCTAGTCAAAGTTTTGAGCAACAAAAGTTTTAGGATCCACATGTCAAGTATTGTTCTAATGAAATTACACCTCCTTTCTACTCTTATCCACATATTGAAGAACACACTATTGAGTATAAGGACAAATATAATTTAGAAAGATTATTTAAAGAGTGTGTGGAAGCATCAGAGAGATTTAGTAAAGAGCAAAAGGAACTTGTCACTACAGTTGAGTCAAGTGTTCAAAATATTGAGGCATATGTGAATCAAATTGTTTTAACCATTGAGACTATGAGGCAAGATAATTCCTTAAACATGATGACCACTTCTTGTGTTGATAATGATTATTGTGAGAAAGTTGAAGATGTGGAATTGCATATGGATAATGTAGAAGGTGACTCTGAGCTTGAAATTGATATAGACGAGAATATTGGGTGTTTAGAAGAGGTTCCGGGTGTGGAGCCTAAGGTTTGTGATTTTAATGATCAAATTGATAAGGAAGTCACAATAGTTGTTATGCATGATTCTTCTATAGATGTTTTGACTCTTCCTGGTGAGAGTCAAGTGGATTTTGTTGGATGCTCTAAATTTTTGAAAATGCCTATATCCATTTGCAATTATATGCATATTGTGCCTTCTTTGAATTCAGTAAATGCTTGTACTTTAAAATTGTCTATGATTGAGGAAATACAAGTAATTAACATAAATGAGCATCTTTTTTGTTTGAAATCTTGTTGCTTCAAAAGAAATGAAGACAAGGTGATTATGGTGTTTGATACATATGATTAGATGATTGTGTTGAGAAGTCTGGCTAAAGACTTTAAATTTAGTGTTTATTTGGAGGCAACCCAATATAATGAATTTATGCTCTCAATTCTTATTCTTTTTTCTTTTTTTTTTTTTTTTTCAATTTCTGCCTCAAATTTCTCACTAACACCCTTCTCAAGTTTCATTATAAGAAAGTTAAAGTGTCATTGACGGTACTAGAGAAAAAATTCTATATCATAATCAGAGACCTACACCAAGGGAATACTAGTTCCTTTCCCTCTTTATTGATTTTTGCAACATTGAGGATAATGTTTGATTTAAATGTGGGGGAGAGATATGATTTTTTTTTTTGTGCCTGTCCTTTAATGCAATTGAAAAGATTTTTTTTTTTTTTGCAAAATTTCATAATTGAAATTTTTGCGTTGCTTATGGTTGAACTTAATTTTGAGTCTTTCCCATCTTAGAAAAAGTTGTTTGAAAAAAATTAAAATAGAAAAGAATGTTTCAATTAAGCCTCAAAACCTTGATCTTTTGTATAAATCTAGATATGGACTATGAGAATAGGGTTAGTTTGTAATATGACCAATAGATTATTAGTTTATGAATACTTTGCCATTTAATTTCTTTAGAAATTTGATGATGACACTTGCTGGCCAAGCAAAGCTTCTATTTAGGGCAATGATTAAGGTGGAAACAAAGCAACAACAAAAAACCAGAGAGAGAGAGAGAGAGAGAGAAGAAAAAAAGAGAATAAGAAACACAACTCCAATGACTTCTCTAGACATAACTTAGTAATCGAGGGCACTTCATCACTAATATTGGCACTCACATCAAACGGTAAAGTCAAAGAGGGCTATGAGTTGGGCTAAAAGCCTCTTGAGGTATCTGTTGGAGTAACTAAGTAATTGGTACTGCATCACCCATGTGCAGGGTAGCGCCAAAAAGGGACCTACAACAGACCAAGAAGAAAAAAAGGAGGAAAAAAAAATATAATGAATCAATTTTCTTCCTGATGATCCTTATTAAATTAAATGAAAAGCTTGGTGAAGTGGAGTATTTGAATTTTTCTAAAGGAGTTCAGTAGTTTAATATGCCTTTTTCTAATCTTATTGTTGCACTTGTTACTTGTCAATCCTTCTATCATGGGAACATTTAAGAGATTATTACAATTGTTTAAGGCTTTTGGCTTGGTGATCCATTTGTATAAGAAATTAAATAAAATAAAATTTGATAACATGATCTAATTGTGGTGGTGTGTTGCTTTCTGTTTAGGAATTTCATAAACAATATTCTTCTTGTTCAAATAATGAATTTTCTTTCTTTTCCTTGATGACAAGCAAATGTTTAAGTGTGGGGGAGTTTAATAAGTGTATATTTTATAATTAAATAAGTGTGGATTCTGAGATATATTTGATTAAATTTATTAATATTTTATTCTTATTTAATTATCTTTTATATATTTTTCTATAATTTAATTAATTATAGGGTAAAAAGATATTTTGATATAAAATCTACTCATGTCTTAATTTATTTCGTAGGGGATATTATAACATTCAAGTGAGAACAATATATCAATATAATATATCTATATTATAAGATAATCGATAAAAAGAAAAAAAGTAAATCAAGATATTGTGATAGAGACGCATACAAGAAGGCAATATATATCTATATATATGCTAAGAGTAGCAAGAAGGTGTATTCTATTTTCCTGATTGGTAACGGCATGGCAAGAGCTTTAGTGGAGGAAGATTAAAGTTTGGAGATGCAAAAGAGCGACAACACGAATAAAAATTTAGCATTGAGTTTTTGTTTCTCTTTTCTTTATTTTGTCTTTGGTTAGCTATTATTTTAATCATGACAATGTTCAGTTTATGTAGCTAAACCATTAGTTTTGGATTATTTAGTTTGATTATGAATTAGTGGATGATAATATTTTCCATTAATTGCTTTAATGTTATATTTGTTGATATAATTGTGTGCTTGATTATCCTGAAACAAGAGACATCTGATTGGGATTATTTTGGTATTCTAAAGGAGCCTAAACGTAAGAAATTTAAACTAGACCTTCAATTGACTCGTGTAGGATTAGGTTTTCGGATTTAATTTGTTTGTAGGATAGACATATATCTACCGGTCCTACATAGTCTCATTAGGTTTGCACTTAAATTAATCTAATTAAGTACTAATCACCTAAGACATTACGGATTAACATAGTTGGAATGCCTTTTAGTGGATCGAAAGACATTCTTAGGTAATTAGGAGTCCTAGACTAGCAAATATAACTTTAAATGCAATTAAGGGTGAAATTAGACACTAAGAAGTAATCAATGCTATAATAATCCAAATCACTGCTTAATATTTAGAATCATCCTTATCCTTAGTCATAATTATAGTTAGATTTTAATTTTCTTTCTTTTTTAGTTAGCTTTTATTCCTTCTTTCTATTCAAATTATATTGACTCAATTTAAGCAAAAGTGTAAAGTCATTGTTCAACTGCATTGTTGGTACCAAGTCCTCGTGGGAACGATATCTTATTCATTCTTTATTATTTGATACGGCCTGTGGACTTGCGGAGTCTTAAGCTCTATATTTTGCCCCTATCAATAACCAAAATTTGTTAACTCCCTAAATTATTTTAAATCCGTTTATTTATCTTATAAATGCTTATATTTGTCTTATAAACGCTCTTATGAAATAAAAATAAACGAAAGATATTATTATCTTTCCACTAACAAAACTTAATGTGAATGACCAAAATTATCTTTCCACTAACAAAACTTATGAAAGGGTGCAGAAAAAAAATTTTTACAAGATAAATTTGTGAATGACCAAAATTTTTTAACTTACTAAATTATTTTAAATTTCTTTATTTGTCTTGTAAATGCCCATATATGTCTTGTAAATGATCTTATAAAAAAAATAAAGTAAGGGCGTTAATGTAAATCCTCTTATGTAAATGCTCATATTTGTCTTGTAAATACTCTTATGAAAAATAATTGTGTTGGGTGCCCATAGAAAAACAGTTCATTGCTAAATTTGCACCTTAATCTTTCTAAAAAATATATTAAAATAATAGAGTGAGAAGATTAGTGGAACCCATAGTGCAAAAAGTCACGGAAGTTAACTCGAGTAAACGGCGTTGCTATAATTGCTACCAAATAATTGATTATGTCTACTTTTGCACCCAGAAATGATTAGTTGTGTTGGGTTCCCATAGGGAAATGATTGCTAAATTTGCACCTTAATCCTATAATATACTCATCCGGTCCTTAATATCAATGTTAAGGAACTCGGACCGGACCGGCCGGTCGGGCTCGGAAATTCCGGTGAACCAGCCAGTAGACAAGTCCGGTCCGGGTTCCTATATAAAAAAAATTTTAAATTTTTCCTTTATAATTTCATATTATAAACCTAAAATCTTTAATTTCTCACCGGTTTAATTCTAGTTTGACCTCAGTCTAACCCACTGACCCTTAACTCAGTACCCCGACCGGTTCAATACCCGGTTCGGGTTTTAATACCTTGCTTAATATAAGACATATTTGAGTAGTTGATCTTAATTTTAAATATAATATATAGTTTTCATATTTGTCAATCTTTTCCTAATTTACCTCAATAACCCTATTGATGCTCCTTCAACAATAGACGGGTTGGTCAAATGTGGGAAAATCTTTCCAACCTAAATTATATGAATGCCCTGAAGATTGACGGCTTTCGATATTCCAACATCTGCCAATGTCTTTCTTTTTAGCTTTACCAAGCTAACAATCTTAAAGACCAAGTTAAATGATGATGTCATGAGATCTCTAACCTCAGAATTTTGAAACTATGTTGCTGTGAGTCTACAAATTCCTCATCAAGGTATGAGTTAAAAGCTTTGTTGCATTAATGGGTTCCCCCAACTAGAGGTATTTCAAATGAAATCTTTGTATGAACTCTATCGTTGGGAATTAGGTAAAGATGTGATGCTATGTCTCAGATGTTTGGTCATTGAAGCGTGCCTTAGGTCGACTGCTCTCCCTAACGAGCTCTGGTCCTTGACTTCCTTATAAGAGGTGCAAGCAGTAGGGCCCTCTGAATCACTAAAGAAGCAACTCCAAAGTCAACTCATGAGAGATGGGTGCAATCTCATTATCTATTGAGGTTTTTGGGAGCAAACGACAGAGAAGGTAATATATATAGAGAGAGAGAGAGAGAGGGAGCGAGGGAGAGAGAATGAGTGAGTTGAAATGATGTGTTGTATTGATAATTACGGTGTACAACTATGTATAAAGGGGTGATTTCTGATAACTAATCAGTTATAGTTGTACAACAGCTTAAACTCTAACAATCTCCAATTGACTACTTCTCGTGGAATCTATGCAGACCCATGCATGTCTTGCATTCTGTATATTTCTGTCATCATTTACCAAAAATAAAAAGAACTATTCTGGTTGATTTTGCTTGTTGAAAAGAAAAAGAAAAAAGAAAAGGCAAAGAAAAGAGGCTTCATATTATATAATATAGTTGTTTATAAACCAAGTTGTACCATTCTTGTCTCTGCTCTTTCTCTTGCACATATATATAAGGAAATTTGAGAACCTAATGAACCTCATACAGTAATAATAGAGCAAATGAATTGATTCAAACCCAAAAGTGATGGCCATAGCCATCCACTCACCAAACACTTTCAAAGCAAATGAAGCCACAACCACCATTAGCCTTATGAATACAGTAGCAAGAAGAGAAATGGATTTGACAGTTTCTTCTTCTTCTTCTACTTCTACTTCTACTTCTTCATCTTCATCTCTTCATCATTCTCACTCATTTATTTCTTCATTCGTGAAATCTCAACTTCATATTGCAAGCTTCTGCTATTGACCCTGCAAAACCAGCAAGAAGCAATTGAAACCAAACTATCATTGGCTCCTTATCTTTGAGAGAAGTCGATGAGCTGATCAGTTTCTTTGTTTGGGGTTTTGCTGGGATCGTCTTCATGTCATGGCTTGGAGGGATACTGAGCCATGGGGTTAACATGGAAGAAGGAGAAGCAGTGAAGAGCAGGAAAGCTCAAGAACTCAGAAGCAGGAGTTTGGGTGTTCTAGAGAATCTAGTTTTTTAGCTGATGTTTTCTTCCTTGATTTCTCTCATACACAATCCCACAAAGATCAGTATTTTCGCTCTGTTAATTACCATGTTGGAAAAGAAACTAAAGAAGAAGAAAATTCACACACAGAGGAAGAAAGTAGCCAGCTGCCCCAAGAATGCTTTGCTGTCTTAAGATGTACTGATTTCAGAAGTTGGTGAACGTATAAGCACTAAAACAAAAAATAAAATAAAATATTGTCGGCAAGAATTTCCATTATCATTATTATTATTATTTTTGCAAAGAGCAAAAATTTCCATTATATTGGCCCCTTTGTGGCCAAAAGCTAATTTAATAATCTCATATCCTATGAGTAATAATATTATAATTAATGTGTCATATGCTATGAGTAATACTGATACAAACGCTGCTTGATATGGATCTGGCTGCTTCATCTTCTTCATCTGGTTCTCTTCATCATTTTGATCACTCACTTCCCTCTTCATCTGTGCAACTTCAACTTCACACTATGCGTACACTGACACAAACGCTCCCAATTGCTATACTGCAAGCTCCTACTACTGCCCCTGCAAGAAGCATGGCTTTCATACCTGCTAGTGCTAGACTTTGACTCAGCAAGAAGCATGGCTAACAACCCCCCAACTGACTCCTAACTAACTCTCCTCCTACTTCCATAATTAGTGAAGCCATTGCACCCTTTGATTCAGTATTTGGCTGGTTTGTCTATAATCCTACTTTAGTTGCCAGAAAGTGGGGGAACAGGGCAAGGAACTAGCTTGAAGAAAAATTATACAAGGGCTAAATGTTGCAAACATGTGGGAGGATACTCTAGGCTTTAAAACAAGAAATGGCTGAAAAGCCCGTGGGATGACTGTTAGTGATGGAGAAATTCAATTATATGCATGGGCCAAATATTTAAGATTGGGATATTGTCGTAGTTCCTCTTCTGATATACTCTCTCTAGTTCTTAATATAAGATATATATTTACCTAATTTGATTAAATTAAAAAAGTAAGTTAAATTAATTAATATAACATGTATTTTCTAAAACACCATAGTTATTGTCATTAATTCCCTCCTTCTCTCTCCTTCTTGATTATAACTAAGGAAGCATCAATAAGAATAAATTAGGAAAATATTAACAAATATGTAAACTATATCTTATATTTACGACCAAAATCAACTCCTCAAATATGTCTTACATTAAAGATAGGAGGGAGTATTATTTCAAAGTCCTTTGTTTCATAGAATGGCATGTGCTTGCCATATGAAGTGAGTGAAGATTCAATTCAGTGCATTTAAACAAATTTTAAAATTGAGGCTTACCCCCTAGCTAGCTTGTTCCTTGACATCGCACATGAAGCTGAGGAAGTCATCGGCACCTTGTTGACCACGCAAAGCTGCTGCCCCATGTGGCAGAGAAAATAGACAACATTAAAGTCACTATCGATAAGATTTATGAGAACAGAATCAAATACGACATTCAGGAAGAAGCAGGATCTTCAACGGATCAGGAGTTACAACTACTGCACAAGCGAAGAAGGGACATGGAAGAAGATGACGTGGATCATTGGTATGGGTGGACTAGGTAAAACTACTCTTGCTCGCAAGATTTATAAAAGTCATCATGTCAAGAATTACTTTGAGTGTCATGCTTGGGTTTATGTGTCCAATGGCATAGACCTCGAGAGCTTTTGCATGCCCTTCTTAAATGCTTGATGAAGATGTCTGCAAATACATGTGGTTACAATAAGAATAGCAGTAGCAAACATAAAAAGAAATCAACGGGCAAAAGTAAATCTGAATCTGATGATTTTCATAGTTTGAGTGAGGAAGAATTGAGAGACAAGGTACGAGAGTGTTTAAAAGGGAAAAGGTATCTTGTAGTGTTGGATGACATATGGAATCCACAACATTGGGATGACCTGCAATATGCTTTCCCATATGACAATAAAAGTAGCAGGATCCTAATTACTAGTCGTTTGAAAGAAGTGGCTTCTCATGCCAGCTCATCTCCTCCCTACTATCTCCCTTTTCTTAATGAAGATTAAAATTGGGTGCTTTTCTCAAAGAAGGTGTTTCGAGGAGAAGGCATGCCTTCTGATCTAGAGCTACTAGGTAAGAGCATGGTAAAAAGTTGTGGTGGCTTGCCAATATCTATTGTGGTACTTGCAGGAATTCTTGCAAACAAGGAGAAGTCACACCGAGAATGGTCTAAGGTCATGGGTCATGTAAACTCGTATCTCACTCAACCAGAAATACAAGTGCATGATATAGTACTTAAACTCAGTTATGATAGCTTGCCTCCAAGATTGAGGCCATGCTTTCTTTATGTTGGTATGTTTCCTGAAGATTACGAGATTCTTGTTAGATGCTTGATCCAACTGTGGATTGCTGAAGGATTCATTCTTCATAGCGATTCCAGAATTGCAGAGGACTACTTGAATGACCTCATTGATCGTAGCTCAATCTTAGTAGGAAGAAGGAGAAGTGATGGGGGAATCAAGACATGTCACATCCATGATCTTCTGAGAGAACTTTGCATATCAGAGAGCAAGCGGGAGAAGGCTTTTGAAGTTTGTAGGGATCTAGACATTTTGAAACAAACTAAACCTCATAGGTTGTCAATTCAATGTAATACGTCAAATTTTTTTGTTTCAAGCAACAAAGACCATTTAGGCACTCGTTCTCTGCTCTACTTTGATCGGGACTCCTACTACAACCTTGATTCAAGCAAGTCAAAATGGCTTGTGATGTGGTTTTAGCTTGTTCGAGTGTTGGATCTAGGGCTTCCATTGTCCTGTCACTTTAAACATGTTAGTGCATTTGAGGTACTTAAGACTAGACCTGCAAACAAGCTTTAATAGAGAAGGATCGTGTTAGAGCAATTCCCAAATTCATATCCAATCTTTGGAATCTAGAAACTTTGGACTTTTGGGCATTCTATGCTTATAACATCCATACCTTTCTCTAGTGGGATGTGGAAGCTCAAAAGACTAAGACATCTTCATACAACCGGACCTGTGATTTTACCCAAGTTTCCAGATATAGAAAGTAAAACCATGTGGAATCTACAAACCCTATCTTGTGTTGCCGTTAACAAAAAATCAACCATTGTGTCTCTTATAGGGAAAGGTGTATTCCCAAGGCTTAGGAGATTGGGGTTGCATTTGTGTAAGGATGACAAGCATAAACAAGGGGTTGGTCAAGTGTGGGAAAACCTTCCAAACCTAAATTATCTAAATGCATTGAAGATTTATGGCTTTCCTGATATTCCGACATCTATCAATGCATTTCCTGTTAACCTTACCAAGCTAGCAATCTCAAGCACAAACTTAAATAACCATGTCATGAGCACTTTGGGGAGTCTTACCAACCTCAGAATTTTGAAACTATGTTATTGTGAGTTTAAAAAAGCCTCAAGGTCTGAGTTAGAGCTTTGTTGCAGTAATGTGTTCCCCCAACTAGAGGTATTTCAAATGGAATTATTGTATGACCTCTGTCGCTAGGAATTAGGTAAAGATGTAATGCCATGTCTTAGACGTTTGATCATTCAAGACTGCTAGAGGATGATTGCTCTCCCTGACGAGCTCTGGTCCCTGACTTCCTTACGAGAGGTAAACGTAGTACAGCCTTCTGAATCACTGAAGAAGCAACTCCAAAGTCAACCCATGAGAGATGGATGCAATCTCATTATTCCCTAAAGGGTTTTTTTTTATACTGAATCTCGAAAGGTTTATCAGAGAACTCGAGAGTGTTTCAAAAATGTTTAGAATAACAGAGATATAGAAAGAGAGAATGAGTGAGTCGAAATGATACGTTGTATTTATAATTTACAAAGTACATCTATTTATAGAGTGGTGATTATTAATAACTAATCTAGTTGGACTAACTTAATCAGTTATAGCTATCTAATTGTTTAAACTCTCTAACAATCTCCAGTTGACTTCTTGTGGAAGCAGAGCGATGCACGCTTGCATTTTTGTATATTTCTGTCATCATTTACCAAAAATGAAAAGCACTATTTCAATGAGCCCGTTTGAAGATTTTGAGGAGTGGTTTTGGCATTTCATTTACGGAGTACAATGCTTGTGTAATCTTCCACGTCCATGTCTTAGTTTGTATGAGTTGTTTCGTGTAAGTCTTTACAGATAAGGCAGAATCAGATTTTCTAATTTTTCTATGAAATGTTTTTACTCAAAACCATTACTTACTTGATTAACATTCTCAGTCTCTTTCTTCCTGACAAGTTCAAACTCCAAGTTGAAGATTTGTATCTACTCATTCTTTTCATTTCCTTAAAGCATTGACTCAAACTTCTCCCAAACTTTCTTCGCTGTTTTCTGGAGACCATTTCTTCATACGATTAGAGTTGATTCAAGGTGGGATTCTCTGGCAAAGCAGTTTCAACGTCTGACTCAACAGTTTCCCTCACAGACAACACATGCTTGATACTTTAATTTTCTCTTCGGTTTGCCTTTTCCCATTTTAATCAGGCTCCAAACAATTTGACTTACCTTCCTCACTAGCGTCCAATGTCCTTCTTTGGTATTTGTACCTCTAAACCAAGGTAAAAATGCCAAAACCTAAATAAAGAAGTCAACTACATCAACACAACAACTACCATCAAAGGATGAGAGACATAAAAAAGGGTTTGGTCAAGTTTGGGAATGCCCCCAACACCAAAATAATCTTCGTGCCTTGGCAATTAACTTCCTTCCAAATTTTCCAACATCTGCCATTATCTAACTTTTGTGATTGCACTCCCTGATGAGCTGTGGTACTAAAGATGTAATGCCATGTCTTAGGTGTATTATGGCCCTCTGAACCACTGAAGATGAAACTCTAATGTCTATGCATAACATTTGCTATTTAGATTTTTTTAAAAAAAAAATCCAATGACAGCTAACAAGCAAAGAACAGAACATAACTTGGTTAGATTCTCATTATGAGAAACTGTTATTGAAAGAAAATAAGGAAATGTGGTGGTCACAATTCATTCATAAAGCTGCAATCCACAAGAACCCAGTAACTTGGTCAACCCAAATGTGACACCCATAGCTACCAATCCTCCAGACACAACCCTCACACATGATCTCAAAATGGGACTCTTTCCCAACACAGCTCCCACCAATCCAAATGTTGTGAGAGCCAAAGTAGCCACAATGGGAATCACCGTTAGCCTTATCTTATAATCTCTTATGAATGCAGCAGAAAGGAGAGGAACCAATGCTCCAATGATAAATGACAATGCTGATGCAAATGCTCCTTGATATGGATTTGTAAGCTTCATCTTCTCCATCAGCTTCTCTTCATCACTTTGATCACTCATTTCCCTCTTCATCTGTGCAACTTCAACTTCATGCTGAGTGTACACTGAAACGAACTCTCCTATTGCCATACTGCAAGTTCCTGCTATTGAACCTGCAAAACCAGAAAGCACCATGGATTTGGAATCTGTTTTAACAGCTCCTACACCCATCATCATTGCAGTGACTGAAACTAAACCATCAATGGCTCCCATTATTGCAGCACGAAGCCATTGAGCCCTCTGAGAGTAGTCGAGCTGATCGGTTTCTTTGTTTGGAGTTTGGGTGGTTTGTTTATGATCATCTTTATAATCTGCTTCACTTGGTCTTGGAGCTACTCCTGCATGGTTGATGGATACCGAGCCACCGGGTAAAATTGCAGCCATGGCACACAAGAAATCAGAATGACTCAGAAGAAAAATCAGAGATTGAATGGCTTGAGCTTGCAGGAAAGAGAGTGGAGATTCAGGGATTTATAATGAGAAGGGATGAAAATTGTGGGGCATGAGTGTTATTAATGAAGTGATTAATTTATTTGTAGGTTCGTTTCTGGAGGCTTTTAAGGTTATACTATCAGGCAAATGATATAGGATTGGGAATATTATTTCTAAGTTCTTCACTCGGCCTTTCTCAAAGGACAATAACTGAGTTATTTAAAAGTAAATGAAGCTCACGATTATCTCAGTACTCATGTTTCACTATTAAATATCCAAAAAAGTAGTGTCTGTTTGTATGCATGAAGGAAAACTGTTTAGAATCAGAATATCTTGCTGAAGTAATATAAACTTATAATAATTAAGAGTTTAATACCTTTTGGATTTATGCCAAAACTGGAGTATGTCACGACAGGATCAATAATCATATCAAACAATATTTTTTTTTGCACAAACAAAATTAACACGTTCATATTCTAATCGGAAAAAATAAAGTAAGGACATTGATGTAAATACTCATATTTATCTTGTAAATACTCTTATGAAAAATAATTGTGTTTGGTACCCATAGAAAAATAGTTCATTGCTAAATTTGCACCTTAACCCTTCTAAAAACATATTAAAATAATAGAATGAGAATACTAGTAGGACCCATAGTGCAAAAAGTAATAGAAGTTAACAGCGTTGCTATACATGTTACCAAATAACTTAATTATGTCTACTTTTGCACCTAAAAATGATTAGTTGTGTTGGGTTCTCATAGGGAAATGATCACTAAATTTGCACCCTAACCCTATAATATACTCATTCAGTCCTTAATATAAGACATATTTGAGGAGTTGATTTTAGTCTAAAATATAATATATAGCTTTCATATTTGTCAATCTTTTCCTAATTTACCCCTATAACCCTATTGATGCTCCCTCAATAATAGACAAGGGGTTGGTCAAGTGAGGGAAAATCTTCCAAACCTAGATTATCTGAATGCACTGAAGATTGATGGCTTTCCTGATATTCCAACATCTGCCAATGCCTTTCTTTTTAGGCTTACCAAGCTAACAATCTTAAAGACCAAGTTAAATGATGATGTCATGAGCACTTTAGGGAGCCTTACTAACCTCAGAATTTTGAAACCATGTTGCCGTGAGTCTACAAATTCCTCAAGGTCTGAGTTAAAGCTTTGTTGCATTAATGGGTTCCCTAAACTAGAGGTATTTCAAATAAAATCTTTGTATGAACTCTATCGCTGGGAATTAGGTAAAGATGTGATGCCATGTCTCAGATGTTTGGTCATTGAAGCGTGCCTTAGGTTGACTGCTCTCCCTGAGGATCTTTGGTCCTTAACTTCCTTATAAGAGGTACAAGCAGTAGGGCCCTCTGAATCTCTGAAGAAGCAACTCCAAAGTCAACCCATGAGAGATGAGTGCAATCTCATTATCTATTGAAGTTTTTGGGAGCAAGCCACAGAAAAGGTAATATATATATAGAGAGAGAGAGAGAGAGAGAGCTAGAGAGAGAATGAGTGAGTTGAAATGATGTGTTGTATTGATAATTACGGTGTACAACTATTTATAAAGGGGTGATTTCTGATCACTAATCAGTTATAGTTGTACAACAGCTTAAACTCTCTAACAATCTCCAATTGACTACTTCTCGTGGAACCTATGCAGAGCCATGCATGTCTTGCATGCTGTATATTTCTGTCATCATTTACCAAAAATGAAAAGAACTATTCTGGTTGATTTTGCTTGTTGAAAAGGGAAAAAAATGAAAAGGAAAAAGAAAAGAGGCTTTATATTATATAATATAGGTTTTTATAAACCAAGTTGTACCATTCTTGCCTCTGCTAGCTCTTTCTCTTGCACATATATATAAGGAAATTTTAGAACCTAATGAACCTCATACAGTAATAATAGAGCAAATGAATTGATTCAAACCCAAAAGTGATGGCCAAAGCCATCCACTCACCAAACACTTTCAAAGCCAATTGATATATCCCAATTTTATCATAATATTTAATATCATATTTAGGGATTTTATCATTAAGTTTTGGGTAAAATAACATTTATTATGATTAAATTGAATTAAAGATGATTATATGAAAATAAATCTTAAAAAGGTATATTTGTTATAATCTTGTGATCGCTCTTTAAGATTTGAATTTTGAATGAAAATATTACAAGATATTGACTTGAATTGTAGGTCACATTGGAAAAGTAGGAGCTGAAGAACCAAAAAGTAAAGATTTACAAGGATTGAAACAAAAAATAAGATTCTACATGTGGCTTCAAGGGAGTTCTGACAGAAAGAAGGTTCATTCTGTAATACTAGCTGTTACTTTCAAAAGGAATAGACCAGAGCAATTTACAAAAAAGTACCCCCAAAAAAATCCAGTTTGGTCCAAATTTCTGCCGGCTTTCACCTACTTTCAAGGTAGAAAGCTCAGAGAAAATTACAAAACATGACCCCGAATTTCCAAAAGTCCATTTTGGCCCAAAATTCCGATGAAATGCCGCGGTAACTGATTGTGTTTGCAGCTGATACGGATAAATCGGATATAATTATAATCTTTGAGAAAGATTTTGGGGCAATAGGGGATTTGACCTAGATTCCAAATCGCAAAAAAAAAAAAAAAAAAAAAAGAGGCTAGAGAGTCATCTGGCACGAGAGAGCTGGATCCGAGAACACCTTGATGAAGCGCAGACGAGAGGGAGAACAGAGCTGGATAGGAAAGAGGAAACCGTCGAAAAAAAAAACAAAAAAGCAACCCCTCCCTCCTTCTCTAATCTATTCCTTCCATCTTAATTCATGATTTTTTGGTGACTTCAAAAAGTTGCAGCTGTAATAAAATTTATGATAAGAAGCTAAATCTTTTTGTATTTTTTGGAGATGGAAGATTGGTTTGAACTCTAGAGATACATTCAGAGGAGTTATTTGTTTTGATCTTTTTATTTAACTATGTACCGGATTTCCTGAATTAGGATTTTATGTTATGTAGTTAATTTACTGAGATTGTGAGTTATTTATCTTAATAGTGATTGAATAATTGTGATTTAGATTGGATTATGTGGTTTGAGATTTAAATTTCTATATTTCTTTTTTGGTTTAAAGTGATTGTGCTATTCTTTTATAGTTTGAATGAGTATTATGACTGTTTTGTTTTATTTGAATATCTCAATTGAATATTCATTGTATAGAGGAACAAGTTGCACAAATTCAATGCTAAATTACACACTAAGTAATATTGAATAGTGTATTAAGAAATAATTATCTAGCTATAGTTCTAAGGACAATCAATAATTAATATTACTAGACTTAGCAAGTTGTTAAGGTTTGATTTTTTACTTAGTAAGTAGTTTAACTCTCAAATCATTTTGAACAAGAATAACCTATATTCCATTTTTCCAATAAGCATTCATCATCAATTTGTGTAAATCACAATTTCATTAATTATTTCAACAATTTCTCAAAAACCAAAAAATAGTAGTCTAGGATATTTTTCATTATTAAAAAAAAAGAAAATTCAATTTCAAACTCATCTTAATGTTTTTGTCACTTAATTTAGATTAGGAATTAAATGAAAGGCTCCTTAAGAGAATACGATTCGAGTTGTGCCCTTCACTACATAATTTGATTTATTTTGATTTAACCTAAGGTGATCGAAGCTTTAAATCACCAATGAAGCCACAACCACCATTAGCCTTATGAATACAGTTGCAAGAAGAGAGACAGATTTGACACTTTCTTCTTCTTCTACTTCTACTTCTTCATCTTCATCTCTTCATCATTCTCAGTCATTTATTTCTTTCGTGAAATCTCAACTTCATATTGCAAGCTTCTGCTATTGACCCTGCAAAACCAGCAAGAAGCAATTGAAACCAAACCATCATTGGCTCCTAATCTTTGAGAGAAGTCGATGAGCTGATCAGTTTCTTTGTTTGGAGTTTTGCTGGAATCGTCTTCATGTCATGGCTTGGAGGGATACTGAGCCATGGGGTTAAGATGGAAGAAGGAGGAGCAGTGAAGAGCAGGAAAGCTCAAGAACTCAGAAGCAGGAGTTTGGGTGTTCGAGAGAATCTAGTTTTTTAGCTGATGTTTTCTTCCTTGATTTCTCTCATACACAATCCCCCAAAGATCAGTATTTTTGCTCTGTTAATTATCATGTTGGGAAATAAACTAAAGAAGAAGAAAATTCACAAACAGATGAAGTAAGTAGCCAGCTGCCCCAAGAATGCTTTGCTGTCTTAATTTCATAGAATGGCATGTGCTTGCCATATTAAGTGAGTGTAGATTCAATTCAGTGCATTTAAAACAAATTTTTAAATTGAGGCTTACCCCCTAGCTTGTCCCTTTCTAAGCCCCAGCAAATGATTTGTCTGGGTTGTATGGCTTTTATGTTCTTGTTATGGGCGAAAATTTTGATAAAATAATGAAAGGCTGTTGAGATGACTGAGATAAATTTAATAGCTTCTGCTAATTCTTTTCATCTTCTTAGTGTGTGTTTGGCGACCCTTTTTAAGCCCAATTGAAGGCCATAAGCTCAATTGTCAATTGAAAACTCAAATTTGAGTGTTTGGAGAGACCAATTGGCAATTGCGCTTTTGTCAAAGCCCAATTGGTGAAAGTTCAATTGGGAGAAGCTAGAAAATGGAGCTTTTGTTAAAAGCTAATGACATTTTATGTTAGATTGGGTTGTCTAGAAATTAGTTATATGATATTGGCTTTTCCTAAAAAATATTTTTTAAATAGTACATAGTATCAAAAAATATTTTTTGAGTGTTTTCAACCCCTTAAAATATTTTTCTAGTTATACCCACTACCTAATGTGCTATCAGACTGATTGCAATTTTACCCACTTTCTAGTTGTACCCACTCAAAAAAATTTTTTTTGAGTGTTTTTAACCCCTTAAAATATTTTTTTGGTGTTTTTAATCTCTTAAAATATTTTTTCAGCTGCATCCAGTGTGTTATCAGATTGATTTCAATTTTACCTTTAATGTAGTTTTTCAGCTCCAAAAACTACTTTAAAATATTTTTTTGGTGTTTTTAAACCCTTAAAATATTTTTCAAGTTGTACCTAATGTGTTATCAGACTTATTATAATTTTACTTTTAATATACTTTTTCAGCTCCAAAAATTATTTTAAAATATTTTTTTGTGCTTTTAACTCTTTAAAATAATTTTTCAGTTGTACCCAGTCTTAGGAGATTGACTACAATTTTATCTTTAATGTATTTTTTTAGTAGTAAAGAGCACCCAAAACTTAGAATATTGATTTATTGATTTCTACCCACTCTAAAATATTTTTCCAGTAGCACCTAATATTTTAAAGTAATTTTTAAATATTTACTTGATTTTTTAAATATTTTTCCACCCACTCTCTCTTACCATTATCACAAAAGCCCTTATACTTAAGCCAATCCAAACAAATTTTATTTTTGCAAAAGTCCAATCGCCAATCACCAATCCAAACATAAATTACATTACATAATTTGGTTTTTACTAAAAGTAATATCACAACAAACCCAATTAAAACAAGCCCAATTATCAATCGTTGTTCCAAACACACTCTTATTTGAACAGTCATAAGCCCTTTGGAATAATTTGGAGATATATAGACACTTTAGAAAAGAGGATGGAAACTATTTATTCCAATCTAAATGGACTGTATATGCCCTTGTCATTTTCCTCTACAAAAAAACAATTCATACAATGGATATCAATTTAAACGATTTAAATTTAATGAAAAAACTAGCTGTTATCTTTTGTATCCAAAAACCTATTTCTATCCTGCATGTACTTTTTTATCAAACACAATTATTTTAAAAAACTAACAAAAGAACCCGAGCCAAGCTGAGCAACATGAAGTCTACCGGTCTCCCCGAAACTTCATTCCTGAAGGCTAATGTTTGGTAGACCAACACGCTTCTTTTGACAATTTCAGACCCCACACGCTTCTTTTCTATCTTTCACTTTAAAGACCAAATGGAACGAAGCAATAAAGAAAGTCTTGACCTCTAGTCTCTGAGGCAACCTCGTCGAAGTGGGATGCCGATACACTAGCTAGTACTTAAATCCTTGAACGTCTTGCCAATGTTCTGTGCCTCAAATTTTCCTTCACTTGTTTCTATGTTCTTGTGTTGATACTGCAGACTTGATGGCAGATAGCGTCGTTAGTTTCGTGCCGGAGACCGGTAGACTTCAACGGATCAGGAGTTACAACTACTGCATAAGCGAAGAAGGGACGTGGAGGAAGATGACGCGGTGGGTTTTGAACATGACACAACTGAAGTAATTAATCGCCTCAAGCAAGGTGGGTCGCGTCGTCATGTGGTGTCCATCATTGGTATGGGCGGACTAGGTAAAACTACTCTTGCTCGCAAGATTTATAAAAGTCATCATGTCAAGAATTACTTTGAGTGTCATGCTTGGATTTATGTGTCTAATGACTATAGACCTAGAGAGCTTTTGCATGCCCTTCTTAAATGCTTGATGACGATGTCTGCAAATACATGTACTTGCAATAAGAATAGCAGTAGCAAACATAAAAAGAAATCAAAGGGCAAAGGTAAAGCTGAATCTGATGATTCTCATAGTTTGAGTGAGGAAAAATTGAGAGACAAGGCACGAGAGTGTTTGAAAGGGAAGAGGTATCTTGTAGTGTCGGATGACATATGGAATCCTCAACATTGGGATGACCAGTAGTATGCTTTCCCGGATGACAATAAAAGTAGTAGGATCCTGATTACTAGTCGTTTGAAGGAGGTGGCTTCTCATTCGAGCTCATTTCTTCTTTATTATCTCTCTTTTCTTAATGAAGAAGAAAGTTGGGAGCTTTTCTCAAAGAAGGTGTTTTGAGGAGAAGGCATGCCTTCTGATCTAGAGTTACTAGGTAAGCGCATGGTAAAAAGTTGTGGTGGCTTGCCATTATCCGTTGTGGTGCTTGCAGGAATTCTTGCAAACAAAGAGAAGTCACACCAAGAATGGTATAAGGTCATGGGTCATGTAAACTCGTATCTCACTCAACCAGAAACACAAGTGCATGATATAGTACTTAAGCTCAGTTATGATAGCTTGCCTCCAAGATTGAGGCCATGCTTTCTATATTTTGGTATGTTTCCTGAAGACTATGAGATTTTTGTTAGACGCTTGATCCAACTATGGATTGCTGAAGGATTCATTCTTCATCGCGATTCCAGAATTGCAGAGGATTACTTGAATGAGCTCATTGATCGTAGCTTAATCCTAGTAGGGAGAAGGAGAAGTGATGGGGGGAATCAAGACATGTCGCATCCATGATCTTCTAAGAGAACTTTGCATATCGGAGAGCAAGCAGGAGATGGCTTTTGAAGAGGGATCTAGACATTTTGGAGCAAACCAAACCTCATAGGTTGTCAATTCAATGTAATATGTCTGATTTTTTTTTTTTTTTTTTGTTTCAAGCAACAAAGACCATTTGGGCAATCATTCGTTGCTTTGCTTTGATCGGGACTCCTGCTACCACCTTGATTCATGCAAGTCAAAAAGGATTGTGAAGTCATTTCAGCTTGTTCGAGTGTTGGATCTAAGGCTTCCATGTTCCTATGGGTCTAAGATCCCTACCAATTTAAGCATGTTAGTGCATTTGAGGTACTTGAGGCTAGACCTATATACAAGCTTTTATCTAGATCTTGTTAGAGCGATTCCGAGATTCATATGCAATCTTTGGAATCTAGAAACTTTGGACTTGGGGCATTATAGATCTATAATATCCATACCTTTCTCTAGTGAGATGTGGAAGCTCAACAGATTAAGGCATCTTCATACAGCCGGACCTGTGATTTTACCCAAGTTTTCATATATAGAAAGTAAAATCATGCAGAATCTGCAAACCCTATCTTGTGTTGCCGTAAACAAAAAATCAACCATTGTGTCTCTTATTGGGAAAGGTGTATTCCCAAGGCTTAGCAGGTTGGGGTTGCTTTTCTGCAAGGATGACAAGCATAAACATGGGGTTGGTCAAGTGTGGGAAAACCTTCCAAACCTAAATTATCTGAGTGTTTTGAAGATTGAAGGCTTTCCTGATATTTCAACATCTGTCATGAGCACTTTGGGGAGTTTGACCAAACTCATAATTTTGAACTATGTGCTTGTAAGTTTAAAAAACCCTCAAGGTCTGACTTAGAGCTTTGTTGCAGTAATGGGTTCCCCCAACTAGAGGTATTTCAAATGATATATTTGGAGCTCTACCATTGGGAATTAGGTAAAGATGTGTGATTTGACCGTGCCTTTACGCCTTGGGGTCAAATGCAAACTATTTTTAATCCAAGAATTGCAGTAAAATGCAACACTCGAGTCGTCTCACTTGAGGAGTTTTTTATTGATTCCTAAGTAATCTATATGCCATGCAAATGCGATTAAAACAAGGGGGAAAACGATTTTTGGATTTTTTTTTTCAGATTAATAAATGAAAGGATTAATGCAAAAGTTAATTAAAATCCCTAAACTACTTTTTTTTTAATCTTTTCTATAAAAATGGTGAAGGAGTGAATGGAAAGGAATTTGGAATTGGAAATATGAATGATGAAATGAATCTTGGTGGCAAATTTGGTGGCTTTCCTAGCTCCTTAAATTAATTTGGGAGTTACTTTTACATCAAGTTAAATTAAAAACCTTAAGCAATCGCATTAGCTCCAATCTACCTAATAAATGACTAGTCCTATAATCGATTTCTTAGTCACCTCTTAGGCAAATTGTTAAAAACCCACTTGATGTGTATTGAAAATGGATTAATGCACTTGGTTCCTCTTAATTGAAAGCACAATCGCGACATTCAAATTAAATTAAATCCATAACACAATCCAGATATCACATAGAATGTATAACTTCATTAATCCAATAGGAGAATAAATCCAATAAAATTCAAATACACCAATACCAAATTCAACACAAGATATTAACCAATATAGATAAATGATCACTCATCTAATTCCCTAAAATACAAATATATCAATGCAAAATTAATCCACAAAGACATAATGTAAAAATTGAGCAAATGGAAAATAATAAACTCCCCTTATAAAATCTTAAAGCTCTAGCCACTTCCTCTGCCATCAAGACTCACTGGAATCTAGCCACACATAGTCATGGCCACAGCACACTCCAACATAACCTTACAAACAACCTTGAAAACCATAAAGAAACCACTTCCCAAAATGTATGAATTTGAATGAAGAAAAAAATGGAATTGCATGGGAGAAAGAAGCTGGACCGTGGGTTCTTTAGAGAGCGAGAATGACAATGAACCGAAGCTAGAGAGAATGGATATGGAGGGGATAATGGTGCTGGACAGAGGTGAGTGTGGTGTTAAAAACAGAGTAATCAAGGTGGTGAAGGTGATGTGAAGATGGACGCCCAGGGTTGTGAGCAAATATTGGAGAGAAAGGGAAGGTTATGACACTGTGAAACCAGATAGAGATGTGCCTGAATCTGGAAAAGGATCATCGGAACTGCCTACTACCTCACCAGAAATTGCAGAACAGCTGGCGATGGTGCTTCTGGCATTGAACCTTGTGGTTAGGGAGAGGAGGATGACGCACTCTGGTTTTCACTATTAGCAACGGTGCTTCACTCTGATTCTCAGGTCTGTCCCGAGCTGAAGCTCCTCCTCTGCCCAGAAATGGTGATGGTTCAACAGAGAGGATGAGAGATGATGGTCTCGTCTCCCTCCTCTCCAAGCTCTCCACACTTCTCTCCAATAAACTCGCCGCCCCTCAAACTCTCAGCTTGCCTCCTCTTTCTGTATTCGGTTCTGCAACACAGTGTGGTGGAGAAGAGGTTCTCGCACTAAGCTCCGATCGGTGGAATGAAACAGGGAGAATCTATGTCTTCAATGAGGTCGCCGGCGACAATGGATGAAGGAGAGAGAGGGTCGCCGGCGACCTTGGGCAGAAGAGGAAGAAGGTCTAAGATGAATGGTGATGAGATCCGATACTCCATGCCTGCGGCGCTGTTCACCTCTCCATATATAACCCAGGTCCTTGTGTGTGTCCATTTCCCATGTCCAGTAGACAAGTCGGGTCTGTGGGCTGCGTCCATCTTTTTTTTGAATCTATCTCCAGTCGGGCCTTGGGCTGAGTCATATTTTTTCTTTCTTTCAGCTCCAAAGCCCAAAACAGCAGCCCTTGTCAAGCTGATCCAGGTCCTTCTTCTCTTTCTTTTTTTGTCGTTTTTGGGTCAGATCTGGGCTTAGCTTTTGGGCCTGTTCTTTTTTCCTTTTCTTTTAAGCCCATTAAACAGAAAACTGACATAGGCCCATTTTTTTTCCTCTTGGCCCAAAGCACCCAAAATAATTAATTTGAAGCTCCAAGATCATTAATTTTTTTTTTAATACCTACAATACAAAATTAAGCATGGGATAGCATCAAAAGTCCAAGGGACAATATAAAAATAATAATAATTAATGAATTTTGACAATTTTTGCCCCTAATTCCCATTAATTTAAAATAATTGTCCCTAACCAAAATTAATGCTTAATAATGCAATAATGTCTCAGAAAATACATTAAAAATCACAAATTAATTATGAAAAATCATGTAAAAATGTTAGCCGTCTAGCTTTACCGTAAGCGTACGGGTCGCAAGTAATATAAAAAGATCGTTCCCACGAAGACTATGACAAAAATGAATTAATTATCTTAATTAAGTTATAAATCAGGTTAAGTAAGAATATTTTGAAAGAGATTTTATACTTAAGAATTAATTGATTAAATTGAGAACTTCAAGACATGAGGAACTTAGGATTATCTATCCCTTATTTATTTCATGAACTAATTAATTTACCCCCAATAAGCAATCAAAAGAAGATATGTATTTATTTAAGATTCAAAAGTATTCGATAATGCTCTCTCGAGTCAAAACCAAATATTTATCCTAATAAACTAATCAATCTCTTGTATTAATTTATAAGGACTAACTTTAAACACCAATCTTAATATGACAATGCTAGGTTAGTAACTATATCTCTATGATACTCATCAAAACTACTCTCTTACAATGTGTTGGATCCCTTGTTTTGATGATTATAGATATAAAGCTCTAGGGGAAGTTTGGTTTGCAGGAAAGATCAATAAAAAAAAAATAAATTTTCTTTTTGGATTTTTTAGAATAGAAGTTTGATAAGTAAAATATTTGCATATTTATTCTCCCTTATATGATGACTTTATGGATGATATTTAAGCTCAATTTAATAAATTTGGGTGTTATTAATAAATAAATAATGATTTTGGCATAAAATAGAATTTCTTGGAAAATACTAAATTAGACCCTCTTTCAGTTTTCAGGCAATATCTGGAGCTCTAGATGTCGGATCGGGACATTCTTTATATGGATAAAAAGCTAAGAAAGAGCTCTACAACTTTTATGTTGAGACGAAATTCCAGTTCTATCTCCAAGAGTTTCGAATTTTGCTTGAAAGTTGGAAGAGGGAATCATCTACCATTCCACCAACCATTTCATCTACCTCTTCATCTTCCTTTTCACCTACTACTTCATCTACCACATTTCATCTACCAATTCATCTTTCTTTTCAATCAAGTATTTGATCTACCACATTCTACCTACTACTTCATCTATCACATTTCATCTACCACTTCATCTTCCTTTTCACCTACTACTTCATCTACCACATTCTATCTACTAATCCACATATCACATTTCATCTACCACTTCATCTACCTTACTCCATTTTTCCCTATATATAGCCACCCTCTCCTTCACATTGAAGACACCAATTGATATCCATTACTCTCAACTCTCTCCACACATACCATTTCATTTCCATTACTCTTCTCTCTTATCTACTTACACACCATTTCATTACTCCATATCTTCTCCACTTACTACATCATCTTGGAATTAATTTTAGGTATTGTATTATTTTCTTGCATGCCTCCATCTTGGAAGGCTTAGGATTGTATTACTCCTTGTATGCCACCTACATGGAAGGTTTTACCTCCTAAAGGGACGGCTAGATTTTTACATTTTTCATGCATCTTTTGGTTGTATATTTATGTTTGAGAATTTAATATTCAAGTTTTATGCAGTATTTGTAAGGATTTCATTCTAGTTTTATATAATGTCAATTTATTTTGGTGTTGTTTTTAATTTTATCATGAGCTAAATTTTAATTTTCCTAGGGTGATGACGTAGCTTACTAATGACGGATTGAATCTTAACTTATTAAATCTAGTTTTAATTTCTCTTTCATGATTGAGTTTTAATTATTATTCTTAATGCTTTCATTTGATTGGCCACCTTTTGAATGATTACAATATGCATGTTGAGACCGGAAGGAGATGCATGTGTGTAGATCCTATAATTAAAACCATGACTTGCATGTGAAATAGGAATATATTCATATGAGTTGTGTAGTCTTATTGAGTTCCATAAATCTTAATGCATAATTAATTGCTTAAATTCATATAGGAATATATTGGATTAGCAATTAATTATAGAATTGCTTGACCTTGGAAGAGGCTTGTAATTAAATTAGGGAAACTCGACTATCAATCATGTGGAATAAATTGGGCTAGAATAGATAAGTGATTCAATCCGGAATTTGTTAAGTGAAATCTAATCCCTAGGACTTTTTCTTATATTTGTCTTCGTATCATCTGCACACATATTTAATTATTTTTCTTTTATTTATAATCTCAATCACCAATTTATCGATCAACCAAATAGAATTAAAATTACCAATTTTGGTACTTAGTGATCAATCCTCGTGGGAACGATACTCTACTCACTTCTATATTACTTGATTACGACAGTGTACACTTGCACTATTTAATTGATCATTTACACACGTAACAAAGTTTTAATCTTGTGTGAGTGCTAGCAAGTTTTTTTTTTCCTTGCTAGAAATGAGTGCTAGCTAGTTATAGCTTTTCAAAAAAATATTAAAATTGATTTTAATTTTTCAAAGTCATATTCTTTTTTTTTTTATACAAGTATGAAAACCGCAAGATCACTATCCTTTGTCTAACTCCAGAAGCCTGTCGAGCTCAATAGTAGGTTGGACCACGGAATGAAAGCCCGAATATGCATCAAGTCCTTTCTTTGCTAGCCAATCAGCTACAGTGTTCATGGATCTGTTCACATGGCACACTTGCACGTGCCAATCGCGGCTTAACATATTCTTAGCCTCCAATAGAATCCCTCGGTCAGCATGCAGCTCGTGTATATCAGCTTGTAATAACGCAACTGTATCAGCAGAGTCGGACTCCAGGATAATTCTTCTCAACCCCAAGTTCCAAGCGGTCCTGAGTCCATGCACATACCCCCAGATCTCTGCAGTAAGGGCATCCCCATCTTCAAGACGACACAAGAATCCCCGGATAAAGTTACCATCAGAGTCTCTTAAAACCCCTCCACAGGCCGTATGCCGAGTGACATGTGAGAAGGCACCATCAACATTGAGCTTGGTAAAACCTTGGGCAGGTGGCTGCCATGTATTCTTACTTTCATTTGCTAAAGGGGCTGGAGAACGACCTTTCATAAATCTGGTATGCGCGTCCTTCATACTGGCTATCAAGGATGCAACACTGGTCTTTATAGTAATATTCTCGATTTTCTTTCGTTCAAAGACATAAGTGTTTCTTCTTCGCCACAACCACAACAGGTAATGGCAAACGATTCCCTCCATCCGTCTGCACACCTCATTCCCCCATAGGTCAGATTCCCTCGGAGCCAACCTGAAAAATCTCTGGGGAAAAAGCTGTTCTGAATCTGTGATTGCAGCAGGTCTGACCAGAGCTTCTTCGTCTCTGGGCAGTCTCGGAGAACATGTAGAAGATCTTCCCTCGCACAGTGACACACTGGACAACTCTCATCATTACTCAAACCTCGTTGACACCTAGAAGCATTAGTAAGCAGACGTTTTCGTGATGCCAGCCATAGGAAGTACTTGCACCTTTCCTGAATTTTCAGCTTCCAAAGTTTCGACCAAAAGGGGTCTTGGCTAGTGTGGCGGCCAGTAAGAGCCTCAAACACTGATTTGACCGTAAACACACCCTGCTTCTCATGACGCCATCTCACTTCACCAGCATGTGTGAGCTCAATCCCCGTATGAATCTTGCCCCAAGTCTTCTTAAGTCCTGACCAAAGATTTGATCCAAGTCAATACTGGTCAATTCTCGGCAATAAGTCTGACCCACACTTATACTTGTCTCGTACTACTCACACCCAGAGATCCTCTCTCTTCGTTACTAGGTTCCAATTGAGTTTCATAAGAAGTGCATGATTCTGATACTTAGCATGCCTCACACCCAATCCTCCAGCCTTCTTTGGTTGGCAAACTTCATCCCAAGCTACGAGGGGAATCTTCTTATGCTCATCCGTACTACCCCAAATGAACCCTCGATTCAATTTATCAAGGTTTTCACACACAGATGGGGGTAGAAGAGATGTCTGCATCACATGGGTTGGAATGGCCGAGGACACTGAATTAACCAGGGTGCTCCTACCTGCAAAAGACAGTGAGTTAATCTTCCAAGTAGCCAAGCGACATTTCATCCGATTTACAACATCATTAAAGGAATCTTTAGTGACCCGCTTGTGATGTAGTGGCACCCCCAAATATTTGCCCAAGTCCCCCGTTTGTGTAAATCCCATCAGAGTGCTAATTTCATTCCTTCTGATATGATTAATATTCTTAGAAAAGAATATTCTAGTCTTAGCTGCGTTTACTTTCAAACTTGAGCTATCACAAAACCTCGTTAAGAAGTTATGTATACACTCTGCCTGAGTCACGGATGCTTCAGCAAAAATCATGATGTCATTTGCAAAAAACAAATGAGACACAGGAGGGTCCGTCCTCGAGAGCCGAATTGGCTTCCAATCTCCTCTATCAATTGCTGCCTGGATTAAATGGGCAAGTTTTTCCATACAAATAACAAACAGATAAGGGGAAATAGGGTCTCCTTGCCGGACTCCTCTTGAAGGGTGAAAACACTTCGCCTTGTCACCATTCCATAGTAATTGCATGGAAGAAGAATTGACACAGTTCATAATAATGTCCACAAAATGCTGGGGAAGACTTAGTTCTTGCAAACAATTAGTAAAAACCCCCAATTTACCCTATCATATGCTTTCTCAAGGTCTATTTTTATGGCCATAAAACCTTTCTTCCCTGTCATGTTCCGCATTGAGTGAATAACCTCCTAAGCCACAATGCTATTCTCACTGCAATGCCTTCTCAGGACGAAACTAATCTGATTCGGTGATATAATTTGTGGAAGGAAAGTCTTTAGTCTTCCTACTATAATTTTGGTAATCACTTTATAGATCACATTGCACAAGCTAATAGGCCGAAGATCCCGAAACATTGCAGGAGGGTTCTTCTTTGGGATCAAGACAATAAGGGTACCATTCACAGTTTTAATATCCTGTGGGTTAGCAAATAAATGTTTTATAAAGGTAACAACCGAGCTACGTACCGTATGCCATTGATTCTGATAGAAGAGAGCATTAAGCCCGTCAGGCCCTGGAGCTTTTAGCGCACCCATGCTGAATAGAGCTTCTTTGATCTCTTTGTCAGACACAATCCTTCCACACCATCTAATTATCCCTTCCTCTAGCAATGGAAATGAGATATGGCAATCTAGTTTTGAGCGTACAGTACCTTCCTCTGTGAACAAATCTTTGAAAAAATCCATGGCTTGCTTCTTAATTTCGTCAGCTTCATACAACCATTCCCCATCATTATTTTGGATGGCCGTTATCCGATTTTTCTTCTTCCTCCCATTCGCCCGAGCATGAAAATATTTAGTGTTTTTATCACCAAACACCGACCACTCTATGCGGGCCTTCTGTGCCCATAATAGAGATTCTTGATTTAAAACATCCTCAAGGTCTCTCCAAATATTGTATTGCAACTCATTAAGGTATGGGATGTTCCCTCTTCTAGATATAGCTCTATTGATGCCATCCAACCTGCGGAGCAGTTGCTTTTTACGAACATCAGTATGCCTGAAAATAGTTTTATTCCATGCCAAGCAAGCTTCTGTAAAGGATTTTGTAGTTTCAGTCCATTCTAACTCTGTTTTCCATGACTGCTTAACAAATTCATCAAATTTTTCATGCAAGACCCATGAAGCTATGAACCTAAATGGACGGTCCATTCTTCTATTTCCTCCATCAAGATGCATTCTCACAAGTAAAGGTCGGTGGTCAGACTTGTAGAAAGGAAGATGAGTAACAGAGGCATTAGGAAAGGAGTGTAGCCATTGCTCATTGGCCAATACTCGGTCCAGACGTGCTTCAATCTTTCCCTTGTGCCATGTAAACTTTGGCCCACTATATCCACAATCTACCAAGTGCATATCATTCACCCATGCACTAAACTCACGATCTGGTTGTCGATGTACGGTAGCGTCAGAGACCTGTTCGCAGTCAAGGGTAGTTGCATTAAAGTCGCCACCTAACATCCATGCCCCCTGGACTGATTGTTCTATGTTACGGAGTTCATCCCAGAGGCCCCGTCGGATCACACAATTCGGGCTCGCATATACTATCGTTATAAACCACTCCAACCTTAATCCATTCACAACCTGCAAGTGTATAAACTGAGCGTGACGCTTAATCACAGAGATCTGGTACTCGTGGGCATCCCAGAGGCACCAAATCCCTCTACTATATCCTTCCGCCTCTACAACTGCCGAGTGTGCAAAACCGAGACTCTCCATATGCTTGCTTGCTTTAGTTTTATCACACTTGGTTTCCACGATGGCCAAGAAGTTCAGCTTGAAATGTTTCTTCAGATCATGCACCAAGCCCGGAAAACTGCGAGCCCCAGTGCCTCTTGAATTCCAAATCATGATATTCATTGGTCAACTGGTGAGGGGTGGTGGTGGTTCTCAACGTTCTCCACCTGAACTTCATCCTCTTCCAACATCCTCACGTCTCTCTCTTCTTCCTCGTGACTTTTCACTCCGTCCAGCGCCTCCCTATTCTGGGTGTTGCAGGCCTCGCCTAGCGTCGTGCTGCCACCCGAATCCATACACCGGACGTTGGCCCCTTCCTCCTGTTGCATGCATACGGGTTTCACGTGGTTATTCTGCACGTGCTTATCAGGTGGGAGGGTCTGCAAGAGTGAAAACATGTTATCCAATTGATGGGGTGGTGTTTTACTAACGATGGGCCCACTTCCTTTGACCTCCCCTCTACTACTGCTTTGGTTTCCTTTCTCTTTATCCTGCCCTTATTTTCTGGTTTCCTTTTTGACCCCACTGGGACCCATTCTGATTTCGTGTGTGATTGGCTCAGTTGATTGGATTTTTGAATAATATCCCGTGGCAATTGCTTATTAACTTCATTTGACATATCTTTATCCTTCCAGCGAGAATCTCTCTTCTTAATATCTCGATTCCTTAATCCTGCCACAATCTCAGCACCATCCTTAACCATATCCTTGATCTCAGTCAAAACAGATTGACCCCGAAAATCCCGCCTTAGAATACGTAACTTCCCATACGGAGATTCCATCAGCTGCTCATCGGTCTGGACCTTCTGTTGGGATCCGCCCTGTTCTGCCGTCATGACCGGTGGTTGAACTAACACCGTAGCTGCCTCCCCATCATTAGCCTTCTCCATACTCCTATCTTCCTCACCTTCCTTCATCCTTACGTTAGTATGGCATTTCTCAGGACAGACCTCTTTTTGGTGCCCATATCTTCCACAGTGGAAACAAACTAGATGCAAACCTTCATAGATAATCGACCTATCTTCCCCAACAGCGTAGAAAGTAGGCAGTAAAGGCCGTGCAAGATCAATTTCAACACAAACCCGTACAAATCCTCCTTTGTCATATATCGAAGTCGATCGATCAATCTTTAACGTTTTTCCAATCATGTTCCCAATCCTTCTGATGGACTCTGCATTATAATATTCCATTAGAATGTCAGGCAATCGAACCTAGGCGACTATTTTACGTTGGAGATCCACCTTCCATGGGTTGAAGTTAGGATGCCATCTTTGTACTAACAAATAATGATCATCAATCATCCACGGCCCCTCTTGGAATGCATAATCTCGATCCTCCTTTGTAGAGAAGGACACAATAAAATAGCCATTGCTTAGCGGGATCAATTTTAAAAGCTCTTGTGGCTTCCACATGCGATTAATCCGATCTCTCACTATATTCTTTGGAATCGCTGCACCCAACACCTTGATAATTAAGGAATTCATCCATGGTCTGCACCACTCCGTATATTCCTCTGCAGTAACTCTCAACACTGCTTTCCTCACATGCACCCCATGCACCTCATTTTCCTCACTATCGGACTCTGCTGATTCTTCTCCTCCTCTCTCCAACTCTTGTTCATTCATCTTGTTGAAATAGGTCTTCCACCCTTTCATAATATCATCTTCTTCCTCATGTCTCACCAGGAATCCTCCAAGGCCAGGAGATATAAGGGTGTCCCTATATGAGTTCGGGTTTGTCCTCTTTCGTGAAATCTCAGCCTCAAGCATGTTCTTGATCCCCCCAGATTTCTTCTGAGCCTCCAGTCCAAGGAAGACGAACACACCTCCCTCTCCCATCCCACGCTCTTTGTCTCTCTCATGCCCTCCCCCACGATCACTATCTCCAGTGTCTCCTTCCGCTCCTCCGCTCACCTTCTTCCCTTTCCCACCCTTAGTCATCTCGCAATTATCAGTGATTCAAATTCTTCTGTTGGCAAACATATGAAAAATAAGGGGTTATTATGGTTTTCAAAGTCATATTCTTGAGTTTAAGAATATATAATCTTTTCCTGAGTTCTAACTCAATCTCACACATTTCAAAGTAACTTTAATTTTATCTACACCCAGCGTGTTTTGAGGAAAAGATATGGATTTCAAGTGTCCTAATGAATTATTTAAATGTTAAGGTCGTGTTAAAAACCCAACAAAATATTATGCCATTGAAGATATTTTTGCTGTTATGTCGTTTTAGTTGGATATTCTTTTTTTAATTAAGAAAAAAGTAGGATTTTTTTTACCAAAAAAAGTGGGATTCGTCACTACTACAAAAAAATTAATTTGTAGCACTTATTTTTATATTTTTGTAGCGCTTTCTAAGCACTACAAAAGCCTGAGCTACAATAGGTTTTAATAGATGTACTCTTTTGTAGCACTTTTTCAAAATAGTGCTACAATAGATAATATTTTAAAAAAGAAAATATTAATTTTTAGTAGCACTTTGTTGGTGTAGTGCTACAATAGATATTTTTTTAAAAAATAAAATATTAATCTTTTGTAGCACTTTGTTGGAGTAGTGTTACAATAGATGACCATTTTCCCGTAATTTTTTAAAAAAATTATTCACCTTTTGTAACGTTTTCTCGAAAAAGCGCTACAAAAGATATTATTTTTTTATTATTTAAAATATTAAATAGATAGTTATTTTATATACATATTTCTTTAGCCACCATATCTAACAAACTTGTATCAAACAATCAATACCAAAAGTGCAATACAAGTAACTTTCAATATGAATGCCATATGTATAACAATACATGTTAATGAAGTCAATCTACTCCTATTCAAGTAGTTCCAAAATAAACATATGAAAACCATGATTACACTAGGGTAATAAACAATGTACTTAATTAGTAACTTCAAACACATGCTTACACCACTCTTCAATGACTTCATCCACTTGGTTGTTGGTATATTTTGGACAATATGTGTCAACACAATATTGCATAATAATTGACAAAACATATCATAAAAATAAGTATTAACTATTATAACTCAATTAATTTAAAAAACAATATACAGAGAAACAAATAGCATACATTGTCTGGAACAAAAATTTGATCATAAGTTACAACATCCTTCATGAATTTCATAATGTAATATCCACAGTCAATATTGTTTGGTTGGTAAGGGCACTGCAAAAATATCATGAAAGTTATAAAATATTTAACAATGTAAGTGATTTATTTTCAATATTTGAGTGAATTTATATAAATACCTTAATTTTCTTCCAACCGTAGTTATTAACAGGATCAGCAGCTTTAGAATAACTTAGCGATTCGGCACCTCGGTAGCCAATCAATGCCCTGATGACCAGAATGAAATATAGAAATTACTTTTGTTGGTCATTGGATCTCTCTCTCTCTCTCTCTCTCTCTCTCTCTCACGTGTGCGTGCGTGCGAGCTCGAACTTACATATTAAATAGTCTCAACATGTCTGGACAGTCCTCTGGTTTGCCATGCTTTAGAGGGTCCATATAATATATCAAAGGACCTGAAGCTGCTCTAGGATTGATGACAATCAAAATCCAATGATTCCTAAAATATTTTACATGAATTTGGTTAAACAATTTATGAATAGTGAAAAGACATTAAAGGTGATTGCTACTTATCCTGCATTAAATGGCGCTAAAAACAACATATTAGATGTTGCTCTGGCCGAGAAATAATCTTTAACTTGATTTGATTGAAATTCAATATTCTTTCTCCCCTCATGTTGACCTATGATATGGGGCTGATAAATGAGAATTGTACTCTCTCGGTGTCCCTCAACAAGTTATGGTATAAGTACCTTTATATAAGAAAAACAATTAGATTAACATGAATAAAGTTACATGACAAAGAAAAAGGATGATAAGGCACCTAATCCATATGTTGATAGCTGAAACACCAACCAATCCACGATTAAGTATGTCCCTCAGTTCATTCTGTGCAAGATAATCATTCAAAAGGAGTTGTGTTGTAAATGTTTCCATCAAACTGTATGGTTATACTATATCCTTCACAAAAGAAACGAGGTGCAATCAACTCCAATTCATGGCGATATGAGACAATTGTTTTCTGACTTGTTTGTGCTGCTAAACTTTTCTTTTTTAATACAGCTCTTGACTTAGATTTGTCACCAACAATTTTAACCTGTTTGCCTTTTGAATGAACAACCTACAAATACAATGAAATTACTTCAAATAGTTCTAAATATATAGAGAAAAGTGTAAGAAGAAGTGTGAATTAGCTACCTTTCCAAATGGCTCAATGAGATTTACAGGCCATGCAACATAAAGACCCACGACATCGCTAACCATCAACTCATCATCTGTAGGAAATGGTAACTGGGCATCTTGATTGGTGCAAATGTCAACTCTAACTCGTAGTGTGTTAGCGGGCAATAGGAAACCGTGCAAAACTTCTTTAGCATTGTTGTAGACAACACCCACTGCAACCACATTTCTAAAAGATTCATCTAGGTGTAGCTTGCACTGTGATTCACCCTATGACAAACTAGAGTTAATAGACTAAGGTATATTAAATTGTAATTTAATTAAATATTAAATAGAAAAGAAATTACCGGAGATAGAGGGGGTCTAGGCACAGAAGTTTAGCTATCTCTCATGCTTAGGCTGTTAGATGCATGCATATTTGGTCCTCCCCCTTGCTGTACGATATTTTGCACATGTTCCATCAATTTATTGTATTGTTCAAGATATAGCCGAGTTTGTTCGGTCAATTGTTCTTGCATATGATGCTTTAAGGAATTCATCTCCTCTTTCAATTGTGAAATTTCACTTCTGTTGGGGCGCTTTTGGGGTCCGAAGTAAGATTTTGGTGTAGCCGCAAAACCAGCACCTCGAACACAACCATTGCCCTCAGATAAATTTAATGCTTTACTTAGTATGTCATCACGTTTAATTTGTTGGGCCTCTTCTGGTGCTTCTTGTGTTAGTGCTTGCTATCGCAAATTTATTACTAGTTGAAGATTACACGTTGTTACCTGAAACTCTACACTTGTATGTGACTCCATAAAGATATTCCATTGATCATGGGTAATGATACCTTCATATATCTCAGGTGGTGTAAGGATGATATTGCCATTATCATCTCTCAAATAGTATTTAACCAGATTTGCACGATGCTTCCTAAGAAGGTAGGCAGCTTTTCTTAGCACATATCTCTTTTGAGTCTTATCGATTATAAAGCATGACTAAAAGGGAAAATTATTCAATTTGTTAGAGTGTGAATATGTGAAACAAAATAACCAAAATGATAGAGTGATTAATGCTTTACCTGCAATTCTTTCCAAATGAACTCTTTAAAATGATTTGGGGCATATCTTCAATCATCAAATGTAATAGGGATTGTGTCCCTAGTTTTAGTCCCAATAAAACTACTAAATTTGCTAGAATTGGGTTTGATTGGTTGATCCTTGACATTCCACCTAAGTTCTAATTTGATTCCTTTACTTCTCATTTGGATCAATTTAGACATAATGGTCCTTCCATGTTTTATCCTTTGCTCATGTCGCTCTCTGTTATCCTCCTCAGGAATGTCGACATTATCTTCATCTGAAGAATCCATTTCCCTGCCAGATAATTGAAATATATAAATGCCCTCTTTATGATCATGTCTCATATACAAGGTCTCATTTTCATCTTCATTCACATCATCAACATCTTCAAATTCTAAGGCATCAAGGGAATGATCATAATCATCAATATTCATATCTTCATCGGTTTGATTATCATATTGTTCTCTATGACTTTTGTTTGATGGAAGTGCAATGGACCATTTCTTCTTAGCAGGATCTGGAACAAATAACACTTGCTCTGCTTGTGAAGCTAAAATAAAAGGATCATCTTTATACCCAACTTTAGAAAGGTCTACCTGAATACACCCAAACTCATTAATATGTAATCCATTGTTATTATTAACCCACTTACATTTGAAAATAGGCACCCTAAACATAGAGGAATCTAACTCCCATATGCGTTCAATGACACCAAAGTATGACATTTGTGCATAGATAGGATTTATGTCTTTAGCACTGAAGATGTGCCAAGACCCAGCAACAAGGGTTACAACACTATTTTGCATTGTGCTACGTTCATCTTGGTCTTGTGTATAGAATGTGTAACTGTTGATTGCATAACCAGCGTAAGATAATACATGTAAACTTGGTCCTTTCGCTAACCATATCAAGTTTTCTGAAATCGAATCAGGATTCTTCTCCAATTCATCAAGAATGTGATCTTTAAACCAATGTACAAATCACCGATTGTGTTCTTTTGTTACTAAATTCTCATTACCACCACCATATATGCCTCGAAGAATATCCTTGTGTTCTTCAACAAATGGTTCAACCTCATCAGTGTTATGCAAAACATACAAGTGAGCTTACATTACTCAATCAATCATCGATATGTTACTTACATTACTCCCACCTATTTTTTTTCCTAATCTTCACCCATCATGACGAGACTTTGGAATCCCTACAAGGTCAATATTGGATAAATAAGTAGCACATAAATCACTTGCTTCTTCAACCATGTATCATTTAGCAATACAACCCTCTGGTCGATATCTATTCTTCACATACCCTTTCAAAACCTTCATAAAGCGTTCATTTGGATGCATCCATATCAAATAAATTGGGCCACACATTTGGACCTCTTTGACCAAGTGTACAGTTAGATGAATTATAATGTCAAAGAATGAGGGTGGGAAATACATTTCAAGTTCATGTAACACCCTGCCTTTAATCACGTAATTATAATTCGATAATGCACATTTAATTCGGATTAGAGACCATCGGATAACTTAAACTCATTTTAATCTCCTACTTTGTAGTAGGGTTTTCACAAAACATTCAAAATCTCTTCCTGTTCCTGGTCTCCATTTCAAAATTCGAATATAATTACCTGTGCAGTTTATCTACAATCATGTATAACAGAGTGTATAACCAAATCCCCGGCAACTCCCAGGTCCTATACATATATAATCTAGAGGTTACAAGTATCTACTAGGGGATTACACAACCAAAATCGAATGTAGTGTTCCTGATTCAGGATATACAGTAATCCCGAGTTTAAAGTAGATAACCAACATCTCAAAAATCCTTAGTATCACTAAAGATCCTAAGTGCTTCGGGTTGGCCGCTTCTCCTTTGAGCCACATGCCCTGTCTGAAATGTTAGTCATAGGAAAGAATGAGATTCGAGCGAATCCCAGTAGTAACAAACCACTCACACAATGCATAACACAAAGCATGTATATAAATCACAACCAGCAACAGCAGCAGCAATCTCAAAGATACATGGTTTTCACCACAAACGACAGCACTCACGGCTGTATGCATAATACGACAGCTCTCGCTGTAATAATAATCACGACAGCTTACGCTGTAAACGACAGCTTGCGCTGTAAACGACAGCTTGCGCTGTAAATGACAGCTATCACCAGCTGTAATCGCAGCAGCATCGAAGAATCATCACATAACAATGATAACACACACATACAGAGCATTATACATAGTATAAGAGAGAGAGTCACTACCTGATCCTTTCCCGACGTTTCTTGGCACTGCGGGCTCCCGAGGGCGGCAAATATCGAATCCTACAATTCCAAATGCACCATTTAGACACTTCCATAGTGTTACTTGGGGTTATATTAGTCTATAATGAAAATTTACAAAACTACCCCCGGGGACCCGGCCCGGGCCCGCCGTACCCGGTCTGGTTGCACTTTTCCCGAAATTCTAATCTGGGCTATCCTAACATATTTCCGCCCAAGGAATCCATTTCCGTACTCAGAATTATCAAATTCAATGTCAAATTACGAAATTGCCCTTGGCAGCCCTACTTTTAGGGTTTTAGGGGTGTTTCCGTAATTATGCTTTCTCGGCCTTTTTTGAAAAAGTGCCCAACTGTAACCCCACCTAATTTTCGCCCCTGAACTCAATGGAACCATCAAATCATTGAAAATCCAACTCTAAGACCCATTTAGACCCCTGACCGAAATATATGAGCTCTTCGGAGAAAATCGGGGTTTTACGATTTCGGCTCCGTAAACACGTTCCTTTCTACTCCTAACCACTTTATTGACTATTTCATTAAGTTACAACTACCATTTAGTATCAATTTGGGCAGCATAACCCCTAGAAAAACCCATTTCCAAGAATTAAAACCAATGGCAATCCGGCGAAATTTCACCGATTAAATTGCCCACAGCAGCCAGAATAGTCAATATACAAGAGTTTGGAAGTTACCTCAAGCTCCCAATAGATTTTCCTTGACTTGAATGAAAACCCTAGGTGTTTTAACACCAAAAGAGGAGCTTCCAAACCTTAAAGAACATAAAGGAGTAGCTTAGGATCGGAGTTATACGCGTTAGGAGCTAGATCGTCGGAGAAATCGGCTTACCTTGCGAGTTCTCTTCTCCTTTTCTCCCAAAACCCTCTCAACTCTTTTCTTTACTTTGGCTGCAGAATGGCGTCGGGAATAGCTGATGAAGATGATGAATAAAAAGTGTTTTAACATTAGGATGATGTCATGTTTTATTATGCTGATGTCATAAATCCCATTTTCGGATTTTATGACAGTTTTTCTGCCCAAACTTTAAAAAAATCATAACTAATTCTAGAAAAATCGAAATGAGGTGATTCCAAAGCCAAATGAAAGATATTTAAGTCCTATTCATAGGAAAAATATTGGCCATTACTGAAAATCACCACAAAATTCCCAGACTTTCAATCTTTGCATACTGTTCCAGAAAATAATTAATTTCGCTGGGCAAACTTCAAAAATCCAAAACTCTTAGGTCACAAATCAAAATGATACAAATTATATGTTCATTTTGAAGCTTGACATGTGAACTTTAATACTGGAAAATTTCAGAATTTTTAGACACCATATGCCTATTTAAAACGTCCATACAAATTGGCTGCCCTGTACAGAGTTTCAATGGACAGAGTTTTCAACTTTTGCACAATTGTTCCCAATGGTTCCAACTTCACAATAAACACTCTCCCCACATGAATTTTCACAAGGAAGCCATTGGAATCATTAAAATATCCAAATTCCCATCACACATTCTCCAAAAGTGTTTATTCAACAATAATTACATCCACTTTTGAAGTCATTAGCCCTTAATCACTTTTTGGGATATTACATTTCTCCCCCCGTAAAATAAATTTCGTCCTCGAAATTTGTCACACAACTTGAGCCATAAACTCAGGATAACGTCTTCGCATATCCGCTTCCGCTTCCCAAGTTGCTTCCCTCTGAGTCATTCCCTTCCAGATCACCTTCACAAATGGAATGCTTCGGTGTCTGAGCCGTCGTTCTTCTCTATCAATGATCTGTTCTGGCTCTATCGCATATGTGAAGTTGTCTTGTAACTCAACTTCTTCATATTCAACAATATGAGATGGATCCGGTTGATACTTCTTCAGTTGGGAAACATGAAACACATCGTGGAGTTTACTCAAGTTTGGGGGTAGGGCTACTCGATAAGCAACATGCCCAATCCTCTCAAGGATTTCAAAAGGACCTATATATCTCGGGCTCAGCTTCTTCCTCTTGATGGCTCGCCCAATGCCCGTAATTGGTGATACTCTCAGGAATATGTGATCACCAACCTCAAATTCTAGAGGCCTTCTCCTCTTGTCAGCGTAACTTTTCTGTCGACTCTGCGCTGCAAGGAGCCTCTTACGAATGATCCGAATCTGTGCTGAGGTTTGATCAACCAAATCTGGCCCATAAAGCTTCCTTTCGGATAATTCATTCCAGCATAAAGGTGATTGACACCGTCTTCCATACAACGCTTCATACGGAGCCATTTGGATGCTCGCATGATAGCTATTGTTGTAAGCGAACTCAGCCAGTGGAAGGAAACGATCCCAACTTCCTTTAAAGTCGAGAACACAAGCTCGCAACATATCTTCCAGCGTCTGAATTGTTCTCTCAGATTGTCCATCCATTTGAGGATGATAGGCCGTACTGAATCTCAGTTGAGTACCTAAGGCTTCATGCAATGCTTTCCAAAACTTCGAAGTAAATCGTGGATCTCGATCGGAAATGATATTCTTCGGTACACCATGGAGTTTCACAATTTCTCGGATATAAATCTCTGCTAGCTTATCCGGAGAGTAACCAGCATCGATTGGTATGAAGTGGGCTGACTTTGTTAATCGGTCCACAATTACCCAGATCGCATCATAGTTTCTGATCCTGGGTAATCCCACAACCAAATCCATGGTCACGCTTTCCCATTTCCATTCCGGAATCTCAGGACTCTGAAGTAAACCAGGCGGTCTCTGGTGCTCGATTTTCACTTTCTGACAAGTGAGACACCTTGCAACATATTTGGTCACGTCACTCTTCAAACCCGGCCACCAATACACCGATTTCAGATTCTGATACATCTTGGTCATACCAGGATGAAGAGTATATCGGCTCTTGTGTGCCTCATCCAGAATCTTCTGCCTCAACTCTGCCTTAAGTGGAACGCAGACTCTTTTCTGGTAACAAACCAATCCACGAGGCGATATGTCGTAGCCTGAAACTTCTCCCTGTTTGATTCGAGTCAGATTGCGCTGTATCCAGTCATCTTGACTCTGAGCTTCTTCAATTTCCACCCTTAGATCACTCTCCTATTGAGAAACAGTGTAATTGGCACAGATGATCTGATTTGTCAAATTTAAATCACGAAAATCTTCAATCAATTTCCTTTCTTGTATCATCATAGCTGCAACGAGCACAGTCTTTCGGCTAAGAGCATCAGCGACTACATTTGCCTTACCCGGGTGATATTTTATCTCCAGGTCGTAGTCCTTAAGCAATTCCATCTAGCGACGCTGTCTCATATTCAGCTCTTTTTGATCATACAGATATTTGAGACTCTTGTGGTCGCAGTACAATTCCACAGTCACACCATATAGGTAATGACGCCAAATCTTTAAAGCAAATACAATGGCCGCAAGCTCCAGATCATGAGTGGGATAATTCAATTCATGAGGTCTGAGCTGTCGAGAGGCGTAGGCCACCACACGTCCCTGCTGCATAAGGACACACCCTAATCCCTGCCCACTGGCATCAGAATACACAACATATGTCACACTGGGATCGGGTAAAATCAATACAGGTGCCGACGTCAACCTCTCCTTCAGCTCCACAAAGCAGTTTTCACATTTCTCGTCCCACACAAACGGCTGATCTTTTCTCGTGAGCTTGGTCATCGGCAATGCAATACGGGAGAAATTTTGGATAAATCTCCGATAATAACCAGTAAGACCCAGAAAACTGCGTATTTCCGCCACAGATTCTGGCCTCTTCCAGTTCAGTACTGCTTCCACTTTGCTGGGATCCACAGAGACCCCTTCTTGCGAGATAACATGGCCTAAGAATTTCACTTCTAATAGCCAAAACTCGCACTTGCTCAATTTAGCATATAATTGCTTCTCGCACAAGATATTCAATACGATTCTCAAATGATGCTCATGCTCATCCTTATTCTTGGAATATATCAAAATGTCATCAATAAACACAACAACAACTGATCCAGATATTGCCGAAAGATACGGTTCATGTAATCCATGAAAACCGCAGGCGCATTGGTTAGCCCAAATGGCATCACCAAGAACTCATAATGACCATATCGAGTCCTGAAAGCAGTCTTTGGAATATCTTCTGCTTTCACTCGCAGCTGATGATACCCTGACCTTAGATCAATCTTTGAAAACACACACGAACCAGAGAGTTGATCTAATAGGTCATCAATTCGGGGAAGAGGGTACTTGTTTTTTATAGTAACTTTATTCAGCTCTCTGTAGTCGATACACAAGCGAAAACTCCCATCTTTCTTCTTTACAAACAACACTGGAGCTCCCCAAGGCGACACACTGGGTCTAATAAACCCTTTCTCAAGCAAATCTTCTATTTGTTTCTTTAACTCCGCCATTTCGTTTGGGGCCATGCGGTATGGGGCCTTGGATATAGAACCAGCTCCAGGTACAATGTCAATTGGGAACTGAACTTCCCTTTCTAGAGGTAGTCCGCTCAGATCGTCCGGAAACACCTCAGGGAATTCATTTACCACGGGTATATTATTCAAGGTTTCGCCATTTTCCCCTTGCACAGAGAAAAACACTACATACCCCTGGCAACCCTTTTCAAGATACTTTTCAGCTTTGGCTGCCGAAAGAAAATTCATACTAGCATCCACATCTTCAACCCTCTGAGATACAAGATATACTATCCTCTTGTTTCCACAATCAAGCAATATATTATTTGCCATTAACCAATCAAAACCCAAAATGACTTCTAATTGACTAAGAGGCAAACATATCAAATCTACAATAGATTGATGCCCTTCCACAGTTATGACACAACTCAAACAAGCTTCTGTGGTCAAGGCCTTAATACCTATTGGAGTTGACACTACTAATTCAAATGGCAGTTTGTGCACATGCAATCCCAGGCGCTTCACGCAATCATAGGCAATGAAGGAGTGACTTGCACCCGAGTCAAATAAAACTTGCAACAGATGGCCATGAAGTAGAAGTTTACCTTGTATTAGCTCAGGAGATTTGCGGGCCTCCTCATGGGTCATAGTGAATACTCGGCCCTGTGTCCTCGGTCTCTGGTCTGGTCGTGGCTCTTTGCATTCAGCAGAAGTATGCCCCACACGCTTACAATTGAAGCATATTATTTTGCCATCACAAGTTTTGCCTTGATGTGGTTGGTTACACCGACGACAAATCCATGGTCCAGAATATGTTCTTTGCTGGTCACGGCTCCCAGACTGGTAGGGCTTCTTACCACTTCCAGACGAAGATCCTTGCCCCTTTCGCTTTTGTGAGGTAGCACCCTTATTAGGTTCATTGCGGTGGATAGTAGCTCTGGCAGGATACAAATCTCTCAAGTTGTTCTCTGTAATCCTGCACTGTTCAACCGCCTTGTTGAACTTGGTAAATTGATGAGTAGCTAAGCGCTTCCTCAACTCCTGCCTCAGACCGCGAATGAGCATATCAGAACTCCATTCTTCATCATCCTTGAACCGGAGATAGGAGGAGTATCGAGCCAATCGGACAAAACGGGACAAGTAATCATCGAAGCTTTCCGTGTCCCCTTGCCTGATATTCAGGAATTCTGTCTCCTTCTCGAGCCTCACTGATTTGGGAAAATACTTCTCGTTGAATTCTTGTTGAAACAATTCCCAAGTCAATGGCATCTTGTTGCTCTTCAAGGTTAGGGCGATATTCCGCCACCAACGGTCTGCATCCCCTTCGAGTTTGTAAACGGCCAGTCGTGGCTTCACCTCATCCGGACAATTAAGCACCTCAAATATTTTCTCCAGTCTGTTCATCCAATCTTCGGCTGGTTGAGGGTCAAACCTCCCTCTGAACGCAGGAGGCAGATGCTTGCAGAACCTGGTGACCCAAAACTGAAGGTCTTTTTCCTCTCTAAGCGGTATCCCATGTGATTCTTGATTTGGGACAATGTGAGGTGGGGGGTCGTGCTGACCCTTCAGCAGTGTCCTCATGACGGGTTTCTCCTTGAGTTTCCTCCGGAGTGGATTGAACTGGACCTTCCTTGTTCTTCGCCTTCTCTGCTCTGAGCTCTTCTCTCAACTCAGTTATCATATCTCTTTGATCCCGGATTAGACCCATCAGCTCTTGCATAGGATCTGGTGGATTATCATTGACGACCTCCACCTCTGGGTCTACACGCGGAATATTGGGGCGTCCTCTAGTTTTCTTCATTCTACAAACAACTTGCCCCATTAATTTAGCAGAGATAGTATGCACATATAGTCACAAAACTCATATATATATCCATGTCAATTAAACATACATGTGCATACACAACAATCATTCACAGATAATCTTCTATCCCTACTACTATCTAAGGGATCTATCCTAGCAACCTCTACCCTTGCCAGGAACTACAGCTCTGATACCAAAATGTAACACCCTGCCTTTAATCACGTAATTATAATTCGATAATGCACATTTAATTCGGATTAGAGACCATCGGATAACTTAAACTCATTTTGATCTCCTACTTTGTAGTAGGGTTTTCACAAAACATTCAAAATCTCTTCCTGTTCCTGGTCTCCATTTCAAAATTCGAATATAATTACCTGTGCAGTTTATCTACAATCATGTATAACAGAGTGTATAACCAAATCCCCGGCAACTCCCAGGTCCTATACATATATAATCTAGAGGTTACAAGTATCTACTAGGGGATTACACAACCAAAATCGAATGTAGTGTTCCTGATTCAGGATATACAGTAATCCAGAGTTTAAAGTAGATAACCAACATCTCAAAAATCCTTAGTATCACTAAAGATCCTAAGTGCTTCGGGTTGGCCGCTTCTCCTTTGAGCCACATGCCCTGTCTGAAATGTTAGTCATAGGAAAGAATGAGATTCGAGCGAATCCCAGTAGTAACAAACCACTCACACAATGCATAACACAAAGCATGTATATAAATCACAACCAGCAACAGCAGCAGCAATCTCAAAGATACATGGTTTTCACCACAAACGACAGCACTCACGGCTGTATGCATAATACGACAGCTCTCGCTGTAATAATAATCACGACAGCTTACGCTGTAATCACAATAACGACAGCTTACGCTGTAAACGACAGCTTGCGCTGTAAACGACAGCTTGCGCTGTAAATGACAGCTATCACCAGCTGTAATCACAGCAGCATCGAAGAATCATCACATAACAATGATAACACACACATACAGAGCATTATACATAGTATAAGAGAGAGAGTCACTACCTGATCCTTTCCCGACGTTTCTTGGCACTGCGGGCTCCCGAGGGCGGCAAATATCGAATCCTACAATTCCAAATGCACCATTTAGACACTTCCATAGTGTTACTTGGGGTTATATTAGTCTATAATGAAAATTTACAAAACTACCCCCGGGGACCCGGCCCGGGCCCGCCGTACCCGGTCTGGTTGCACTTTTCCCGAAATTCTAATCTGGGCTATCCTAACATATTTCCGCCCAAGGAATCCATTTCCGTACTCAGAATTATCAAATTCAATGTCAAATTACGAAATTGCCCTTGGCAGCCCTACTTTTAGGGTTTTAGGGGTGTTTCCGTAATTATGCTTTCTCGGCCTTTTTTGAAAAAGTGCCCAACTGTAACCCCACCTAATTTTCGCCCCTGAACTCAATGGAACCATCAAATCATTGAAAATCCAACTCTAAGACCCATTTAGACCCCTGACCGAAATATATGAGCTCTTCGGAGAAAATCGGGGTTTTACGATTTCGGCTCCGTAAACACGTTCCTTTCTACTCCTAACCACTTTATTGACTATTTCATTAAGTTACAACTACCATTTAGTATCAATTTGGGCAGCATAACCCCTAGAAAAACCCATTTCCAAGAATTAAAACCAATGGCAATCCGGCGAAATTTCACCGATTAAATTGCCCACAGCAGCCAGAATAGTCAATATACAAGAGTTTGGAAGTTACCTCAAGCTCCCAATAGATTTTCCTTGACTTGAATGAAAACCCTAGGTGTTTTAACACCAAAAGAGGAGCTTCCAAACCTTAAAGAACATAAAGGAGTAGCTTAGGATCGGAGTTATACGCGTTAGGAGCTAGATCGTCGGAGAAATCGGCTTACCTTGCGAGTTCTCTTCTCCTTTTCTCCCAAAACCCTCTCAACTCTTTTCTTTACTTTGGCTGCAGAATGGCGTCGGGAATAGCTGATGAAGATGATGAATAAAAAGTGTTTTAACATTAGGATGATGTCATGTTTTATTATGCTGATGTCATAAATCCCATTTTCGGATTTTATGACAGTTTTTCTGCCCAAACTTTAAAAAAATCATAACTAATTCTAGAAAAATCGAAATGAGGTGATTCCAAAGCCAAATGAAAGATATTTAAGTCCTATTCATAGGAAAAATATTGGCCATTACTGAAAATCACCACAAAATTCCCAGACTTTCAATCTTTGCATACTGTTCCAGAAAATAATTAATTTCGCTGGGCAAACTTCAAAAATCCAAAACTCTTAGGTCACAAATCAAAATGATACAAATTATATGTTCATTTTGAAGCTTGACATGTGAACTTTAATACTGGAAAATTTCAGAATTTTTAGACACCATATGCCTATTTAAAACGTCCATACAAATTGGCTGCCCTGTACAGAGTTTCAATGGACAGAGTTTTCAACTTTTGCACAATTGTTCCCAATGGTTCCAACTTCACAATAAACACTCTCCCCACATGAATTTTCACAAGGAAGCCATTGGAATCATTAAAATATCCAAATTCCCATCACACATTCTCCAAAAGTGTTTATTCAACAATAATTACATCCACTTTTGAAGTCATTAGCCCTTAATCACTTTTTGGGATATTACAGTTCACACATAACAACAACAATTTGCCTTTGCTAATCTTGCAACTTTGTTGAGTCAACCACTTTGCTACAAATCAACTTGAAGAACCTGCATAGTTTAGTGATGATGTTCCGTACTTTTTGGGGTAAAATAGATTGTATACTAATTGATATAAAATTCTGCATGAGCACATGACAATCATGGGACTTAAGGTTTTTAAATTTCAAGTCTTTAATTGATACAAGATTCTTCACATTTGAAGAGTAACCCTCTAGAACTTTAATTTCATGTAGAAATTGGCAAAGACATTTCTTTTCTTTCTTTGAAAGAGTGTAAGCCGCTAGAGGAAGATAAGTACGGTATCCTTTCTCAATCGGTGCCAACTCATCTCTTATACCCATATTGACCAAGTCCAACCTCCCATTGAGAGTATCCTTACTTTTTCCTTGCACATTGAGCAACGTGCTAATGAGACTATCACAAATATTTTTTTCAATGTTCATTACATCAAGGAAGTGTCTTACATGTAAGAACTTCCAATATGGAAGTTCAAAGAAAATTGACTTTTACTTCCAACCACTTGTTGCAATATCTTTTGTAAATGGCTTGCCAAAACTATTATCCAAGTCTTTTATCTTTTCAAAAAATTGCTCACCAGTCAAATTCTTTGGTGGGATACCTTCTTCTAAGTCACAATTGAAAGCTTTTTTCCACTTCCTCCAACGATGTTTTGAAGGCAAGAACCTACGATGTCCCATATAGACATTTTTCTTACTATGATCCAATCGTATTGAATGGGTGTCATCTTCATGCATGATAACCTTTGATGCTATATCCAGATAGATTACCATAAGCTAGGAAATCATTAATTGTGCCAAAAACATGGCTCTCAAATTGAAACTTTCTTGTCTATATACGTCATACACTTGAATGTTAGCTTCCCACATTAGCTTCAAATCCTCGATTAGAGGAGCCAAGTATACATCTATATCATTCCCAGGTTGTTTAGGCCCAGAAATTAACATAGACAGCATCATAAACTTGCGTTTCATTATCAACTGTGGAAGAAGGTTATAAATCATCAATATCACTAGCCATGTACTGTGAGTACTACTCTAGACTCCATGTGGATTGATTCCATCAGTTGCTAATGCAAGACGTAAGTTTCAGTCTTCTTCCCCAAAGTCAGGGTACTTATAATCAATTTTTTTCCATTGAGGAGAATCTGCAGGGTGCCTAAGCTTGGTGTCTTGAACCTTTTTATCTGCATGCCAGGTTAACTGCTCAGCAATTTTTGCATTACTGTACATGCGCCTAAATCTTGGTATAATAGGAAAATACCATAAGACCTTTGAAGGACTTGAGCCATTCTTCCCATATCATGATGCATTGCATTTAGGGCACTTCTCTAGTGATGCATATTGATTTTTAAATAAAATGAAATCGTTAGGACATGCATGTATTTTTTCATAACCCATGCCTGTAGAGCAAATAATTTGTTTAGCCTCATATGTTTTGGTAGGAAGTTCATTTTCTTCTGGAAGCATATCTTTTAAAAGTGCAAGCAGTGCTGTGAAGCTCGAATCACTCCATCCATGACGCACTTTTAAGTTATACAATTTCAACACTGCCAGCAATCTTGTGTATTTAGAACAACTGTCATATAATGGTTTCTCTAAATCATTTTTCAACCTCTCAAATAGTTGAGGGCAATTATGAAGATCTTCTTCAACTGCCTTAAGCATTTCTTCAAGATGATTATCATCATCATCAGATACATTTGTACAAAATTCATTCGAAGCATATCTGGTGCTATGCGCCTGATCACCATGCATATCATTCATCTCGCCATGCCTTGTCCATTGTGTATAAGTTCGATCAATTCCATGACATACTAAATGATCTAGCAAATCAAGTGTACTAATATGTTTTCCATAGCAACAAGCTAGCAAGGACACAAGATTTTGTTAGGATCGGTTGCATGCTTGCTTGCAAATCTAATAAATTCTTTCACCCCGTCTATATATTCCCTTGAACATCTATCAGAACACATCCATTTTCGATCCATGCCCTCAGCCTATTGTTAGAAATTACTAAAATAAAATTAGCAGCATAATAGCCAAATGAATAGTGTGAAAAATCCAAATAAAATCTAACAAGTGATAAGTGAAAGAAAGAGTCACAATGATAATGTGCAGGTAAACCAAACTTTCAAAAAGAAAAAGGCTTACCTTAAAGAAAATAATAATGAAAACACAAGGAAATTTACGAGGAATGTATATATAAAGAAGACATTAAATAAATGGTTTGAAAAAAATTTTCACATCATTCTAAGTGGCTTTGTTCATAACACTGGAATTTTTAAGTTTAAATGGTATTTTTTTTTTATCATTTTTCTTAGATAATAAATGGGAGGAGAAATATCACCAGTTAATTATTTTATGGCGAAAAAAAAAAATCTGCCGGCCATAAATGATTGTCCAATGTGTTATACTAAACAAGGCCGGATAATGTGATCACGTGACCCTATTTGTCGATTATAATTATTGGCTTCCATTTTAGCCCCTGCATCGCCACTCCATTCAACATTATTGTCCTTCCTGGCTTCAGCAATTAAGTTTCCAACCAACAACCACAAGTCCACAAGCATTATCTTAATAACGAGTTTGTTGGCTTAACCAAAAAAAAAAAAAAATTTGTTAACGATATTCAAATATGGTTGCCAAAAAGAAGTTTTGACTTAAATATGTCCTTAGTCCTTACTACCAAATACCAGAGAGTGATATAATAAAATAGAACTACTTCCAGCGTGCTTTATTCAATAAACTACTTTGAAATTTTGACTAATTATGTAACTAAAATAAAGCAAAAGCCTATTCAATTATATTTACTATCTAGATCCGTTCTTTGCTTCATGAAATAATCTAGTGTTGTTACTTTGTTAGTGTTTCCATTTCTTGGTTCTGTCTGGTTTCTTAAATAGGTTATTTAATAATAACAATTGAAATTTTCTAACTCTCTTGTTATAAGTGAATGTAGTTGGAAATTTGGCTTGTCTGTAAAAAGAGGTGTTTGTGATGATTTGTTAGGCGGAATATAATTGGCTTAAGTATCATCACATGTTGAGCATTTGGTACAGTGGTATTCATTATTATGAGTATGCATGAACCGTTGGCATTAGAATTAGATTATCTATGTCTAATGTTATTCTAGTTTTTTATATTTTTAATATATTTTATTTTGAGTTGAGCAGTAAAAGAAAATGTATTATATAGTGCATTCTTGCACTGGAATTTGAAGGCAGATGGGTATGAAGCAATTTAATTACATTCAATAAGGGAATCTTGCACTTATGCTGTGAGAAGTCCCAGGCTTTAAGAAAAGATTTATGTGTAGTAATAAGTGATGAAGGCAGCTGACAAGTGTCAAATAAAAAGCAACTTAAGCTTAGATCACTCTTGTAATGGAAAAAAAAAAAAAGCTTAGATCACTCCTTATAAACAGAGAATTAACTGCATAACTCTTCTTTACATATTGACTTCTCATAATTAACATGTGAAGTTGAATGGTTTATCATTATAGTTTCATTCAAATTGAATGTCTACTGAAGACTGATTAAAAGATAATAATCTTGCTAACAGTTCATTCTAACTAGGTTATATACCATGAGCTTGCCTTGAGCATATCAGAGTAAGAAACATGTACAGAGTAAGTTATGGAACGGTTTTGAAAGTTTCTTGGAAGCTTTAATTAAATTATATTATATAATGACATTCATGAAAGAATCCGAAAGATGGAAAAAAATAATAATAAAGACTTGTTTGATTTTCAATTTACCTGTTTGAAATTGTGTTTCTATTAATTACATGTTTTGAAAAATAAAAAAAGTTATTCTAAACAACCAAACATGTTTTGATATTTTGTTACTTTATGCTTTACAAAATTAAAGAGGAGACAAAGAATGCTATAACGGAGGCCCAGAGTACTTTGTGAGGAAATCAAATTTACTTTTCACTTTACATCGTTTTTTTTTTTTTTTTGCCATTCACTTTGCTTCGTTTTTAGTTATTCATATTTTTAACTATTTTTATGAAATGTGAGTGTAACTCTTGTTTCTTTAGTTAGTTCTCTTCTTGGTAACCAGATAACGGGTGAAATATCCCAGTGGAGTATGCAGAACTACTCTGCTGAATGGGAAGAGAAAAAAAATCATACATTGTGTCTTTATTAGGGAATTTGAAGGCAAATATCTCAGAAATATTTTGTTGGGATTGGGCAAAATTTTGAAGCAACTAAAATGCATCTTCCTCCGTAAAGATCTAATGATATTTAAAATGAAGAGATTGTATGTCATCTATCTTAAACAAAAGGATAGGATGTGAAAAATAGCTAACCTCAACAGATGCAAAACTTCAACAAATGCACAAATTGTGATGGCGGCATAGAGCTTCGAGACCACGAATGGTGTTGAGGCGCACGAAGTAGAAAATAAATGTAAAAGAGGGATTTTGTGTTGCTAGTGTCAAGAAAGAAGAATAGAGTTTGTGCCAAGAAGAGGGAATGTTTCAACAGTTTGAGCAAGTGGGGCTAATGGTGGGGTTAGTGGGGGTAACATTAGAGTTTACAAAAATATATAAAAATGCTATTGGGGCAATGCTATTGTACCACTTTTCCATGGAAAGAGCTACAATAGATGATTTTAAATATAAAAAAAGATATTGTAGGTCTTTCTTAAATAAGTGCTAAAATTTATAGTTTTATTTCAAATATTTAAAATATATTGGAGTATTTAAAAAAGATTCTATTAAAAATCATGACTACGTTTAAAAAAAAAAATTTTCTCAAAAAAAAGTAATTGAAATAATTTTAAATATAAAAAATCATATTGTAGGTTTTTCTTAAATAAGTGCTACACTAGATAATTTTATTTTAAATATTTAAAAAATATTTAAAATATAATGGAGTATTTACACAAGATTTCTATTAAAAATACATGACTTCGTTTAAAAAATAACTGATTTTCTTAAAAAAAGTAATTGAAATAATTTTAAATATAAAAAAAGATATTGTAGCTCTTTCTTAAATAAGTGCTACAACAGATAATTTTATTTTAAATATTTAAAAAAATATTAAACATATACTGACATATTTACACAAGATTTCTCTTTAAAATATATGATTTGTTTAAAAAATAATTGATTTTCTTAAAAAAATTAATTGAACTAGTTTTAAATTTTTTTTAAAAAAAGACATTGTAGCTCTTTCTTAGATAAGTGCTGCAACATATAATTTTATTTTAAATATCTGAAAAATATTAAAAATATCCTGGCATATTTGAACAAGATTTCTCTTAAAACTACATAACTTCGTTTAAAAAATAATTGATTTTCTAAAAAACAGTAATTGAAATAATTTTAAATATAAAAAAAGATATGGTAGGTTTTTCTTAAATAAATGTTACAACATATAATTTTATTTTAAATATACTGGAGTATTTAAACAAAATTTCTATTAAAAATACATGACTTCATTTAAAAAATAAATGATTTTCACAAAAAAAGTAATTGAACTAATTTTAAATATAAAAAAAGATATTGTAGGTCTTTTTTAAATAAGTGCTACAACAGTTAAATTTATTTTAAATATTTAAAATATAATGGAGTATTTACACAAGATTTCTATTAAAAATACATGACTTTGTTTAAAAAATAATTTATTTTCTTAAAAAAAGTAATTGAAATAATTTTAAATATACAAAAAGATATTGTAGCTCTTTTTTAAATAAGTACTACAACAGATAATATTATTTTAAATATCTAAAAAAATATTAAAAATATACTAACATATTTGCACAAGATTTCTCTTAAAAATATATGACTTTGTTTAAAAAATAATTGATTTTCTTAAAAAAAATTAATTGAACTAATTTTAAATTTTAAAAAAGATATTGAACAAATTTTAAATTTAAAAAAAAAAGATATTATAGCTCTTTCTTAAATAAGTGTTACAACATATAATTTTATTTTAAATATTTGAAAAATATTAAAAATATACTGGTATATTTGCACAAGATTTCTCTTAAAAATACATGACTTCGTTTAAAAAAATAATTGATTTTCTAAAAAAAAAGTAATTGAACTAATTTTAAATATGAAAAAAGATATTGTACGTATTTCTTAAATAAGTGCTATACTAGATAATTTTATTTTAAATATTTAAAAAATATTTAAAATATACTGGAGTATTTACACAAGATTTTTATTAAAAATACATGACTTCATCTAAAAAATAATTGATTTTCCCAAAAAAAAGTAATTGAACTAATTTTAATTATAAAAAAAGATATTGTAGGTTTTTCTGAAATAAGTGATACACCAGATAATTTTATTTTAAATATTTAAAATATAATGGAGTATTTACACAAGATTTCTATTAAAAATACATACATGATTTCATTTAAAAAATAATTGATTTTCTTAGAACAAGTAATTGAAATAATTTTAAATATAAAAAAAGATATTATAGCTCCTTCTTAAATAAGTGCTACAACAGATAATTTTATTTTAAATATTTAAAAAAATATTAAAAATATACTTGCATATTTACACAAGATTTCTCTTAGAAATATATGACTTTGTTTAAAAAATAATTGATTTTCTTAAAAAAAAGTAATTTAACTAATTTTAAATTGAAAAAAAAAGATATTGTAGCTCTTTCTTAAATAAGTGCTACAACATATTATTTTATTTTAAATATTTATAAAATATTAAAAATCTATTGGCATATTTGTACAAGATTTCTCTTAAGAATACATGACGTGGTTTAAAAAATAATTGATTTTCTTAAAAAAAGTAAATAAATATCTATGAACATAGCATGTTTCTACTGAGATTCCTTAAAATCTCACCCTTTTTTTAAAATAACCATCTCAGCGAGTGCCAGTGGGATGAAAGGCAAATGTACATATACGGAGAAGTGATTTGCACGTGTCTTGAGGCAAGGTTACATATACAAATGACTTTGGATTGTAAAGTATACTGTTATTAGTATAATCATACTTTTCTGTATACCTATAAAATTTCATCTTTATTACTCTTCGATTATCAAAATGGAAACGGGTATTGACATTTTTTTGACAAAAAAAAGAGGGATTTGTAATTATGCTGATCGATAATTAATGTGTTTCCTCAATCAATTATTTTAATGGTTAAAAAATATTATTTAAAGGTAAATGCTTTTCTGGTCCTTAATATAAGACATATTTACCTAATTTAATTAGATTAAGGAAGTTAGTTAAGTTAGTTAATATGACATTTGTTTTCTAAAAGACCCTAGTTATCTTCTTTAATTCCATCCTTCCCTCTCCTCCTTGAGGAAGCATCAATGGGGGTAAATTAGGAAAAAATTGCCAAATATGAAAATTATGTCTTATATTTAGGATCAAGATCAATTTTTTAAATATGTCTTATATTAAGGACCGAAAGTGTATAATAAAAATCTACATAATTGTAAACTATTCACATCAAATTTTAACAATATAAATTTATTTATCAAATTGTAAGATTAATAATCATCATCATCATCATCATCATCATCATCATCATCATCATCATCATCATCATCATCATCATCATGCTTACAAAATAAACATCAATCATTGAAACTTGATCTAATGATGAAGATATTAAGTGCAGAAGAAGAATTAGTGAAGACACTCTTATCCCACTTTGGGTTGGACTATTAATACATTAGTTTTTCTTCTTCTTCTTCTTCTTCTTACAAAATAAACATCAATCATTGAAACTTGATCTAATGATGAAGATATTAAGTGCAGAAGAAGAATTAGTGAAGACACTCTTATCCCACTTTGGGTTGGACTATTAATACATTAGTTTGAGAGTGCTTTTCATGATCACTAAATTATTATTTCCAACCGTTAGTGAAAAAATTAGATTACTCCTCTTGTCCTAAATACATCGTCTAGTTTAGTTTGAGAGTGCTACAATATGTTTGCTCCATTACACTCGTACTTATGCTTGTTGTTTCTAATAAATTAATTTGGAAACACGAAGAAATAATAAGTCATATTTAAATGTCTAAGTTTGTCCATTCCATCAACACGTGCAAAGCATAGCAAGAATACTTAGGGCCCGTTTGGTTCGATCCCATTACACCCTGTAGTGCGATACGATGCAATGGTGATGCAATGGCAATGCAATGCAATATTAATTACAGGGGTAATGTTTGGTTTGATTTTTAATCAAGGTGCAATGAGTTAATATTTTAACAATTATTTAAAGTTAATATATTGCACAAAGTCTATTTTAACCTTAATATAATCTTTATAGAAAAAATAGTTAAGAGTTGGCGGCAGCGACAGAGGATGTAGTGGTGGTAGTGGTGGGTGGGTAGCCACCGCTGAGGTAGTAGTGGTGGCTGTGGGAGGGCGGTGGGGGCGGCAGAGGAGGTAGTGTGTGGTGGCGGTAGGCGGGTGGCGGTGGAGAAGGAGGTAGTGGCAGCGGAGGAGGTATGGCGGTAGGCTGCTAACGGTGGGGGGCGGCGGAGGAGGAGGTAGTGGTGGTGGCGGTGGGCAGTGATGGGGGTGGAGGAGGAGGAGGTAGTGGTGGTGGCAGCAGGTGGAGGTGACAGCGGTGGAGGTGGTGGTGGTGGCCACAACGGGTGGAGGTGACGGCGATGGAGGAGGAGGAGGAGGTAGTAGTTGTGGAAGTTGTGGTGTAATGTGGCAAGTGAAATGAGATAAGTAAAATAAAGACATAAGAAACTAAAGGGTAAGTTGGACTTTTTTAATCATGCAATGAGTTGGTAATGAGGATTCATAGGGGGGAGGATGAATGAAGATTACCAATTTTTTGGTAATCATCATTACCATGGTAAACCTTATTACCATGCTAAAGAGCAACCAAACACTCTTCTTTTGGTAATGCAATTATGATTACCATTACAGGCATGCAATGTGGTTGAACCAAACAAACTCTTAGGAAATTATTGTGCAAACCTGGTTTGTCATGTTATTTATGGTATAATTACTTAAAATACAACATCTCAGCTAACATTAATCCTAGTTGGCTGCTCATGTATTTTATATTTTATATTTTTTTTAAAAAATGAATCCTTTAATTAAGATTTCACAAATAATGAAAAAAGAGAATCTTGTCCAATCTTTTCATTTTATTAATACGCCAGCTAATATTTTGGAGGTGCTAAATTAGCTTATAAGCTATTGTATTTTAAGTTGTTAGATCACAAATGATGTAACAAATCAGGTTGATACAAGAATTTCTTTACATAGGAAGTAAAATACGTTTCTTGGCTATACATTAGGGGTGAGCATGGTGTCCAGTAGCCCGGTACGCCCACCCTAGCCCTACAAAAAATTGCCCAGTCCAGCCCTAAAAAAGTGGCCCGAAAAAATTTTGGACAACTTTGGGCGGGCTAATAACCGGGCAGGGCCGGGCATCGGGCAAGGGATGCTGCCCTGCCCATTTGGCCCTGCCCTGAAAATTATTTTTATTTATTTAAAATATAAAATTTCATATCAATTAAATATTATTTCATATATATATTTTTATTTAAAATATATATATTGTCTATTGTACAATACTCTTCTTATCCTCTCTTTTTTGCCCTAACCACTAAACACTATTTACAAGTAGATTTCTTCCTTTCTTCTTTACTTTGTGTTGTATTAAATTATAGTTGTTTTTTATTTTCTTTCCAGATGCTTCATCATTTGATCAACTTTTGAGACATTGAATTGATGCAAATTACTTTGACTTCACAGCTTTAATTACAATCATTTTGTTTTCTTATTTATAATGGATTATGGATGTTGTTTAATTTTTAAAGTGTGGATATTTGTTAAGACGTATGGTATTTTTTAAATTTCAAGACTCAAGTTGTAGACTTATTTTGAAATATCCCAAGATGTGAAATCATCGAATGTATTTGAAGTTTATATTACTTAGGGCGAAATTAAGACATATATGGTATTAGTAACTATAGGAATGTTTATGAAATTCATAAGGAATTATTTTTTTCATAAGTGGACAAGATAAGGAATTATCACTTGGGTAAGGAAGCCCACCTTTGCCCAGCCCAAAATGGTTAGGGCTTTTAGCGGGCAGGCCGGGCATCGGGCTGCAAAATGCAGCCCGTTCATCCTTTGGGCAGGGCATCGGGCAAGGGTCTCGCCCTGCCCAGCCTTGCCCACGCCCACCCCTACTATACATTCAATGATTTCCTTTTCCCTTATATACCAATGGATAATGAGAACATTATCAATCCATCTGTCAATCTATTCCATTATTCTGGTAAAAAAAAAAAAAAAATCTATTGCATTATTGTATATTCAATTCACTAAATTATTTTAATTTGGACAAAAAATTACTAATTTATAAATTGAAATGATTTTTGTTTTAAGAAAAAGAGAGAGAAGCCTGTAAATGATTGTTAAGGAAGAAAGATGAAATATCAACAAAAAGCAAGTTTTATTGGTAAATTCACAGATGAAATATCTTTAGTAGTCTGTCTTATTTATTAAGATGAAATATAGATATAGATATATTAAGACAATTTTAAAATACATCAAGAGATAATGAGAATGTGCTTTACTTTATTAGGGGATACAACTTTTCTAATACAAAGCCATAGGTTCCGTTTAGATTGCCATTTATTTTTATTCGATTCTTTATGTCGTACTTTTTATTCGATATGCTTTGATAGCGTTTGTTCTTCACATTAGTCCTAGGTGTTGGATTCCTTTCACATTACCATTATACAAATATTTTTTCCTATCTCAACAATCAATTATTTTTCTTTGTATTTTATTTAATTTTTTATATACAAATCATTCTATTTATTTTAATTTGTTTCTATATTTTAAAATAATGTTAAAGAACCCTCTCTTCACTCTCATCAAAACTACTCTCTTACAATGTGTTGGATCCCTTGTTTTGATGATTATAGATATAAAGCTCCAGGGGAAGTTTGGTTCGCAGGAAAGATCAATAAAAAAATAAATTTTCTTTTTGGATTTTTTAGAATAGAAGTTTTAATCTTGTGTGAGTGCTAGCAAGTTTTTTTTTTTTTTTTCCTTACTAGAAATGAGTGCTAGCTAGTTATAGCTTTTCAAAAAGTACTAAAATTGATTTTAATATTTCAAAGTCATATTCTTGAATTTAAGAATATATAATCTTTTCCTGAGTTCTAACTCAATCTCACATTTCAAAGTAACTTTAATTTTATCCACACCCAGCTTGTTTTGAGGAAAAGATATTGATTTCAAGTGTCCTAATGAATTATTTAAACGTTAAGGTCGTGTTAAAAACCCAACAAAATATTATGTCATTGAAGATATTTTTGCTGTTATGCCGTTTTAGTTGGATATTCTTTTTTTTAATTAAGAAAAAAGTGGGATTTTTTTTACCAAGAAAAGTGGGATTCGTAATTATGCTGATAATTAATGTGTTTCCTCAATCAATTATTTTAATGGTTAAAAAATATTATTTTAAAGGTAAATGTTTTTCCGGTCCTTGATATATGATATATTTACGTAATTTGATTGGATTAAGGAAATTAGTTAAATTGGTTAATTTGACATTTATTTTCTAAAGGACCCTAGTTTTCTTCTTTAATTCTATCCTTCCTTCTCCTCCTTGAGGAATCATCAATAGGGGTAAATTAAGAAAAAATTGTCAAATATGAAAATTATGTCCTATATTTAGGATCAAGATCAACTTCTCAAATATGTCTTATATTAAGAACCGAAAGAGTATAATAAAAATCTACAATTATAAATTCACATCAAATTTTAACAATATAAATTTATTTATCAAATTGTAAGATTATTATTATTATTTTAATAATAATCTTACAAAATAAATATCAATCATTGAAATTTGATCAAATGATGACGATATTAAGTGTGGAGAAAGGGTTAGCTAGTGAAGACACTCTTACCCCCACTTTGGGTAGGACTATTAATACATTAGCTCCAGAGTGCTTTACATGATCACTAAATTAATATTTTCCAACCGTCAGTGAAAAAATTAGATTACTTCGCTTGTCCTAAATACATCATCTAGTTTAGGAGTACTACAATGAAAAAATTAGATATCACGTTAAGTATAGGAGTACTACATTGAAATGGATTAGAGAAGCAGGACTTCGTCAATCTAAGGGTGACAGAATAAGCATTGAGTATGGTCTTTGAAAACTTAAAACCGAGTAGGAATCCTAGTACAGGCAAGAACCGAAGAGACAAATGGAAAAGATTGTTCAGAAGGATATATATATGCTATTGAAGATATTTTTGCTGCTGTTCCGTTTTTAGCCATTGGATTTTTTTTTTAATTAATTAAAGAGCTAGGATGCCTGTTTCGTACTTATGCTTGTTGTTTCTAATAAATGAATTTGGAAACACGAAGGAATAATAAGTCATATTTCAACGTCAAAGTAATTTTGTCCATTCCATCAAACATGCGCAAAGAAGAGCAATAATACTTACAAATTTTTTTTGTGAACTTGGTTTGTTATGTTATTTGTGATATGATCACTTAAAATATAACAACTCAACTAACATTAATTCTAATTGGCTGTTCGTGTATTTCATATTTTTATTTTTCTTAAAAAAATGAATCCCTTAATTAAGATTTCATAAGTAATGAAAAACAGAATCTTGTGCAATCTTTTAATTTTATTAATATGCTAGCTAATATTTATGAGGTACCAAATTAGCTTATAAGTTGTTGTATTTTAAGTTGTTAGACCACAAATGACATAGCAAATCAGGCTCATACAAGAATTTTTTTTATATAGGAAGTAAAATACGTTTCTTGGCTATACACATTCAATGATTTCCTTTTCCCTTATTATAAAATACCAAGGTATTAAAACTCGGACCGGGCATTGAACCGGTTGGGGTACTGGGTTAAGGGTCAGTGGGTTACTGGGTACCAGGGCCAAACCGGGACCAAACCGGTGAGAAATTGAAAATTTTAGACTTATAGTATGAAATTCTAAAGGAAAAATTTAATTTTTTTCTTAAATATGAAGACGGACCGAACTGGGAACTGAACCAGTTTACCGGCTGGTTCACCTGTTTCTGGGCTGGACCGGTCGGTCTGGTCCGAGTTCAAGAACCTGGTAAAATACGTTATAATCTCATGTGTTTTCGAACTAAAAGGAAGGCCTGCCATTTAGCATGTAATTTCAATTATTCATTTAACAATTTTAATAATTATAATTATAATTTGAATACCTTTGAAACATTATCTCTTGTCTACTCTCAATTTATTAATGAACTTTAAAAGTATAAATTAGCATACAGTAATATTATATCTTAAATTTCATTTTTAGTTTATGCTTTGCATAGGATCGATTTAATATTCTGGTATTATATACTCGAAGGAACATGGGGCTTTTAACTAATCATCCACGTTACTAAATATTTATTTATCTAATCCCATACTAAATGGATAATGAGAACATGAATCAATATGTCAAACTACTTCATTATTGTATATTAAACTCACTAAGTTATAAATAATTGAAATGACCCTTTTCCCCCTTAGAAAAAGAGAGAGACAGATAAATGCATGTACACGATTTTTTTTATTTAATTTATAACGAAAAATGAAAAAGAAAGATGAAATATCTACGGAAGCAAGTTTTATTTCTAAATACACAGATCACATATCTGTATCTGTTGTAGTCTGTCTTATTCATTATCTGACCCACACATACCTATATAGAGCCAAGCCAAGTATCTATATTGGCTTCTAATTCGGCGGTACATTTATTCACGTAATTTCCTTAACACAGTTCTTAACTTCTTATTACTAAGTTTTGGACCATATTATAGCCAGCCACGCAGATATATATATATATACATATAAATAAATGCGCAGCTCCTTTTGTTCAAGGATTTTTCATCTTCATCTTAATCCAATCTTCTCCTTTCTTCTTCTGAAAACAAAGCAAGCAATACAAATAACCAAAGTTAAGGACACACACAAACAATAACATCTCAGTGCACTATATAAACTGTAAAATCTAATTTTTTTTTTTTTTAAATACAAAGGCAAGCAAAGCTTGAAGTTTACACAAGAGATGCTAGGAAACATGCATCGAACATTGACCCGGTAGCATACCACCACACTCTAACACAAAAAGCGCATTGCATTCCGCTGGCGAAGTGTCGAACATTGAGAACAGATGATTGCTCCTTTGAGCCCTTCGTGCTAGGTGATCAGCACATCTGACACTCTCCCAATAAGCATGCAGGATCTCTAGATCCCAATCCAAGAGGATGAGAGATCTAGTGTCTAATATGATGTCATACAGAGGGTGAGCAGTCCCACAATCAATCGATAATAGATGGATAGCCTGAAGAGAATTGGTATACAGCCTGATTTTATTCAGTCCCATCTGCTTACACAGTTGGAGACCACTATGTATTGCATGGATTTCCGCAGCAGTCGAGGTATTGTGCCCCAACTTCTGTTGAAATCCACACATCCAAGTACCTTGATGGTCCCGAATGACACCTCCACAAGCTGCATGCCCCCTACTATCTCTCGAACCGTCCACATCAACACGTACATAACCTGTGTCTGGAGGCCTCCACTGTTCTTCTCCCCTTTCGGGCATCTGGAATATTCTGTGACGGAGATGCCCATTCTCCACTCCTTCAGATAAGTGAAACATACACTTTTGAACAATCATCTTCGCATCATCAGCTGCTCCTTCGAAAGCTTTGCTGCAGCGGTTCTTCCACAGAAGCCAACAAATAGTGCTGAACACCCACTGCCATGGCCATCTAGCCATCCTCCTATTCCCTGGGGAGCGCTGGGAATTCCATTGCAACCAATCCTGCAAATTACCAAAGAAAAATATACTATGATATAAGGAGTTAGTAACAGAAAACCACACTCTCCTGGCTTGCTCACAGTCTCTCAAAATGTGTAGGATATTCTCTTCACTCTCACACTCAAAAGGACATGTGCTAGGTATATTCTGAATAAACCTCGCTCTCAATTGGTTTGTTGGAAGTTTCTCATGGAAAACCTGCCACATAAAGAATTTTACCCGCTCAGGAGTTCCCCCGCGCCATAGCTTCCGCCAGTGAGATTGGTTACCCAGGTCTTGCTGGTGGTAGATATAGTTGTAAGCAGACTTCACATTGAACGAATCATCCGGAGATAACCTCCAGTAAATCCCATCCTCCTCAGATCCACCCGGAGGGGTTACCAGCATTATCTTTTCCACCACCCTGACAGGAAGGAAGCTCTCCCATTTCCTCCTATCCCATTGGCCATTCTGCGTTACAAAACAGTAGAGACAGTCATCCAGGTCCACAGAAGCAGCATTATTGATTATGTATTCTTTTAGCGGCCTGTCCATCGGAGACCAAATATCCTGTCATGCCTTTGTAGACCTCCCATTCTTAACTTTCCTGCCTAAGCCCTGCTTAAAGACATCCCACATAGCCACAATACCGCTCCAAACTGCAGATTGATTGCGCTTTCTCCGCACATGAGGAATAGTACTCATTCCACATGAATATTTCATACGCAAGCATTTAACCCACAAAGAGTCAGGTTTCATGATCAATCCCCAGCAAAGTTTCATGAGAAATGCCTTGTTCTGGTAGCGGAGATCCTTTATTCCCAAGCCACCTTCCGCTTTAGCCTGCTTCAGCACATCCCATGCTATAAGGTGAAGTTTCTTAGATTCCTCATGCTGATTCCAAAAGAAGCAGCATTATTGATTATGTAAAATCTAATATTGATGAACTTGCCTTGTCACTGTCAGTGCTGCTGTGGTATGCTTTCTCCTACTCTCCCTTCTTCCTCGTCTTCTTCATCTTGTCACTGTCAGTACCACTGTCAGTGCCACAGTCAGTATCAATGTCAGTGCCGCCACCAACTCTGGGTGCAAAAGCAAGTATAAGGGCTACAACCAAGGGTGCAAAAGCAAGAAAGAAAACCATTTTGTCAGTATCACTTGATAATTTCTTTGAACACCCTCACTTGATCTCTTGGTTTGGTGTGGATGCATGAAGCTCTTATTGTTACTTATATAGAGAGCCTCATGCATGCAAGGAACGGGATGTGGAAAATATCTTCTTAAAATTTAAATAAATAAATAAATAAATAATGCGTATGTTACGTGTATCGAGATAATCTTATATTCCTCTTTTGACCATGATAATATTTTATTCTTTAAATCATAGACAATGAATCATTCTAGACCTTTAAAATTGTACAAGTAGTTTTACAAGTAATAATTAAGTACGAGAATTAATTATTTACAACTAATTCAAATTTCGTGAGATGAAAAATAATGTTTGAAAGAGAATATAAATGTTCAAAAATTTCCATAAAATTTTATATCTAAAGTGCATAAATACCATATGCTTTTTGGAGGTATAAAAGTATCCACAAGATTCAAGATGAAAGCGAAAATGACACAACCATTAAATATAACTTGACATAGTTATGATTTTTTGGTGGGCTCATGTTATCAATATATAATAAAATTCTCTTCCCTTATGCAGAGAGGGGAAACAACTGTTCATAAGCCAACTCTAATATTGGGCTGCGTGCCATCGGCTCCTTCCACAATTCTGCAGCTGCCTTTGTCTGGTTTTTCAAATTCCAAAAATTGGAATTTTACACTCAGGCATTTGAATCCCAACAAGCCATTGAGCGGGTAATTCAAATTCAAAATCAAAATCAAATTGAGAGAGAAAATCAGTGAAAAGTCATTGTTTAAAAATTTTATTGACCATGACAAATTTCACCTGTCACTATAAAAGCAAGGGATGAGTAGCTTTTACAAAACACAAAGCCACGTCTTTTGGAACTCGTGCCAAGTAAGCGTTTTTCTTCTTCATGGATGTCCCCGGCATCTGGGATAAGCCACCGAAGGCAGTGTTGTGTGCTAAGGATCCTGCTGCTGTGGTTAGGAGCGTGTAAAAAGCCTCCAAAAATGGTCTTCTAGTGTCCATTAAAGGGTCTGAATCTTTTGAAAAAATAACAGAAAATGCAGAGAGCATCAGGAATGCTTCTCCATCCAAAACAGGGCATACTTTTTCGTACAAAGACTTGCTCCTCGGGTTTAAAGGAACAGAGTACAATGGTGTTGCTCATGGGAATTCTAGTTCAGAGGAAGATGCTCTGCTTCCCGATCTCCTGAATCAATCTTGGGAACTACCTGAACCTTCTGACGAACTGAAGCAGCTCATGGATATCTACCCAACTATGCAAATGTCGCAAGAGGAATTTAATTGTTGGGAAAGACCTTGGAACGCCTCCCTTATCATCACTATCCTAGGTGCAAAAATTAGTTTCTTCAGGTTAAAGGAACATCTGTATAAAATATGGCAGTCCAATGGTTTTGATTTAATTGATCTTCCAAACAATTACTATGTTGTAAAATTTAAAGATCATGAAAAGTAGGATCAACTCTATAAAAATATCCTATTCGGAGGTCCTTGGATGATTGCCCAACACACTATACTAGTATAGAGATGGTCCCCTTTCTTTGATCCATTCCACAATCCTCTTGGTAGAGTAGCTACCTGGATTCGAATTCCCCACGTTCCCCTACTCTGCTATAACAGGGAATGTCTGTGGAGACTGGGAGATATGTTTGGAAAAACTCTTAGGGTAGATATGAACACTATCAAAAATCCTGATGATATCGAAGCTAAAATCCATAAGGGATGCTAAGCTAGACTCTACGTAGAGGTGGATTTGTAGAAAAAGCTAGTTCCCAGAATCATCTCTGCTTCGGCTCTTTTTAACATAGAGTATGAGGGATTGGGACTTATCTGCTTTACCTGTGGTAGATATAGCCACCGAAAAGATCATTGCCAGCTGGCTGTGAAATCAGATGGAATGTCCTCTGCGGGAAAATCATCGCCTGAGAATGGTTCGTCCTTAGTGGGGAATCCGAGCTCGAACCAGGCTTCTTCTTCTTCGATGGTGCCACCAGAAAAACCCCTTCTGCCCAATGATCAACAATTCGGCCCGTGGATGCTCGTGCGCAAACCTGCCAGAGCTCGCTTTCAAAGACACACTGAGGGTAGGGGCAGAGTGGGTGAGTGGAACCATTCCGGATTTGCGTAAGGTATGGAAGCTAGCAGAGTATCTCAGTCTAGGTTGGCTGTCCTAACAGGTACGGATCCATCCGATGACGCGAATCCCAAGTTAATTTCAAACTCGATAATGATTTTTGAGAAATCAGAACCAGGAGCTGCAGCGAAACCTGTGGCAGACAAATTGCTAGGAAGAAGAAAAGGAGTTGGCTTCGGTCAATATTCTCTAAAAAAAGGGGTCCACGTAGGGAAAGGGAAATGGACTGAAGTGAAAAAGCTAAATGAGGCCTCAAATAGCATTTCATATGGTGAAAAGGGAAAGGATGTGGACTCAACCATGGGCCCAAAAGCTCTATCGGTCTTACCTTTATTGAAGTCCAAGAAGGGAGTTAAACAAAGAGCCCATAGCTTGGTTAGAGGAAACATGCAAAACGTTGGGCCTCAACTCCATGCATCAACTCACATGATTCAACCCACGCATGTTTGTGAAAGAGCAAGCCAAAATGAGCCTATTTGTGAGTCACATGATACAACCCATGCTTCAACTCCAAATAAAAGCAATGATCGCCGTGGAACTGAGTCTGTTCATAGCACGTTGGTTTTTCCTGGTGGGGCCGAGAAGCAGGGGACGAATCATTCCTCGGATTCTATAAGCATGGCATTAGTTCCTCTAAATCATTGCAATCCCAATCAGGACTTGCATGAACTTGGGTCAGAGATGCATTCCGTCTCCCAGCTTGAAGTTGTTGTTCTCATGGAGGAAAAACCACCAGAAAATTAAGTTTTTGTGCCTCTCCTCGTTCCCTGTTGTGCTTTTATATGATTATCTCATCTTGGAATTGTCGTGGGGCGGGTGGTAGTTCTTTCCCTAGAGTGTTGAAGGATATGGTAAATAAATATGGAATCAATGTAATGTGTCTAGTGGAACCCAGGATCAGTGGGAATAGAGCAGATAAAGTAGTGAGGAAACTGGGGTTTAATGACTGGCTATGAATTGAAGCTACTGGTTACGCTGGAGGTATATGGGTGCTATGGAATAACTGGGAGTTCCATCTTGAATATATTGCTTCTAGCACCCAATTGCTCCACTACAAAATTTTTGACAAGAATAATACAGATCCTATGTTTATAACTTTTGTCTATAGTGATACTAGTGTTTTGAAGAGAAGGGATCTGTGGTCATCTTTACATGCCATTAATCAAACGGTGACTATCCCTTGACTGGTCTTAGGACATTTCAATGCCTTCCTTACTTCTGGTGACAAGGATGGTGGGGCTGCCCCCAATCATAGCTCTATGATGGATTTTCAATCTTGCATTAATCGTTGTAACCTTATCGAGGTGCCTTTTGAGGGTGACATATTCACTAGGGAAAAAATTGGGGTTAAGGAGAGACTAGATTGGGTTTTTTGTAATTTTGATTGGGAAATTCACAACCCTCATTCTAAATCTTTTTACCTCCTTAGGTTTAAGTCTGACCATAGGGTAGTTGTTGTTGCTGACCATCAGTCCAGTGCTTGTAGTAATAGGGCAAGGAAGTTCCATTATCAAGCAGCATGGTGCATAGAAGAAGGGTTCAGTGATATGGTTAAAGCTGCTTGGCAGGGGAAGAATTGGCTCCAAGGACAATCTCAGTTTACAAAAGATGCCTCTGAGTGGAATGATAGAGTGGTGGGTAATGTTGCAAAAAAGAAGAGAGAAATCATTGATAGATTGGAAGGTATAGACCGAGCTAGGATTAGAAAGGGTTCCCAGAATGGTCTCTACAAGATTGAAAAAAACCTTTGGGACATGTACCAAAAAATTGCTCTACAAGAAGAACTGATCTGGTACCAGAAATATAGATGTAAGTGGCTCAGTGGTGGTGACAGAAATACGAAATATTTTCATGCCAATGTTGTATCAAGGAGGAAACGGGGTAAAATTGTGGCTCTACAAGATGATAATGGAAACTGGGTCTCAGAGGGGAATCTTTTAAGAGATATGGCTATTGATTATTTCCAAAAGCTTTATTCGGCCGAAAATGTCTCTTCTCCCTTCTCCCCTTGGATGGCCTGATTCCCATCTTTAGACGCTCAACAGCTTGACCTCCTTCAGAGGTAGGTTTCCCCGGTTGAGATCAAGAATACAGCTTTTGAGATGAGAGCCTTCAAAGCTCCGAGACCAGATGGCTTGCATCCCTACTTCTTCCAAACTCAGTGGGATTTGGTTAGGCAGAAGATTTGTGACCTAGTAATTAGAATTTTTGACAATCTGGATGAAGTGCAAGCAATAAACCAAACTAACATCGTCCTTATTCCTAAGGTTGATTATCCGATTTCCTTTAAAGATCTTAGACCCATCTCTTTGTGTAACGTGAGCTACAAAATTGTCATCAAGGTAATTGCCAATCGTTTCAAAGGTGTCATGAACCGTCTTGTAGCAGAAAACCAATACAGTTTTATTGCCGGGAGGCAAAGCGTGGACAATATCATCATAGCTCAGGAGGCAATCCATACCATGAGAAATAAGAGAAGGAAAAAGGGTTATATAGCTGTGAAAGTAGACATGGAAAAGGCTTTTGATAGGCTTGACTGGCATTTCTTGGAATTCACTCTTCATAGCCTAGGATTGTGTGCAGTCTTTGTTAAGTTGATTATGAGCTGTGTTTCTTCTTCCTCCATGAACATTATGTGGAATGGAATTCCGTTTGATTCTTTCAACCCTTCAAGAGGGGTGAGGCAGGGTGATCCTCTGAGTCCATATCTCTTTGTCCTTTGTATGGAGCTTCTTGGTCAGCTAATTCATCAAGAGGTTGAAATGGGGAACTGGAGACCCCTTCAAATGAGCACTTATGGGCCCCGTATTTACCATCTTTTCTTCGTTGATAACCTTCTTCTCTTTGGTTAATCTTTAAATAAGCAGATGGAGGAGATTAAAAATGTTATGGAATTATTCTGCCGGGTTTCTAGTCATAGGATCAACTTGAATAAATTTAAAATGTTTGTGTCTAGGAATGTCCACTTTAACAGAGCATACGAGATGAGCCAGATTGTGGGGGTTGGGCTCATGGCCGACCTTGGGAAATATTTGGGTGTTCCCCTCCTTCACAAACGTATGGTCAAGACAACCTTTGCTCCGCTTCTCCAAAAGGTGAGATCAAAGTTGTCTAACTAGAAGGGCAAATATCTGAGCATGGCAGGCAGAATAGCGCTCATCAAGTCGATTCTGTCTGTCATTCCTCAATATCAGATGCAATCAACTTTGGTTCCGAAAGGAGTCCTATCAACAATTGAGAAATTAAGCAGAGACTTCTTTTGGAATAAGCATGACGATACCAAGAAAATGCATCTGATAGCATGAGATGTTCTCAAAAGAAGGAAGCATGAATGAGTCTTAGGAATAAAGGACCTTTGCTGCCAAAACAAAGCTTTACTCATGAAATTGTGTTGGAATCTAATCACAAAACTGGAAGCTCTGTGGGTAAAATGTTTACATGCTAAATACTCTTGTGGCTTATCTTTGGTTCCTCATGTGTAAAGGTGGCACAACAAATCGGCCGTGTGGAGTGGCATTGTAGCAGTTTGGGAGGATTTCCAAAGGGGCCTTGGCAAGAAGCTCAGAAGTGGAAGGAGCACGCAAACTTGGCAGGATTGCTGGGCCCCGCTTGACAAGCCACTAAAATTTTTCGTTGAAAGGAATATGCACCTTGTAGATATGGAAGCTCCTGTTTACTCCTTTACTTCCCAATCTGGTCATTGGGACAGGGCCAAATGGGAGACTTTCCTTCCAAATTGGGTGGTTGATAAAATCATGATGCTCTCCCCTCCAATGGGCATTGTGGATGACGTTATTTGTTGGCATAATGCTCCCGATGGTAACTTCAGAGTGAAATTTGCCTATGAAGGTATCTACTACCAGTAGTTCCTCAATCATCAATCTCACTGGCAACATCTATGGTACTGGGGTGTTCCTGAAAGAGTCAAACACTTTATGTGGCAAGTTTTCCATGAGAAGCTCCCAACAAATGAGATTAGAGCAAGACATAACCCGAGTGTCCCTAACACTTGCCCTTTTCAGTGTGAGAGTGAAGAAAGCATCCTCCATGTATTGAGAGATTATGAGCAGGCCCAGAGAGTTTGGTTTTCTTTAACTAACCATTTATACTCTACTATGTTTGCTTCTGGTAGTTTGCAGGATTGGCTTAAATGGAATTCACAGCATTCCCCAGGAAACAAGAGGATGGCTAGATGGTCATGGCAAAAGTATTCAGTACCACATGTTGGCTCCTTTGGAAGAACCGGTGCTGTCAGGCATTTGTCAAGATCTTTTGTGTGCTCGATTGCAAATGTAATAAAATCTTTCACCCCATCTATATATTCCCTTGAACACCGATTAGATGACATCCATTTACGATCCATTTATGCCTTCAATCTATTTTTTTAAAAAAAGTACGTGGTTAGTTGTATGATTATTGCATTTACTAATTACTTTTATATTCTCTTACCAATTTTAAAATAAATTCCCAACATGAAATCGTCAAAATTGAAGCTTTCTAAGTCTTAAACCCTATGTTTTAATTGACAAATAATCCATTCATTATTCCCACGCATTATAATAATTTTTCACAACTCATAACGAAAGAAACCATATTTGCAACAACATATCATAGGTAAATTAGAAAATATTACAAGTCAACAAATAAAATACAAGTATTAAGAATATATAAATAATTATTTTATTTATGCAACTAATCCATAACAATCATTAGAACACCTACAAATTATAACTAACTATTATTAAATTAATCTAAAATCACATTTGTAAGCTCAAAATTTAAAAAACATACCTTAAATAGAAGCTTCAATAGACTGATGAGCTGAAACTGCAAACACAAATTACATATAAAAAAAGTCAATAAAAATTGTTAACATGCTATTAAAGTTTAAGACATAGTTTAAAAAAATAAAAATAGTGACATGCTTTTGAAGTAAAAATAGTGACATGCTTTTTTTTTACATGTTTTCAGGAAGTGGATGATGAAAGACAAGAATGATTTTACTTCCCTTATATCTAAAATATATATAAAAAAATAAAGATATAGAAAACTGAAATTTTTTTGTTATTTGATTTGACAACTTCCATAAGAAAGTAAATGGATAATCATTGGCCAAACAATGGGAGGAAGTTAAAGCATTTGTGATATAAAAGGATGAGCATGTGTTGGTGTCTGCATTCTTGATTCCGATACTCTACAAGGTCAAAAAAAGGTAATCTGGAAATATAATCTCATTCTCATTATTGAAGCAAGGAATGGATTCCAGGATTAATCTTTCCTATTATTTGTATTTCTCTTCTTTACTATTTTAATTTACTTGTTCATCAATATATTACAAATTGACACTTCTGTTTTTCTTTGAATGGTAGGGCCAAACAATAGATTTATTGCTACATATGTCACTATCAAATAGTATGGTTTAGGAAATCTAAACATGCGTTGGGGAAAAAAAGGAAAACTAAACATGCATGGTAGGACCAAACAATAGATTTTATTCTATATCTTCATCTTTAGTTAGTACGACTCAAAAGGGACCACTAGTCCCCTCAACCAAAAAAAGTGTCCTATATTAAAATAGCTTGCGGGTCAAATTGAATCAAATGCATACCTAAAATAAACTATAATGTTCTAATCTTATTATTCTTCTTCTTTGCTGAAATAAGCAACAATAGTACTGACACAATGAATTTACTAATTAGTCTTTATAGAATAATAATATATTAGTTAAATATTCAAACTTTTTATATCAATCAAATTGGAATAATGGGTGCACAAATATATATTACATATATATATACATGCGTGTCATAAAAATGGAACACAGTCATTATTTTAGTTAATTATTTATATATTAATCATGAGAAAATTTATAAATCCCTAACAAGTTGCATTTTCATGTTATATTACCTCTATAAAATGGAACACAAATATATATATATATATATATATATATATATATATATATATATATATATATATATATAACATATATATATACGTGCGTGTCATAAAAAGAAAAAAAGCACATCATAGAATATAATCAACATACACACACACACACACGTGGGTGTGATAACAAAAATAAGCAGATTGAACAACCTGGAAAAAAAAGAAGCACATTGAACTTATAGCTTAATTGATCAGTGTAGTGCAGTAGGGGACCACGTTGCCCGTTGGTGATGCAATCTTGAGTGAGTAGGAGGAGGAGGAAATTTGAGGCAACTCGATGGAGTGGGGACCAAAAGTGGAAGACAGTACAAAGACAAGGGAAGGGACAGGAGTGGGGATGGCAGTTGGAACAAATTAAAATAAAGATGTGGATTCGTTGATGAAGACCTGTGAGCGTGTGGGTGTGTTTTTTAGTATGAAGATGGAAATGGAGGGATGGGGGGCAACGGATGAGAAAGGGAAAGTAGCTAGTTTAGTAGAGGAGAGGAGTACTTGAATTATTAAAGGGGTCAAAAAGAGAAGGAATAGCAAGCGGGAAGTGAAATAATTGAGAGATAAGGTTGGGCGGGGAGAATTGCTATTGGTGAAGATAGATTACATTACTATCCACTTGAAATTTTTTTTTAATTAATAGTCAAGTGTGGCGCTTGCCAAGAGGTAGGTGCCACACTTGCCTCATCAGCTGTGGCGCCTGGGCATGCTAGGCACCACAGCTGGTATTTAGGTGCCATGTGTGGTGCTTACATAGGGAGGCGCCAAACATCGCCCAAGCTCAGCTGTGGCGCCTGGTGGGCCAGGCGGCACAACTGCTGGTGTGTGGGCCTAGTGTGGCGCCTGCTTAGGCAGGCACCATACTTGGCCCCCCCATCTGTAGCACCTAACCTATTAGGTGCCACAGCTAGTCCCAAAATGAAAAAATAAATTATAGAGAAAAAAAACAAAAAAGGGCAGCTGTGGTACTTGTTTAAAGAAGGGCCACAAAATGTGCGCCACCTTTCACCCTTTTTGTAGTAGTGTTCCAAAATGTTAGTTTGGTCTAAAATTCTGAAAATCACCTTGTCTCCCTGCCGAAACTAATTTTTTTGGCTACTGAATCGCTAATACGAAAGGAGGGACAATCTATTTATAATCTTGGAAGATTTTGCCACAACTTTGAGGGGATTTGACATAGATTTCAAATCGTAAAACAAATATAAGGGCCCCAGAGTCTTCTTGCAGCAGACAGGGAATAACCAGAGCGCAACTATGGACGAGATAGATAGGAGTAATTTCGAACAGAACAAGACCAAAGGGAGAACATAGACCAAGCTTAACCAAGAACACCTCCCTCCTCCTATACTCTATTCCTTCCATCTTAATTCCATGGATTCTTGGTGTCTTAAAGGAGTTGTAGTTGTGATAAACTTTATGAGAGGATAAATTCTTTTTTGCTTCTTGGGGATGGAAAATTGGTTTGAGCTCCAGAGATACATTCAGGGGAGTTATTTGTTTTAATCTTTATGTAACGGATTTCTTGAGTTAGGATTTTATGTTATGTGGTTAATTTACTGAGAATGCAAGTTGTTTATCTTAGTAGTGATTGAATAATTGTGATTTGGATTGGATTGTGTGACTTGAGATTTAAATTTATATATTCCCTTTTTAGTTTAATGTGGTTGTGATCTTTCATAGTTTGAATGAGTATTATGTCTACTTTGATCTTGTTTGAATATCTCAATTGAGTGTTCATTGTATAGAGGAACAAGTTGCATAAATCCAATTCTAAATTGCACACTAAGTGGTATTTAATAGTGTATTACGAAGTAATTATCTAGCTAGAGTTCTAGGGGTAATCACTAATTAATATCACTAGACTTATCAAGTTGCTAAGGTTTAATTTTTGACTTAGTGAGTAGTTTGACTCCCAAATCATTTTAAGCACGGATAACCTATATTCCATTTTTGCAAGAAGCATTCATCATCAATTTGTTTAAATCACAATTTCATTAATTATCTCAACAAAATCTCAAAAACCCAAAAAAATAGTAGTGTAGGTTATTTTCCATTATTAAAATAAAAAGAAAATTCAATTTCCAACCCATCTTAATGTTTTTATCACTTAGTTTTGCTAGGAATTAAATAAAAGGCTCATCAAGATAACATGACCTGAGTTGTGCCCTTCACTATATAATTTGATTTATTTTGATTTAACCCGAGGCAACTAAAGGCTTTAAATCGATGAGATTAAACATGCCAAATTATATGATGATCGAATCCTATAAAGATCTAAGAGTTACATGTGATGTAATTGGTAAAGAGGTTACCTACCTAAATAACTTGATTTAAGCAGCCTGCCAAAGCAGACTTAAATTTAAACAAAATATAGATCTTAGCCCACTAATTATTTCATTGAGGGTTGTTAGTTTACTAGGAGATTACTAACCAACATATTTTAATGTAGAATCATGTCGACTAGTAATACTACTACACTATTAGTATGATCAGTTTTTGATAAGGACAAACTTTCTTGATTGGTTCAGGAACTTGAGAATTGTTCTCAAATAGGAAAGAAAATCATATGTCCTAGATTAACCCACATTCTTGAGGAGCTTGCAGCCAATGCTCCTAAAGCTCAGAAAGATGCTTACATGAAGTATAAGGAAGACTCTGTGGATGTAGGTTGCTTGATGCTTGCTACCATGGTTCCAAAACTCCAAAGAGATTTAGAACTTATGGAGGCTCATAAGATAATTGTGGATCTCAAGGAAATGTTCCAGCAACAAGTAAGGCAAGAAAGATATGAAACCACAAATGACTTACATTCTTGCAGGATGGCTGAAGGTGCATCAGTTTGTAACATAATGAAATAGGAACCCGGTATTGCTTATAAATATAATTAGTCAGAAAGAAATTCATCGGTGCCAAGTATGTGTGTATGACGCCATTTTTCAATAAAATGGGTATTTGGGCAAAATTCTATTGATAATTCATAAGGTAATAATTAAATAATTAAATGAATTAATTTTACTTTATGAGGGGACCATGAAACATGACACTTCGTAGGTGGGCCTGAGGAAGTCCCCTGACTTCCTTCCCTTGATAAAGTGGACACATGTGCCATCTTATAGTGGAAGGACAAAATGTGCTTTTTGACTTTTCTATTGGTGCAATCTCCAAGTAACACATGTTCTCTCATTGATGAAGTTGCTTTTTACTTTATGTGTTGGCTAAATGAGAACATGATACTTGTCCCCTAATAATGATAAAGTCACTTTACCTTTTCAGTTGTCATCACCAAAGGGTGCCACCTTGTCTGAGCCGGCGAAAATCATTAGACCCTTCCTTTCCTTAACAAGTTAGACGTCTAAAGGCTTAAGAAAAGAGGCAGGACCCACTTTATTAAAGCAAGGACACGTGTCACCATTTAATTGGATCATTGGACAAATGGCCCTATAGGAATTTGACACTTGGCATAACTTTTTCAAGACTTCTCCTAGCCCTATAATTTCGGCCAGCAGCCTCAAATAAATTAAAAAATTTCCAAAAATATCACAAAATTGAGAGAAGATAGAGAGAGCATGAATAGTAACTTTTCTTGACTTCAATCCACTGAAACTCTACCGAATCGGTATTTCCTCTTAAAATACCTTTCACCAACATTCTTTTACTCATCCTAAGCTTTATTTCTACAGTTTTGGATTTTCATTTAGAGGTGTTTGGTGCCATCTTACCCGCTAGAGTACTATCGGATTTCTGAACCGATTGCGGAAACACATAGAGGTAAGCGTAGACTTCGTTTTGAATTGATTGGTTTGTTGTTTGGATGGGTATTTTTCAGGATGGGTATTGTTTATATTTCGGCCAAGGGGTGTTTTTAAATTTTAACCATGGTTTAATCATATATTTATGGTTAGATGATGATTTATTATGATATTGGACAAATTGTTGAACAAAATTCTATTTTGGTCATTTTGATGAAAAAGGGTCTATTCGGTCAGAAGGGTTTAGGGTTGGAGCTTTGAGATTTTGATATTACCATTGTGTTTAGAATGCAAAATTGTATATGAATAGTCCTGGTTGTAAATTCTAGACCACTGGATATGTATATTGCAAAACTGAAAATGCTGCCAGTATGTGTTTTAGCAGGGCAGTCGATTTGTATGACCTTTTTAAATAAGTAAATGATGTCCAAAAATTCTGAAGCTTTTCAATATAATAGTAGACATGTCAAAATTTAAATTGATATATAATTTGTCATTTGGATGTGTGTGTTAGGAGTTTTTCATTTTCAAATTTTGGTTTGGAAAACTGGCGAATTCTGGGGGCAGTGGTCAATTAAGTGAGATACTGTATTGATAGGAGTCCATAAGTGTAATGAATATATTTTTTCTTGAAACTAGATTGATTAGGGGTCACATAACCTTTGTAATCATCATAATTGGACATCTGCACAATTAGATATGATTTTTTGAAGTAGGTCCTATTTCTATAATGGAATTTGGAACAGTTTGGGTTTGGCGTAATTCAGGGAATTCTATGCCTGTAACGGCCAGAATTGAGTATTTTTATGTGAAAGTATACTAAAATAGCTTTACATATAATTTGGAACCAATCAATTTAGAGTTTCCTACAATTAATTGTGAATTTTTGAAGATTAATCGAAAAGCTAGCAGAATTGAGAACAAGGGTGAAAATGAAAATGTAATGGCATAAAGTAATTAAGTTGAACTTTGAGGGTGGAATTAACCAACTAGGGATAGTTGGACCACCTTGACCTTACTTTTGACTTAGTATTCTATATTTAATGACAACCAACATAAGTGCTTGGATTGTAAGAGGATTAGACCAAATAATCATTTTTTGTCCGAAATTCTAATTATAGGACTTAACAGCTATCCGAAATCTAAGACTTGCCCGAGCTCTAAGAAATAGTTGGATATTGCTCAAGGGAAGTGACCAGGTAGTAACCTTGTCTATCATATGCTATAAGATACACTGCATGTTTTATGGATTTATCATGAATTGTCTGGCACATTTTGATTTTATGGGGTGGTCACTTGAGCCTATTACACGATCGATGCTTAGGCCAATGCAATGTTCTGTGATGCATGAGTGGATGCATGAGGCTTATTTCACGCGTTACGCTCTGGCCCATGTGATATACCTAGCACTAGGGTGATATGTTGAAATGCATGTTTTGTACTAAATGTTATTGTGATAATTCTATTATATGATGACTGTGTGGCATCCTTTATGATTTGATATCTATATGATTGATTATTGTTACTATTGAGATTCTTTTGAATCTTACTCTTTTCTATAATAAATCTATAGTAAAAGCTAGTAGCTCACACGGTAAGAAGGTAAATACGGACAGCTAGAGAGCAGAGCAGAAAAACTTTAGTTACTATTTGTTGTCTATTTTTGGATATTTTTGGGACTGTATATGATGTACATAACTATGTAAACCTAACAACATTATAGTAGTAGAACCAGTAGTACCAGTAGTCTAATAAATGAATGGTAACTATACATATATATAACGCTTCCAATTAACTAAGAAATAGTAACTAATGAATGTATCATGAGACTTAAGCAAAGACACACTCGCACACTTTGATAAAATGGATTTGAGCACCAATGAGACTTAATGAGATAGTGAATGTTTATGAAACTGTTTGGAAAAAAACATAATCCCACTCAAAAATCCCTTCCAATCCCAGGTTTAACTCCTAGGATAGGTTTGGGAATTGTGAACATTTTTTTTAACGCATGTTTAACCTGGGATCGAATTCTAGTTCCATAACTGATTTCACTACTCTTTTGCACCCATCTGAGTCTATTCAAGATAAGGTATGACACAGTTAGTGCTCACTTGTTAAAGATAAAAGGCTATATTGATTACCTTGAAAGGCTTAGATTTCCCATAAGCTAGGAGTTAGTTACAAATTTGATCTTGAACTTACTCCCTGAAAGTTATAACCAATTTATTATGAACTACAACATAAACAACATAGAAAAATCAATTTCTGAACTGCATGAGATGCTTAAAACTGCTAAGCAGAACATTAAGAAAAAGCCCAACACTATTTTGATGGTTCAGAAAGGAAAGGGTATGAAAAGGAAAGGCAAGGGGAACAGGAAGGGTTAAAGGCTCAGGTGGTAAGACCAAAGAGTCAAACAAGCTGAAACCAAGCTTGTGCTCAAGAAGGAAAATCCTCAAAAGGAAGGAGTATGCTTCTTCCACAATGAACTTGGTCATTAGAAGAAGAATTGAAAATTCTACCTTAAAGATCTAAAAAAGAATAAGAAGGATAGCAGGGCTATCTCTTTAGATATTTATGTTATAGACGTTCATCTTTCTACTTTCTATACATGGGTATTATATACTACATGAGGTTCTTACATTTGTACAAATGTGCAGGGCCTTAAGGATACTAAATGTTGAAGAAGGACAAAGTGGACCTACGAGTTTGAAACAAAGCAAGACTTGTTGCTTTAGCTGTAAACACTTATGAATTAGTTCTACCAAGTGGGTTTTTGTTAGTTTTGAACAATTGCTATTATGTTTCTCTTTTTACTAGTAACATGTTTCTCTTTTTTATTTGGATAAGGAAGGTTATACTTCCATTATTAGGAACAGTAAATATTCTATTTATTGTAATGACATTTTCAATGCTAATGGTGATTTGCATGTTGGTCATTATTGTTAGTGCAAGCGTTTCACCCAAGAGGGGGTGAATCGGGTGATCCCAGAAAATTTCATTGCGTATAAGAAAATTGATGGAATATTAAAAGCAGTTAAGAGCAAGGATAAATATCACCGAATTGTACACCAGGAGTTATACTGGTTCGGCCATAACCACTTTGACCTACGTCCAGTCCTCAGAACGTCTCTGAGAGTTTCACTATATTCTCCAAGATTCAGTGGGTTTTTGGCACCTCAGTACATAACAAGTTCCTTCACCTGGACACTCGCTCCCCTTACACATTGTAATCAAAACCCCAACTCAAGGTTCCACTACCTTAAATTGCCTCAATAATAAATATTGAGTTTGTAATGAAAAACTCTCTCACAGAGCAAATATGTAATCACTGAAGTACAATGAATGAGTATAAGTAAACAAAGCACTAAGAAAGTGTTGATCAATGTAATCTCAGTTCGTGTCTTCTCCTTTTCTTCTCTTTGAATGCTCCATATATATAGATGATTTGTAGTGACCGCTGGAAGCAATTCAAACTTGTCCATTAGAGTCACGCAACAACGGTTGACTATTCTTCGTATTTGAAAACTATCCGTTGGTGGTAAGTAGCGGTAGGTGAACGTTCGGACTTTTATTTGACTTCTCAAATTAGTCATACTCTTTCATTATTTCTCTGCAAATGTACTTAAAATACTAATACAATGAAGAGTTAATCATATAGATAACAAATCAATAGATATTTGATGAAAATATGATTTCTAGACTGCCTTACTCGAGTAGCTAATCAAGTGATCAAGTTTGTTACTTGAGTGGTCCCTCGAGTAAACCTGTCAAAAATATGGCAGTGAGCAAATCAATATTTTACATCAGATATCACTCAGGTAAGACATGGAGTGATATATTACAAACCTTGAGATTACTTGATTACTCGATTGGCTACTCGAGTGGCCATGTCTCTACCTTCATAGATTACTCGGGTGATCACTGTGGTAAACTGCTTACTCGAGTGGGCTTCATTTTTCTTCACACCTTACTCAAGTGGTCCCTCAATTGGCTTTCAAATAACCCGGCAGATTACTCGATTACACCCTCGAGTAATAGCATCAAATTCTTGGTTGAGAGTTTGCTTTCTGGTTACTCAAGTGACTACTCGAGTGGTACTTCTAATAACTCTACAGATTACTCAGGTAGTCCCTCGAGTAATGCTATTTTCTCACTGGTTACCAAGTGGCTACTCGAGTAATATGCTACATTTCTTGGCTGAGAGTCACTGGAAGATTTTTGACCTAGTTACTCGAGTGGCTACTCGAGTGATGCCTGTGAAAATCTTATTACTCGAGTGGCTACTAGAGTAATGGCCTATATAACTTTGCAAATTACTCGAGTGGTCCCTCGAGTAACTTCGTCCAAATTTTGGCAATGCTTAACTGGATGAAATTCTCTTTGCTTACTTGAGTGGCTACTCGAGTAATGGCTTCTCTTACCCGAGTGGCTACTCGAGTAAGCCTTCACAAAAATTATTGATTACTTTCAGTGTTTACTTCAAGTGATGCTTTGCCACTTTGTTCAAATCCATTTGTTTGTTATGAAATCCTTTCATATTATTGATCCAATCTTTGTTATCATCAAAACATATGGGATCTAACAATTATATATTAAATTTGGAACATCGTAATAGTAGAAATATATATCACGTAACTCCTAAAAGGATCAAGTTAAACCATTTGAATCTGACCTACCTATGGCATTGCCGTCTAAGCCATATAAATGAGAAACATATTTCTAAACTCCATCAAGATGAATTTCTTAACTCATTTGATTTTGAATCGTATGATACATGTGAATCTTGCTTATTAGGAAAGATAATAAAGGCACCTTTTACGGGGCATAGTGAGAGGGCCACTGATTTATTGGGACCACTGATTTATTGGGCATCACACATATAGATGTATGTGGATTACTGAATACAACTACCAGAGGAGGTTATATGTAATTCATTACATCAACAGATGACTTTAGTAGATATGGATACATCTATCTAATGAAACATAAATTTGAATCTTTTGAAATATTCAAAATATTCAAAAATGAAGTATAAAACCAACTTGGCAAAATGATTAAAGCACCTTAATCTAATCGAGGTGATCAATATTTAAGCCAAGAGTTCATTGACCATCTTAGAAGTTGTAATATCTCAAATTTTATTCACCAAATATATTGTAATTATTTAATATATTCAATAAAATGGTAAATAATCATGAATATGGAATTTATGAATTTTAGAAATTTTTACTTTCACGAGAAATTAGGCAAGAATAATTATGGAATAAATTTGGGTAATTCAAAAAGCCCAATATTAAGGCCCAAAAATAGAGGAATAATATAGAGTAATATTTGGTCAAATCATACATGGAAATTGGCCAAAGAAAAAGAAGAAAAGAAATTGGTTTTAAAAAGGTAATGGCAAAATCATAATTTTGCCAATTTAGCATAAAACAAATTATTTTCCAATTAATTGAAGTTAATTTTAATTAATTAAGGAAAATAATGGGAAAATTATATTTGGGATCTTTTGACCAAATAAATATTGAAAATTGAAAGTTGAACAATGCTCTCAGTGAAATCATTAGCGAGGTAGTGAGTTTGTCATGTGATTTTGGATGACCAAATGATTACACGAATTTATGAAATTTTCTAGAATGAAAGTAGACATCATAAACTTTAATTTTATAGGTCATATGAATCATTTAAAGCTTTATACAAAAATTTATGAATTTTTGAAGATTGCTAAAAAAAAACTGTTGATTTTCTGGAACAACATTTAAACAAATTAATTCTGGGAATTTTATGCTTTCAATTGCTAAAGATCTATATTTTTTCTTGGAACTATACTCAATAAGGGTTCTATAACCTTTGGAATTACTCTGATATGATATCTACAAATTTAGTTATGATTTTTCAAAGTTTGGGCAAAAAATCTGCCAGAATTTTCTTAAATCCAAAATTTAGGAAATTACATAATTATGCAATTATGATATAAGCATAATATTAAAACATCATTCTCCTCCTTTCATCAGCCATTTCAGATGTCCTTATTAAGCAAAAAGAGAGAGAAAACTAGAGAGCGACTTGGAGAGAGAAGAAGAGAAAAACCTCACAAAGTAAGATAATTTCTTCGGTAAATTCGTTCCTAACATGTGTAATCATTCTCCTAAGCTTCTCTTCTATGTTATTGAAGGTTTTTGAATTATAAATTTTGGTGTTTAAAGAGGCTAGGGTTCAGCCACAAAAGGGAAGAGCCAGAGGAAGCAAAAGTTAACCTTTGAAACTTCAAATATTGATTGTTCTAGCTGTTGTGAGTAGTTTAATTGGTGGATTTTTGGTTAATTTGCTCTGAATGTAAATTTTGGAAATGTGGTGGTCTAGGAGTTATGCTACCAAAATTGGGTATGAATGGTGGTTATAATGTAATTAAATAGTTAATAAAGTGATTAGAAGTAGAAATGAGCATATCTGCGGAGTCAGAATTGGAAAACCCCAATTTTCCTCGGAGAACCTTAAGTTTCGGCTAGGTCCAATTTAAGGGCTTAGAGTTAGATTTTTGATTATTTGATAATTCCATTGAGTTCAAGAGGAAAAATTAGGTAGGGTTACAATTGTTCAATTTTTCAGAAAACCCTAAAAAAACATAATTACAAAAACGCCCCTGAAACCCTGAAATTGGGGCTGCCATAGGCATTCTGATCTTTTGGTATTGAATTTGTTAATTCTAATTTTGAAAATGGATTACTTGAGTGAAACTAGGTCAGAATAACGCAGGTCAAAATTTGAGAAAAGTACGGTCGGACCGGGTAAGTAGGGGCCAGGCCAGTCCCCAGGGGCATTTTGGTAAATTTTCATCATAGACAAATGTAACCACTATAAACTCTATGGTAATGCCTAAAAAAGTACATGAGTAGGTTTTAACCTAATTCTTGTACATTTGACATTTTAGGTAGAGCCCAATTATTGACATGCTTTATGAGGCATGAGTTACGAGGTGTAAAAGGGTTAAGGTAGTAACTACTATCTCTCATACACTATGTGACTATTGATATGTTGTGTGTTATTGTATTTTGTGATATTAGCACGTGCCTGGGGCACAGTACCTAACTGTGGTCATGGACCTAGCTGAGGTACACTGGCATTACTTAGCCGTGGTTAGGGACTCAGTTGAGGTACCCGTAGGGGATCCAAACAGCCGTTTAGGCCTGAGTTTTTTTTACCCAGTTGTAGTCGAGGACTCAGCCGAGGTACATGTAGGGGTTTCAACTGGACGATTGGCCTTGAGAATTGTGTATACACATAGAAATATATGAATTTTCATTTTATAATATATGGTCCATTGCATTTTTAATTCTCACATTTTATATGTTTGATCGTATGTTGCTACTAAGATTCTTTGGAATCTCACCCCTTTTTGTAACAAAAATGTGCCAGCGGGAACTAGCGAATGTAAAAGAAAAGATGTAGACATGAGAAACTGACGAACACGTCTCCTGAGTCCAAGATAGTGGTTATTTGTAGTTTATTTTCTATATCTTGGACAACAACCTGTATTTAGGACCAAACCCTACGGGAAAATTTGTAATGTAATCAAGTACCATGTATTAATATATCAGTATATCCATGCTATTCCTGTGATGCCTATCGAATTGAGTATCATTTTTTGCAAATGCTTTGACAAAGGTGAAAATAAGTTAAGGGTATGACAAGAGTTGTGGGATAATCTCACAATTGACTCCTCCAGGAACACCACAATGGAATGACATTTTTGAATGGAGGAATCGAACACTATTAGGTATGGTTCTATTTATGATGAGACAAACATATCTTCCACCGTTTTTTGGAGCCATGCCCTAAAGACAATTGCGTTCACACTAAATCATGTTTCATCTAAGGCAATTGAAAAGACACCATATGAGATATGGATTGGAAAGAAACCTAGTTTATCTTTTCTCAAAATTTGGAGATGTGAGGTATATGTTAAGCAACAAGCCTCAGGTAAATTAGTTCCTAAATCCTTAAAATGCCTTTTTTTGGGGTATTCTAAGGAAACAAAAGGATATTATGTCTACAATCCAACTGATAATAAAGTGTTTGTTATTTGAAATGATTAGTTTCTAGAAAGAGAGTTTATCTCTAAAAGAACCAGTAGGAGCAAGTTACATCTCGAAGAATTTCAAGAGTCACAAAATAGTACAGAACCATAGATGGAAAACAAAGAAGACTCATAATAAGTTGTTGAGCCTCCTTAAGTAACACAAGGCCAACGCAGATCTGATATGACAAGCATCAGCCTCTAAGATATGGATTTCTGATTACTAAAAGCTGTGATGTGTTGCTTATTCAGCTAAATGAGCCAACCACCTATCAAGAAGCTATAGTGGGATTAAACTCCGAGAAATGACTAAATGCCATGAAGTCTAAAATACAACCCATATACAATAATCAGGTATGGAATTTAGTCAATCCACCTAAAGGTGTAAAAATCACCGAGTGCAAATGGGTTTACAAGGAGAAAACTGACATAGATGACAATGTAAATGTCTTCAAGGCATTACTGGTTGTAAAGGGATTCACTCAAACTCATGGTGTAAACTATGATGAAACCTTTGCCCTAGTTGTAAGGGCTAAATCAATCAGAATCCTTCTTACCATTGCAGCATATTATAATTATGAAATATGGCAGATAGATGTCAAAACAGCCTTCCTTAATGGAAAGCTGTTTGAGGATGTGTACATGACATAATTTGAAGGCTTTGTGCGTTCAGAGGACTCTGGTAAAGTATGTAAGCTTTAAAGATCCATTTATGGTTTGAAGCAAGCATCCCGAAGCTGGAATAATCATTTTGATGAAGTAGTCAAAGAGTTCAGATTCATTCAAGATATCGATGAACCTTGTGTTTACAAGAAGGTTAGTGGGAGTACAGTTGTATTTGTAGTACTTTATATAGATGATATCCTACTCATTGGGAATGACATTTCTACCTTGCAGAGTGTCAAGTCTTGGTTAGGAAATTATTTCTCAATGAAAGACTTAGGTGAGCCCACCTATATCCTAGGGATTAGGATCCATAGAGATAGATCCAAGATACTAATAGGGCTAAGTCAGAGCACTTACATAAACAAGATACTGCATAAGTACAGTATGTAGGATTCAAAAAAGGGGTTACATGCCCGTGTCTCATGGCATCTATCTTAGCAAGGAATTGTGTCCTATTACACCTAATCAGCAAGATTGATAAGCAAGGTTCCATATTCCTTGACGATTGGATCCATCATATATGTTATGTTATGTACTCGACCGAATGTCTCATTTTCCTTAAGTATGACCAGCATATATCAACAAAATCCTGATGAGGGTTATTGGTCTACTGTCAAGAATATCTTTAAGTACTTAAGAAGTACTAAGGACTTATTCTTGGTCTATGGTAAATTGAATAATGAGCTTTGTGTAACTAGTTACATAAATGCAAGTTTCCAAACTGACTAAGATGACCTTAAATCGCAATCTGGATACATATTCCTCCTCAATAGTGGAGCAGTAAGCTGGAAGACCTCCAAGTAGAGCACTGTAGCAGATTATGCAATAGAAGCTGAATATATAGAAGTATCGGATGTAGCTAAGGAAGCCGTTTGGATTAGAAAGTTCATTACTGAACTAGGGGTGGCATTATTACACAAGCCAAGAAGCCTAGGTCACATCAAAGGATGAAGCATATACTTAGGTGATTTCATATCATTAGAGAAATCAATAATAGAGGTGATATAAATATATGCAAAGTAGCAGGAGAAGACAAATTTGCTAATACTCTTACCAATCCGCTTGCACAGACAAAGCATGAGTGTCATGTCAGGACAGTAGGATTTAGGCGAATTAATGATTGTACCTATTGCAAGTAGGAGGATGTTGAAAATTATGCCCCAATCATTGTACTTTAAACATTTTTATTCAATGAATTTCTCCATTTTATTATCATATTATTTGCATGTTCATTGTGATGACTATCCTTGGATAAATTATAATGATTGTCCTAAATGTCCGTGGTCGGTTATATATATGGGAGCAAAGATGAAATAAGACCAGTATGACTTTGAAGAGGTATGAAGATATAAATCAAAGTCCTAGGCACTTGTAACAGTACAAGGTACTGGACTGACTCGCTATAAGAAAGTTGCATAGATCAAGTCATAAGCTTGTCTCATGTATAACCACGTCACTATGCCCTTTTGACCTGAGATCATCATGGATTCCTATAAGAGAGTCGCTTAACTTTGACCTAGTCAAAAGTCACCTTTAACCAGGTGATGATAAAGGCTATATTCGGGATTGGTGGTTTTTATGCAGATGAATATAAATGGTTAAGATGGAATTTATCCCTCACATTAGTAGAGAGATATCATTGGGCCTCTTGATTAGTGAGTCTGAGAAATGTATGGCCATATTATAATAGAAAGGAGTTTCCATTTCTATAGTTAGACTACTCAGGGATCGAGAAAGTAACAGTCAGGAATATAAGGATGACATTCTCCATGCCTCATCCTTGACTAAAATATCGTGTGACAAAAGGGAGATGATATGGTTGTATGACAGGTTGCATTGGTTTATCGATCCTTATATGGATTGAGTAGTCATAATGTCTTGCTAGAGGCTGCTTACGACTTATAGGTTAGTATAGTCATTGGCCCACTGCCAACTTCATATAGGCCTATAGGGTCACACATAAAAATAGCCCAACATGAGCTATAATGTCTAGATTCAATGAATGTAATAGTTAATCTAGGATGGACAAATATATATATATATATATATTCAAAAATAAAATTAACAATATTATATATACTTATATGTATTTTTGAAATACATATATATATATAATATGATAATATTATTATTTTATGTTATTTTTAAATTTGTTGTATCTAATAAATTAAATTTAATAACTAACATGATAAAGATATAATATATCATATTTAATTTATAAAGATAATCAAATATATTTTCATTGGCTCTTTATTCAGATTAAATAAATAGGTTGAATTAAACTATTGGACAGATTTAATTAAATCATATTTATTTAATTTGCTTATCAAAAGACAATTAAGTGTTAACTGATATGATATAGATTTTGAAATTAATTAAGATTAATTTTAAAAAATCCAATATCCATCATAAAATAAAAAGCCCTAACTAGTTATTTAAAAGGGTGAGCTAGGGCTTTTTTACAATTGATGAAAAACATAGAGAGCCATGAGAAAATAAAACTCTAGAAAGGGACATTGGTGGTGCTACCACAAAGTTCATGGTGGATTTCTATTCATGTGGATACCAATAAAGGGAGTTGATCCGAGTTGTTAGCTCATTGAGATCAAAAAGAAAGACTAAACACATAAGAAAAGTACATTTCTCTACTACTCGATTTAAATGCCGTTAACAGATTCATAGTCAGGAATGGAAAAATTTTTTAATTTTAATTTTTTGTTGTGCCTACCAATACCAACAGAATCATTTATTTTTAACACAAGTTCATTTGTGGCTGACTGACTCAATGATATGGCTAAGGCGTTAGAAGAAGACCTCTGAGATTGTCCTAAAATGTTTGAAAGGTTGAAGGGTGATGTGGTAAAGGCATTGTATAGTGGTTGCACTGACTTTACCTTTGAGTGTTATGTTGCTATTGTATAACTTGAAGGTAAAAAGTGGGTGAATTGATACGAGCTTCACATAATTGCTCGCTCTTTTGAATCTAATATTACCAACAACAAATGTGCTCCCACCCAAAATGTAACATCTCGAATTTTGGTCACCAAAACTCCTTATACATTTGGGGTATTAAATGGAATAAAATGGTGAATATGTATGACCATAGGAATTAAATATGGAAATAGAAAGGTGAATAATGCTTCCGGTGAAATTTCTCGCTAGGCAGTGAGATTGCCATGTGATTTTGGATGGCCAAATGATATACATAAATTATGCAATTTTACAGAGTGAAAGTAGACATCCTAAACTTTAATTTGAAAGGTCATATGAATCATTTAAATCTATATACAAAAATTTATTGATTTTTGAAGTTAGCCCATAAAAACTAGAAAAGTTTCTGAAGCAATGTTCAAAGAAATTAATATGGGAATGAGGTGAGTCTAAATGAAACAATTTTATATTTTTCCTTGAAACTAGACTCAATAAGGGTTCTATAACATTTGGAATCACTCCAATACAATGTCTACAAAATTAGTTATGATTTTTCAAATATTGGATAGAAAAACTGCTAAAAAAATCCAAAAATAGAGAAAAATGTAATGACAAACTTGTAATTTTGTCAAACAAGTGCTAAATGAATTATTTTCCAACTAATTGAAGTTAATTTCAATTAATTAAGGAAAATAAATGAGAAAAATATATTTGAAATATTTTGGTCAAATAAATATGAATTTATGGAAAATTGAAGTAAAAGTGCAAATTTGACCGAAATTGTGACTTTACGTGCATACGTAACTGGAACATGTTGTGAAGCCAATTGAGACCATAGAAAGGGACCCCTAGATGTCTCCTACATGTAGTATGAGGAAGGAAATATTGGTTGAGCTTAATGGACAAGATTACATGTACATGGGAATTTATGTCATAAAAATTAGATTTTTGGAATTTTGGAATTTAGCTTTAATAATTAATTAAAGCATGAGATAATATGGTAAAGCACCATCTTCTTTCTCCTAGCTCATTCAGTGTCAAATAGCCCTGCATATTGAGAGAGGAAGAGAATATTTGTAGAGAGAGAAAGGGAAGGAAAAACTTGTAAAGGCAAGTGATTTCTTCGATAAATCGGTTCGTAATGTGTGTAGCGCCGATCCTAAGCCACTCCTCTATGTTCTTTAAGGTTTAGAGTCTCAAAAATTCTGTATTGAGGGTTTCAGTTTTCATCCAAGTCAAGCAAAAGCTAGTGGGAGCTTGAGGTAACTTTCAAACTCTCATATATTGACTATTTACTAGTGGAAAAATCACTTTTAAGACCAGTTAAACGATATTTTAGACCGGTTCTAGATGAGGTTCTGATATAGCCAGTCTTAAAAGTCTGCTACTTTTTAGACTGGTTAAAGAACCGATCTTAAAAGAAAGTTTTAAGATCGTTTATTTATAAAACGGTCTAAAAATAATTATTTTTAGACCTGTTATCGAAGAAACCAATCTCAAAAGTTCAACTTTTCAAACCGATTTTTGAAACAATTGGTCTAAAAAGTTTGAATTTTTTAGACCAGTTGTCTAAAAAATCAGTCTTAAAGTAGTACTTTTAAGACCAATTTTTTAGACAACCGGACTTAAATTTACTTTTTAGACCGGTTATGGAAAGAACCAGTCTAAAAAGTTGATTTTTTAAAAAAAATTGTTCTGTTTAAAACATTTACTAAGCAATCTATTTCCCTTGTTAAAACATTTCACTCAACAAGCAATCATTTCAATGACATCCAAATAAATTATTCTCTTACACATTATAACAAACATCTTATATAGATTAGCATTGTCCTTCATTTTCCAATTTGATGAAAGATTCTTAAGAGACAAAAGGAATAGTAATAAACTTCCCTAACAAATACATCACAAGACTAAAACCATTCCATATTAGAAACCACAATGATCAAGTTACTTGCACCTCAAACTAAAAATACAATTCCACCTAGAGCTAAATACTGAAAAACCAAATAAGTATATACAATATGATACCTTAACCATAGAAGAGGACAGATAAGAAGGCTCACAACAGATAACTTCAATATCCATAGCCTAACTGGAACACTTTATGGATACTCTATTGGCTAGCCACAAGCTTGTATCACATGCAATTGCCAGGATTTCACCTATAAACATTACTCAAGAGGATCAAAAAAAGTTTTCTTGTGAAAACATCAAAAAAAGTAGTTTTATATATACCAATAACAATATACATAATTCAAATATAGTTCATGATAATTATTTTAGCTAACTAACCTTCAAAGTAGTTTTATAAAGGGATATCCTCCCATATCCCTTTATAATGATCGTTTCATGCGCCGTGTTCATTGTCTGCTTCATCTTCTTCATTCAATTCTGGTCGACTCCTAGAAAAAGAAGGAGTATCAAGAAGATCATTCATTGAACGACTTTCCTGATTAATGTCAATGACCTTTTTTCCTTGGAGAGATACATACCACATTTTATTTGCCTGATCGGTAATATAGAACACTTGTTTTACTTGATATGCCATTATAAAAGGTTCATCTCCAAAACTTCTACTAATCAGATCAACCAATATAAATCTCAACTGATCAATCATCACACTATTATTGACATCAACCCAATTGCATTTGAAAATGGGAAATTTAATTTTAACATAATCAACCACCTAAATCTCTTCAATAACCCCATAATAAGGTATTGCTACCAATCTAGGGTTCTTATCTTTTGAACTAGAGAAGTACATAGATTCAGCCACTAACATAACCCTACTATTCAGGATGGTGCTCCTATCATCAAGGGACTTCATGTAAAACGTATAACCATTTATCACAAATGAAGTCCAAGTTATGACATCAACCTCAGGACCACATGTTAACCATTTAATTGTATCAGAAACACATTCTTCTCTATCAAGCTTTTGTTTGAACCAATGTGCAAAAGTTTTGTTATGCTCCCTAATTAACCTTTGTTCTGTAATTCAACTATTTTCTTTTCGAACAATTTCTTTATGAGCATTAATATAATCTTGAACTTCATCAACATTATTCAAGATGTACAAGTGGACTTGTTGCAATTCATCAAGATCAACACTCTTTGTTGTAGCCCCGCGTCTACCCCCTTCTTCATCATGACATTCAGGAAGCTCAATATGTCTTACATTTGACAAGTAATCTTAACAAAACTCCATGGCTTCTTCAGAAACATATTTTTGAATAATAAATGCTTAAGGTCGATTTGCATTCTTCAAATACCCTTTTAGGATTTTCATATTTCTTTCAATTGGGTACATCCACCGTAAATAGATAGGTTCACAAACCTTTATCTCCCTCACTAGATGAACAATTAGATGTACCATAATGTCAAAAAAAGAATGAAGAAAAAGCTTCTCAAGCTAGCACAAGATCAGACATCCTTTATTTTCCAGTTCATCCAATCTTTCTGTCTTAATAACTTTACTACAAATAGCATTAAAGAAGAAACAAAGCCTAGTCAAAATATGTTGGAGATCATATTCAATAATGCCTCGAATAGCTACTAGGAGTAGTTGTTGCATTAAGACATGACAATCATGAGACTTTAGCCCTACTAATTTCAAATCTTTCATCTAAAATTTGAAGAATACCTTGAAGGAACTTTGATGCCATGTAAACACTCACAAAAGCTTCTTTTCTTATCCTTAGACAAAGTATGAGCAGCTGGAGGATAAAAAGTTCTCTTACCATATGGTTTTGGATACAAGTCTTCTCATATCCCCATTTCTTACAAATCTAATCTTGCCTTCACGCCATCCTTAGAACTGCCTTGTATGTTAAGCAGTGTCCCAATAATACTATCACATACATTTTTCTCCGCATGCATGAAATCAATACAGTATCTCACTTCAAGATTGGGCCAATATGAAAGATTGAAGAAGACAAACCTCTTTTTCCATTTATTTTTTTCATTACTATTCTTTGTAGTCTTACCAAAGATAACATTGATATTTTTCACCTTTTCATAAACTTGCTCCCCAGTCAATGCCTTCGGAGCATCTTCAAACTCTTGTCCACCAAAAAATTAAAAGCTTTCTTTAATATAGTGGTATTGATGGAGGAGAGTTGAGCAAATGAGAAGCGGGGAGTGATGGAGTTCAGAACAAGCAAGGATATACCTCACAGAGAAATGGCGACAAGAGAAGAAAGTGTTCAAAGAGTGGGATCTGGGCACAGGAGTAAAAATACGGGTAAAACACTCACCTTTTAGACCGGTTTTCCATAAAAATTGATCTTAAAAGGGTGAAAAAAATAATTTTTAAAATTTTCATCTTTAAGACCGGTTTTTATGAAAACCGGTCTTAAAATTTTTATATTTAAGACCAGTTATTATTAATAACCGGTCTTGAAAGTGTCAAAATTTTAATTTTTTAAATATTTTGATATTTTAAGACCGGTTTTATTTATAACCAGTCTAAATAATTTTTTAAGATCGGTTTTTTAGAGAATTGGTCTTAGAAGTTCTATATAATTACAAAACTACTACAGGTTAAATTTTTAAGACCTTATCCTCTAAAACTGGTCTAAATGTGGCGGTCTAAAAAGGGGATTTTATACTAGTGATTATGGCTACTGTGGACAATTTAATCGGTAAAATTTTGCTAGATTGTCATTGGTTTTAATTTTTGGAAATGGGCTGCCAAAGGGTTATGATGCCTAATTTTGGTTCAAATGGTAGTTATAACCATATTAAATAGTTAACAAAGTGGTTAGGAGTAGAAAAGAACACGTTTGAGAAGTTAGAATCGAAAAACCCTGATTTTCCCTAGAGTATTCTGTAATTTCGGCCAGGGCTAGATCTTAGGGTTATAGTTGGATTTTCAATTATTTGATACTTCCATTAAGTTCAGGAGGGAAAATTAGGTGGAGTTACATTTGGTGACTTTTTTGAAAAAGCCCAAAAAAGCATAATTAAAAAACACCCCTAAAACCCTGAAATAGGGGCTGCTAAGAGCATTTTTGTCATTTGGTAGTGAATTTGGTAATTTTGAGTCTGAAAATGAATTCCTTGGGTGAAAATATGTTAAAATAGTCCTAGTTAAAATTTTGGGAAAAGTATAGTCAGACCGATTACAGTGGGGCCGGGCCAGGTCCTTAGGGGCATTTTAGTAATTTTAAATATAGACTTATATAACCCCCAGAAACACTACAGAAGTGTCTAAATGGTACATTTGGAATTGTAGGACCGAGTAGAAAGCTGAGTTGCGACACTCTTTACGAGACACGTAATTTGAGGTGGAAAAAAGGTTTAAGGTAGGGAACTTACCTTTCCTGCATGTATTTGGTAGTTATGCTAGTGTATTGATGCATGTTATTGCTTTATTTGTTTATGTGAAACATATGTGAACGATTGAAGCTCTATTTCTATTTATGCTATGACCATAAATATGTTGTTTGAAACATTGAGCATGCAAATATGTTATTGTGTGAGCATGAGTTATGTAATCCAAGCATGTCATGCATTAATCACTTATCTTGCATGCATATTAGTACTATTTTTCTACTAAGATTATCTCTAATCTCACCCTCCCCTACAAATAATTTAGACACGTGGTTGTAGAGGAAAATGGCCTTAAGGGCAAAGATGTAAGTTCTGGCCACATACGCTCCCAGTTCAGACCAGAAAGAGGAGTTGGTTATCTGCAGGCTTTTAATTATCTTAAAGGTTTGTAATATTATGTACAAACCTATTGAGAATCTTTGTATTATAGTCAAGCACATTGTATAAATCCTATCAACATATTACTGCTATTCCTGTTGTGCCCACCGAACTGCATATCATTTTCCAAAAATACCCTGAAAAAGGTGAAATTAAGATAAAGGTGTGACCAAGAAGATGTTGTGCTCCACAGCCCTCAACTTTAAGAAGATACACAATTGCCCCAACAATTGTGTCTTATTCAAGAATGAGCATAAATCGTTAACTCATTGTCCCAAATGTGAAGAGCCATGCTACCTAGATAACATGAAGAGCTCGAATAAAGCATTATGGTGTTTCCCTAATATACCTACATTTAGATGCCTGTATAACAATGCTATAGGTGCAAAAGTTTAAGATAGCATGCAGATGAAAGGATTGATGACAACATGCTTTGACATCCTATTGATTCCCTAGAATGGAAGAAGTTTGATCTTAATCACCCATAATTCATTAAAGATGATAGGAACATATGTCTTACATTAGCTATTGATAGGATTAACCCGTTTGGGATGCAAAGCAGTACCCATAGTACATGGCTAGATATATAGTTTAGAAATATCCTTCCTCAGTGGCTCTACATAAAGTGCAAGTATTCCATGTTGTTCATGCCAATCTTAGGGCCCAAGCAACTCGGGAATGACATAGATGTCTACCTAGCTCCAATAATTGAAGACTTGGAGCATTTGTGGGATGATGGATCATGGTATATGATGCTCACGAGGATGAAACATTCAAGTAGAAAGCGTTGTTTTTTTATACAATCAATGATTTCCCTATATATGGTAATTTGTCAAGATATAAGGTTAAAGGCCAACTTGAATGTCCAATTTGTGAAAATGCAAGTGATATTGGGCTTCCTATTTCTTGGCATGACGAAAGGACTAGTGGGGATGGGATTATGAGCAGGAAAGTTATGACTATCTTATACCAACAGTTGGAGCAACCACACCTATATGTGTTGCACAACTCCAATGAGGTTGAGTAGTACGTAGAGAAGCATATGGATCACCTTAAGAGGGATAACGTCTATAAAGGAGACAGTTGGAGTACCAAACAACACAATAAACATTGTACAACATGGTTTAAAGACCAAGTGCATAGCAAGTATAGTGGTGACCCTAAATCATTTTCTATAAAATTGAACTTCTTAGCAAACGCTCTATGCAAACAAGTGATGTCTTACGCAAGCTAATCATCCATGGGCTCACTTCTACACCAAAGAGCAAGATGATCGAAGTAAAATGTAAAAAGTTTGGATAACTCTTATAGCTAAGACCATGCATATATATATCTAGTGCCAAAGAAAAAAATCCTATATATGCCAATATGTCATACTTTGAGGTGATTAAGCATATCTTGCTGTTGGATTTTATTGGCTTTTGGGTTCCCATATTTGGTTGCAAGTGGGTTGACAATAATATTGGCTTGTGGATTGATGAATTAGGGTTGATACAATTGAATTTGAACAAGCAATAATACTATAAAGAAGAGCCTTCATTTTGGCTTCTAAGGCTAAACAAGAGTTCCAAGTCCATGATCTTTCTAAATATGGATGGTTTATTGTTTTATTGATGGGTTATACAAACGATGCAGTTAATGATAATCCATTTAAAATATGTCAACTGAAACATCAAATTTTGATGAAGAAGAATATGCTTTGTAAGTCAAGCACGATCATAATGAATGCATTTGGATTTTGAAGAGGGGAAAATTGTTACTTGACATGAAGAGAAAAATTCGAGCTGAGAAGATTAGCTTACAAGAATATAAGACTAGGAAGAGAAGAAGAGTCCTTAACTGCACTCATTTTAATTCTTGCATATGTTTTAATTTGCTATTGTTGGTTTGTAAGTTGATAACTGTGTAATTTGTTTCTTATTTTGATTTTAATTTGTTGTTGTTGGTTTGTGTTTTGACTATGCATTTTGGTTCTCACTTCTATTTTAATGCTACTAGTTTAATTTATGTCATTTGATTGTTTATTGTTGTTTCTTTTTGTGTGCAATATATGAATCAAGGGGAAACAGGAAGTAGAACCCCCTATTTTAAAAAAAAAATGTTGCATCAGTACTTAACAGTTATTAGGTAACAACTGTTATGTATATTTCTTGAATACTTAACAGTTGTTTTATAAGAACCATTATGTAAGTTACTAAATATATAACAATTATTTATGTGAGAATGTTATGCATTATATCAACATTATTGAATATGTAACGGTTAATTACATGAGCTTGTTATGTATTATTCTAGCATTACGCACATCATGGTCTCACCAAGCCTCAATATAAAATGGGTGTTATATTAGAACCATTATACGTGTTATTGAATACGTCACGGTTTGGAACCGTTAAATATTTATGCCAGGAATATAGCGCCACAATATATAATGGTTCAAAACCGTGATATATAATCGAAAATAAATGTGATGAAAGGCTCTTTTCTGTTGTAGTGTTAGAAGTACACAATTTCTTTTTTATACTACTTATATTGAGTTTTTAAATAGGTAAATGCCTTTACTTTGTTTTTTCTTCCTTTTTACAGTAATAACACTCTCAGAAAGTATAAATTGCATATTTGTATGTTACGAAAAAGTATTCTTATATGAAGATCAAAACATCGTTTTAATTCATAAATTAATTAGTCATGAATTTATATATGTGTACACACACATATATATCAGAATTGAAAAAAAAAAAGAAAAAAAAAAAGAATCAATGCCAATAAGTGTTAACTCTTTTTTTTTTTGGAAAAAAAGGTTCTAGGGCATCGAATTAACACACCCTACTATCTGTTATTATTGACCTCATTGTAATTATATTCTATCTTTTTATAGAATCCACTTTTAAGTTCATTTAAATGTTGTGTTATTTTTTGAAAATAAATCTATAATTAATCCAATATGAGTGGCAAAGATTATTTTGTCAATAAATATATTATTTTAAAGAATGTCTATTTTCTATGATGTCCTACATATTTATAATAAAAATTTTAAACAAATTATAGTGATAAACATTAATATTATTGTTAATAAATTTCTGCTAATAATTAATTTTAAGAAAAATAGTACACATTTTTTTATGAGTCTATGTACCAGGGTCATATTTGAGTATTGTCAAACCCAATTTGAGGCAATTCTCCTAAATCCTTCATTCACATAGATTTGAACTCTTGATCTTGTACATAAAGGTGTCAAAGCTTCTTTCAATAGTTAGGACTAATGCCCATTGGTTATACACATATTTTTAAGATAACATTTTTTGTTAAAAACATTTAGGAAAAATGACACTTAAATACCATTTAAATTTTAAAAAAAACCCAAAATATCTCTTAACCATGTAAAAAGACTAATTCGATAGGGGATGAATTTTGGATTTTAAAGTGTTGGTGATTTTACAATAATGCCCCTCATTTTTTTAATTTAGAGAGAGAGAGAGAGAGAGAGAGAGAGAAGGCAGAACACTTTAAAATTTCAAATTCATCCCCTATTACCTATTAGTCTTTTTGCATGTTTAAGACTCATTTTGGGGTTTTCTAAATTCAAATGATATTTAAATTTCTTTTTTCAAACATTTAAATGGGTTGAGTTTGTGGTTTGTTCTAAAATAGGTCTTATAGATAAAAAGTACTTACAAGAATGTTTACATAGAATTTATCAATAAACTTTTATATAGTCATTGTACGTATTTGAGAAACTTAAATTGAGCTAATCCAAACACCCACCAAGAATAAATCGGGTTAGAAAGGGTAAAATAGGATAAAGATCAATGGCGTTCAAATTGTAATACCCCGAATTTTAGGATTGGAGGCTTGGGAATAAGCCTAAATTAAGTGAACTGCTAAGTCCCAATTTAGTAGATGTCCCAAATCTATTCTCTAATGTCTCTTATATCTTTGGAGCATTAAAGAAAATAAAATGGTGAATTTTGAAGGAAATGATTATGCTTCCAGTGAAATCGCCTGTAAGGCAGTAAGCTTGTCATATGATTTTTTATGACCAAATTATGAGAAAATAATTATGATAATTTACAAGATGAAATTAGACATCTTAAGCTTTAATTTGATAGGTCATATGACTCAATTAGAGCTATATACAAAAAGTTATAAATTTTTGAAGTTGGCCCAGAAAAACTGTGAATTTTCTAGAACAGCAAGTAAAGATTAAAATTCTGAAAATTTTGTGCTTCCAACTAACAAAAGGCTTTATTTTTCCTTGAAACTAGACTCAACAAGGGTTTTGTAGCCTTTAGAATCACTCCAATTTAGTTTTTCTAGAATTAGTTATAATTTTTCAAAGTTTGGGCAGAAATCTACCAAAATCATGTAAAAATCCGAAATTGGGAAAATGAATTAATTAAATTGGGATATGTTATTAAAACATTTCATCCCCTTCCTCTAGCTCAAAATTGACGTGCTTCAGGCCTAAGAGAGAGGAGGTGCAGAATTTTTAGAGAGAGAGAAGGGAAGGAAAAAACTTCAAAGGCAAGTGATTTCTTCGGTAAATCGGTTCCTAATATGTATAACTCCATTCCTAAACCTCCTTTTCATATGATTTAAGGTTTAGAGGCTCAAATTTGGATGTTGAACACCTAGGGTTTAAGCACCTTGAGAAAAAGCTATTGGGAGCTTAAGGTAACTTCTAAACCTTCGTATATTAAGGGCCTGTTTGGTATGAGGAAAATTTGAGGAGGGAAAGGAACTTAGAGAAGGGAAAAGAAGGGAAGGAATATTGTAAAGGGTGATGGAAGATGGGTTGAGTGAAGATGAGTTGTTTGGTAGGAAGAAAATTGAGGGTGGAACTTGGGGAAAAAAGAGAAATGCCCATTTTACCCTCAACATAAATTAATAATTATATAATAATTAAATTTATATTTCAATTCATAAATTAAATAATTAGTAGTACAATAATTTAAAAATTAAATAAAATGAATAAAATATAAATTATAATTTAAATAAAAAAAATATTTTATTTATTAATAAAATTGAAATTATTTTTTTATATGATAAGCAAATTCTGTAGAAATTCGAACTTGCAAGATGGGAATCCTGAAAAATTCGAATTTGAAAAGAAAATTATGTAGTAAGTTCGAATTTCCCGCCTTTTAATTTAAATATTTTAGGGGCTTATTGGTCTTTTGCAGTTTCCTCCATTGAAGGAACTTAGGATCCCATTAATTTTGGTGGGATCTCATCTTCCCATGAATAAGGGAACATTGCTGGGCCCAGGGTGGGCCCAAGAACTTGAGTTCCTGGGAAGATTGAGCCAAAAATGTGTTCCAAATGAGGGAACTTATACTTGTTTCTTTCCCTTCCCAAATCTTCCTTGTACCAAACAAGCCCTAACTATTCTGGCTGCTATGGGCAATTTAATCGATGAAATTTAGCCGGATTGCCGTTGATTTGAAATTTGGAAATTGAATTGGCCTAGGGGTTATGCTACCAAAATTGGGTCCAAATGGAAGTTGTAACCTAATGTAATAGTTAATAAAGTGGTTAGGAGTAGAAAGAAACACGTCTGCGGAACTAAGAATTTTGGCTAAGGCCAATTTGGAGGGATTAGAGTTGGATTTTCAATAATTTGATGGTTCCATTGAGTTCAAGACGAAAAATTAGGTGGGGTTACAGTTACCCAATTTTTCGGAAAAGGCCGAAAAAGCATAATTACGAAAACGACCCTGAAACCCTTAAAGTGGAGATGCCAAGGGTAATTTTGTAATTTGACAATGAATTTGATAATTCTAAGTCCAGAAATGGATTCCTTGGGTGAAAATATGTAAGAATAGCCCATGTCAAAATTTTGGGAAAAGTATAGTCGGATCGAGTACGGCGGGGCCGGGCCGGGCCCCCAAGGGCATTTTGATAAATTTTCACCATATGCTAATATAACTATTATAAACACTATGGAAGTACCTAAAAATGGTTCATGAATGGATTTTAACCTAATTCTTGTACATTTGACATTTTAGGACCAAGTTGAGAGTCCAAGGGATTGGCACGCAAATCGAGTCTCACATTTCAAGGTGGAAAAGGTTTAAGGTAGTGGACTTATCTTATTTGCATGTATTTGATATCTCTGCTTGTGTAGTGATGTATATGATTGCTTTAATTGATTGTGTAGAGCATATTTGAATAAATAAAGCTCTATTTCTATTTTCGCTGTGGCCATAGTTTTGTTACATGAAACATTGAGCATGAAGAAATGTTATTATGGGGCATATATCTAGTTAAAACTAACATGTCATACATATAACATCTATCATGCATGTATTATGGTATCTGTTTCTTACTGAGATTCTCTCGAATCTCACCCTCCCCTACCAACAATTCAAACAGGTGAATACAGAAAGTACGCAGAGATCAACAAAGAAAACTAAACGAGAGGATTGCAGTGGTGGAATGAAGACCAGAAGAAGTCTCTGTTTCATTGGGACGGGTTTAGATACCCTAGAGTTCTGTGCGGCTACAAGGTTTGTAATTATTATATACAAACCCCTATGGGGAATTTCTGTAATCGAACACTTTTTATTAGTATATTTACGCTATCCATGTGTTACCTACTGAACTGCATATCGTTTCTGCAAATACTCTAAAAAATGTGAAAAAAAAGGTAAGGGTGTGACACAAACTTTATTGATGTGCAACAAAAAATTCTTCAAAATATCAAAAGGAATATATATATATATATATATATATATATATATATATATATATATATATATATATATCTCAGAATATAGTTTAAAAGTAATGTCTTAAGATATGATAAGAATATGTTGTCCTTTTAATTTTCTTTTAAATGGGATATGATTGTTCACAATATAGAGCCATAGAAATGGGTTCCGGTCACATTGCCATTATTTTTGTTCTCACCTTCGGATAAGTGCTAGGAATTGGATCCCTTTGCTAGGAATTGGATACCTTTTGCATGGCCATCACACACACACACACAGTAAATCAAATAGGTTTCTTTGTCTTTTTTAACTACCACTACAAAAAAGAAAAGAAAAGGAAAAAAAAAAAAAAAGGAGTTTCAGTGACCACTTTCAGTGGTGACTATCAAAAGTCGCCGCTGAAAATCAATTTCTGTTTTTTTTTATTTTTTTAAAAATAATATTTATAAAATTAAAATATAATTATTAAATAATTCTATTTAACCTTAATTATTAAAATTATATTATCATTTATTAATATTATATTTAATATTTTTTACTAAAATAATATTAAATTATTATTTATTATGTAATTTTAATTAAAAAATTGTTTAATTTAAATATATAAATATTTTTTTTCGTTTTTATTAAATTTTTTTATTATTTTTAATAATATTATATTTAATTAATAACTAAGTATATGTATATAATTAATTAATTATATGTATGTATGTTTATATATATGATAATATTATATATATATAATAATATGTAATAATAAGACAGGTTTATTTCGGCACAACTGGCAAAGACTCACGCGCGAAGGCGTCGGCTCCCTAAGGTCATAGGTTCGAACGGGAGGAGTGTCACTTGGAGGAATTATGAGGTGATGACATGTGGCAGTACGAGGAAGCTACACGTGACAGCCAGGGGAGGGGGACACATGGCGCTCTAAGTAGCAAACATGTGGCATTTGTAAATTTTTTTTAAAAAATTTGATTTTTATTTTGAAAAATATTTTTCGAATTTTAAAAAAAATTGAAACTTTCAGCGGCAACAAAAGTCGCCGCTGAAAGTATGAAGTCGCCGCTGAAATTGTTGAGTCATCGCTGAAAGCCACATTCAATGGCAACAAAAAGTCACCGTTGAAAGCAATCTTCAGCGGTGACACAAAGGTCGCCGCTGAAAGCCTCCTTCAATGGCGACACAAAAGTCGCAGCTGAAAGCCACCTTCAGCGGCGATAAAAATTGTCGCCACTAAAACTTTCAGTGACGGTCGCAACAGCAGTGACTTTTTGTGGCCGCTGAAAACCTTTCAACGGCGACTTTTAGACTTTCATTGGTGACTAAGTCTTTTTTTTTTTTTTTTTGGTAGTGTACAAGAGCCCTCTAACAAACAAGAGAACACCGATTCTGTTTCTAGCAATGGAAACTACAATATTCCCAAATCAGTTATCGATACTGTTGTATGAGTTTATATTATTGTAATGTAATTTCCAAATAATTGTAAAGAACAAAAGTTGGTACATTTTCGTTGCATCGTTTTGTTAATTCGAAGAAAATTGTAAGATGTTTTGACAGTATATAATAGTTATTTATACTTTGACTAAAAAGACGTACTCATCAACATTAAATTATTAATATTTTTTTTGTTTATTGATACATACAAGTTAATAAAATATTTTATTTTTGGTTTTTGGAACTTTTTTAGAGCAAGAAATAATTTCTCTGAATGATCCTAAAAGTAGCCTTGAGTTATTGTAGATGGCAATTTCCAAATTGTTATAAAGATTGCCGTTTAATAAGTTGAATTTGTTTAATACCAAGGTACGATTGAAAGTCATATCATTGAATTTGGTTGAGTAAATGGTTTAAGGCTGATCTCCAGGGAAAAAATGGTTTAAGGATCAATGATCTAATTGTGGTTGAATCAATGTTAAACCAATTGTTATTAAAATAATACAATTTAATTAAAATATACAGAAATGTTCAGATATAACCCTGAAAAGAATGATATCAAAATTAAAAGGCATTAATTTACAAATAAATGGAACGTTTATGTATAAACCATATAATTGCGCGTGTAAAACATACTATAAAAACATAATCCTCTAAAACAGAGTTACTAATATAAATAAATTACTGCTATTTTTTAAGTCACGACTATGTTTCGTTTAAATCTCAGTAATATGATTTAACAACATAAAATCCAACTTGACTAATTTATCCAAAACATTTGATCGCACTTGTTAGGTGATTGGGTAGGATTTTAATACTATGTTTGGTACTAACTGTACTGGCCTTGCAACATGTTAAAGGGTTCATTGAGGTGGCCTCTTTCTTACGTTGTCCAACCTCCAGATTTTTCTTACCTTAAACATCTAATTCCTAATTAATAAAGTCTTGGGCGATCATTAATTGACCTTTATATAGTACAATTTAATTATGTGTTGTCCCATTTATAAGTAGCCTCTCCTGTTCTGTATGGCAGAGACAAGAGCTCTCTGGTCAATGGAGCAAGATTTTTAAAATATGAAATAAGTAATTCTTTGTTAAATATTTATGTCAAAAATTGTGTGTGTATAACTGAATAAGATAGATGTATACTATTAAGTTTGAGGATAGTAATTTTTAAAATTTATTTTACAACCACACAATAAGGCCTTATGCCATTCGTTAGGGTTGCCTATATAGATCGTATAATATCATTATACTCTATCAAAATTTATTTTAATTGATAGAAATTTGTATTCCTAACTAATTAAATAATCCGTGCCAGGAGAGTGCCGCGGACAGTGCTTCGAATAGCATTCCTTCATCAATAGAAGGATACATATTATGCTTGCCCAAAATTAACTAACCAACCAAATTCTTAATCTGTATAAAATTGTTATTTACTTGAACGAAAGGTAATTTTATAGTTTTTTGGTTAATTGATAATTGGATATAGGCTTGTTTTTGTACAACTTTTGTGCAGAAAATGGAGCCCTAATAATAAGAGTCCTTGAGCCCCAAGACGATTTTCCAAGAGTAGATGTCACCCATCTTTTATATCAAAGATGAACTTAAACCCAAGGGGGATCCAAAATAGAGATAGGTAATTACGATGAGATTCAGACAAGCATAGAAGATTGAGAGGGACATGGGGAGCGCGTGAAGAATTGGGCTTGGATGATGGCTAGTAAAAGTCCATGGCTACTATGGTTTATCTATATAATCTGATTATATAATTAATTAACAAATTTTAATGTCATTATTTGCTAGGCATATATTTAAGGAAAAATTGCTATAAAATACCTCATTAACCTAATATTTGTTGAAAGAGACCTAACCTGAACTGTCATTATTTTCTTAATAGTAAAATACTTAAATACCCTTAGTGGATTACTGAAGAACGAAGGGAAATAAGGTCTCAAATATTTTTGATTCTGAAGGCGCGCGAAGTTGAAGAGGGAAGGGCAGACTTGGTGGAGAGAATTGGACGAGGTTGAGAGCAGCGGATGAGGGTGTAGGAGTTGGTGGCGAGGGCGGAGTGTGTGGTTTGCAGGGGTGGCAGAGTGTGGGTCTTGGCAACGGTGGTGCAGGATTGGTCTCTGCGGTGGTGGCGAGGCAAGGTCTCTGGGCTTTTGCAGTGGCGGAGAGGTGTGTTGGTCTTTGCGGCGTCGAGGAGGTGTTGGGTTCGGCGGCGGCCTCTCCATGCATGTAATAGCACGGACAGAAAGTGGTGAAGAACACCCAACATCCGAGATTTGTGTTCCTATTTTTCTTCATTTTCTTACACATAAATGTACCGAGACAAAATCTTAAACTAGAGCAAGTAAACCAATGCTCCAACAAATGATACCCATAACCGAAAGTAAACTTGTTGATAAATAAATGATACCCATAGTTTTCAAAAGTATTTTTAGCTGATAAAGAAATGGGCCGATCATCACAATTCATTCATGAAGCTGCAATCCACAAGAACCCAGTAACTTGGTCAACCCCAAAGTGATACCCATAGCCACCAGTCCTCCAGACATAACACTCACGCAATCTCAAAATGGGACTCTTTCCCAACACAGCTCCCACCAACCCAAATGCAGTCAGAGTCAAAGTAGACACAATGAGAACCACCATTGGCCTTATGAAAGCAGCAGAAGAACCATTGCTCCAATGCTAAAATGACAATGCTAATGCAAATGCTGTTGTCGAACTCCTGCAAGTACACCGTAATCCGAGTCACGTTCAAGGACGCTGTCCTTAAGAGCTATTCCGCGACCACCGGCTGACTGGAAGCGGCACTCCCCAGGGTAAAACGAATTCTTCCTGCAGAAACAGGGCGGACAGAACAGCAAGATGGAAGCAACTATAAGGCGGAGAGAATAGAGGAATGTGTCAGAGAGGAAGAGAGGGCTCGAGATGTCAGAGCTGGGTGCCTGGACCTCTTGCAGGCAGCGCCTTTTATAGGCCTCCATGCATCTGAACGTTGGGCAACGTTTTACTCCTCATAAACACCATTAAGCCACCGGTTACACAATAATAAAACCACATAATGAGGCCGTTTCTGAACATTGAAGGACCAGATCCGTTCGGCAATTAAAATATCCGTTTGGCAATTTAAAACATGCGTTTGGAAATTTAAAATCTGGCCCATGTCCTTTGTAACGGAAATACTGATGCTTCAAGATTCAGATGCCTCAAAACAGGGTTTTTCCGGTAAGCTATTTTAATAAAAATAAATTGTAGATTTTTCCAAAAAAACATTTGATAAAAAGTGCCCAATCCGCATTTAATTCACGTGCAGGGGGGAAATCGCCGGATTTCCACTACGTTTGCCTCTTGGTGGCCCTTTGTTGTGCGCGCGAGCCCACTCTTCCTCTTGGCCCATTTACTAGCCCAATTTCACAAGGTGTAATATATACACTAGCATTCTCTCTTTCCCAAGCAATGTGGGACTTGTTCCATTTGACACACCCACATGTAGCTTGTATCTCCAACAATCCCCCACATGTGTCAAAAGGAACGCCTTTAGCTTAGTTGCACACACGAATATAACCATTGTATCTGGTGGTTCTTTGAACTTAAAACCAGACCTAGACTGATAACACTTAGTACACAGAGATGTCGGTGGTCCTATGAACTTAAAACCGCTCATCTCTTAGGCGTATACTAGAGGCATTAAGAGTCAAATTATACCCCCACATTTCGCTGTTAACGCGGTTTTGCACGTTAAGACGGCCATGCGCATGCCTGGTTCATAACGAATGCTCTAGAGATTTTGCCACGATCTCATAGGAGCGGCCCCACTCCACATTCGTAGAGGTGATTTCATTAAATGTACCTGCAATGAGCACACCATTCCGTAGAATTATGAAATCATTAAGAGCTTTGCTCATCCTCACCAAAATGCATTCTAGCACATTCTTGGCATCATAGGAAGGGACTAATAGTTTACTTTAGTGCTAGCAGAACTAACTCACGACTTGTTCTTACCCATTGAACCTCCTTCATGGGATCACCAATCACAGAGGTTGGGTTGCTATCGCTGTTAATTTCTTATCGGCTTAAGTCCCATTCCCCTCGATGAATCAAGGATTTGTTTCCTTCCCAGGGGTTTTGTAAACGGATCCGCAAGGTTCACAGCTGACCTTACATAATCGATTGAGATTACACCGTCTTTGAGCAGCTGCCTTATTATATTATGTCTCAATCGAATATGTCTACTTTTACCATTAAAGGTTTTATTTTTAGCCGTAGCTATCGCAGATTGGCTATCACAATGTAAAGACACTGATGGTGTTGGTTTTTCACCTAGTGGGATATTCGCCAAGAAGTTTTTCAACCACTCAGCCTCAGTACCAGTCAACTCCATAGCTATAAACTCAGAATCCCTTGAGGAACTAGTTAAAATTGTTTGTTTGACTGACTTCCACGTTATAGCACCACCACCAAGAGTGAACACATAGCCACTAGTGGATTTGCTCTCCTCTGAATCTGAGATCCAGTTAGCATCACTGTATCCTTCCAATACAGCGGGAAATCCACTATAATGAATACCATAATTCATGGTACCTCTCAAGTATCTCAATACTCTTACCAGAGCCTTCCAATGCTCATTGCTTGGACAATGAGTATACCTACTCAATCTACACACAGCATATGCTATGTCTGGCCTGGTGTAGTTCATTAAATGCAACAGACTCCCAATAATCTGTGCATATTTAGATTGAGCAATTGGTTCTCCTCTATTTTTCTTTAAATGCACATTAGGATCATAAGGAGTGTTCATAGGAGACTCACCAAACAGTTCAAACTTTCTCAGGATTTTCTCAATGTAATGTTCCTGAGAAAGTATGATACCATTATCATTCCTTATGATCTTTACACCCAAAATCACTTTCGCTTCACCCAAATCTTTCATATCAAAATTAGAAGACAGAAAATGTTTTGTCTTAAGCACAACATCCATGCTAGTGCCAAAGATAAGCATGTCATCCACATACAAACAAATAATCACACAATCATTATTTACAAGTTTTGTATAAACACATCTTTCTACCTCAACAGTAGAGAAACCGCCACTTAACAAAACTTGATCCAGTTTTTCATGCTATTGTTTAGGTGCTTGTTTCAAACCATACAAGGATGTAACAAGTTTGCAAACTTTATTTTCCTGCCTAGGAATAATACACCCTTCAGGTTGCACCATATAAATCTCCTCTTCTAAATCACCATTTAAAAAAGCTGTTTTAACATCCATTTGATGAATGAAAAGCTTATGAATAGAAGCTAAGGCAATTAGGATTCTAACCGAAGAAATCCTAGTTACAGGAGAAAAGGTGTCAAAATAATCAACATTTTCTTTTTGAGTATACCCTTTTGCTACTAATCTAGCTTTGTATTTTTCAATAGATCCATCAGGAAAACACTTTTTCCTAAAAACCCATTTACAGCCAATAGGCTTTGCTCCTGGAGGCAAGTCTACCAAAACCCAAGTTTTATTTTGATTTAAAGAATCAATTTCAGCTTTTATTGCTTCTTTCCAAAAAGATTTATCCGGAGAAGAAACAGCTTCATAAAAATTTTTGGGTTCATCTTGCACCAAATAAGTATAAAAATCATCTCCGAAAGACGTTTGTTTTCTTTGTCTTTTACTTCTCCTTAAATCTTCAACCAAAACTTCATTTGAATTTTGTTCAGAAGGAGTAGAGACTCTTTTAGGAATATGCTCAACCTTCAAAGGAAATATATTTTCAAAAAACTCTGCATCTTTTGTTTCAACAATTGTGTTATGATCTAAAACATCACTTTTCAAAACCAAAAAACGATAGGCAGCACTTTGTTGAGCATATCCAATAAACATGCAATCAGAGGTTTTAGAACCAATTTTCCTCTTTTTAACATCAGGTAGTAAAACTTTAGCAAGACACCCCCACACTTTCAAATACTGAAGATTAGGCACAAAACCTTTCCATAACTCATAAGGTGTCTGTTTAGTTTTCCTGTTGGGTATTCTGTTTTGTAAAAAACAAGCAGATAACAAGGCTTCACCCCACAGGTTATTAGGTGCTGCAGAACTTACAAGTAAAGCATTCATCATTTCTTTTAAAGTTCTATTTTTCCTTTCTGCAACACCATTAGATTCAGGTGAATAAGGAGGAGTTACTTCATGAATTATCCCTTCTTTCTCGCAAAAATTATTTAATAATAAATATTCTCCTCCTCTATCTGACCTGACCCTTTTAATCTTTTTATCTAATTGATTTTCTACTTCTGCCTTGTACAAAAGAAATTTTTCAAAAGCATCATCTTTATTTCTCATCAAATATACTTTGGTATATTTTGAAAAATCGTCAATAAAGGTAATATAATACCTTTTACCACCTCTAGTCTCAGTTTGCTTTAAATCTCCCAAATCAGAATGAATTAAAGCTAACAACTCAATTTCTCTTTGAGTAGAAAAATGTGGTTTTTTAGCTTGTTTAGTTTCTGCACAAACTTCACACTTTTGAAAATCATCTTTAGTCTTAGAAATCAGCCCTAGATTTTGTAGCCTCTTAATATAAGATTTATGAACATGTCCTAATCTAGCATGCCACATATCATAGGAATCAATCAAGTAAGCAGAAGAAGATGCATTCTCATTCATTTCAAAAACACTAAGAACAAACAGTCCCTTATTACAATAGCCCTTCCCAATAAGAACATTGTTCTTAGTCATGACAATCTTGTCAGATTCAAAACATACCCTAACCCCAGCTTTCCCAAGCAATGCCACAGAGACTAAGTTAGCTCTGACCTCAGGTACATATAGCACGTCACTCAGTGCCAAGGTCTTTCCAGATGTGAGCTTCAATACCACCCTCCTTTTTCCATGAACCTTAGCGGTTCGGGAGTCAGCCAGATAAACGTGGTCTTCCCCTTCTTCAAAGGAGGTAAACATCTCTTTGTTTGCACAGATGTGCTTGGTAGCTCCTGAGTCTACCACCCATTTCTTCACATCAGAGACAAGAAGGGCTTGTGACACCACAGCAACAATGATTTCTTCATCACTGCTATCATCTCCTTTAACCAAATTCACATTTGGCTTAGGAGGATTTTCACCCCTTTGAGAGTTATCTCCCTTAGCCCTTTTCCTGCACTGTGCTGCATAATGACCTGGTTTTCCACAGACAAAACAATTGCCCTTCTTCTTCTTGGGGTTAGAGTCTTTGGGCTTGTAGTAAGGTTTCTTATTTTTATTATTTTTGTTTTTGGAATCGTACCTCTTGTTGTGCGGCTTTTCCTCAACTAGGTTTGCTTTTGCAACCAATTCCTTGCCCTTTGCAGCTTGTATTGCCTTTCTGTTGGTATCTTCAATGATGATATGAGTGATTAGATCATTCAAGGACAACTGTTTCTGTTTGTGTTTCAGTTGTTGCTTGTAGTCATTCCATGAATCTGGCAGCTTTTCGATCAGTACACCGGACACGAACTTATCTGGCAAATTGATCTTTTCATCCTTGAGCTCCTCATTCAGCTTATGGTACTCGTTGATCTGGAGCTTAATGTCTTTTTCATCTGTCATCTCCCACTTGTAAAAGTTTCCTATCACGAACTTCTGCTTTCCAGCATCCTCAGCAGTATACTTGAGGATAAGTGATCCCCATATCTCACTTGCTTCTTTATAGACATGGTACACATCGAACAGATCGTTAGATAAAGTAGTAATAAGAGTGTGTCTGCAAACCTTGTTGGCATAGGCCCAAACATCCTTCTGGGCTTGGTTAGCATCTGGGGATGGTGCAGATTATGTAAGCGTATCAGCAACTCCATGCATGTCAAGAACAGTGTAGACACGTTCCTGCCAGCGTCTGAAGTTCTTCCCCTCAAACTGTTCAATCTTGGAAATGTCTGGAAACTGCCTGGGCATAGGAACCGGCATCGGAATAGGACCAGAACCAGCATTGTTGACTTCGGGAGTAGCAGCACCGCCAGGTTGAGCACTAGCTCCGGAACCAGCAGGAGGAACAGAAACAGAAGCCATGCTAGCTCTTAAGATTGTTGTCGAACTCCTGCAAGTACACCGTAATCCGAGTCACGTTCAAAAGACGCTGTCCTTAAGAGCTATTCCGCGACCACCGGCTGACTAGAAGCGGCACTCCCCAGGATAAAACGGATTCTTCTTGCAGAAACAGGGCGGACAGAACAGCAAGATGGAAGCAACTATAAGGCGGAGAGAATAGAGGAATGTGTCAGAGAGGAAGAGAGGGCTCGAGATGTCAGAGCTGGGTGCCTGGACCTCTTGCAGGCAGTGCCTTTTATAGGCCTCCATGCATCTGAACGTTGGACAATATTTTACTCCTCATAAACACCATTAAGCCACCGGTTACACAATAATAAGACCACATAATGAGGCCGTTTCTGAACATTGAAGGACCAGATCCGTTTGGCAATTAAAATATCCGTTTGGCAATTTAAAACATGCGTTTGGAAATTTAAAATCTGGCCCATGTCCTCTGTAACGGAAATACTGATGCTTCAAGATTCAGATGCCTCAAAACAGGGTTTTTCCGGTAAGCTATTTTAATAAAAATAAATTGTAGATTTTTCCAAAAAAAACATTTGATAAAAAGTGCCCAGTCCGCATTTAATTCACGCGCAGGGGGGAGGGGAAATCGCCGAATTTCCACTACTTTTGCCTATTTGTGGCCCTTTGTTGTGCGCGCGAGCCCACTCTTCCTCTTGGCCCATTTTCTAGCCCAATTTCACAAGGTGTAATATATACACTAGCATTCTCTCTTTCCCAAGCAATGTGGGACTTGTTCCATTTGACACACCCACATGTAGCTTGTATCTCCAACAAATGCTGCTTGATATGGACATGGCAGCTTCATCTTCTCCATCTCCTTCTCTCATCATATTGATCACTCATTTCCCTCTTCATCTGTGCAACTTCAACATTGTACTGTGTGTAAACTGACACAAACTCTCCTATTGCCATACTGCAAGCTCCTGCTACTGAACCTGCAAAACCAGAAAGACCATGGATTTGGAATCTGCTTTAACAGCTCCTACGCCCATCATCAATGCAGCCACTGAATCTTGTTTGTTGAGGCTTACTTTGAATCTTGTTTGCATAATTGAAATCATCGGTTTTTTTTCCGCTAACAGACGAGGAAGAAAAGGCTAAAAAAAAAAGGAGGCTTCATACATACATATATATAATGTAGTTGTTTATCAACCAAATTGCACCATTCTTGCCTCTGTTCTCTCTCTTGCAAATATAAGGAAATTTGAGCACGTAATTAACCTCGTACATAAAAATAGAGCCAATGAATCCATTTAAACAGCTTCAATCCACAAAAGAGCAAGTAAGTGGGTTAACCCAAAAGTAATAGCCTTAAGTTCTCTTCTTCTTCTTCTTCTTCTTCTTCTTCTTGTTGCTGCAGCAAAACCAGCAAGCACCTTGGATTTGAAATCTGTTATCATCAATATATGCAGCAATTGAAACCAAACCATCTTTGGCTCCCCCTGACCCCTTTGAAAGAAGTCAAGCTGATTAGTTTCTTTGTTTGGAGTTTGGGTGTTTTGTTTACGATCGTCTTCATTTCTTGGCTTGGAGAAACACTGAGCCATGGGCTTAACATGGAAGAAATGGGAGATAAGAAGAAGGAGAAGCAGTGAAGATCAAGGAAGCTCAAGATCTCAGAACCTGAAGTTTGGGTGTTTGATCAAAATTTTGCATGATTTCGATTTTCACGAAAAATAAGTACCACCTAAAGAGTAAAGCCAATTGAATGAAGGATGACATCTTTTTCTCTCTGTACCATGTGAATGTGTCTGTACAAATTTTAAGCGTGCATGTTAAAGATTTTCTGGCCCATTTAGAGTTTAAGTGTGTTTTTAAAATTCTAGAAGCTAAATTCTCATGATATAATTCATTCTATAAAAAGAAGCCGTAGTCAAAAATTTGAATTTTAAAAGTATGGAAAAAGAGTGTTTCAATATAAAACATAAAAAAAATTAGGAAATCGCATTATTTATAGGTTACAAATAATATGCACTTTACCATTAGGGAGAATTGCCCAAAAATACCTTGGGAGCAAATTATTTGCTGGTTGCTACTAAGTGTGCAAGCGATCTTCTGTATGTGCAAGTGTTCTTCCATTTTGTGTAAACTATCTTCTATGTGTGTAAAAATCTTTCGTATAAATGTGCAAGCGTTCTTCCGTTTTGTGCAAACCATCTTCCATTTTGTGCAAATCATCTTCTATGGTAGCATTTAGCAATTAATTTGCCAAAAAAGTATTTATCAGCAATTCTCCCTTACCATTATGAACGGAATCCATTTAGTTCATTTGCCTTTGGCTGGGGAAAAACTTGCTCAATACTCAAAACTTCAAGCAACTCTGTGTAACCCCCAGCCGTAATTAATATCCGGATTACGCGATTAACGTGAAATAGAGACCAATAAGACAAAACAACCTTTATAATCCCATCAACCAGACGGGGTTTTCACCAATACATTTCGAAATCATTCTAACACACGGTCTCATATTTACACTCCGAATATAATTACTATGCGAAGATAAATTACATTTAGACAATTATCAGAGTACGCAACATAAATTCCCGGCAATCCCGGAATCATATCTTCGCTCATTAATCTTAGGGCACAATAGCCCATACAACTCCACCAATAGGGATTACACAATTTACTCGAATACATGCTCAAACACTGATCCAAATATGCAATACATATTCTCAATTGCACCATGATAACCAACAACCAAGCTCTCACCCAGAAACGAGTCCTCTTCGTCCTTGGAAGCTTGCTTCATCCTCAATCTTCCTTCCCTGTCTAAAATGTTGATAGGGGAGGGTGAGATTCTAGAGAATCTCAGTAGGAAACAGGTACCAATATGCATGCAAGATAAGTATTTAATGCATGACATGCTTGCATCACAATAACTCATGTTCACATAATGATATATCCGCATGCTCAATGTTTCAACAACATACTCATGGCCATAGCATAACTAGAAACAGAGCTACAATCATTCATACATGTTTCACATAATCATGCAAAGCAATAACATGCATCAATACACAAATACAATTATCAAAACATGCAGGAGAGGTAAGTTCCCTACCCTCTTTCCACGTAAGCTCCAGCTCCGGCTGCTCACGATCAGGGAAATCATCAAATCCTATAACCAAAATCAAGGACATAGGATTAATCCCTTTTCCAATTCCTTAACTTTTAGACACTCAAGTTGGTTATCATTATTGCTCTTTAAGCACCCTCAAACACCTCTATCGATAGCTCTAAAGGGCTGGAAGACTATCCCCAAAGATCCCCTTTTGAATGCCCAAACATGATATTTTTCACTGCTTCACTCGAGCAAGGATGGCCTCACTCGAGCACAAGTACAGACATCACTCGAGCACAAATGCTCTCACTCGAGCATTGGTACGGACAGTACTCGAGCACAAGAGAGTGAGAGGCAGCGAGTGAACACCCGAGAGCACAAGGGAGTTTTCAGAAGCAGGCTCACTCGAGCACGCTGGACCTCACTCGAGCACGCGTACGAAAATCACTTCAAGCACAAGGAAGTGAGACAGAAAGCACACGCCCGAGAGCACAAGAGAAATGGCAGCAGCCCAACTGGCTCACTGCACTCGAGCACACACGGCTCACTCGAGCACGGTGCCCATACCCGCGAGTGAGAAGGCACACTCATGCACCTTACCCGCGAGTGACAACCCGAGAGGCAAGTCCCATGGTGTCAAATACACCCATCACTCGAGCAGACCCCATCTCACTCGAGCATGTTCTTCGCTCACTCGAGCACAAGGCAATGCACTCGAGCATTATTCATAAAACCCAGGTGCACTCGAAGCAAAACAAGGGAAAACTCACATATCACTCGAGCAGGATCTCCCTCACTCGAGCAATGTTCCTCCTTCACTCGAGCACACCCATGTCTGCTCGAGTGAATCCATCAGATTCCAGAAAACGCAGCAAAACATACCACATCTTCTACCTTTTGCCCAATTGATCCAAATGGACCCAAAACCTCTACCAAAGCTACTCCCACATAAAATCACTCATTGAATTCAATGGAATCAATAGAATTACCAAAATCCCATTCCATTTACATGCTTTGGTCTAGGGCATCACAATCATCATTTTTCCAAAATCACTAACTTCAATCATTTCAATCCCCAATCAATCTATCTATTCCAAACTCACTCTAAGATACCATTTCCATAACCATAACATGCCAAACTACCCATTGACCCATATTTTCGAAATTAGGGCAATAATTCCAGAAATTCCAAACTTAATCATTTGGCATGAAACATAGATAGAAAGATTGGGTTCACATACCTTATCAACTTTCTCAAAGACACTCTTTGATTCTCCAAACTTCATATTTTCGTGATCCTCAAATCACCACCAATGGAGAAACTACAACCACCAAAATAAAGCTCTCAACTCAAGGATTAACATTAGAGAAGAGAGTTTGAGCTAAAGAGGCCATTTGCTTACCTCTAAAATCAGTTTTTCCTTTCTCCCTCCCAAGCACCATGGCTTCCGCACAAGAGAAAGAAAACGAGAGAGAGAGAAGAGAGAAGGTGGAGATGATGATGATGTGTCTCATACACTTATGCCTCATCCAAGGGTCCACACCTTGCCACTTGTCACCATCTCACTACAACTCTCATGGGCTCACATGCACACACATACACATGATTATGCCCCTTACTCAACTTCACAAATCAATCCTAGCCATTGATCTTGAAGTTACCAATGAGTTTCCTCTTCGGCAACCAATCAAATGGTCGGCAACTTTACCGTTTTGCCCCTGATTATGGCAATTCCTCTTAAATCACCATCAACACATTTCATATCTCTTAATTCACAATTTGGACTCTTGCTAAACCAGGGCTTAGCAGTCCACTAACCTCAGGCTTAATCTCTAAGCTCAAGTATTAAAATTCGGGATATTACACTCTGTAGTATGTATGTTATAGCGGTTTAAGCCCATTTTAAAGATGAAGCTTAATTTCCACCAACAATCTCTATTTCTTGGTTTCAGGAAAAAAAAAAGTTATTTAATTGAGTCTTTTCATAATTAGATTATATTATCCAAATGTCCAACGAGACTTACCTGTAAATTAGAGATTTCAAAGAACTATTTTGTCTATTGGGACCTTGATAAATCCTAAATTTTATATATTTTATCCCACCTTATTCATTTATTTTGGGGATTATTTTGGGTTAATTTTGATTTATTAGATAATATTTGGATTATTAGCCAATTTTAGGAAATAATATAAATTTGAATGAATTATGATATTATTGGACTTAAATTGATAATATTTTAATTGTTATATGATGATTGGAAAATATTTCCAATTATATGATAAATCAGGATTTTATTAGATTCTTACAGGATAAGAAAAAGCAGATTAGAAGATTCTACGGTGCAGAATTTTTCTTGAAAGCTAAAATAGAACCTGATGGTTGAATATTATTGGGCAAAGTAAATTTTAATGGGCCTAAACTTTGACCCCATAGCTCTCTCTTTCTCCCTTTTATCTAACCTAGCCGCCACAGCACGGAAAAAAATCACAAGCACGGACTGACGCGAGAGGCTGAGACACACGTAGACGCTGGAATTGCCGGAGGTTATTCTCTATTCACCATCAATTCCAATCCCTTTTTCCATTCGCACAGACACCGCACCAGGAGAGCTCTGATTCATTCAATTGTTATTGTTTCTCCACGCGGGTCCCACGGCCATTAGTTAATCATCAACCAATATTTCCCATTTCCTTTTTCATGGCTGAGCCTGTGACACGGATGGAGCTTGGGGCAATGAAATTCATGGAAGCTTAAATTCTTTTGGGAAGCAACTTAGGAGAAGCATGGAGGAAGCTAGAGCCTAGGAGCTTACACTTGAAGACTACAAAGGAGTATCTTTCTTTTTATCTTTTTGATTCAAGACTTGAGATTATTTCGTTTTAAATGATTTTGGATTGTATTAATTGAGAACAATCTAATTTTAGATTGTAGACTTACTTTTTATTTGGATTGAATTGATATTTTGGATTTGATTTATTCTTAATTGATTGTTGGGGTTTTTGTTTACAAACCTTTTGATTGTCAATTAGATTATTAATTGAGTTTTCATTATTAATTTAATTGTCAATTTGGGTTTAATCTCTTGATTGTTTAATTAGGTGATTAATTGTCAAATTGTTTAATTGGGCAATTGTGAACATAATTTCCAAAATTATCTTAAACAATTGTGATTGGTTTTTAATGGATTTAATTAACCACCACTTTTTTCATTATGAGTTTTTTAGTGAATTAGGTGTTATTGAGCTTGAGGGTTTCCCATATTTCAATTAGGTGATTAAATTTATTAATTCCAATTTTTCATGAACCTCCCTTTGGTCTAATAAATTAAATGGCTAAGAAAGCTAATTCCATGTGAATCCTAAGTTGTCCCCTTCATCATCATAACTGAACTAAACCCTTGTTGATTGTCTTGCTTTTGATTATTCTCTTTGCTTAGCATCTTAATTCCTTTTTCATAAAAAACCCCTCCAAAGATTGCATTCCAATTCATTTAGGTTAGTTTCATTCTCATATAGATTTTAGAGTCAATTGCATTTAGGTGGCAGAGTCTTTCATTTTAGTTTAGGTCCATTCTATTGCATCTCTTGTCACTTAAAAATCTATCCTAAAGAAAACTCATAGCTTGCTCCTTGGGAGAATGACCTAGGTTGACCCTAAACTACATAATTAATTAGGACCTAGTTTAATTGATTGCTTTAGCGACAGAAGCACGCATCAATTTTGGCGTCGTTGCTGGGGAGCAGCGGTTAGGCTTTAGGTTTGAATTTTTAGGCGATTTCTTAGGTAGTTGTCTATTGCATGACCCAATCCTCTTCTGAAAATTTGTTTGAATTTAATCCTGAGATTGAGAGGACACTTCACCAACGAAAAAGGACTAGAGCTAGTACTTTTGTAGGCAATAGTTCCTCTTTGAGCCCATTGTTGATTCTTCTGATTCTAAGGTCAATATGGATGCTAATAATATTGTTGTTAATGTTGATGGGAATGTTAATGTTAATGCAAATGCAAATGCAATTGTAATCGCAAACACAAATGCAAATGCAAATGCTAATATTGTTGATCCTGCTATGACTATTAGAGAATTGGTTTCACCAGATTTGCATTTTCAAAATTGGAGTATCAATTATCTTGATATAAATGCAAATTTTCAATTAAAATCTGGATTGATTCACTTACTTCCAAAATTTAATGGCCTTTCAGGTGAGGAAGCGTACAATCACTTGAAGATGTTTCACATGGTTTGCACTGCTATGAAACCTGTTAGTGTGACTGAAGATCAGATTAAGATGTGTGCCTTCCCATTCTCTTTAGAAGGATCTACTAAAAATTGGTTGCTTCGATTACCTCCTGGATTCATTACTTCATGGAACCAATTGAAGAAACTGTTCTTAGAAAAATATTTTCTAGCTTCTCGCACTTCATCTATCAGGAAGGACATATGTGGATGTCGACAAATGGTTGGAGAATCCTTATATGAATATCTAGAGCATTTTAAAATGTTATGTTCTAGCTATCCCCACCGTCAGATTCCTGATACATTACTGATCCAATACTTCCATGAAGGTCTCTTACCTCTAAAGAGATTTATTAGACTCAGCTGCTGCTGGTGCACTTCTACACCTAACTATGGATCATGCTTGGGAATTGATTGAAAGGAAAGCTGAACATAGCCAACAATTTGGTACTAGACAACAGGTCAAAGTAATAAAGTAGGACGAATTTCTTCTAATTCTGAGTCTTGCCTAAAGAGAAAAATTGATAGACTTGCATCTGCTATGGAAAAAATGGTTATGTCTCATATGCAAATTCTTCTAATATGGCCAATCCTATGGGGTCCTCTACTTCTTTTACCCCACAGGCTAACTCTTCTGCTCTAGTAGGGCCACTATGCTCTATTTGCTCTCTAGCAACACATGGTACTGACTCCTGCCCCTATATGAATGATAGAGTTGAATCTTGTAATGCAATTTACCCTTTTAAGCCTTTGACTCAAGGTGGCCAAAAATATGATCCTTACTCCAATACATATAATCCTGGATGGCGTGATCATCCCAATCTTCGATATGGAAATAGCCAAGCCCAGCAAGCACAATTCAATCAAAGTGGGAATTCTAGTGGCAAGATGTTTCAACAAGTTAGACAATCAATGCCAGTCCAAGATGAAAGTTCAAGGTTAGAAAGCAAGATGGACGCTATGATGAAAATCCTGATGTAACAACAACAACAGATGCAACAACAGCAATAACAGATGCAGGAATTTCAAGTTTTTCAAACTCAAATGGGTCAATTTTCTAATGCACTCAGTAATGTACAAAGCCAAGGTTCAGGAAAGCTTCCATCTCAAGTGGTAACCAATCCGAATGTTGGACCTCAGCAAAATCCTAATATTGGTGGAGTTAATGCTATATCTCTTCGACGTGGAAAGATAATCCCTTCTGCAGATCCTGTTACCACCAATACTTCAAATGACAAGGAAGTTGTTCATGACTCTCCTTCCACTCTTCCTTCTACTTCCACTTCCACATCACAGGATCAGTCCACTTTATCAAAAACACAAGTGGCACCTCATGAAAAACAAGAAAAGGATGAGGAAGGAAAGCAAGTAAACAAACCAGCCCTGCCATTTCCTACTGCAGTAGCTAAGGCTAAAAGGAGAAAGAAGGAAGCTAAGATGTTTAATGAAGTCTATGATATCTTCAAGAAAGTGGTGATCAATGTTCCACTAGTTGACTTAGTCGCACAAGTGCCTAAATATGCAAAATTATTGAAGGAGTTATGTACTACAAAGAGAAAATTTAAGCATGAAGGCAAGGTTGACTTAGGAGCAGTTGTCTCCTCTCTTTATCAAATGCCAATGCCAGTAAAGTGCAAGGATCCTAGTAGCTTTCTCATACCTTGTACTATTGGTGACATTGACTTCTCAGATGCCTTAGCAGATTTGGGAGCAGCTATCAACGTTATGCCAAAATCAGTCTTCAATCAACTTAAGGGTGTAGAGCTCAAACCCACAAATCTCATTGCATCCCTTGCTGATAGACGTTGCACAGTCCCAGAAGGCGTCTTGGAGGACATCTTGGTCAAGGTAAAAGATTTCATATTCCCTGCAGACTTCTATGTTCTTAATATGGATGACGGTAGGTTTAGGCAGAAAGGACATTCATCTTTGATTCTAGGTAGGCCTTTCTTTAAAACTACTAGAGCTATGATAGATGTGCATGCTGGTAGCCTTACTCTGGAATTTGCTAGTGAAACTATTAGATTTAATGTGCTTGAATCCATGAGACATCCCCTTGATGATTGTGCTGAGATAGATGTTAATGTTGTTGATGCTATTGTGGATGATTATGTTGTAGATCTTAGAGATAGAATGCTTAATAGATGCGGTGATATTACCTGTTTAGATGATACTATCTCTTGTTCATGTGCTAAAATTGGTAGTTGCGATACGTGTGTTGATCTTGATAGTGCTGATATTGATATTTTCACTTATGCTATTGAGATTATGAGACATGCTAGACAAAATCCTTTTGTGCCTAATTGTAGCATTAGCAATTCTAGTAATCACACATCTACTACTTCTATTGATTCTGATGGACTTTCTCAGTTACTTAGTTTGATAGATGCCATAAATAGAATTGATTTATCTTCACTACCTGACTCTGATTTATTGATTGACATTGATCATGTTTCTAATAGTGAGATTTCTTAATATAATTCTATCTCTGACATGAGTGCTACTGATGGCACTATTGCTATTGATTGTGATGTGTTGCTTGATTCTACTATACTTGCAGTCTCTACTAATACTGCCCAAGATGGGAAAGTTTGCTCTTCTGTTTGTGAATTAGTCGTGCAAGTTTCTAGTTTGACCGATATAGATTTGAAGCCGCTCATACCTTCAATTGAGCAAGCTCCATTTTTGGAGTTAAAGCCACTTCCTGACTCATTGAAATATGTCTATTTGGGGAAGAACGAGACACTTCCTATGATTATAGACATAACTGCTGATGACGAAACCCACCTCTTATAGGTACTTAGGAGACAGATGAAAGCTATTGGATAAACTCTTGTTGATATCACTGGAATCAGCTCAAATATGTGCATGCATAGGATCCTGCTAGAAGATGGTGCCAAAGCTGTGCAACAACCACAAAGGTGACTCAATCCATTGATCCTTGATGTGGTAAAGAAAGATGTCTCTAAACTTCTTTATGCAAGTATAATCTATCATATTTCTGATAGCCAGTGGGTAAGTCCAGTTTAGGTAGTACCTAAAAAAACTGGTATTACAGTTGTGTGTAATGACGAAGGTGAGCTAGTTTCAACTAGAGTCCAGAATAGTTGGAGAGTATGTATTGACTATAGAAAATTGAATTCTGTGACTAGAAAGGATCACTACCCCCTTCCCTTTATAGATCAGATGTTAGAAAGACTGGCCGGTAGATCACATTACTGTTTTTTGGATGGTTTTTCTGGATATTTTCAGATTTCTATTGCCCCTGAGGATGAAGATAAAACCACATTAACATGTCCATTTGGAACCTTTGCATATAGACACATGCCATTTGGCTTATGTAATGCCCCAAACACTTTTCAGTATTGCATGGTTTCCATATTCTCTGATTTTCTTGAGCATTGCATGGAAGTTTTCATGGATGATTTCACTATTTACGATGATTCTTTTGATGCATGCTTAGCTAGTTTGGACAATGTTTTGGAAAGATGCATTCAATATAATCTTGTGTTGAATTTTAAAAAATGCCATTTCATGGTTAAGAAAGGAATTGTTTTGGGCCATGTTGTTTCACATGATGGTATTGAGGTTGATAAAGCTAAAGTTGATATTATTTCATCCCTTCCATATCCTTCTTGTGTGAAAGATGTACGTTCTTTTCTTGGGCATAGGTTCATCCAGGATTTTAGTAAGATAGCACTACCATTATCTCGTTTATTGCAAAAAGATGTGGGTTTTGTTTTTGATGATGCTTGCAGGTATGCATGGGATGAGTTAAAGAAGAAACTCACTACACCCCCCATCATTCAGCCACCTAATTGGAGCCTTCCATTTGAGCTCTTATGTGATGCTTCAGATTATGCACTAGGTGTTGTTCTTGCCCAAAGAGTAGAGAAGCGACAACATATCATAGCCTATGCCTCTCGAACATTAGATGCTGCTCAAGCCAACTATACTACCACAGAGAAAGAGCTATTTGCAATTGTCTTTGGGTTAGAGAAGTTTCGATCTTGCATCCTTCGCACCAAGGTGATTGTTTTTACAGATCACTCAGCTATCAAATACTTATTCAAGAAACCGGACTCCAAATCCCGCCTCATTAGGTGGGTGATGTTGATACAAGAGTTCGATGTAGAGATTCGTGATAAGAGTGGTGCAGAGAATATGGTAGCTAATCACTTGAGTAGGATTGAATCACCTCCAGTAACATCTTTACCCTTAGATGATTTTCCTGATCAAAGGCTCTGTGAGGTTGTTGTTTCTATCTCTTGGTATGCTAATATTGCAAATTATCTAGTTGCATCTGTTTTACCAGCTGACATGAATACGCATCACTAATTGGCTCTATTCTCCTAACCACAGAGGGTGATCTTAATCTAAGTTGTTTAAATTTGGACACAACTTTTAGATCGACTTCCTTATATATTCATTATCTCAAGTTCTGCTATCACACTTGTTATTTTGTTACATATCCACTAGTAAATTCTCACCTAGACGAACATTTGAAAATTTTTACATAAGCTCTTAGATTGTAAATTATATATAATTTGTAAATTCATATGGACACATACTATTTTGCTATGGTTAGTTGTTACAATAAATATGTGCACTTATAAATTTACTTATGAAATATGAGCTCATGTTATTTTACTATTTTTTCAGTTATTAAAATGCGTATTAGAATATAATTAGTTGGTTTACAATGAAGTCGATAATGTTATCAAAGGAAATAATATATAATTGTGAAGCGGGAACCCATTACAATACTATTTGAGCTTGTAATGCAAGGGTCAGAAAGTAATATTGAAATAATACTCTGCACTTTTTTTTTTTTGAAAAAAAAATGTTATTATAATTCAATTTCTTTGACAACGGTAGTGTTTTATTAGAAATAAAGGGTTGATTGATTACTTTAATTTCAAAACATAAACAAAATATGGTGTGTGAACACGTTTCAAAAATCTCATGTATGATACAAATGGTAGGTTCTCATTCAAATGGGTTAGTAGAGATATATTTCACGGAAGCCATGGCTGTTATATATACTAGTTTTAAACTTAAAGTAATTAAACTTTAATATCAAAACATAAAAGAATCTATTTTAGGTAGAGAGAGAGAGAATGAAGATTCAAAGATTTATAGTAAGAAGAGATGAAAATTCTGGGACACTACAAAAAAATGAATTTTCGACAGAATTCAATTCCGTCGGAAACCTGTCGAAAATTCCATCAAAAAATTTTCACACGGAATTTCGACGCAACTTTTTCCGTGGCAAAATTAACCACGAAAAATATTCCATCAGAAATTCTAACTTTTTCCACAGAATTTCCGACGGAAAATTCTGTCGGGAATTTTCAACGGAATTAAATTCTGGCAGAAATTCCCGATGGAATTTAATTCCATCGGAAATTATGAGGGAATTTCCTATGTCCTTCACTTACAATTTCCGACGAAATAGAATTCTTTTACAAATTCCGTCAGAATTAATTCCATCAGAAATTTCCTCTCAATTTAAAAATTATTATTTTTAATTATTTAATATTTTAAAATTAAATTTATTTTTAAAAAATTATTTTATAAAATTTATTATTTTTAATTAATACTTTTATTTTAATTGCAAAATTTATTTTTAATTATTATTTTCTAATTTCTAAAATATTTTTAATTTTCAATAATAGGTTTTGGTCCTTGTAGGGGCAAAATAGTCATATAAAAAATAAAATTTATTAGTTATTAATTAATATTAGTAAATAAAATGTTAGTTAATAATTATTTATTAGTTATTAATTAATGTTAATAAAAATTTAATTTTAGAAATTAAAAAAATATATAGTCATATGATTATATATATAATTGTGTGTAATAATAGAATGCCAAAGTAGTCAAGCTCATCTGATAAGGCATCGCGCGTGTACGGACGAGGTCATGGGTTCGAACCAAAGAAGGGGTAAGTTGAGTTGCATTTCCAGGAAAAAGGAGGTCGTGACATGTGGCAGAAGGAGGTTGTGACATGTGGCAGAAGGAGGTTGCGACATGTAGCAGATCTGGGGGCCGGCGAAAAGGTGGATGCCGCCAGAGCTGCCACGCGCCGCCGCCAGCGATGAGGGGCCGGTCGCTGAGTTGCCACTTGGCTTTTTAAAGTTTAAAAAATAAAAAATATGTTTGTGACAGAATTTCTGACGGAGTTAATTCCATCGGAAGTTGCGAGGGAATTTCCAACGGAATTATTTCCGTTGGAAGTTGTGACGGAAATAAATTCCGTAGGAAATTTCCGTTTGAAATTCCGCCAGAAATTGAGATGGAAATAAATTCCATCAGAAATTCTAACGGAAATAAATTCAGTCAGAATCTAATTCTGTCAAAAATTTGTTTGTCACGCTATTATTATCGACGGAATCCATTCCGTTGGAAATCAATTTTCGTCGGAAATTCCATCGGAAACTCTAATTCCGTCGGAAATTCAGTGTTTTGTTGTAGTGGGATGAATGTTATTGATGATGTGATTCACTTATTTTTAGGTTCATTCTGGAGATTTTTAAGTTTAAACTACCCCAGCCAAAAGATATAAAATTTGCATTGGGAATATTACTTCAAAGTTCTTTGCTCTGTCTTTGAAATTGAGGACCAAGTAAATGTATTAATTGCATTTTTTTAATGATATACCTTAATCTGATAGGATAAAGATAAAAAAAATGATAAGAAGTTTTTTCTCATTTTTGTGAAATCAAAAAAATTATGACTAGCAAAAATTCAAGGCTTTTAATCATTTATTCAAACTGTATTTGAAAATGCTTATTTGTTGTATATTTCTGAGTCTTGTTTGCATAATTGAAAGCATCTGTTTTCCCGCCAACAGGCTAGGAATAAGAGGCTAAAGAAACGAAGCTTCATATATTCATACATACATACATATATAATATAGTTGTTTATCAACCAAATTGTACCGTTCTTGCCTCTGATCTTTCTCTTACATTTATAAGGAAATTTGAGAACCTAATTAACCTCATACAACAAAATAGAGCAAATGATGATTTCTCCTCCTCCTCCTCCTTTTTCAGTTTCTATGTTTGGAGTTTGGGTGTTTTGTTTAGGATGGTCTTCATTTCTTGGCTTGGAAGGATACTGAACCATGGGGTTAACAACTTAACATGTAAGACATGGGAGATAAGAAGAAGAAGAAGTAGTGAAGAGCAAGAAAGCTCAAGAGCTCAGAAGCAGGAGTTTCGGTTTTTGATTAAAATTTTGGATGATTACATTTTCACGAAAAACAAGCAAATTAAAGTACCACCTAAAGGAGTAGGCCAATTTAAGGAAGGATGGCATCTTTCTCTTTGTACTATATGAATGAGTTTGGGCTAATTCCAAGTAACTCTCTTGTGCATGTTAAAGATATTCCGACCATCTAAAGTGTATCTTCAAAAATTTTGAACTTAAAAGTCTCGGGATATAATTCATTCTACATATACAAGTTATTGTCAAAATTTGAATTTTAAAAGTATAGCAAAAGAGTTTATAAATATAAAACATAAAAATTTCAGGAAATCACGCTACTTACAAGTTACAAATACTTTGTCATAATTAAGCATCTTATGTCAACTTTATGTTAGTAACTTAGCTAAATTACATATAAAACGCCCTTCAACTTTGGCCAGTTGCATATAATTCCCTGACATTTCAAAGTTTAAAGTTAATCCCCATGACCTTTTTTTTATTATTATTATTAATCCTCTATCATTAACTGACCATTATCTTTTTAACAGAAATTGTTACATTAGATTGAGAGATGACACATGGCATCCTATGAAAATTACTAATTCTATAAAAACCCCCTGAACTTTGACAAGTTGCAAATAACTCCCATGAACGTTAACCAGTTACAAATAATCCCTTGACATTTAAAAATTTAAATTTAACTCTCCTAAAATCTTGATTTATAATATTAAATCCATGTCATTACTTTTATCATTTTAATAAATTCATTAAGATTTTTACTTTCATTTGTCAATTAAAAGAGTTTTTATGGAAACTACTAAAAGAACAATATTTTAAAAAAATATAAAAATAAAAATATCATCATTTGTATAATATTTACTTACTTTCTTGATATAATTGAGCATTTATAGTATAAAAATTTCATCATTTGTGTCAAATATTTTCTTGGGATAATTGACTATTAATAGTTTAAATATTATATTTATGTTAGACGATAGTTTTTGCCCTTATTAATTGTTTATATTATAAATCAAGATTTTCGGGGGAGTTAAATTTAATTTTTGAAATGTTATGGGAGTTATTTGTAATTGGTCAAATTAAGTTAAGGGGATTATCTGTGAATAGTCAAAGTTCAAGGAGATTTAATGAAATTAGTAATTTACGTAGAATGTTATATAAGATGCAACATGTCATCTCTCAATCTAACGTGGTAGTTTCAGTTAAAAAGATAACAATCAATTAACAGAAAGAATTAATAATAAAAAAATAAAAGATCAAGAAAGCTAAGTTTAAATTTTGAAATATCATGAAATCATACACAACTAACCAAAATTACAGGGTTTTATATAATTTAGCCAGAAATAACTTCACCTTTTGTTATAGCTAGTCATCTAAAGCGTGTGATTTATTGTAAAGTGTGCCATGTATCACAGTCATGTTACAGTCTTCTTGTCAGTCATGCAATGTGTCATAGTCAAGTCATAGTTTTATCTTAGATTCCTTACAAATATAAACAGAGTCCGTTTTGGTTCTAATATTAACTATCTTAATTTAAAGAAAATTTTTATTAGCATTTATGATATTACATTTCAATATCTGCCTCATCATTTTGATCACTCATTTCCATCTTCATATGTGCAACTTCAACATCATACTGTGTGTACACTGCCACAAACTCTCCTATTGCCGTATTGTGTATTCACATCTGCTTTAGCTGCTCCTATTCCCATCATTAGTGCAGAAATTGAAACCATACCATCATTAATTGGCTCCCAATATTGCAGGGCGAAGCCATTTCACCCTATGATTGAGTATTTGGATGGCTTGTTAATAAAAAAAAAAAAAAAAAACTTATCAATTAAGCAAAGAGAGATAAATCAGCATTAATTGTTGAAAGAGAATTGAGGAACAAGTAACCTCATATTAGAAAATTAATCAGCAATTAATTTATGTAAATTGGGATAACATGTATATTGGGATAATTTTAAGAGGAAAATTATAATTATAATTATAAAAATAGTTAAAATTATATGTAAATTATAAAAGTGAATAGTATACGTCAATCCAAACAAAATATGAATGACTCTTCCCAAAACAATATAGCCTTCCCTTTAATTTATTAAGCTTGATGAATTGGTTTGAATTCGGATGCATATAAGGTCTTAATAAAATTGTGTAGAAAGAAGTTTGGTGGGATTAAGATTGTCCAAGTCCATGCTGATTTTCAAAATGCCGATGAAATATTTGATGAAGTTATCAATTCTTCGTCTCCTAGAATTTGACTTTCACCGCATACTTGCTCAGGACAAAAAAAAAAAAACTTAGCAATTGAGAACTTTTATTAAATAAAAGTGATATGTTGAACCTACTAGTTAAATAAAAAGAAAAGACAGGCCAAGAAGTATAAGAAACACGTCAGTTAAGAAGTTTATTTCTGCAATTACCCAATTGGTGAGGTAGTTTTCATTTTGAAATTCCCAGTCAAGATAGCCATTTATGAATGTTGATGGAGTCTCTTATTGGATAACCCAACAAATATTTCTAGTGGTACTTAAGTGGCATAATTTTTTATCCTTACAAGTGGGTCTATAATGTTTTGTTAAAAAAAAAAAGTGTGTCTATACTGGTGGGTTCCCCATGATTTGTAACTGTTTGTTAAGTTTAATGTTTTGGACTTCAGTACTAATTGTCATTGACAAGTAATTTGGCCTGCATGGCAAGTATTGTACAGCATAGTAACAATTCAAGGAAACTTTTGTAATGTGATGAAAATGGTCTCTTTTTTGTAGTTAAAGAAGAAGATGGCGAAGAAAAGAAAAAGTAAAGCTGGACAAATGACGCCAAACTTCTCTTAAGTACACACTGTTCGTAGAAGAATTTTACACAAGTCGTTTGAAGAGGGAATATGGCGGCAAGAGAAGCTTGGAACAACTTGATTGATAAGAAGAAAGTCAGAAAGATTGCTTCTTTCAAATGATTTGTAGTACTTGATCGTAACTAGGAAGGAAAAGAGATGAAGAAATATACACGTGTCATTTTGTAAATAACCAACTTATTACCATCATTGTATTAACGTGATTTCAATGATTAATGAAGCTTTTCATACTTGATTCATGTGTATTGAAATGAGTTTATCAAAATGATTGCATATAATTGGTTATTATCATATTTTGTATCAGCATGTGATCGATAAGTGCAAGGGCGTCTATTGACAAGAGTAAGTGCATTTGTTGCAAGTGAGGGAGATAAAAATGACAACTCTATATTTGTTAAAATATTTGGTCAAGTATCTAACCATATTTAACTCTGAGAAGAATATGTAATCTTAAATGAAATTGTTGACAAGTGTATAGGAATGCACTGACAGGTGCAAGGGTTTCGTTTGCAAGTTATGGAGTTAAGAATGACAAGACTATGTTTTGTCATAATATTAGGTCCATATTACATGAAATTATAGCTATGAGAAGAATATGTAAACTTAAATGAAATTATTGGCAAGTGCGGGGGAATGTATTGATAAGTGCAAGGACAAGTCATGGAGCTAATAATGACAACTCTATTTTTTTTTTCAAAAAAACATTTTTAGATCAACCACAAGCAAATTAATACCAAAATTTGTGCACAAGGACATAAGGAAGTACATATTTTCATTCCATTGAATTTTTATTACAACATATTTAATCACAACATATAGATTGACAAATGACATAATTCTGCAGAGTGGAAGTGAGCAATGAAGTTGTAGTCTATATTGGATATAAGTTATATGTGCTTATATGAAATAGCTTGTCAATTTCAAATTATATGTTGTCATTACAAGAACTTGTCATTACTATGCTTCTAACTTGTCAATAACAATTGGATAGTTGTGAAAATTAGAAAACAAAGTTGTGCATTGAAGCTTTTCAACTCCCTTCGGAAGTGCATTGAAGCACTGTTGTGCATTGCATTTATAATATGACAATATATAATATTTACATACCTGTGCAACCTGCAACTAAAGCTGAAGTATTGCGGCAGCTGCATGCAGTGGTCCTTTTGATAGATGAGTAGTTGAGAAGACTCGAGGAGGAAAAAACAAATGAAGGGTCGAGTGGGGGAAACAATGATCATACCCAAGAGCTTAATGTTGAGTCGGAGCTTAATGTTGAGTCGGAGCTGAGGGGCCAATCCATTAGACTTTGATTCGGATGAATTGGCAGAACAGGTGTGGAAATATCTGAATCGCTTTTGTCATCCGACATTCTCAGGAGGATCACCTACAGAAGTTGAAGCTTTGATTAACATGTTGGAGATATTGTCTGAGTCCATTGTGTGTGCCCCTTATTAGAGGATGCTAGTTGTGAAAACTCTATTGGCAGGTGGTGTCATGGATTGATGGGCCACCATTAAACTTGAAAATGGACTGGTGGTGTCTTGGATTGGTGGGCCATCGTTAGACCTGAAAATGAACACCAGCTATACTTGGAAGAGTTTAAGGAAATCTTGTATGCTTTATACTTCCTTATTGAGATGAGCAATATCATAAGGAGTTAGGAGGGCGACTCCTCTGCTGAAAGCTCCCTGATGGGAACTCCTCCTACTCCCTGTTCCACAAGAGCTTGAGAAATAGCTCTTCTTATTGATTCCTTTAGAGATTACCATATGGCTACTAAACCTCCCCTAAGTCCCTCCTCACTCGGGTCAACATCCTAATGCCTTTTGCAAACTTCTCTAACCTTAGCTATTTGCTTCGTAATAGAGATGGCATCATAAGTGGCCATCCCAGTTTTGACATCATGGCTGCACTTTTCTAACTAGACACTAATACAAAAAATACAAGCAGTGGCGCTTAATTTAAAGAATATTATGGCCTTGGGAAGCGCCATAGCTTCCAGTGCCATTAAAACAAGCTATGGAGCTTTTTGAATATATGGAAGCACAGTAGCTTGATTATTTAATTTTTTTTTTAATTATAAAGCTATGACGCTTTCTGGGGGAAGCGGCATAAGAAATTAGTGCTTCTCCAGGGAAGTGCCATAGAAAGTCATTGACTTCTTATGGCACTTCCTTGGAAAAGCACCATAGGAAATCATTTTAAAAAATAATAATAATTGTAATTATTTTATTTTCCTAATGTAAACCTCTGTTTACAATCCAAAATTCACAGCAATTTATACAATACAATCCACAACAAAATAAAATAACATAGCATGTATCTTTTACAATATTGCTAGGTCCTAATTTTACCATATATTTTCATAACTTTTTGGGAGGTTTTAGTGATAATAGTGTGCTTGAAATGCATTTATAATGAGGAATTGTGACTAATATGGGTTTTGTGAAATGAGTAGTTAAGAATAGCTCAATTGATATATTTTATAGTTTTTCTTAAGTGTTGATTTGGGAAGATTGATATTGCATTAATTCGACTTGTCTTAAAGGAAGCTTGAGAGGAAATGGGATTAAAAGGGAGCTGAAAGAAGGAGAAAGGGCTAAATGGTAAAGTTCAAGAATTTTGCAACTAGATAGAAAAGGGACTTAAGTGCAAAGCATAGGGAGTTTCCCAACTCAACTGAAATTTCCTCAGTACCAAACTCTGACCATCACCATCGAGAATGGCAGGGGAAACAAGCTGAAGTGGGTCAGCCCTAAAAAGGGGGAATGGATTCATCCAAGGGGATTCAACTCCATGAAGAAGAAGAAAACTCTCTTGGACCTCCATCTCTTTTTCTCTCCACTATCGATAGGCACATTGATTCTTGAATTCCACCAATTAACTACCATGGCAGAAGCTCAACTAAGGATAAATGGAGTCGTTTTTCTTGTCATGAGTAGCTGATCACTGCAATTCTCCGGAGAAGAGAAACCGAACCTGAGTCCGTGCGATGAAGAGAAAAGCTCATTAAAATTTGTATTATTCTCCGATTATGTGTTCTTATAACTGTGTGAGTTGTATAGCTATGAGGCAGAGTCGATTCTGAGTTGTGAGCTTATATTGTGTCTGGAATTTTCTAAATCTAACTAGAGTATTATAGATGCGATTATCTGTTTGCATGATCTTAGTGAGGAATTGTATTCTCTATGTCCATGTAGATTTAATCAGATGCGCTGATTCTAGTTGCATCAGATTGTTTGATTGTTTCGAATGACTTCATCAGTAATGAGCAGTAGCTATTATTAAAGAGAGTTCATATCAATTGCACTATAATCCTCTGTGGTTGATTAGTTGATCTTATTAGTTTAATTTCCTATATGTTATTCTAGTTGATTGACTATAGGAATTAAATGTAAGCAATTAATTACATTGAGCTCAGCATTCATGGTTGGATAATAAAGGTCAAGTATAACTTCTGGGGAGAATTATTTCATTATTATGCTAGATCATCATTCATTTCACTTGCATCACACTATCACTCTAAAAGTAGAAAATTAAGAAAAAGAATCAGGTTCATAGCAGAGATAATTCAATCAATTCTCTACATCCTTGTTGTACTTATTGTGGTCGGTAAGTTTGCTAAGAATTATAACAATAGTTAGGTTCCTTAGAGAAGAATGACCTAGGCTAGGTATCACTTTACTATAGTTAGCTTAGTATTTTTGGTAAGGTTAACGATAAGCTTTATTAAAATGGCACTGTTGCCGGGGGACCTTACTTGTTGAGGTTCCTTAGCAATCTTTTGGGTCCAAAAATATAAAATTTTTTGTGACTCTGTAAAAATGAGTAGCGCTGATATTTTGTCACTAATATTCTCATTTTTTTCTATGCTGATTAACTCTATCAATATGTGGTAGCTACTAGTTACTTGAATTTGTGACTTAACCTTCACCATTAAGGCTGCTGTTTGTGAATTTCCATTTGAATTTTGTGCTCAGATTTATCTCTGTCACTGGATAGTAGGTTACTCTATCATCTTGGGTTAGGGTAGTGTGTTGTATGACTAGGGGTCAACCAACACCATTACTTCCTCCAAGTGAAGACATTAATAGGACTGTTAGGCAACTTAAGAAACTCAAATCCCTTGAGCTTCACCATTCCCCTCTAGTTGAAGAAGGTAGTTCCAAAGGTTACAAGCACAACAGTAGTAATCTAGATAGAACAAGTGGTACATACTTATATAGTTATTTCATAATGGAACACATTGAACAACCTAATAATAGAGAGCATAATAATGATATACCTGGGAATAATGGTGAAAGGAAGACTATAAAAGACCTTACCTTTACTTCTAAAAATGTGGATCATTCCCGAATATATCCTGAATTTAACATTAACTTTGAATTAGAAAGTCCTTTGCTAAGCAAGGTACCCAAATTTACTGGTCTAGCAGGGGAGGATCTCAAAAGCATCTCAGGGAATTGAGGCTAGTATGTTCTTCTATGAAACCAGTAGGTGTGGATATGGATGAAGTGCTTCGACAAGTCTTCCATTTTACATTGGAAGGTAGGCTAAGGAGTGGTTCATGATGTTGTCCCATCATTCTGTTCTTGCTTTAACTATATGGTCTAATCTGCAAGCAACTTTTCTAGAGAAATATTTCCCTACTTCCAAGATTACCTCATTGACTAGGGAGATTTTTGGAGCAAAACAAGTTGTACAAGAAACTTTTTCTGAATACTATATCAGATTTCAGGAGCTCCTCTCTAAGTGCCCAAACCACCAAATACCAAAAGCAAGATTGGTACTTTATTTTCACAGTGGTTTATTACCTCAGGATCAAAAGTATTTGGATTCCTCAGTTAGGGGTACAATTTAATTACTCACACCTGTAGAAGCTTGTGAACTCATTGAAAGAACTGTAAACAATGATCAACAGTTTGAGGGGTTAGATGCACGACAAGTTCATGAATTATATACATCTAACAGAAGCAATAGAGCCACTGATCCATTAGCTGTGCAACTCACTACCATGAATGCAAATATCACTAAATTGTGTCAGTTTGGTAATCTAAATGTGCAAGGCCAACTTGTTTCATCTTAAGCTTTGGTGGCTACAAGTTGTGAAATATGTCAATCTCTAATGCATATATTACAACAAATTGCCCTCATGATAACCAAGCTGTTGCAACCATGTTTCAAGGATGTCAAGGACAGAATTTTAGACCTTGGAACCCATATTCCAATACCTACAATGAAGGGTCTCAAGCACACCCAAATTTCAGTTGGAAAAATAATGATTACAAGGAGTTCCAGAATCAGTTTCAGGCCAACCAGCTAAGCATCAATCAAGGGCAATCTGCTGGGAATCAAGGTGCTTATAATAGAGCCATCATTCCTGCTGAAACTGGTGCCTCTAAAGATGACATTGCTCAGCTGAAAAAGAATATGAATAATCTCTCACAGTCACTTGATAAGGAGCGAGCTCACACCAATTCTAAGCTTTTCTCTATTAAAAAATGACTGGAGCAATAGGAGACTAAGAGTAATAACCTCACTGGTTTTGTGAGTCAATTACCATATAGTTTGAATAATCTCCAAGCTTAAAATAGTGGCAAGTTACCTTCCAACACAGTGATTAATCCCAAATCACTTAATACTATTCACTTGAGGAGTAGGAAGCGGGTAGAAGTCAGCATCAAAAATGTTGATGACACCGAGGATGGGCTTACCAAAAATCCTATCTCTCTTCAATCTGAGTGTCCCAATTCTAAAACTGCTGAGGAAATGAAATCAGCTAAGATTAAAAAAATAGAGGTCAATATTCCTCTTTTGGAATAGGTGTAGCGTATGCCATAATATGCTAAATATCTAAAATATTACTGCACACATAAGAGGAAATTTAAGCCCAACAAAGTGGTGCAAGTTGGGGCAAATGTTTTAGCCCTGTTTAAAGCCCAAGAGCTACCCGTTAAATGTCAAGATCTAGGTACTTTCTCAATTCCCTGTACTATTTGCAAGCTTCCTATTGCTAAGGCCTTGTTAGATTTAAGTACTGCAATCAATGTTATGGCCACTTCAGTTTATGATGCTTTAGGAATAAACATGCTTAAAGCTACCAATATGCAAATTCAACTAGCTGATAAATCTGTAAGGAGTCCTAAAGATATTTTAGAGGATATTTTGGTTCAAGTTCAGGATATAGTGTTTCTTGAAGATTTCTATGTTTTGGACATGACAAGCGAAGTCCTTTGTGATAGTACATTGATTTTAGGAAGATCGTATTTTAGAACTGATGAAACAATGATTTCAATGAAGTAAGGTAATATTACCATGGAATTTACTGGGCATAAATTTCAATTTAACATCTATGAGGTCATGAAGCATCCACATGAAGATTACTCTCTTTTGGGAGTCAATTTGGTAGATTTGTCAATCGAACTAGATTGTATCTCTTTGTCTGATTTTGAGCTGGATAAACTCCTTGCAGATTCTAGTATTTCTAACTTGTTTTTTTCTACTACTTCTAATCCTGGGTTTTCACATGGCAACCTTCTTTTATCTGATTCTGAGATATATGCTTGGCTAACTTCAAGGCATAACACTTATTTTGCTTCTCCTGGTGTTCTTGCTGTTGATAATTAGAATTATGCCATAGACACTAAGATTATGTTATCTAGTGTTCCTACTGCCCAAACTCAAGATGTCAGTACCTACTTAACCAAATCACTACAGCTGTAAACTACTACGTCTTTGCATATAGATAGCCCATTGTACCAACCATTTCTCAACCTACTTATAGGGAGGCTTCATTATTAGATCAGTTTTCAGAACCTATCTACAGTATCTATGAAATGTTGCATTCTTCTCCACCTCACAGTACTTTTGAACTCGTTCTTCATGAGGTTGTGAGAATTGCAGAATTGCAAGAGCTACTCCAAAATATCTGCATACTGACTCTTAACCTATAATTACTGATACATTATGATATTGTAGTGGTTTCTAGAGTTTCTCCATGTTCTGCAGCCCCTATAAGCAGTGTTTGTGCTACCACCGTTCTAAGGTACGATACTACTACTTTAAATGCGTTAGAGATCCATGATTTGATTCCCTCAGTACTGCAACCACTAAAACTAGATCTCAAACCTTTACCTGCTACTTTGAAGTATGCTTTTCTTGGTGATAGTGACACATTACCTATTTTTATCTCCATCTCATTAACAGAAACTCAAGAATTTCAATTAATGGATGTTTTTAAAAAATATAAGAGTGCTCTTGGATGGACTTTGGCAGACATCCTTGGTTTTAATGCCTCCATTTGCACACACAAAATTCAGCTGACAGTGGATGCCAAACCCATCTGGCAACCTCAGCGTCAATTAAATCCTCTCATATTGGATGTGGTTAAAAAAGAAGTTACCAAACTACTAAGTGCTAGCATCATTTATCCTATCTCTGATTGTAAATGGGTTAGCCCGATACAAGTTGTTCCTAAAAAGAGTGGCATTACAGTCGTTCGTAATGAGAAGAATAAACTTATTCCAACAAGAATTCAAAATGCATGGCGAGTCTATATTGATTATCGCCAACTCAATAACTCTACTGGGAAAGATCATTTCCCACTTCCATTCATTGATCAAATGTTGGAGCGTTTGCCTAGGAAATCTCACTATTGCTTTTTGAATGGCTTCTTTGGCTACTCCAAGTCCCTATAGCACCTGAGGATCAAGAGAAGACCATGTTTACCTATCTATTTGGGACATTTTCCTACCGTAAAATGCCTTTTAGGTTATGAATGCTCCAGGAACTTTTCAACGATGTATGCTTTCTATATTCAGTAATTTGCTTGAGCATGGCGTTGAAGTCTTTATGGATTATTTCACACTCTATGGTGACAATTTTGAGGCGTGTTTGACTAATTTAGAGAGTGCTTTAGCATGATATGTTGAGAAGCAATTAGTCTTGAACTTTGAAAAATGCCACTTCATGTTTGCACAAGGTATAATCCTCAATCATTTAATCTCTCATAAGGGCATTGAGGTTGACAAATCCAAAAATTGAGATTATTGCCTCTCTACCTTTTCAATCTACCGTTAAAGAGTTAGGATCCTTTTTAGGACATGATGGGTTCTATAAAAGGTTTATTCAAGATTTCAGCACCCTTTCTTTGCCACTTTATAAGTTATTACAAAAAGATGTTGACTTCAAATTTGATGCAGCATGTCAAGCTTCTTTTAATGCTATCAAGGCCATATTAACCTCACCACCCATACTGGTTACTCCTAACTGGAATCTGCTATTTGAGTTATGTTGTGATGTTTCTAATGGTGCAGTGGGTGTTGTTCTAGGCCAAAAGCATGTCAACTTGTCTTGTGTTATTGCCTATGCCTCTAAAATATTAGACAAAGCATAAGTTAATTACACTACAATGGAGAAAGAATTATATGCCATTCTCTTTGCTTTGGATAAATTCATACCCTACTTGTTACACTCTAAAGTGGTGATATTCACTGATCACAGTGCTATTAAATACTTGACTAGAAAAGTGCATACCAAACCAATACTCTTACACTGGATGCTTCTGATTCAAGAATTTGATATAGATATTAAAGATAAGGTTGGAGCTAAATATGTTGTCACTGATCACTTGAGTCATTTACCTTTACATACTACTGGTGTCACTGATTCTACCACAATCTGTGATAGTTTTAGGGACTATCCTGTGTCCAGTATTGATGTTCTTGATCCTTGGTATTGCCGCATTGCTAACTACTTAGCCACGGAGTTGATTCCTCCTTCCATATCTAAATTCCAATCTAATAAAATAAAGGCCGATGCTAAACATTAATCTGGGATTCTCCAATCCTATAGATGGTATACAGTGACCAAGTGATTCAACGTAGTGTCCCTCAAGTTGAAATCAGTGCCATTTTGACCAGTTATCATTCTTTTACTTGTGGTGGTCATTTTAGCCCTAACAAGACAGCTAGGAAAATTTTAGAATCTGGCTTCTATTGGCCTACTATCTTCAAAGATTCTCATGCACATTGCAATGCTTGTGATTGCTACCAAAGATTTGGAAGTTTAAGTAAGAAACACGAATTGCCTTAGCACCCTATGCTTTTCTGTGAGGTGTTTAAGGTGTGGGGTATTGATTTTATGGGACCCTTTCCTTCTTCTGTTGGGTATATCTTTATTTTTCTTGTTGTGGATTACTTATCACGGTGGGTGGAGGCCATTGCCATGAAGAAGAATGATGCTTCTACCGATACTTGATTCATGATATCTCACATCTTTTCTCAGTTTACGGTCCCTAGAGCTATTGTGAGTGATAATGGCGCTCATTTTTGTAATAAGTTGCTTAAGGGTTTACTTTCTAAACATGGTGACCAGTACAAGGTTGCCAGCCCTTATCACCCATAAACCAACGGTCAGGCTAAAAATTGCAGCAAGGAAATTAAAAGGATTTTAGAAAAGATAGTATCTTCTAATAGGAAGGATTGGAGAACTCGTCTGAATAACTCCTTGTGGGCCTACCGTACAGATTTCAAGACCCCTTTAGGCATGTCCCCCTATCAGATAATCTATGGTAAAGGCTATCGCTTACCGCTTGAAATTGAACATCTCTCCTATTAGGCTGTTAAGGCCTATAATCTGGATTTTGCTACAGCAGGTGATGAACGACTATTACAACTTCAAGAACTGGATGAGTTGCATATGGAGGCCTATGACAATTCTCATTTGTATAAGGAGCGTACTAAGGCCATTCATGATAAATATATCTTGCACAAGCACTTTCAAGTGGGTGATCAAGTTCTCAAATACAAGGAAAGATATTCCTTTGGACCTGGCAAACTCAACCAAATGGGATGGTCCTTATGAAATCATCAAGGTTCACAACTTTGTCATGGTTGGATTGTTCAATCCAATTAGTGGTCACACTTTTAAAGTGAACAGTCATTTACTCAAGTTTTATTCTAGCCCAGCTATTCCTTCTTAGCCTCCGGTAGTCCCTTTCCCTCACTTATATTTTCTGCTTTGTTTTGCTTTATTTCCTTGTGATTCTGCTTGTTTGACGTAAGTGTGGGGGGACTGATCTAGTAGCTATAGGTAGATTTATGTATTCAACTTCCTCATTTTGCTACTGTTGTGTAAGGTTATTATATTTGAGTACGGAATTCTTTGCTTGTTGGCTAGACACTTCCCACACAAGTGGTTTTACTATGCATGTGTTGTGATGTACCTCTTTGTTGTGCTATGCTTACTTGGGTTTTTGCCCTGTCTTTTATTTGCTTGCATTAGGGACAATGCAATCCTTAAGTGTGGGGGTGGGGCTGTGATATATATGTGGTTCTGTGTGTCCTATTTTGTGGCTTGTTAATTACCTTGCAAGAAGTGTTTTGAAAGCCTGGGTAGTTTTAAGTATGTTGTATCCTTCTAAAAATCTAGGAATGATAGACATATGAGTAAATTAGTGTTTAACGGAATGTATTGAACAAATATGTCTCAAGGGATACAAACTATGTGAGCTTAGGAAACTGACAGTACTGAATTTAGTAATATATATGGCTTAGTCATTGTAAGTGAAGGAAAGAGAATTAGCCCACATAGAAGGATATTTGAGCTTGTTCAATTCATTAAATTTTGTATGCATGCTCTCTAGTTCTATAACTCTCTAGAACTTGTCCTAGCTCTTAGTTGAAGCCAATAAGCACATGAGAGTACATGTATATGATTGAGGCACTCATTTCATATCCATATGACCTAAACATAAGTCACATACACATTTTATCCCTTACTAGCCCATTTGAGCCCAACATTTTCGTTTCTCATTACTTCTATGCAGTTTTGAATGAGTATGCCAAAAGTACTATGATAATGTGATTATAGTTGCATATGATGGAAAGAAAGGGTGATTTCTGCTGAAAATATATATAATAAAAGAAATTATGCTATCAAAAGAAAATTTAAAAGTCAAATGAAGAGAGCAGAAAAAACATCAGGTATGAATAAGCACATGTACTACTACAAACTCATCATGCATGCTCGTTTGGGCTGTATAGATTGATATTCCATATATTCCATCTTAGCCTTACCAACATACAACCTTAATAAAGTCCTCTTGATGCATAGAAAATTGTGTTTGTATGGTGGAGATGATAGAGCTTTGACAAGCCTATGGTATAGCATAGACTAGAAGAGAGGAGTTAAATCAATTACCCCGTAGTGAGAAAGAGAGCTAAACACTTAACCCTGAGAGTCTCTTGAATTCTCTTTGTAAAGGTTGAATCATATATAGAGCTAGATTTTTGCTGGGTGGTGGGATTGTTTGCATGGGGAATTGAACTTGAGCTAGTGAAGGGAATACATAACCAAAGGCATGAATAAAATTCATATGGATAGATGTACTAGAATAAATAAGAAGGATAGAATATTTGATTTTTCCTAGGAGTGCAAAAGACTAAGTGTAGGGGAATTAATAAGTCCTAAATTTACCATATATTTTCATAACTTTTTGGGAGGTTTTAGTGTTAGAATCGGCAGGCACAACGGAAGAATTTTAAAAATTTTCACCGATCCTAATCGAGGATCTATCAACGGCGTTTAAACCAAGTTGGAAGGATTCATACCTTTTGATGATTCAGGGTTTTCATGATTTCTAGGAGACAACACGTCAGGTCCGCTCCCTCTACTGGTATCCACACGAATGCTCTCCAACCGAGACTGCATGCTAGCACCTCTAATGTCTCCTAGGGTTTCCTTTATGACTCTCAATTCTAATTTGTATGTAAGTATATCTGCTCTATCAAGTTTATAACCTATGAGGGCTATTTTCAAATTTCAAAATTAATCATCATTAATTTCAAAATTAATTAACTATTAATTATCTTGATGAGCTAATTAAATAAATTCAGTTTAAATTAGATCTGTCCAACAATTTTAATTTAACCTATTTATTTAATCCAAATAAAGAGCCATTAGATTTAAGTTATCTTCATAAATTAAATCTGAGATATCATATCTCTATCATGTTAATTATTAGATTTAATTTATCTTAATAGATTAAATTTAAAACTAACACAATATAATAATATCATATAATATATATACATATATATAATATGTATTTCGAAAATACATAGCTATATAATATTATTAACGAATTTTTTTATATTACATATATACATACATACATATATATATATATAATTCGTCCACCCTAATTAAACATTATCTCGTGTAGGGTCATTCTTGTGTGCGACCCTGTAGGCTCATATGAAGTTGGCAGTGGGCCAATAACTGTATTAACCCATAAGTCGCAAGCGGCCTCTAGCAAGACATCACGACTACCCAATTCATATGAGGATCGTTAACACGATGTAACCTGTCATACAACCATGTCACATCCCTTTTGTCACACGATATATTGGTCAAGGATAAGGCATGGTAAAGTTCAAGAATTATACAACCAGACAAAGAAGGGACTTAAGTGCAAAGCATAGGAAGTTTCCCAGCTCAACTGAATTTTCCTCAATACCAAACTCTGACCATCGCCATCGAGAATAGCAGGGGAAACAAGCTGAAGTGGGTCAGCTCTAAAAAGGGGGAATGGATTCATTCAGGGGGATTTAGCTCTACAAAGAAGAAGAAAACTCTCTCAGACCTCCATCTCTTCTTCTCTCCACCAGCGATAGCCACATTGATTCTTGAATTCCACCAATTAACTACCATGGCAGAAGCTCAAGTGAGGATTAATGGAGTCTGTTTTCTCGTCATGGGTAGCCGATCGCTGCAATTCTCTGGAGAATAGAAATCGAACCTGAGTCCGTGCGTTGAAGAGAGAAGCTCATTAAAATTTGTATTCTTCTCCGATTATGTGTTCTTATTACTGTGCGAGTTGTATAGCTATGAGGTAGAGTCGATTCTGAGTTGTTAACTTATATTGTGTCTGAAATTTTCTAAATCTAACTAGAGTATTATAGATGCAATTATCTGTTTGCATGATCTTAGTGAGGAATTGTATTCTCTATGTCCATGTAGATTTAATCAGATGTGCTGATTCTAGTTGCATCAGATTGTTTGATTGTTTCGAATGACTTCATAAGTAATGAGCAGTAGCTATTATTAAAGAGAGTTCAGATCGGTTGCACTATAATCCTTTGTGGTTGATTAGTTGATCTTATCAGTTTAATTTCCTATATGTTATTCTAGTTTATTGACTACAGGAATCAAATGTAAGAAATTAGTTACATTGAGCTCAGCATTCATGGTTGGATAATGAAGGTGAAGTATAACTTCTGGGGAGAATTATTTCATTATTGTATCAGATCATCATTCATTTCACTTGCATCACTCTATCACTCTAAAAGCACAAAATTAAGAAACAAAATCAGGTTCGTAGTAAAGATAATTCAATCAGTTCTCTACATCTTTGTTTTACTTATTGTAGTCGGTAAGTTTGCTAATAATTATAACAATAGTTAGGTTCCTTAGAGAAGAATGACCTAGGCTAGGTATCACTTTACTATAGTTAGCTTAGTATTTTTTGTAAGGTTAACGACAAGCTTTATCACACTTCCTTGAGAAAGTGTCATTAAAGGCTTAATACACCTTTTGCAACATTTACCACAAAAAATATGACAATTCGTAGCGGTACATTTGTAGCGGTTCAAATAAACCGCTACAAATGGATGGATTTGTAGTAGTTTTAAGCAACACAGCCACAAATTTGCAACGGCATGCTTCACGCCAAGTGGCGCGTAGGTTAGGGAACACAATTTGTAGCGGTTTACAAGACATAACCGCTACAACTTTTAGCACCAAACTCACCCCAAATTTTCCGTGGTTATTTTATAGCAATTAGTTTATATTAACTACTACAAATGTGGTGCCAGCTTGGCGTGAAGCTAGCACGATTATTGTGGCGGTTCTTTTGTAGCGGTTTTAACGATAGTAACTGCTATGGAATTCATAGAGCCGCCTTTTTGTAGCGTTACATAGAATCGCTACAAAGTTTAACTCATATTTGTAACGGTTACAGCGTATAACCGCTATAGAATGCATTTGAAATAAATATTTATAAAAAAAAATAAAACATTTGTAGCGGTTTATATATATAAAAACCGCTACAAAGTATAAATATTTGTAGTGGTTAAATGGATGAAACCGCTACAAAGTATTTGAAATTTAAAAAATTGAACAAACAAATTGAACATTTGAAATTAAAAAAATTTTAATTCCCGACAACGATCATAAATATTTGTAGTGGTTTCTCAACACTAACCACTACAAAGTGTTCATTTAAAATTTAAATATTTTAATTCCTGCCAACGATTATGAACCTTTATAGTGGTTTTTTGACATAACCACTACTAAGTGTTGCACATTGAAATTTTGAATTTCATATCCTTCCAATGGTTGTAAAAGTTTGTAGCAATTTTTATGACAATAACCACTACAAAATGCAGCCTTTTGGTAGTGGTTACAAAGAACCACTACAAAGTTGTAGACAACATAATAAAAAAATCAATTTATAGCAGTTTTTAATTATATAACCGCTACAAAATGCATTTGAAATAAATATTTATAAAAAAATAAATAAAAAAATCAATTTGTAGCGGTTTTACAAACCCAACCGCTACAAATTAAACATTTGAAATTTGAAATATTTTTATAAAAAAAATTTAGACTAATATTTGTAGGGGTTATGAAACCACTACAAAATCAAATAAAACTGCTATAAATGTGAAACCGCTACAAATAATGTCACATACATAAACCGCTACAAATATCTACCGCTACAAAACTTGTCACATTAACCACTACAACCGCTACGTAAATCCCTATAAATACCCCCACCACATCTCATTTCAAACACTCCTCTATTTCTTTCAATCCTTCTTTGCTTTCATTTTCTCACATCTGAAAAATTTTTTAAGAGCCGAATAGCTTAGCAAGGTGATTAAATATAGTAAAAAAATTTTAATGCTTTGATTTCAACATTTTTCCCCCTCATAATATTTATACTCATTATTTTTTTTGGTCTAGAAATTGAAGAACTTTTCCTCAACATATTCAATACTCCTTCCATAATGATTAGCATATAGTAGACAATATAATAAGTCCTCATTATCTACACATTCTCAATAATATTACCTATATAAAGTTTATACTTATCTAACTTAATTTAATCATTCTTTTTAAATAATAACTACTATCATTTAAGTTAATTAAATAATAAATTATTCAACACAATATTCTAACAATGGACTCAGATAATTGTATAATTTTTTTTAAATTTTTCAAAATTTTGTAGTAGTTTTAGAACCGCTACAAATTTAAACTAAAATGGTATTAAATTTTTTGTGCTACTTTTGAAATTCCTATTTGAATTTAGTAGCGGTTGGAAAGTTGGAGCCAAATTTTCATTTTTCATTTCTCGCCACACGAAATTGTACGCCAACATTTGTAGCGGTTGTTGTAAACCACTACAAAACCATTTGCAACAGTGGATTTTGTAGCAGTTTTTGCAACCACTACTAATGCCATTTGTAGTGGTTAAAATCGCTACAAATACACATTTTTAACCGCTACTAAATCATAGTTTTTTTGTAGTGGTTCTTTTTCAGTAAGACTTTTTTTTTGTAAGACTTTTTCAACGTTTTCTCAAGCAAGTAGGCATCTAGAAAATATTTTTTTAAAAATATAAAGCCACTATTGACCCAGCTGTGGCGCCTGGTCCACCAAGCGCCACAGCTGGTATGCACCCAAAGGTGGCACTTGCCTTGGCAAGGGCCACCCTTGGTTCCCAAAATTTAAAAAAAAATAGAAAAAGAAAGAAAAAAAGGCAGCTAAAGAAGTGCCACAATTGGCTGGATGTGAATTTTCAATTCTCCAGCCAATCAGATTTCCCTTATTTAACTTTACTTTTTATCTTTTCCCTCCCTTTTACCTTTTTATTCCCTCTTCCTCAGCTCGCGTTAATGCCCCTCCCCCTTTAAAAGATATCACTTTCTCTTGAACAACAAACACACACACTCGTCTTCTTCATTAAATTCTCTTGTCCCTTTTTCCATTTTTTTTTCGTCCGTCCCCACTCCTCTCCCTAGTTGTTTCTTTTTCTTCATACTCTCTGTCTCTCTTCCTCTTTTGAACCCCACTCCATTCCACAGCTCACATTTGCTCATCCTCGTCATTCAAGATAGCGTCACCAACGTGGTCCCCCACTCCCTGCGCTGGTCAATTAATAGATTTGTAAGAAGAAGAATGTTTCATTCTAGCTTGCTTTGTTTAATTGTTTTTTTTAATCAAGATAAACTGTCATATAACGTTTGCCTTTTTGTTCCTAATTTAATAGGAAAGAGTGAAAACCTAGCTTGTTTTGTTTGCCTTTTTGCTTTGTTTAAATTTTTTGGCCGACAAGCTTGCGTTTTTTAGTAATCTTTTAATTTACTTAATTAGTTGTTGATGTACTGTGTTCACATATTAAGTTCTTGTATTGTGATATTTTTTATGTTAGCTTTGGAGAGTATTAATGTAAGAACATTATTGTTGGGGAAATGACAATAAATATATTATTTTGTAAGAACATTTTTGTTGGGGAACTTGAATTTTAAATGTGAAAATCATATATATATATATATAATAGGTTGAAATATAAAAAAGAGCCACAAGAAAGAAAGAAAGAAAGATTATTTAAAAAAAAAAGGACCCTACTGTGGCGCTTGTTAGAGGAAGTGCCACGGAGGGGGGTCTCCTGTGGCGCTTGCTAACGTAAGCGCCACAGTAGGTCCCCTCTCCTGTGGCGCTTGCGTCAGGAGACCCCCCCCTCCTGTGGCACTTCCTCCACCAAGCGCCACAGGAGGGTATTTTTTTAAAAAAATTTAAAATGTTGTGGCGCTTCTAAGCGCCATAGCTTTTTTTAGTAGTGTCCAGATATGTGGCACTTCTCTAGCGCCACAGCTAATACAATTATAAGCGCCACAACTTTACTTTTTTGTAGTAGTGCTTGTTGTTGGTGGTGTTGTTGTTGAAGTTTTTGGTTGATTTGTGGCTTGTTTGCTTTGGTTTGTAAATTTAGGAAGTGTTAATCCTAAGGGGTTATGCTACCCAAAGTTCCTCAAATCTTAGGTATTAGGTGTTTAAATGGTTAATCAAGTGATTAGGAGTGAAAAGGAGTAAGCTTTTGGTCTTAGAATTCAAAAACCCAATTTCCCATTTTCTTTCTTCATGTTTCGGCCAAGCAATAATAGGGGATAGGAGCTGGATTTTCATGAACCTAATAATTCCACTACATTCAGGAGGGAAAATTAGGTAGGGTTGATGTTGAATACTTTTGCAGAAAAGCCCTAGAAAGTAAAATGACCAAAACGTCCCTGAAACCCTAAATAAGGGTTGTCAAGGGTAAAACTGTTATTTGGCAGTGATTTTCAGAAAACTGAGGTCAAAAATGGATTCCTTGGGCAAAAATATGTAAGAATAGCCTGGATCAAAATTTCTAGAACAGTACAGTTAGACTAGGTAAATCAGGGCTGGACCAAGTCCCTGGGGGCATTTTGATAATTTTGTAGTTTAGACTAATATAACCAACAAAAAAATTTTAGATGAGTCTAAAATAATACATGAATGGATTTTAACCTAATTCTTGTATATTTAAAATTTTAGGACCGGGTAAATCACCCGAGTCATTTGCATGAAGTTTGAGGAACATCACACGAGTCAAAAAGGGTTTAAGGTAGTAACTTTATCTCTCATACACTATGTGACTGTTGATATGCTGTATGTTCCTATATTTTGTGATATGAACAAGTGCCAGGGCATATTACCTAGCTGTGGTTAGGGACCCAGTCGAGGTATACGGAAAGGTAGGGGGTCCAAACAGTCATTTAGCCCTGAGTATTGTGCGCACACACGATATAGTATGAATTTTCATTTTACATTATATGGTACATTGCATATTTAATTTTCACATTTTATATGATTGCTTGAATGTTACTACTGAGATTCGTTTGAATCTCACCCTTTTCAAAATTAAAATATTCCAGCAAAAGCTAGTATCTCCAAGGGCAAAACGATAAATACTGGCAGTGTGGTGTGCAGGATCGAGAGAACAGACCTGTTGGTTATAGGTAGTTTATTAAAATTCCAGTACAAGATTGAATATATTATCAAACCCTATGGGGATTCTTGCAATGTAATCATATACTATATATTAGTATAATTATGTTATTCCTATGTTGCTCACCGAACTATACTCCAGTACTCTGATTAATATCAATGGTAAGTGGTATGTAAGATGGGGTCTTACAATAAGGGTCACATATAGTTGACTTTAACAACATCTCCAACCTGTTAATCTAAGCCTCAACTTTTGTAGACAATCCTCCTGAGAAGGTCGGAGGACGCAAGAGATTCAAATGCTTCCACATCATAGACATGTCCAGAGTAAACCTCCGCTCTACCAATTCATCTGACTTGGAGTCTGGTGGATGTGTAAATGGCCCCTCAGCATGGCCGTTGTTCTCTTCCTTTAGCTCAACATAATGCTCTTGGGTATGATCATTGTTTCCCCTATTGTTCCTTCATTGTGTTTATCCTTCTCGAGTCTTCTCAACCACTCATCCATCTAAAGGACCACTACATAAGCTGTGGGGTCCCATTAAGTCTCTACCGGCTGACCACTACATGAGCTGTGGGGTCCCATTAAGTCTCTGTCAGATGCCGTCACCCATATCAGTACACCTTGTACTCACCATCTCTCCCCATAGAAGTGCAAAACCCCACAAAGAGGGAGAATAGTAAGAACAAGAAATAAAACAAACACAACAATGAAGGGAAGTATGTGTGCAAAGATTATATATTGCCATACTCTAAATGCAATGCACATGACGGTCAAAAAATCATTGGAAGCAGGGAAAAGAAGAATAATATATAAAATGAAGATCAAAGAAGTAGTTTGAAGACACTTTTAGTCGCTTTTGATTTGTTACGGCAAAGCAAAAGTGAAAAGACCCAAAAATAAACCTTTCTGTCAAATTGTGTTCGTGGAGCGAAAGTATGAAACTAATATTATGCATTTTGAAAAAGTGATGGATCTAAGGGGTTTTAACCAAAGAGGAGGAACACCAAAATCACTCATTCTTGACTCTAGAGAGGTTTAGCACAAAGGCTTGGAGGAAGATTAATTCTTAAGGAACTTTGGGAACTTTCTTTGGTTTTTCTTATTTTTCTCCCTTTTCTTTCTATTTTGCTAATATGAATTTGAGTTTTATGTTAAGGTTGATAATTCTATAAAACAATAGCACGATGTAATTAAGTTATTAAAACAATGGCACGCTGTAATTAAGATTTCTATAAGAGGCACAGAAAAAGCAATTTTTTCATGTGAAAACTGTATTAACATTAGAAGCTAAGTTATATCTCCTATCAAAATGCTTATCCATAAGGCTCATAAACACTCAAAACCATAAAAAAAATTTGAAGAAATGATTTGAAAAGCATAGCAACAAGCATTGTTTTCCTGAAGCATGGTAAAAGAATGAGCTGAGCGGGGAAAATCCCACTTATTGTAATGACCCAATTTGGGATTAAGGGCTAATTATGCTAGAAGTGATGTAATTATCACTGAATTCAATGTGAATGTGTTTTAATCAATGCCTAAACCTTATATTTATGCTTAAGTGTGGATTAATGTCTAAATGGGTTGAAATATAAAGGAGGGCGCATAGTGATGGTAATGTAATGATATGAATGAGTTTGAAAGGGATTTGAGTGAAATTGCCATAATCAGGGGCAAAATGGTAAAATTGGAAAGTTACCAACCAATTGGTCAGTTACCGAAGAGAAAATTCATAGGTAATTGAAATCAATGGTTGGGATTGAATGAGTAAGAGGCGGAATCCTATGTTTATGAGTGTATGTGAAATCATGGAAAGAGATTAAGATGTTGACAAGTGCCATTGTAACAGCCATTGATTGTGGTCAAATAGTCAAAAGTTTTTCCCTCTCTCCTCTCCTTTTCAAAGTCGGCTAAGGGGGGACTTTTGGGGCTCAAAAATCTACCTTCTCTCCTTCATCTTCATCATCTCATTTTCTCTCACCTTCACCTCCACTTTCGTCCACCAAGAAGAGGAAAGAGAAAGAAGAAGTCTCAAGTTTAGGTGAGATTTTGACCCTAAGTGCTCAACTCACCTTCATTAATATTGTTCATGGTGACAAGAGCTTCATTCCTATGATTTCAAATTTTTGAATAGTGGTGTTTGAGAAATTGAGAGAAACTAAAAGTTGGGGAAACAAAGAACTAGCTTTGGGAAGAAGTTGAGGTGAGTATTTGATACATTTTAGTATAATTATTGTGGTCATTGGTTTGGTTGTGGGAATTTTGAATTCTTGCCCTGATTTTGGTTTAACTTTGAAATGCATGAATTGGCTAGTTGTTAGTGGTGAAATTGGTGTCAAATTGTGTCTTTGTGCATTTGAAAGTGGTTTAGAATTTTGGTTTGGAATGGATTCCAATGTGGTGACGTGATTGAGTTTGGTGTGATATGTTGTGTTTGTGGTGGAACATGTCAAATGTGAGTGAAATTGGGTTGTTTTGATGGCTCCAATGGATTCCTTGTGAAAAATTATGTAAAAATGGTGTTTGGTGTGAAATTCAAACCATTGGAGATCATTGTGTGAAAACTAGAATTTTGGAATTTTAGCTAAGTTTGAAATGCTATGCAAGTGGCCAAATTTGCATGGTATTTTGACATAGCAAATGGTGTCTAAATGTTGTGAAATTTTCTAGGATTGTAGTACACATTGTAAGCTTTCCATCTATATAAAGTATGAGTCATTCTGAGTTTTGTGTACAAAGTATGAGGGTTTGAAAATCAGCCAAGAGTCAAGGTCACAAGTTAGCCGCGGCCCAATAGGCTAGTTGCAACCCAAAACCTTCTGACTATCTGTTGGCTGCGGCCCATGAGGGGCTGGCCACGACCTAAATCTTTATGTCCTACTTCTAGCCGCGGCCCAAGGGTGGACTAGCCGCGGCCAACCCTTTGGAAAATTGACTTTTCGAGTTTTGAAAAATGGTCTTCGAGCAATCTTTCCCTAATTTTTTAGGCATGTATCTAAGCCTCTAATAGCCACCTAAGGGGTTCAAATGATAACCAACTTTAAGTATTTGGAAGTTAGAAATTGGAATAGAGTTTAATCCGCCGCTCATGACATTGGTTTATATGATTTGACATTTGCTATACTCGCGAGTCCACTGTGCCGGAGAACATCATGAAAGGACAAGGTGATGACTCTTTCTCTTATACTATGTGTAAAGCATTGTATGTATGTTTGTCATGCGTTGTGATACATTGTGATGCTTTGAGATTACAGCGAAAGCTGGCATAGTAATTACAACGTAAGTTGTTGCATTGAGATCGCAGTGAAAGCTAACGCATTGTGTTTACAGTCATGAGCGCTGTTGTATGTGGCGTGAGCCATATATCATTGTGATGCTGCTTAACATGATCATATATACTATGTGTTTATACACTATATGAGTGATTTGTTACTAGTCTTTCCATTAACTAACATTTTAGATAGGGCAAGTGACTCCAAGGAGAAGCGAACCACCAGGAGCGGTTAGGACTTAGTAGAGATGTTTAGTTTGAATTGTTAGTTATCTATTTTGGAACAGGATTACTGAATATGATTTTGGATGTGAATAACATTCTATATATAGTGGTGTAATCCCCTAAATGAGAATTGAAACCCTTAGTATAACCTTCAATATTAAACCTAGGGTTGCCGGAAAATTTTGTTGTACACTCTGATATGTATAAATGTAATATAACTGCACAGGTAATTATATTCAATATTTAAACTTGAGATCAGGATAGGGAAGAAGTTTTGAAAAATTTTGTGAAAATCCTACTGTAAGGTAGGAAGTTGAAATGAGTTTTAAATTATCCGATGGTCTCTAATCCAATTTATTATGTATTATCGAATATTAATTACGTTTATTAAGGCGGGGGTTACACTTATATCCTTGAAACATATATTGACCGCCACAGTAGCCATGGCAGAAGCAAGTGCATCAATCACCCACAAACGTAGATGAGTCAGATAGAAGCATCAAAATACAAGGACACAGAACATGCATATACAAGAGTGAACACTATTGAAAAATGGGTTGCTTCGATTTGTCCATGTGGCCATAGAAGATCATCAAAGTTCTGGCTCTAATTTGTGGGAACCGTTTTTCACTTCTGGGTTGGTAAAGAATGCGTCCTATAGTTATTAAGAACCTCAAAGGTTGAACTTTGAGGCCAAATCGACAAATGAATAGTGGCTGATAAATATCAGGAACAGGGGAGAACAATCTGCATCAGATAGATCAATATCAATTCAAGAACAGGTCTGATAAACTTTTCTTACCCAATACTACTGGAGTATGAATATTGAACTTTATAAATTATAAATCTCTTAACATATGAAATTTGCGTATAAAGCATCACATAACTTAAGCATGAAAATACTGGGATACAGAACTTCCATAGCACAGAGGAGGGGAAATCTTAGGCCTAGGAATTCAGTTCAGTAAAGAAACTGTGTTAATCAAATGAGGCATCAGGCAAGCCACACAATTAACCGCGGAAAAAGATATGGAAATTCACTGAAATTGAAAATGTCATCTTGTGGAAAAATTCGTTGCTCGTCTAGTTCCTTAACATAGAGAATTAAATCACATTGCATAATAGCTATATAAAAGATTTCATTAATACCCTCAAAAACGTGCTTGAAAATAAGTTTTGTAGACGGAAAACAAGCAGCCGCCGAGAACAGATAACGAATAAGAAGTAATTCGGATGGAGATGCTTTGATACAGAACAATTTCAACAATCTGAAGTCAAAAAAAGAAGTAAACGAAAGGAGACGCACAAGAATATCACTGCTTTGCGATTCTTCTTCCGCATATTATCACACGCAGCAATTAATAGGTGAAGTTGTCTTTTATCAAATAAATAAATGGGTTTACAAAAAAATAAAAAATAATGGGCTTACAGTACGAACGCAACAACAATTTTTTTCATTACAACAATTGTTTAACAAACCATCTACTATTTAAAATTATTTTAGATTTGTATCAAAAAAAATTATTTTAGATTCAAGCTGGTCTAAATTTAAATTTTGTTTCTGTATCTATGCTAAAAATGTTAGTCTAAAATTATTGGAATATGTATTCAAGGGAAGTGAAAACTAATAAGCTCTATCCTCCTAAGCAAGAGAAGGTTGCTTTTAATCCAAGTTATTTAAATTTGGACAAAATTTACATCAGCTTGCTTAGATATTTATTAAGTTAAGTTCTCCAATCATACTATTTATTTTGCTACATTATGCACTTGTAAATTCTCACCTATAAACATTTGTAAATTTTTGTGTCAGCTATTTATGATATAAATTAGGGCTTATAAATTTTCTTTAAAGAACACTTACTATTTTACTATTATTAATTGCTAAAATAGGTATTTACACTTATAATTTATAAATCTACCTATAAAATATGGGCAACTGTTATTGCAGTAATTTTTGGCTTTTAATACTATGGATAATGTTATTTAAGCAAGTAATATATATAATTGTGAAGTGTGAATATATTACAATACTTTTTTTCTTGTTGGATACAGAACATATTACAACAATCTTTGAGCTTGTAATGCATATTCAGAAAGTAATATTGAAATAGTATTCTACAGTTTTTTGAAAAATGTTAATATAATTCAATTTCTTTGACAAGTGTAATGTTTTTTTAGAAATTAAGGGGGTGAGTGATAACTTTAATTTCAAAACAAAGACAAAAATAAGGTGTGAACATGTATTAAAAACCTCATGTGTGATACAATTGATAGGTTCTCATTCAAATGGGTTTGTAGAGAACTTTCGACTGAAGCCATGACTGTTACATGTTTAAACTTAAACTTTAATTTCAAAACATAAAAGATTCGGTTTCAGGTAAAAAAAAAATGAGATGAATATTCATAGATTTAGAATGAGAATGGATGAAAATTATGGGGATGAGTGTTATTGATGATCGATGTGATTCATTTATTTCTTGGTTCGTTTCTGAAGATTTTTAAGGTTATAAAATTAAAATTTGGGAATATTACTTCAAAGTTTTTCACTCGATCTGTCTTTATCAAAGGACAATAACTGAGTTCTTTTAAAATATATAAATACAGACGAGCTCTTATATTAAAAATCGAAAGTAGTATCTTAATACTTTGACTTGAGAGTCACGTAAAGATGCTATTCTTTTTTCAGTTTAAGAATCAAGAACATGTACTAATTGCATATATTTTTTTGCGAGTATACCTAAATCTTATAGGATTAATATTTAAAAAAAATGAAGGAAGAAAGAATGATAATTTTCCATTTTTGTGAAATCAAGATTATGACCAGTGAAGGTTCAAGGCTTGTTAAATATTTATTCAAAATGTACCTCTTCTTCTTGTTTTTTTTTTTTTTTTTTTTTTTGCTGAGTACAGGTGTCACTTGAGCACTAAATGTGAACACCTCTCCCATTGAGGATTTAAACTTTAGTTTGCCACATTGAAAGGGACTAGATCCAACCCGGTTGGTACGGTTATTCAAAATGTACTTAAAAGCAAAGTAACTTAGTTTTCTCAAAAAGAAAAAGAGAAGAAAAAAAAAAAAAAGCAAGTAACTTAATTAACCCATAAGTGATGGCCAGGGCTATCCATTCACCAAACACTGTAAAAGCCAATGAAGCCCCAGCCACAATTAACCTTATGCTTGAAATGGATCTGACAGTTTCTTACATACTCTTTTTTGCTTCCAGAAACAAAAATATTTACTAAATAACAAGTAGAGAGCAAAACATAGTTTGGTTACATTCTTTTGTTAAAACCTATACTTATGCATGAAAAAGGGGGGGAAAGGAAATGAATTCAGCCATGGCTTTCCCAACATAGCTCCCACTAATCCAAATGCTGTGAAAGCCAAAGTAGCTAGCCACAATGAGAACCACTGTTAGTTTTATCTTGTCATCTGTTATATATGAATGCAGCAGAGAGCAGATGAATCTGCTTGTACTTATAGATCATATTGCATGCTAGCTGGCTATAGCTATATCTAATGTTATAGAATAGGGGCAAAAAAGAGATAGAAATTGAGGGAAACAAAAGATTAGAGCCAACCAGTATTACATTCCAAAAACAGTATTGATGAAGGAACCAATATTACATTTCTAGCTTTTCACCCAAAACAAGTACCAAAAAAACGAATACAGTTAGCATGGGACTGAAGTATAGAAGTAAAACCAAATTTCATCCTATGTTCATGCTCATTAGCCAATGCTATGCTTTACTGGCTGTGCTATTATCTTCATATTTTTAATCGGCCCCAAGACATGTGTGTATGACCACCATTGTAGTTGATGACACTGTATGAGACCGGCGACTGCAGATGTATGTTAAAGACTCCTCTTAAACAATTATTGCATTTTTGGCATCGTCAACACATGCCCCATCATTGAATATTTTTAGTTTAGATCTTTAAAAAAAGGACCAACAAGTTTCTTAGGTTCATCGTTTTTTGAAAAAGGTGAAAGATTTCAGTCCGTCCCTTGGTCAATTTTATTTTCTTTGTTTGGTGCCCTGTATCAAAACTCTTAGCAGATCATTACTTACACAGTATGTTATAAAAACTCACAAGTTGTACTTTTCTACGTAATATTTTGAAGGTGAATGTCATATTAAAAATGACAGTTAAAATCACACATTTGACCTAACGATGAATGAACTTGTTACAAGGTAGAGTCCTATATATTTAAAGTGTAGAACATATATCTTAGGGAAAATCTCTATAAAATACGCTCGAAATCACTAAATTCCGTTTTAGTGCAACGAATTCCAAAAACCCGAATCAGTCTTATGTCAGTACGGAATGAACAGTGCAGGGGTGCCAAAAGACGATTTTGCCCTTCAGCCCTCATTCTCGCCATTTTCAGAATGACAACACGAGCCTCTTAATTAACAACTTCGGGTTCTTGATTAACAACTCTGCTTTATTCTTTCACATATTCGCATCTTCAAAATATAGTGTTGTTAATGTAAAATATGGTGTTGTTAATAAAGAAAGAGTGTTGTTATTGGCCTTGAAACTTAAATTATGAAGTTGTGAAATAAGAAATGAGAGTTGTTAATATAGAATATAATGTTGTTAATAACAAGACCGGTATTGTTATTGTGAAAGTAAAAAGATGAAACTGGAGTTGTTAATCAAGAAGACGAAGTTGTTAATTAAGAGGCTCGTGTTGTTATTCTGAAAGTGGCGAGAATGAGGGCTAAAGGGCAAAATCGTCTTTTGGCACCATGCACTGTTCATTCCGTACTGACACATGACTGATTCGGGTTTTTGGAATTCGCTGCACTAAAACAGAATTTAGCGATTTCGAGCGTATTTTATAGGGATTTTCCCTATATCTTATTAGGAGTATTTTTTTTTTTTTTCCCACCTTATTGCTTGCTTGAAGTTGACGCTGTTTGTATGCATGGAAAAGCATGTGATGTGCATGAGAAAACCCATTTGGTGTGTGTTGTTTTAGCGTATTTGAAAATAATTAAGGGAATCGGGGGGTCATCACTATTCATTCATCAAGAACTCAAAATCTGACAGCTTCTTCTTATCCATCTTTAATTTTGAATTCTTAATTTGAACATAACCAAATTTACCAAACCAACATTTTTATCATGTTTTTCGTGAATTTTTCTCAATTTAGTTATCTTTATAGCTCTGCTGCGCTCATGACTTTTCTCATAATATTTTTTTAAAAGTTTACGTCAAGTGGCCTTAAATTTATTTCAAAAAATAATTTTTTTTTTTCAAATGACCAAGTTTCATATTAGACAATTAATTTTGCCTTAAACCTTATTATAATAAAAACTTGACTGCCCTTTTTTTGGTAGGCCCAAAGTATCCACCATAGATAGCGGTGACTAGTCCCTTCCTAAGAAAGCTTTAGTGCAAGCCTTAAGATCCTTTCTACACACACCACCAAAGAACAGACCCCTAACTAAATGCTTAAGGAACCCACTTAAGTGCCAATTATACTAGGCATACACCTATTTTATGACTACAAAAAGAACTTTTGGCTCAAAGCACCCAAAAAAAAAAAGTACATTGAAACTTTTCTACAGATATCCTATACACTTAATCGTCACTCTTGAATTTGAATATGTGTGAGAATAAACTAAATTTCTTCTTGTTGAAATTATCTTTTGAGACCAAAATAAAAATTCGTGAAATCTTTCAACAATGCATCTAGAATAATCATATGACAGAACAAAGATCATAAAGACCAATCCAGAGGAAATAGTACAAATAAAAGAGCTGGATATAAACTAATCCATAAAACCAACCCAAACTAAAAATCTAGAGACAAAACATGAAACAGAAAGCCTTGATGAAAAATTGAAAACTCTCTTTAAGGAAGGTAGCTTTCTGTTGAAGGGTTGGTGAACTCACTTACCTTAAAACATAAATAAATATAAGGTATAAATTTACCTTTGAACCTCTGATTTTATACAAAGTTTCTATTTTTTCCCTTAATTTTATAAAGAAAGAGAATGCAAATTTAACAATGAACAATTTTGCTATGAGCACCTATAAAAACTATCTATTTTTTATGCAAAAAGTATACATAAAAATTTGGGAAAATCACTCTAAAATACATTGGAAATAGGAAAATCCCTATTCAGTTCATTGAAATTGAAAAATCAGGATCAGTACAGTGCCAGTATAGATGAACAGTGCGGGCGCCAAAAGAGATTTTGCCCTTCAGCCCTCATTCTCGCCACTTTAGAAATAACAACACACAGTTCTTCATTAACAACTCCGGATTCTTGATTAACAATTCCGTATTCTTGATTAACAACTCCAGTTTCATCTTTTTTTTACAATAACAACACCGGTCTTGTTATTAACAACCCTGAATTCTTGATTAACAACTCCGCTTTATTCTTCCACATATTCGCATCTCAAAAATATAGTGTTGTTAATGTAAAATACGGTGTTGTTAATAAAAAAAGAGGTGTTGTTATTGGCCCTGAAACTTAAATTACGAAGTTGTGAAACAAGAAATAGGAGTTGATAATGTAGAATATAGTGTTGTTATTAACAAGACCGGTATTGTTATTATAAAAGTAAAAAGATGAAATTGGAGTTGTTAATCAAGAATATAGAGTTGTTAATCAAGAATTTGGAGTTGTTAATCAAGAGTGCGTGTTGTTAATAAAAAAAGAGGTGTTGTTATTGGCCTTGAAACTTAAATTAGGAAGTTGTGAAATAAGAAAGGGGAGTTGTTAATCAAGAATTCGGAATTGTTAATTAAGAATCGCGTGTTGTTATTTCTAAAGTGGCAAGAATGAGGGCTGAAGGACAAAATCGTCTTTTGGCGCCGCCCGCACTGTTCATCCGTACTGACACTGGACTGATCCGGATTTTTCAATTTCGATGCACTGAATAGGTATTTCCCTATTTCCAAAATAGTTTAGTGGGATTTCCCTAAAAATTTTATTTAGGACTAGAAATAGCAATGCCGTTAAAAAGACCTAACTTCTATAACTTTTTGTACTATGGGTTCCACCAGCCTTCCTCTCTATTATTTTAATATTTTTGAATGGGAAAATATCACTCAAACCCATGAAAGCAATTTTATTTTAGTTAACCCCAAAAAATTATAAAATTTCACTGCACTTCTTTGGGTCAAAATGAAATTAAGTTTTTTAAGTAAAAAGATAGTAATGCCCTTTATTTTTTTTCATAAGAGCATTTACAAGATAAATATTTATTTCTCTTCATAAAAACATTTATAAGACGAATATGGGCATTTTTAAGATAAATAAAAATATTTACAAGATAAATACGCGAATGACCAAAATTTTTTAACTCCCGGGTCATTCACATATTTATCTTGTAAATATCTTTATTTGTCTTAAAAATTTCAATATCTGTCTTATAAATGCTCTTATGAAAAAAAATAAAATAAGAATGTTATTGTCTTTTTACTTACAAAAGTTAATTTCATTTTAACCCAAGAAAGTGCCATGAAATTTTAGAATCTTTTAGGATTAACTGAAATAAAAATTGTTTGTAAGGGGTCTAAATGATATTTTCCAATTAAAAATATTAAAATAATATATATATATATATATATATATAGAGAGAGAGAGAGAGAGAGAGAAGATTTGTGAGACCCATATTGCAAAAGTAACAGAAGTTATATCTCTTTAACGGCATTTATCTAGTTCCAAATAAATTGTTTATATCTACTTTTTACACTAAAAATAGATAATTATTATACATACTCGTAGTGAAATTATTCATGGTTAAATTTGTACATTCTCCCTTTTTTAAAATATTTTTTAATCATTTGATGTTATTAATTTTTTATAATATTTAATTTATTTTTAAAAAAAATAAACTTAATTATTTGTCAGTTTAAAAATATCTTATCAAACCCAATCCAGTGAGTAAAGTTGCGGTTTAAATATATATACCATTAGATTGATTTTGAGTGGTTCGAATTTAATTTAATTTAATTTAATATTTTAAATAAATTTTTATTTTAATATATATAAAATTAAAAATAAAATTAATCTTATAATTATCAGTTCTCATAGAATATTTCATTTAAAAAAGGGGAAATGGCAAAAAAAATTTAAATTGTAAAATCTCAAATCAGGTATTTCCTAAACAATGAATTGTGAATTATTTATCAAGTCTCCTCATTATCTTATCAATTTTTGGTAACAGAATTAAGATTTTGTAATTTTAAGGTTCTTTTTTAATCATTTTTTAAAAAAAAATTAAGAATTAAAAATATTATATTTAAACTTGAGATCTCAATCGAATTATGTGCTTCTCACCGCACCAAATGTATTTCAAGCCAAGCTTATGTGAACCCCAGTCTTCTCCCAAACTTCATGACTAATGTTTGGTGGACCCACACGCTTCTTTTGTCAATTTCAGACCCCACACGCTTCTTTTCTATCTTTCACTTGAAAGACAAAGTCTTCCAAGTCTTGACCTCTAGTACTTAAATCCTTGTACGTCTTGCCAATGATCTGTGCGTGAAATTATCCTTCATTTATTTCTGTGTTCTTGTGTTGATACTGCAAACTTGATGGCAGATAGCGTCGTTAGTTTCGTGCTAGAGAACTTGTCTAGGCTTGTGGCACACGAAGCCAATTTGCTATGTGGCGTGGAGGACAAAGTGAAGTCCCTTGAGAGTGAGCTCAGAATGATAAGTGTCTACCTTAAGAGCAGCAACCAAATCCAGCCGAAGAAGGAGATCGAACAAGAGGCTGTGCGTCAGATCACAGACATCGCACATGAAGCTGAGGATGTCATCGACACCTTCGTGGCCAACGTTGTCAGCCAACGAAGGAGAAGTTGGCTGTCCAAGATGCTCCATGGTGTTGACCACGCAAAGCTGCTGCACCATGTGGCAGAGAAAATAGACAACATTAAAGTCACTATCGATCAGATTTATGAGAACAGAATCAAGTACGACATTCAGGAAGAAGCAGGATCTTCAACAGATCAGGAGTTACAACTACTGCACAAGCGAAGAAGGGACGTGGAGGAAGATGACGTGGTGGGTTTCCAGCATGACACAACCCAAGTAATCAATCTCCTCGAGCAAGGGGGTTCGCGTCGTAATGTGGTGTCCATCATAGGTATGGGCGGGTTAGGTAAAACTACTCTTGCTCGCAAGATTTATAAAAGTCATCATGTCAAGAATTACTTTGAGTGTCATGCTTGGGTTTATGTGTCTAATGACTATAGACCTCGAGAGCTTTTGCATGCCCTTCTTAAACGCTTGATGACGATGTCTGCAAACACATGTGATTACAGTAAGAATAGCAGTAGAAAACATAAAAAGAAATCAAAGGGCAAAGGTAAAGCTGAATCTGATGATTTTCATAGTTTGAGTAAGGAAGAATTGAGAGACAAGGTACGAGAGTGTTTGAAAGGGAAGAGGTATCTTGTAGTGTTGGATGACATATGGAATCCTCAACATTGGGATGACCTGCAGTATGCTTTCCCATATGACAATAAAAGTAGCAGGATCCTGATTACTAGTCGTTCGAAGGAGGTGGCTTCTTATGCCAGCTCATTTCTTCCTTATTATCTCCCTTTTCTTAATGAAGAAGAAAGTTGGAAGCTTTTCTCAAAGGTGTTTCGAGGAGAAGCCATGCCTTCTGATCTTGAGTTATTAGGTAAATGCATGGTAAAAAGTTGTGGTGGCTTGCCATTGTCCATTGTGGTGCTTGCAGGAATTCTTGCAAACAAGGAGAAGTCACACCGAGAATGGTCTAAGGTCATGGATCATGTAAACTCATATCTCACTCAACCAAAAACACAAGTGCATGATATAGTACTTAAGCTCAGTTATGATAGCTTGCCTCCAAGATTGAGGCCATGCTTTCTGTATTTTGGTATGTTTCCTGAAGACTACGAGATTCTTGTTAGACGCTTGATCCAACTGTGGATTGCTGAAGGATTCATTCTTCTTAGCGATTCCAGAATTGCAGAGGATGTTGCAGAGGACTACTTGAATGAGCTCATTGATCGTAGCTTAATCCTAGTAGGGAGAAGGAGAAGCGATGGGGGAATCAAGACATGTCACATCCATGATCTTCTAAGAGAACTTTGCATATCGGAGAGCAAGCGGGACAAGACTTTTGAAATTTGCAGGGATCTAGACATTTTGGAGCAAACCAAACCTCGCAGGTTGTCAATTCAATGTAATACATCAGATTTTTTTGTTTCAAGCAACAAAGACCATTCAGGCTCTCGTTCTTTGCTCTGCTTTGATCGGGACTCCTATTACCACCTTGATTCATGCAAGTCAAAAAGGATTGTGAACTGGTTTCAGCTTGTTCGAGTGTTGGATCTAGGGCTTCCATGTTCCAGTACGTTGGATCTATGGCTTCCATATTCCTATGAGTTTAAGATCCCTACCAATTTAAACATGTTAGTGCATTTGAGGTACTTGAGGCTAGACCTGAATACAAGCTCTTATGCGGGATTTGTTAGAGCGATTCCTAGATTCATATGCAATCTTTGGAATCTAGAAACTTTGGACTTGGGGCATTCTAGATTTATAATATCCATACCTTTCTCTAGTGGGATGTGGAAGCTCATAAGACTGAGACATCTTCATACAGCCAGACCTGTGATTTTACCCAAATTTCCAGATATAGAAAGTAAAGCCATGTGGAATTTACAAACCCTATCTTGTGTTGCCGTAAACAAAAACTCAACCATTGTGTCTCTTATAAGGAAAGGTGTATTCCCAAGGCTTAGGAGATTGGGGTTGCATTTGTGTAAGGAGAACAGGCATAAACAAGGGGTTGGTCAAGTGTGGAAAAGCCTTCCAAACCTAAATTATCTTAATGCATTAAAGATTTATGGCTTTCCTGATATTCCAACATCTGTCAATGTGTTTCCTTTTAATCTTACCAAGCTAGCAATCTCAAGCACAAACTTAAATCACGATGTCATGAGCACTTTGGGGAGCCTTACCAACCTCAGAATTTTGAAACTATGTTACTGTAAGCCTACAAAATACTCGAGGCGTGAGTTAGAGCTCTGTTGCATTAATGGGTTCCCCCAACTAGAGGTATTTCAAATGAAATCTTTGCATGAACTCTATCGCTGGGAATTAGGTAAAGATGTGATGCCATGTCTCATATGTTTGATCATTGAAGAGTGTCGGAGGTTGACTGCTCTCCCTGACGAGCTCTGGTCCTTGACTTCCTTAAGAGAGGTACAAGTAAAAGGGGTCTCTCAATCAGTGAAGAAGCAACTCCAAAGTCAACCCATGAGAGATGGATGCAATCTCATTATCTTTAAAGGTCTGTTTTATGATTGAATCTCAAAAGGTTTAACAGAGAACTCGAAAGGGTTTCTGAAAATGTTTAGAATAACAGAGATATAGAAAGAGAGAATGAGTGAGTTGAAATGATGTGTTGTGTTTATAATTTACAAAGTACATCCCTTTATAGAGTGGTGATTATTGATAACTAATCTAGTAGGACTAACTTAATCAGTTATAGCTATCTAATTGTTTAAACTCTAACAATCTCCAGTTGACTTCTTGTGGAAGCAGAGCCATGCACGCTTGCATTTTTGTATATTTCTGTCGTCATTTACCAAAAATGAAAAGAACAATTTCAATGAGCCAGTTTGAAGATTTTGAGGAGTGGTTTTGACGTTTCATTTACGGAGTACAATGCTTGTGTAATCTTCCACGTCCATGTCTTCGTTTGTATGAGTTGTTGCGTGCAAGTCTTTACAAATAAGGTAGAATGAGATTTTCTGCTTTTTCTATGAAAAGTTTTTACTCAAAACCATTCTCGGTCTCTTTCGTCCTGACAAGTTCAAACTCCAAATTGAAGATTTGTATCTACTCAGTCTTTTCATTCCCTTAAAACACTGACTCAAACTTCTCCCAAACTTTCTTTGCTGTTTTCTGGAGACCATTTCTTCATACGATTAGAGTTGATTCAAGGTGGGATTCTCTGGCAATTTCAACGTCTGACTCAACAGTTTCCCTCTTCACAGACCACACTTGCCTCATAGTTTAATTTTCTCCTGTGAAAAGTGGAGAAGGAGCAGAAATCTGTCCTACAAAGCATAAGAAGTGTATATATATTTCCTAAAATTTCTATGTGAGGTTTTTTTCCTTGAATTCTCTCTTACACAATCCCTAGAAAACCAGTTTTGCTCTATTACCATGTTGGAAAAGAAAAAGGAAGAAAATTCACACACAGAAGATAGGGAAGTAGCAGCCCCAGGAATGCTCCATTGTCTTGCACGTATATGTGCCAGGACAAATTACTCCCCCGTGCTTAATATAAAATATATTTAACTAATTTAATTAGATTAAGGAAATTGATTGAATTAGTTATTATAATATGTATTTTCTAAAACACCCTAGTTATCTTCCTTAAATCCCTCATTCTCTCTCCAATTTGATTATTGTTGAGAGAATATCAATATGGATAAATTCGGAAAACATTGACAAATAAGAAAACTACATCTTATATTTCAGACTAAGATCAACTCCCCAAATAGGTCTTATATATTATATATTAAGGACCAGAGGAAGTATTAAACTAAAGCATGTAAAACATTAAAGGAACAATTACTGTCCTCAAATCAAGAACACAGCTTTATAAGTTCCGCTTTACAAAAGATGAAAAACTGACATTTCCTAAAGCACCAAAAATTCAGTTAAACACTAGGGTACTGTGGTTAATCATCACTTAGCTTCAAACCAAGGTACAAATACCAAAAACTAAATAAACAAGTGAACTAAATCAACACAACAACTACCATCAAAGGATGAAAGACATAAAAGAGGGTTTGGTCAAGTTTGGGAATGCCTCCAACACCTAAATTATCTTTGTACCTTGACAATTAACTTCTTTCCAAATTTTCCAACGAAAGATTGCACTCCCTGATGAGCTGTGGTACTAAAGATGTAATGCCATGTCTTAGGTGTATTATGGCCCTCTGAACCACTGAAGATGAAACTCTGACGTCCATACATAACATTTGTTTTTTAGATATAAAAAAAATTCAATGACAGCTTACAAGCAAAACAACAAAACATGACTAGATTCTCATTATGAAAAACTGTTATTGAAAGAAAATAAGGAAATGTGGTGGTCACAATTCATTCATAAAGCTGCAATCCACAAGAACCCAGTAACTTGGTCAACCCAAATGTGATACCCATAGCTACCAATCCTCCAGACACAACCCTCACACATGATCTCAAAATGGGACTCTTTCCCAACACAGCTCCCACCAATCCAAATGTTGTGAGAGCCAAAGTAGCCACAATGGGAATCACCGTTAGCCTTATCTTATAATCTGTTATGAATGCAGCAGAAAGCAGAGGAACCAATGCTCCTATGCTAAATGACAATGCTGATGCAAATGCTGCTTGATATGGATTTGGAAGCTGCATCTTCTCCATCAGCTTCTCTTCATCATTTTGATCACTCATTTCCCTCTTCATCTGTGCAACTTCAACTTCATGCTGGGTGTACACTGACACGAACTCTCCAATTGCCATACTGCAAGCTCCTGCTATTGAACCTGCAAAACCAGAAAGCACCATGGATTTGGAATCTGTTTTAACAGCTCCTACACCCATCAACATTGCAGTGACTGAAACTAAACCATCATTGGCTCCCATTATTGCAGCACGAAGCCATTAAGCCCTCTGAGAGTAGTCGAGCTGAGTGGTTTCTTTGGTTGGAGTTTGGGTGGTTTATTTATGATCATCTTCATAATCTGCTTCACCTGGTCTTGGAGCTACTCCTGCATGGTTGAGGGATACCAAGCCATTGGGTAAAATTGCAGCCATGGCACACAAGAAATCAGAATGACTCAGAAGAAAAATCAGAGACTTAATGGCTTGAGCTTGCAGACGGAGAGTGGAGATTCAGGGATATATAATGTGAGGGGATGAAAATTGTGGGGCATGAGTGTTATTAATGAAGTGATTAATTTATTTGTAGGTTCGTTTATGGAGGCTTTTAAGGTTATACTATCAGCCAAATGATATAGGATTGGGAATATTATTTCAAAGGTTTTCACTCGTCCTTTCTCAAAGGACAATAACTGAGTTGTTTTAAAATCAATGACGGTCACGATTATCTCAGCACTCATGTTTCACTATTAAATATCCAAAAAAGTAGTGTATGTTTGTATGCATGAAGGAAAACTGTTTAGAATCAGAATATCTTGCTGAAGGAATATAAACTTTTAATAATTATGAGTTCAATACCTTTCGGATTTATGCCAAAACTGAAGTATGCCACGACAGGATCAATAATCATAGCAAACAATATTTTAAGCAAAAACAAAATTAACAAGTTAAAATTCTAATTGAGAGAAAGCCTCCTAATGAATTATTTGCATCTCGCATCACTTAAGTTTGTAGCTGTGGATATTGAATTGAGAGTTAAGCACCAAAGGCAAATTCCCTTTTGTTATTAATCAACGCCTTAGACCAATAGCATGATGGTTATTGTAATTTAAGAATCAAGAACATATATTGATTGCTTTTTTTTTTTTACATACCTTAATCTGATGGGATTAATATTTCAAAAAAAAGAAATAAATTAAACAAAAAATGATAAAAGAATTATTTTTAATTTTTGTGAAATCAAGATTATGGCTAATGGAGATTAAAGGCTTTCAAACATTTATTCAACATGTGCTTAAAAATGCTTATTTGTGAGGCTTACTCTGAATCTTGGTAGCATAATTGAAAAACATCAGTTTTTCTTCTAAAAGACTAGGAGAAAAAGGCAAAAGAGAGGAGGCATCATATATATAAGATACTCCTCCAGTCCTCAATATAAGACATATTTACAAAGTTAATCTTGGTCTAAAATATAAGATATAACTTTCATATTTATCAATCTTTTTTCTAATTTCCCCCTATTGATACTCTCTCAACATTAATCAAGAAGGAGGGGGGAGAATTCAGCAAGATGACTAGAATGTTTTAAAAAATACATTTTATATTAACTAACTTCCTTAATCTAATCAAATTAGGTAAATATATCTTATATTAAGGACCAAAGGGAGTAGTTGTTTATCAACCAAACTGAATCATTCTTGCCTCTGCTCTGTCTTATGTATTATAACTTTGAGAACCTAATTAAGCTCATACAGCAAAATATAGCTACCCACTAATCAAATATATGAAATGGATTCAACAGCTTCTTCTTCTTTGTTTGGAGTTTGGATGTTTTGTTTATAATCATAACAAGAGTCTAAGAGATTGAATGGCTTGAGGTTGCAGGGGTATATGTGAATCTTGAACTTGAATGAGGACTTCCAAACATCCTGATAATAGCACCGTTGAAGTAAGCTTATGTTGGGACCCAAATGCAAAATATATGTACTCGAGCCTTGTAATGTTAAATCTCACCTCTCCAACCCCATAAGCTAGCCTTTGAAATGGTTCAACCGTACTCCACTAATTATCCCTATCAACCATCACTGTCTCTCAAAATTGAACTTTTCTTTGCTAATTTACATTGTCTGCAACATATGATATATTTAAAAACAAGCTTTTAGCTATAACAACCGCACCCAGACTTTTCAACAGTATGCCCACGCCCCACCTCACCCGAAAAGGAGAAAGAAAAAGAAAACAAAAAAGCCTATATTTTAAAACCACCTATACATGTCTAAAATCACACACTATCATAACAAAAGAAATAAAGCAAACCTATGTGCACTGGCTATCAAGTGAATAACATCCATAACCTGTTGCACTCTGCTCTTTATGTCTAGGGTTATGACATGAAGGCTAGATCCAGACTAAAAAACTTACATTAAATCTAAGAACCTCATGTTTAAGAAAAGAATCAAAAACCCACAAATCTGTTCATAACTAGTAATAACTAATAAACAGCATTGTCATCTTTGAACTTCTAGCCTCAATGAAATTGTATGCCTCGTTTCGACATTATCAGGGTAACCAACAAAGAAATATAAAATAATTGAACAATCAAAATAAGCTTTCTATAAAAGAAAAGCTTAATATCAAACCATAAAAGCTCTATCTTTTTTGTCTACACATCCTTATAGGATCCTAAGATTCAGAATTCACATTGCCAGCATTCACTTTGTCAGATCTTATCTTCAGTACAAGTAAACTGGTCAACTGATTCATTATTCGAAAAATGAAACATTCAACTCGTGATACAGCACTAGCACAATTCAAGCAACTATTGAACATAAGTGGATTTGCAGAATTGTAACTATACATGATGACTCAGGTGGGCATGTTACACAGAAGAATGTAAAAGACTACAAAAAACTTCAAACCGAAAGGAAGACAAACAGAAATGGGGGAAGTGGGTCCAACTTTTCAGAGACCAGAATTACATCTTATAAAAGATCAATGATCTCTCACGTGGTAGGTTATCTGCTTTACCTACTATTTCAGTAACTTGTGAAGTTTCATGCTATGAGACTTGGAACTGCAAGCAATCAGGCTAATCATCCAAGTTGAAAAAAAAGAAGCCCGGCATCTTCTGCTCCAGCAGGGTAAACTTTTGCGCCCATTTTGATGTTGACATGTCGCATGGCATTCCAGTCAGCTACACAAAAAAGGAGACAAGCAAAAAAAGATGAATCAGCATCAACCATTAAATATAAGTAAAATAAAAGAATAAATGATGATAACCAGAGTAATTATTATTTACATACAACAAAGTTGTCAAAGCTATATAAAACATTTTCTAGGATCCCCACCCCATTCAATCTAATTATCAAGTGTCAAAGTTCTATTACATGCTCTGTGATTTTAATGACTTGAAATTTATCGCATAATAGGTTATATTTTGAACAAAAGAACAATACCAAATAAATAAAGCATAGATTTGCATGTTAAAATTGATTATCTAGCAGAATAGCCTGCAACAGTGCAGCCAGCCAGTGCCAACCCGAGGGCGAAACCAGATACTGGCAAAAAAGGCCCACATGCAAACAGTCTACAAATTCATTCATCCTAACCTACATCGTTCAGCATGTCAAACAGGTTAGCTCACAGACCACCCAATCACATTCTTTCAACGTTTGCTTCCGCATAAGGAGCCTATGGTAAACAATCTCGAGCATATCCAGGAAGAGGCTAGAGAAATTTTTACGCAAGATATTGTACAAAAATATCAACAAATAGCCAGCAGTAGCAACAAATATCATATATGAGGATGAGGATGAAAGTGACAGCAACACAATTTCCACGTGTTGGAATATAAAGACTCTGGCATGACGACAAAAAAATTATGAGCAGCAAAAGTACCAGAATGATTGTAACATATTAGAATGTCATTGTCAACAAGGATACAGAATAACAACACAATTTTTTAAGGAAAAAACAAGGTGATAATTTCATAACTGCATAAGGAAGAGATAAACTTTCTATACCTATGCCCTATCAAGTTGGCTCTAGGAATATCCACTTTCATAAGTAGATGCTTGCAAAGGAGCATGAAATGAGTGAAATTATCCATTAGATAATGTTATCAATTCCCAAGAACAATTCAATGGAACCTCAGTAGCTGAGCCCTGACTCTCAAGATTAGTCTCATTGTTATTGTAGAGGATTTTTGGTTTACTATCTGAAATTGGTTTTGACCTATGAAGAACTCTCCTACTGTATTTCAAGAAATAGCGGTCTGGCTGTCCATTGCATCTTTCTTCCCCAGGCAACATAGTCTCTTTCTGTTTGTGATCAAGATTCAATCTACTATATTTCAAGAAAAAGCGGTCAGGCTGTTCATTGCATCTTTCTTCCACAGGCAATGCAGTATCTGTCTGTTTGTGATCAAGATTCAATCTATTATACCCACTTAAGTTTATCTGCTTGTCAGAACAACTTCCCTCCCCTTCCTTCATCAGCTCTTCCCCAGTCTCTACTTTTGAATCACAATCAGCAATGCACTTGTCTTCTTTCGAACTGCTTCTCTTGTCACTCCCATCCATACAAACTGAAGGTTCTAATACATATTTATGGGAGTCCCTGTACATGTTATCATCACTGGAAATTTCATGCTTCAGGAAATCACTGGAATTGCTTTCATTGGACCTCGCACAAGGTGAATCAGAACTAGAAGTGCCCACCTTCAGTGTATCAAAGCAACTTGAATTAAATAAGGAGCAACTAGATGGAGAGCTGCTCATGGGCGGATACAACTCAACAACCTTATCAGCACTCACTTTGAGGCGCTCATTTAAACTGTTCTCATCTCCGCTTCCTACTAAACTCAAAGCACTATTTGCAACAACAACCGCTCTTCTAGCAACCTCAGCCTTCTTTACCGCCTCCTCTCTAGCCATAGCAGCGGCCTCAACCTTCTTCTCTACAGCAAGATTTGCATCCTTAACCACATCCTCCAATGAAACCGCTGAATTTCCATCATCCGAAACCCTAGAAGCCTCCTTTTCTAATACAATCCCACCCTTTTTCTTAACCTTCTCAGTCTTCATTCTTTTTCTTGAAAGAGCCACAGATTGGGGAACCCAACAATCCACACAAACAGAAAATTCCGACCCAGAACAAGCATAAGACCATGGAGGAGTGTATTTATACTTGGAAAAACACTTTTTATGAACAGAATGCTGACATTGCTCACAACGAAAACAATCCGCAGACGATTCGGAAAAACAATACGCGCACAGTTTTGAAGATTTAATGGATAAAAGACAATTTTTGCAGAGTAGAACTATGCGCCACTCGCTATTAAGAATGTGGAGTCTCTTCTTACCGGTGCAAGCGTCAACTATGAAGCCACAGGCATGGCATTTGTTCAAATTGGGTAAATCCCTAGTTTTCTTCTGCGATTGTAATGGGTTGTCAGGTTCTTCAGGGCCTTCAGATCTCGAGCCATGAAACTTGAGATTGCCCGGGACATTGATGGGACTTTGTCGATGTTGTTCTACTCGTTTCTCCGGTTGAAGCAGCTTCATCGTCGAGCAAGTTCCGATGACATCGATCATTACTTTAGGCCTAATCTGGCCTTGGGAGAGACGAATTGTGAGGGAGGGCTGTGCACAAGGTCTTATCCGAAGGATTGAAATCCTTGTGTCATTAGGGTTAAATTTCCTTTTACACAGTTCAAAAGCAGTTGAACATTTTTAAAGGGCACGCCCTCGAACGCGAGTGGGATTCCATCGAGTTTGATTCAAAAATCTAGAAATCAACGGAATCAAGAAGACAAAACCAAAGAATGAAATAAACAAGAATAATAGAGAATAAAAGAATAAAATAAAGTGAAGGCAAAAAAAGCCGTAAGCAGTGCACTAAGCATTTTATTTTTTTCCAATCCATATCAGTGGCCATTAACGCAACAGATTTCTTTTATTAGGGCATTAATTATTAATTATTATTTTATTTACTATTGATAATTATTTATTTACTATTATTATTTTTTAGAATAAAAAATAAAAAAATACCACTTGAACTTTAAAATCCTAAATTAATCTTGTTACCCACAAAAATATCGAGATTAACTACAAAAATATAACAATTGACAACTTATTTTAATAGAAAATCAGTTATTTAGAATTGTAAAGATCAAGTAGAATTTTCTTATTTCTTCCCCTATTTTTTATAGATAATTAGCTTATCAGTATACTCCTTTGTCCTTTTTTTTTTTATTGATCCTTATTATGCTTAAAAAACAAAGTGGTTTCTTCCACTACAATTACATGATTGGATTTGGAGGTCTGGAGTTCCTGATGGCTGCTGTTGCGAACTTGCAGTCTGTACGTTGTGTACGCTGTTAGATTTCTTTTGTTTTTTTTCAGTTCCTTTGGTATTGTCAGTTTGCTCATGTACCATGCTTTGTTGTAATCCTTTGTTGTTCAATAACAATTAGGGTCATGTCTCAGAAAAATTACTAGTCCTAGATTTAGGTTGCATATAATGGTCTGAGGTTTCAAGGAAAGAATATAATTAACAAAAACTCACAAATAAGCAATATAAACTTGTCATTTCTTCTATCAAAACTTGTTATTACATGTTGCTTACATATAGTATGACTTTTTTATGACTATATTCCTTCCTCGAAAATCTTTTTTGGGATTGTGTTGTTGGAGCTTGGGACTCCTTTTATCTTTGGAATTCTGTTTTTGGCCCTTGGGTGATAGATTTTTTTTTGGGATTGAATGCGTGAGATGAAAAACAGAATATCAGAATTCAGATATTACAACAAACCCACTTATTCAAAAGGTCAGAATCATCAATTACCAGAAACTCAATATTGGATCCAACATTCCAAATACAAACTTTCATGAGATACAAGACATTATTAATCAGGCTCTAAGGCTACCCTGTTTTTAAGAATCTAGTAGCAACCCAAAGGGTAGTTATTTGGGAATGAAAATCTTGAGATGATGATGATCATGTATACCACCAAAGTCTCTCCTCTTACTTCAGTTTGGAGAATATCTTCGTTGCAGCCTGCATTGTTGGATCAAAGTTTAGTACAGATCACATATAAGCATACAACGAATTAGTTTGATAATTGTATAATAAAGTAATACATACACATTTGTCAACACATGACCAATAATCAAAATATTGCCCAGTGCAGTGTTTGTGCCCGGAATCATCGCCTTCGATCCTTTTAACGCATGCCTGTAGCAGCAAGTAGAAGGATTACTTAACAGCAATCATCATTATGATAGTTCTAGCATCTGAATCCTGAACCCAATGGCTCAACTACCCATGTTTCACCATGCAGGCCAACGTTACTAGTTAGAGTACTTGACGACAACGACAAAAAACAACGAAAGAAGAAGCCTTATCCCCCCAAGAGGGATCAACTACATGAATCGCACAATACCATTGTGCCCTATCCACAACCAAATCTTTAGAGTTTAGATAAATCCGGCTCAATCATTGTTACTTTAAAGCAAAGTAACAATTACATTTGAATAAATAGAAAATAAGGAGGAATGAAGGATCAACATCACTTTTCAATTCCCAAATTACACAACTCCGGGCATCTGTTTAACAATTATGTCAAAATGTATGTTGTTCAATACTTTATAACAAGAGAGTTAAAAAATTTTCATTTCTTTGGTGGGGTTTCCTCCTTTTATATTCTACAGAAAATATAAACCTTCTTTGTATTGTTTGAATGGTGAGTTGGAATTATTTTCTATCTTAGTAAAGCAATGAATAACATCACATGTATCATAAGAGCGTGAATAAGATGATTCATTTAGCAATTTGGCAATTCAAATTTCCAATTTTAATTACTTCAGAGTCTTCAACATATATGCATCAGGAATGCTCGAAAAAGTGAAGCCTCAAAGGGTAGGGGTAAGATTTTGGGTTTGCTTTCCTCACAGTAATATTTATATGAATTAGAAACTACATTGAGGTAATTATGATAAATTATGTTAGTTGAATAACTTTGCATATCATACAGTTCTTTGTAGCTTAAAGGAGGAATTACTATCAGTTCCCAAGGAAGAGACTTAATTACTAGGAAGTCCCTAATGACAATTGAGGAGTATGCAATGACAAATTCCAATGTAAGAAATGACAACACCTCACTTGTCATTAGGAATGACTTCTTGGTAATTAATTCCCTTCCTTGGGACCTCATGGTAATTCCCCTTATTTGACATTTGTCTTCTTTGCCCACACACGTAGCACCAAATGATTCTCAATTGGGAGCTTAAAAAAGACCACTTTTGCAATTTAGCATGAGAAAATTAAGTAACAAATAATTGTAAAATCAAATAACAGTTATTCAGTAAGAAGCTAAAGCAAATCATGTTGACTCAAAAAGGAATTTAATTCAAAATACAAACCTGATAGTCAATTAATGGTTTCACACACTTTGGTTTGCAAGAGTCCTCATAATATCTCTTCTGATCAACAGGTTCTTCGTCAGCCCTGAATATACAAGAAACCAAATTATGAGTCTGTGAGATTGGTAGAAAAGTCATCTAAAAACTAAACAAAAAACAATTTGAGCAGTCAAATTGCAAAACATGCTATGTTCATAAGATACCATCCTAAACTTTTCACATTCTGAAAACAGTAGAATTCAGCATCCACAAAGCCTTAGAAATCAAATATATAATGAAATTTATCCAAAGCTTCTTTTGCATGAGTGTAGCAGAAAATACAACAGACGCAAATTCAATATGGTGGCTTCCTAGGGGTCCAATGGATCGCTTCCAAAAATGGAGGAGCAGAATTCAATTCATTTGCCAAATTAAAATTAGAAAAATCAGATTAATATTAATAGTATATAAAGAATGATAAGCACACAAATTTACGACAACGAACGGAAGGGGATAAACATATAGCCAGAACCCAAAACCAGCAACTGCCGAGAAATGCAAAGGAAGAAGCTTCGTCAATATCTAAGTTAGAAAATCAAGGATCAACCGGAAAAAACAAAAACCCACAAATGTATCCAAGCCTATAATTCCTAGAAGATCAATTTTTCATTAATTGAGCAGGAATGAAGCATGTGCGAGGAATGCAAAATGCGTTTGCAAATCAGCATCACCATCTATTTATTGGGTATATATGATAATATAACAGAACATCCCAAAAAAAGATCAAATTGCAGCAACCCTAGATAGGGCAAACGCCACTACAAGAAGCATTGCGTTCAAACAACGATCAATATAGATCTGATTCAGATGAGAAAAGAAAAGAAAGAAGGAAACTTTGATGCGTACATTGCGAGTAGAATCACAGCGAAGAGATCTTGAGATGGTGGTGTTCACACACTGCCTACTACGATGCTTTGGTTCCGCCAAGCATGAGTTTCGGATCAAGCGGGACGAACATGTCAGCGGCCTGGATACGGGTCGACCCGATTTCAGAATTTGGTGCATCAAAAAATTGCAGAAAATTATTAACTTCTATATTTCTATCAACACATACTGAAGATTTCAAGGCCGCGTGTTCGATCCACGCTCGTCGCAATTATTGTTACACGTATCATGTCGAGCTTCTCTTTTTCATAAAAAACAAAATGATATTAAAATGAAAGAAATAGTTACAGTGTAGAAAAATAAATCAGACAAAAATATAAAATAAACAATTGACTCAAAAAAAAAAAAAGGATGGAGTTTTTCGGACTGCAACACTTGAAAACTCATATACCATTGAGTAAAAAATGTCCTGCCAGACAATGTATTTCGAAGCAGTGCCAGAGCAATTGAAGACGATGAACTGCTTTTTGATACAGAGGATTTCTAACAATGTCTCCCCTTAATGCTAAAGGTATATCAAAGTTAATAATCCAACATAAAGCTTGATGATACAAAATTAGAAATATATTGGGCTTTGAATCTCTACTTAGCCACTTGAACTACTGCAGATGTATCCTATGGAGGCATATAACGGCAAAACCTGAATCTGTTATGCTTCTTTAATAAGATGAGTCACCATGAGAAACATGTAGATGAGGTGTAATTGTAGGCAACTTCTTGAACTGCAACTCATGGTGACTAGAGAAAAAGCCCAAGTTTAGGGAACCTTCCATGCCTATGGATTCAGTAATTGAAGGTTGGATTTCTCTCACTGACAGACAGAGAGAATTTGATTCTTGAAAATGTTACGGTGTTCAGTGTTTAAGGAGACATCACCATACTTTAGTGACAACTTTTAATCCATACGGGTCATCTTTAAAAAAATAAAAAATGGCTCAGGACAACAAGTCTAAGTTGGGATATACGTCCTATCATTAGATTGAGTTGAGCTCAAACCCCTTTCTAAATTTTCCTTATAAAAAAATTAAGAATTTATTGAATTAGAAAGCAAATTTCAAATTTTCCCCAGGGTGCAATATTCCTTTTTTGCATACGATATTACTAAAATAATAATTCCATATAATAACCAATCAAATCCATCGTTATGAAGTTGACTTAAGATACACTTAAGCCACAACGACAAACTGGAAAATTTGTTAATCAAATAATTTAATTGAGAAACATCCAAGCCACAAACATCACACATAAGGAACAAACTTTCCATGTAACCAAAACATAACACGATGGAAAAGAAATAGATTTATGATTAATTCAATAATAATAAAATATGTTTTCATCAAAATATCTAAGTGAGGCATACGTGGAGATGATTATTTAGTTTCAACTTGATCTTCTTTTCATCACCTGTCCATTTCATTCATCACTTACCTTGGAATATAATTATGCTTCTCCAAGTGAAATACTTAGCCGGCTGATGACTTCTTCAAAATTTAGTTACTTTTGAACAAAACTTGACTAGACTTTCACTCAATAGTTTTAATATTTAGATTATTTTTTAAATTCAACATCATATTAATTTTTAAATTTTATTTTGGAATACTGCATATTATTTTTTATTTAAATCATACTTGTTTTTGAATTTTATTACTGAGTTTTTTAAATATAATTATGCTTCTCCAAGTGAAATACTTGGCCGGTTGATGACTCCTTCCAATTTTAGTTACTTTTGAACAAGATTTGACTAGACTTTCATTCAATAGTTTTAATATTTCGATTGTTTTTTAAATTCAACATCATATTGTTGTTGATTATTTTGTAATACTACATATTATTTTTTATTTAAATCATACTTGTTTTTGAATTTTATTACTGAGTTTTTTAAATATAATTATGCTTCCCCAAGTGAAATACTTGGCCGGTTTATGAATCCTTCAAATTTTAGTTACTTTTGAAGAAGACTTGACTAGACTTTCATTCAATAGTTTTAATATTTAGATTATTTTTTAAATTCAATATCATATTACGTTTTAATTTTATTATTGTGCATTAAAGTATACTTTTAGTACTTTTAAATTTACATGAAGTATACTTTTGATCCCTTAACTTTATAAAATATACTTTTTATCTTATAATTCTAACACCGTTAATATTGTTAACGGAAAACGCTGACGCAACAAACTCAAGTGATGACTGTGTAACTAAATGTTATTAATTTTAAATTTAAAATATGTGTAAATTGAAAAATATCTAAAAGCCTCATGAAACAATCAAAATCAAAACCTCAATTGTGTTAAAAAAATTTTAGTTTAATAATCTAAATATATTACTTTAATAATCTAAATAATGAAACCTCAATTTCATTTGTAGCGATTTATCAGTTTATTTTAGTTTAATAATCTAAATATATTATATTAAAAAAATTTAAATTTAAATACGCTTTATCAACTACATAGTCATCATTTGAATTTGTTATGTCAACATTTTCCATTAGCAATGTTAACAGTGTCAAAATTATAAGATCAAAAGTATACTTTATAAAGTTAAGGAACAAAAAATATACCTCATGTAAAATTAAAAGGATTAAAACCATACTTTAACCATTATTTTGGAATACAACATATTACGTAGTATTTTTTATTTAAATCACACTTGTTTTTTAATTTTATTACTGAGTTCTTAAATAAAAACACAATGCAAAAAATTAAATCAAATTATATTATTTTATATTTTATATTGCATGGGAAAAATTTTCACTCTTTTTTAATTTTCAATTTTGTTTAAATAAATTTAATGTTATTAACTAATTTATTATTTTATTAATAAGATGCGGCCCGGCAATGGCTTACTTAAACCCTTAAAATTTGACCAAGTTTTAAAAAAAATTTACACACACAAAAAGTGAGATTTTGTGAATGACATATCATCCTTTGTCAGAGAAATGACAAAATAAGTAAAAACACAGAAATTTATCTACACAAATTTAAAATTTTAAAAAAATATTATTAAATATTAAAAAATTTTGTTGTAAAATCCTTTATTACAAAATTTATTACCCTAAATATTAGAAATCTGTCTAAATACGAAGGTACAACATATTTTCAGATGTTGCAAGTCTTTTCCAACTGCCTGCTACTTATCTTTAACTATTTGTAAAATAGAATATATTTGCACATAGTTAAAAATATGTTACATATAGTTAAAAAAGAGTTGCACAGGTTAAAAATACATGATCAAATAATTGGTTTTGTAGGTATTTTTGGACTATAAATTTTACAATAAGGATTTTTCAGAATTTGTTCTAAATTCTAAAGATCAAAGTATTATTTTCTCATTGCATATTTTTTGAAAATACCCGCTCAAAATTTGTTCATTGCATAGTTTGATACTCATTCAAAGTAGGGTCTTTTCAACTAACTTAAAATTCTTTTTTGCCAACTACTAACTTAAAATTCTACACTTAATTATAAATCATTCATGTGCTTCTGCGAATGCCGAGAAGCAATTTAAATTGGGTTAAGCTGTAAAAATATATATGAGATTTTTTAAAAAATACATCCAACACTAAATATTTTTTTACAGGGCAAAAATAATTACAAACTTCTAAAATTAGTGTAGCAATACATGTTGACCGTTTGTTTGAATTTTTTAAGGATTAAGGTGTAAAAATATATATAAGATTTTCCTAAAAGTACGTTCGACACAAATATTTTTACAAGGATAAAAGTAACTATGAACTTCCAAAATATGTGAAAAATACACATTGATCGTTAGTTGAATGTTTGTTTGAATTTTTTGTCTGAAAATAGTGACATGGAAGATGATGTGGATGATTAAGAAACAACCTGAAATAATAATTTGCCGACTGGGCAAGACAAATTAATTTTCATCTAACATTTTATCTCTATCTCATCACTTTATTTCCATTTAAACCTTCGCATTTCCCTCTCTCTTTTGAAAGAAGTGATAATGTGGAAATAAAGGGTTGGGTGAAAATTAATCTTCCTTGTCCAAACAACAAATTATTATTCCTAAGTTGAAAAAATACTTACATATTTCAGGAGTATTATGTCATTTGAATCATGTCTAATGAAAATATAACAACTTATATCATTTTAATCCTATTTGGTAGAAGGCTCATCTAAAAAAAATTTAAATTTTATCTTGTTTTTAAGAAAAAATATTAATTAAAAAAACCTAAAAGAAAATAATCAACCAATATTTTTATTAAAATAAAAAAAATTTTTGGCAGAAGGCTCATCTAAAAAAAATCTAAATTTTATCTTGTTTTTAAGAAAAAATATTAATTAAAAAAACCTAAAAGAAAATAATCAACCAATATTTTTATTAAAATAAAAAAAATTTATTTTTTTTCAGATGAGTCATCAATCAACTAGTATTAAAATGATCTAATAGTTGTTATGTTTTTATTAGACAGAATTCAAATGATGTGGTACTCTTAAAGTATATAAGTATTTCTTTCCAAGAGTTTTTTAAACATCCAAGTCATCCTTCATGTCACCATTTCAAAAAAAAAAAAACATCAAACAAATAGTCAACTAACGGTTTATATGTATTTTTACACATATTGTATAAGTTCATAGTTATTTTTACATTAAAAAAAAAACCATTTGTGTAGGTTGCACATTTAGGAAAATCTTATATGTATTTTGGCACCTTAACCCTTAAAAAATTCAAACAAATGGCCAACTAAAGATTAATATGTATTCTTGCATCCAAAAATTTATAGATACTTTTACTAGGGGTGTTCAAAGTATCCCGGTCCTTGTTGTCCCGGCTTGGTCCAGGATATTTTATCCCGGGAATTTCCCGTCCCTGCCGGAACCGGGATCGGGATCACACCTTGTGATCCCGGGAATTCCTGGTCCCGGTTTTATTTTTATTTTTATTTTTTCTTAAAAAATAAGTTATTATTTTATTTTTATATTTTTTACCCCATAAATTAAGTTATAATTTGATAAAATGTATATCACATATTTAGTTAGAGTTAAATCGTATATATCGTGATACAAATCCTAACTATATAATGTATAAAGATAATAACAAAAATGATGAATGTGATAATACTATTAATAATAATATGTTATTTTTTAATTTTAGCTCAATTTGTGTGATTTTTATGACCTTATTAAGTGTTAAATAATCATTTTAAACACTAGATTATAAAAAATTTAACTAATATAATTATATTATTAAAATCGGGAATTCCTGATCCCGGTTGTCCCAAAAATTTCCCGAGACCAAGATCGGGAATGACGTCCCAATCCCGACCACCCCCCAGAACGGGAACCGGGAATGGGTGATACCGGTCTCGTCCCGGGATTTGAACACCCCTAACTTTTACCATATAAAAAAAGCATTTTTATTAAGCACATTTTTTAGAAAACTCTCATTTGTTGTTTTGCCCCTTAGGCCCTTTTAAATTTTTACTAATATTTTTCGAAATGTAATACATTAATTTGTAGTAAGGAAAATTAAAAAAATATATATATTAAGACAAACTGCTCGGAACAATTGAACACTTCAAAGTTCCAACTTCAAAGTAGCGCAGAACATTCAAGAACTAGATAGTCTCCAGTCTGCAGTCACTGGGGCCCACTTCTATAGCCGCACTTGCTGTCGTGGCATTACCGGCTGATTAGGACATTGTTTGGATTCCAACATTCGCTTTCCGCGGAAAATGTCTCGCCGCTCTTTTCTCTTCCTTGTTGATACCAAAACACAAGTCCACTCCATTTCCTTCGCGATTCCACGTTCACCTTTCCTGATCGCTCGGGATATGTTTTCCTTCCAAACCAAACAGAGTCATTAGACAAAGCATTTTTCAAACTGCATTTGGGTTTCATTTTACTCGCATTTCAAAGTCATTTAGCTCTCTGCCCAGTGCTCGTGGAATATAAATTTCATCTGATGCTCTTCCTTTAAATACTCTCCTGCTGCCGCTACCTCGCCACGGAGTTGCTCCCTCGACCGTCTCCTACCTGCGAACCTGTGACTTCGAGTTCCGTTCTTAGAAGGTAAGTTTGGATCTTCGTTAGATATTTTTCGGTGAATTTTACTATGCTTGAATTCAGGTTATACTGTTGCTTTTTGTTGAGTTGTTCATCTCCTGGATCCGTAATTCTTAGCTGTGTTTTCTGTTCTATTTCGTGGATCGAAAAAAATCTGATCTTTACTTGCTTTAGCTGATCGAGATCTATTCTGTTGCCGTAATTTGGTTCGAGTTGATTTGATTTTTACTAGATTTGATGCAAGATTTCTCTTATGAATTTGACCTTTTTTTGGCTATTCCTGGATGATCAATTGATCGATGATTCATTAAGTCACCGATTAACGTGTTAAATCTTTTATTACTAAATTTTATGGGTTTTGTTATACTGGTTTGCGTCCTGCTGATCTTTGAGATTATGGCGTTTTCCTTCAAATTTTTCATGTAGTTGCCGAGTTATGGTGTTATGTGAAGTGAAACACAGTGGTTTTACTTCTTATTTGTTTGCAACTGTATTGCTAAGAATTGTGTTTTGTTGAACTAGCGTCTTTGGCAATTAAAATTCAATGCATTGGTATTACAATTTTCTAGCAAAAGCCTCAATCAGTGTCTCTCGAATTGCCCACCGCCTGCTTAATTCTCGTAAAAAAAACTTTTGATTTTTGCACATTCTGAGGATTATTATTCATAGTGCTACTTGTGGTCGTTTATATTTTGTGCAGATCATAGAAGATGGCTGACGCTGAGGACATTCAACCTCTTGTTGTTGACAATGGAACTGGAATGGTCAAGGTTAGCAAACCTGTTGAGCTAGAAATGTAAAGATATTTTTTAAATTTTTAAATAAAAATGATTAGAAGTTGTGCTTAGTTGCACTTTACTTTGCACCTCGTCCATTCTCAGTCGATGTTGGCTAATTTTGCAATTAAAAAAAAGAAAATCCTTGGTGCCTACGTACTATGAGCTATAATTGTTTTCAGCCATTTGTCTCCTAATTTTGACATGGTTCATGCTTGACTTATCTTTTCTGAATGCTTGCAGGCTGGTTTTGCTGGTGATGATGCCCCAAGGGCAGTTTTCCCCAGCATTGTTGGACGACCTCGTCACACTGGTGTTATGGTTGGGATGGGTCAGAAGGATGCTTACGTGGGTGATGAAGCCCAATCAAAAAGAGGTATACTTACCTTGAAGTATCCCATAGAGCATGGTATAGTGAGCAACTGGGATGATATGGAGAAGATTTGGCATCACACATTTTACAACGAGCTTCGTGTTGCTCCTGAAGAACACCCAGTACTTCTTACTGAGGCACCACTCAATCCCAAGGCTAACAGAGAGAAGATGACCCAAATTATGTTTGAGACTTTCAATGTGCCTGCTATGTATGTTGCTATCCAGGCCGTCTTGTCTCTCTATGCTAGTGGACGGACAACAGGTTTGCTATTGTGAATTTTGCTTTTGATTTGTAGCATTGTAACTTGGATTAGTGCCACAAAACAATTTTGAAACATGAAAACGATGTTCACAACGATTTGGGGTTCATATGATTCCTTTTTTCAATCTTTATGACTAGCCTTAGATTTTCTTCCATGTTTTTGTGCTGGTTGTGTAAATAGGTATTGTGCTTGATTCTGGTGATGGTGTGAGCCACACGGTACCCATATATGAAGGGTATGCTCTCCCTCATGCAATTCTTCGATTGGACCTTGCTGGTCGTGATTTAACCGAGTACCTGATGAAAATTCTTACGGAGAGAGGATACTCTTTCACCACCTCTGCCGAACGGGAAATTGTCCGTGATGTGAAGGAGAAATTAGCATATGTCGCCCTCGATTTTGAACAAGAATTGGAGACTGCCAAGAGTAGCTCGGCAGTGGAGAAGAGTTATGAGTTGCCTGATGGACAAGTCATTACCATAGGGGCGGAGAGGTTCCGATGCCCAGAAGTACTATTCCAGCCTTCTCTAATTGGTATGGAGGCTACTGGAATCCATGAAACTACCTACAACTCCATCATGAAATGTGATGTTGATATTAGGAAGGATCTATATGGAAATATTGTGCTCAGTGGTGGTTCAACCATGTTCCCTGGAATCGCTGATCGTATGAGCAAGGAAATCACTGCTCTTGCTCCAAGCAGCATGAAAATCAAGGTGGTCGCACCTCCTGAGAGGAAGTACAGCGTCTGGATTGGTGGATCTATCTTGGCATCACTCAGCACTTTCCAACAGGTTGGCTGTTGTTTTCTTCCTTTCCCCATGTGTTTGAGTGGTAGTAACTAGAATGGATTCATTCATGACTGTCATTGTGTGCTTTGCTGATTTTCTTTTTTATGCAGATGTGGATCTCAAAGGGTGAGTATGATGAATCTGGTCCAGCTATTGTTCACAGGAAGTGCTTCTAAGTTGGGTCGAGTGGAGAAGGATGGTGTCCAAGTTCTTCACCCAGTCTGGTTTCATATTTCACTAGTCAAGTTTGGGTGACTTGTTGATGCGTTGGCTTTTTAATAGAGGAGATATATCTAGTGGATGGATGATTGGGTTTGTAAGTTGAGTATGTTAAATGTTTTTTCATTAGGTCCTTAGAAGCCAGACTTTTATGCAATTGGCAGATGGTATTGGTACTTTTGTAGGTTCTGTCTGATTTTTTTTTTTTTAAATTTTTTGCCTTTCAACCTTTTTTAAAATGGTTTGGTTATGATATGAATTTAGGTGCCTTGAGTTTGGAGGACTGCAAGTTTTGTCATCATCTCCAAGATGGGGATTTTTGAGTCAGTTCTGTTTATATTAAATTATTAAATTGTATGCTTAATGGGATTTTTAAGTTTGCTATGATTGATTTGTCTCTTTTTGTTCGATGTTATTTTCTCCTACCTGTGATTAAATCCTATTTGGATTCTCATTGGCTGTGAAAGCTTTTTAATGAATGATTATATGTACTGTTTATATAAACTGATTTATTATAATGGGCTAACAGTATGATGTTACTGTGAGATTGGTATTTCTGTAGATAGAGATTTTTGTTTTTGAAATGTACGTTATGTTTTCTTAATTCTTATTTAAGACTCATCATCAGTGAGATCAAATGTGCCTGTTGGTAGAATTGTTATTGCTACTTTGCTACTCCCACTCAACAATGTAATAATTACAGTCAGAATTACTGCTATTTATTATTTTTTTTAAGGGTTAAGGTACTATAAAACAAACAAAGGTTTTTACAAGGGGTTAAGTTTTTGAAGGGGTAAAAATATTAATAAATAATTTAAATGGGTGTAAATTTACTAAAATTGTTAATTTTCACCTAACACTGTTAGGATATTCTTCTCATATAATTTAATGGTCATTAGTCAAATTTAATGGTTTTGATGAATTTTTATTTTTTAAAATTATTTATTTGTATTTTTGCTTTTTATAAAACTTATTTATGTTAGACGTTTTTCAAAAAAAAAAATTATGTTGGTAAAATTGCATTTGAACTATTTTTTTTTAAACAAAGATATTCTGCAATGTTGTAGCACACCTTCCTTGATTATGGAATCCAATCAACATCTTATATGCTAACAGCTTCTTACATTATGCTCTTCGAATCTGATTAGGGAGTTAATGATGATTCTAAATATAATGCTTAGTTTGCATGTTTATATCTTTTTGGTTTTTTCAAATTAACTCTATAGATATTCTTTAAATAATAATTATGAGGGGGATAGAGTATTAAGGAAGATTATAGAATATTTTAGAAATTATAATACCTAACTAATATTTTTAATATACTCAAATTAATTTTTTCTTACATTAAGCATCAATCAAAAAGCCAATGCCTCCATGATCGTCACAGAGCTACTAGCATTGCACTTGTTGACCACACCATCAAGGGGCAGCGTTGGGGCTCCCCAACAACGAAGCTCGTGCATGCGATTTTAAATGACGAGACTGATCTTGTAATCATAAAAGTTTCACTCACAAGTATTAAATCTGTTAGGACGTATTGTTAAATGAAATTCCAGAAACTGTTTAATTTTTTCTTTTTTAGGATTTGTTGGTAATTTTCCCTTCATTTTTCTTCTTCCATCTTTTTCAACTTTTTGGAGACGGCGCGGCAGTTAATGCTTGTTTAGTACTAAATCAACTAACCATTTATTTAATGTGCTTCTGCATTTAAGATTGAAGGGATATTTTTATTTTTTTTGGTGAACAAGGGCAATTAGGGCCTATGGCCTTCCATGGAGCCCCTAATATCTGGCACTTTTTTGGGGTATTGGCCTTCTCAACTAGGCCAGGTAAATCCGGACAACCGACTAATACGGAGTCGAGGTCATGTGGAGTGTATCCTATATAATTTTGTGCTAAGATGGGTACCACCCCCTACTTATAAGTGTGCTTCCTAAGATTGAACTCGCATTCTCACCTCAAGAGTGTCAGCCGCTTTCCACTGCACTCCGACACTTGTTGGTGAAGGGATACTTTTGATGATAGCATCACACTGTGAAAACAATTATATTCAATTAACAAAATATATTCCTGGCTCAAATTATATACAACTAAACATCTGCCACGTTTGGCTTTTACGTACAGAATTAGGCCGTGGATTTAATTACATGATGTGTATGAAAAAATCTCGTATGTTATTAAATATGATCAAATGACATAATTAAAAACAAATAAATCCATCTAAACACCGCATTTTGATGCAAAGCAACCTGTTTCTATTAAAACCGTGTTTGTTTTTTTCGAAAATTAAAACTGTGTTTTAGGATAGCTCAATATTGTCCCCAAATACACTCTAAGAGCATTTTAATGCATGCCATATGCAGATTCTGTAATATATATTTTCCCCTGATAACTCGCGTATTAATTATATCACTTCCGGAGGATTCAAACTCACAACCTTATATTTAATAAAGTTTTACTGAAGGTGTTTGATGTTAGTTAAGCTAGAACGCTCGAGGATTCTGCTGCACATTGGATCCTTGTTTGAATTAGGCCATGATATGATCTTTAATGATGTGCTTAGGGTAGGTGTAAACTTCTTTGGAAGTCACTTTAATTTAATTTTAGTCCAAATCAAATGGCATTGTTTTGTGAATCTTTTAGTGTTTAATCGGATTGTTGCTCATCTTAAACTCCTTTACTAATGGGTTGAAAAAGTTAGAGGAATATGATTATTTAGCTCTATTTAATTGTCATTAAGTGTTGTCATTATTTAATCAACCACTAAATAAATAAATAAATATATATATATATATTGATCTCCAAGCTTGTACTTTGTTTAACACCATCAATGTACAGTGATCTTAATTTAATTTTTCTCGAGATCCATTTAATTAAGAAAAGCTTACATTTAGTCTTTTAACTTTACATAAGGTTTTATTTTACTCCTTTAATTTTATAAAGTGTTTCTTCAGACTTTTAACCTTGACTCTGTTAAAAAAAAAAATTTTAAGTTTTAAATATTGACAACATATTTTCAAATAATTACATACTAAAATTTTTCAAAATATTAATTAGATACAAAAGATTATCATTTGAGACTAGCAAAGTTAAGATTAAAGACTGGAAAGATATACAATTTATAAAATTAGAGGATTAAATTGAAACTTTGCATTAAATTAAATGAGAAAAAGTATATTTTGACTTTAATTGTGTTTGGCAAGCACCAAAACCATGGTTTGCGAAAGCCGAGACAAAACTCCTTTTACACACTTACCTCGTAAGTCGTAAAAGCAATTAAAAAAGCTAATCCAAACACACACTTGTTCTTTTACCCCAAAACTGTGGTTTCAGAAGCACTTTTTCGCAAATCGAGATAAAACTCCTCTCACATACTTACCTCGTAAACTGTAAAAGCTATTCTCCAAAAACTAATCAGAACACACACTAAAATACCTTGACGTTTTTCTAGCATCTTGCTTTACAACACACACCAAAAGGAATCCGGCTTCTCTCTCTTGCGCTTCCCGTCCCTTGCCTCTCCCTTACCTAAAATATTGCCGTTTTGGGCCAAAAAAGGGGGAGGTTGGGTTCATTTTTTTTTTTTTTAAAAAAACTATGTAGCACCCTGAAGTATTTTTTAAGTGGCACCCAGTATTTTAAAATAATTTTTGATATACTAATCACTCTCAAATATTTTTTTAATAGTAATTATTATCTAACAAACTATACTCTAAAGTATTGTTTAAGTAACATCCAGTATTATAAATTAATTTTTAACTCATTTAGCACCTTAAATAATTTTCAGTAGTAACTACTGTCTAACAAACTGCATTCTAAAATATTTTTTTAGTAACATCGAGTATCATAAGTTAATACTTAACTCATTCAACACCTTAAATACTTTTTTCAATAATATCAAGTATCCTAAAATAATTTTTTTTGCTTCTAATTCCCTGAAATATTTTTTTATCACCACTCTGTATCTTAAGTTTAGACTGTTCGTTGCAATTAGAAAAATATTTTACCGTACTAAATGTTGAAGCCATTATTTTATGATACTGGATGATACTAAAAAAAAAAATACTTAAAGGTGCTACATTTTTTTTTTTTTTAAAAGGACCCAACCTCCCCCCCTTTTTGATCCAAAACGGTAGTGTTTTGGGTAAAAGAAAGGCAAGGGGCAAGAAGCGCATGGGAAAGAAGCCGGATTCCACCAAAAGCATCAACAAAGAAGATCCATTTAATTAAATACAATTGTTGAGATTTAACATTTAATAATAATATTATAACTGTAAATAAAAAATATAAATATTAACACTTTGAACTTTTATTACTATATTTTATATTTTTTCACTTTTTATCCCTTACATTCCTAAAATATTTATGTTAAATTTTAATTAATTTGAATTAATTTATATATTTTTTATTATTTAAAATTATAACATATTGTTATTAAATATTAAATCTCAATCATACAAAATTGATCCAATAATAGAAATAATAAATGCCAAGAAAGTGGAGAGAAAGGTAAAAAGAGACACCCCTCTCTCTCGTTTGTAACACTTGTCATCGTTGGTTCCTTTCTTTTTTTATTATTAGCTAATATTGTAGGATTCAATATAATTTGGCACAGCAGATTCATTATATTTATGAAAAAGGTCACGAATTTAATTTAATTTAATTTTATGAGAAATCAAGCATGGGACATTCTGGCACCAGGCATGCAAAATCAAAGCAATATCATTTTCAATCATATCATGTTGCTTACACTATATTCAATGCATGTTCTAATTTTGTTAATATTATAGAAAATGATGGGGAAAATTGCATTCAAGTCCCAAGCTAAAAAAATATGACCCTAAAATTTCTTGAAATTTTCAATTTACAATAAATTCCCGTGGGAGTGGGACATTTGAGTAATAATGAATATGAGAAAATGGCAAACAAATTCAAAACCCCACTTCTACATTCTCTTTCCCCGATTGCCCCAATCTTTTCCTCTCTACTCGATAGTGATACACCGTTGACATAGCCCCTCGTTGCCTTTGCAGTTCATTTCTGGTCGTTGTCATCAATAGCTATACATTGTCCCACAAAAAGCCCTAGCATTCAAACTCCCAGATTCGTCACGGTCGCCATCATGTGACTGTGCATGTCGTCGTCGAGTAACCGTAGTGGTCGCCTAATCGTCAGCGTCACCTGTTCGTTATGGTCGACGACTCCTCCACCCATCAACCCCTAGCATCTTCAGTGTCTCTCTCCCCCTCGCTACCGAAGACCATTGATTCTGTTTGCCATTTGCTATGTTTCTTGGTATATTATACTCTATTTATTCATTAAAAGTGGAAATTAATCAACGTGATGTGAACATTTTGTTGTTATAACTCCTAGTATATAAAGTCAGAATGTGTTGTTAATAGGGATGACAGTAGTTGTTAATACAGGTGGTAAACTTGTTAATGATAACTGTTTATGAAGTCAAAATGTGCTGTTAATAAGGGCAGTGATAGTTATTAATATGGACGGTAAACTTGTTAATGATAATTATATTGTGCAGGTTGACAGTGGTGATGGCTAGCACACTTGGGAAAAATCTCCTATGTCTCCTTTAGATAGGGGGATGATTTGTAATTAGTGGAGCCGATGATATAACATATGTTGGGAGTACGGTCAGATAAAAAACCATTAAGGAAGATACAAATTATGAAGAGTTGAAAACAATGATATCATCAATAGTGGGAAAAGAGAGTAACGGAGTTGTTATGAATTTCCCTCTGACCTTTGATACAACTATATTTGTGGACCTACCACCTTGTAGATGCATTTGATTTTTTTTTTAATGGGATGTGAATATGGATGATGCATTTGAAGATGTAAATGAAAGTTGGATATAACATGCTATTTATATGAAAATGTCTATTATGATGTAAAAACAATTGTCAATGGATGGACATGGACTTATTAAAGCATGTCCATGAACTTATCATTGAATACCCATGGACTTGTCAGTGCAATCCCCTACACTTGTTAATATATGTTTACATATTGTGGTCAAAATATAGTCGGCTTATGAACAAGTTATAATTTCATATTATGTGAGCATATTATTTTGACAAACAATAGTTGTCACTGTTAGTTGCTTCACTTGTCAATGCAAGCACACGGGCTTATCAATAGACTTTTATGGACTTGTCAGTACAATGCCCTGCACTTGTTAATATATCTTCATGTATGTTAACATAATGTGGGCAAAGGGCAAACACTTTGATAAACAGCCTTTATTATTAAAATTTCATATTAATTATGTGGACATATTATTTTGACAAACCAAAGAGTTGTTGCTATCAACTCTCTGACTTGTCAACGCAGGCAGATGGACTTGTTAATAAACGTGTCCAATAACTTGTTAATGTATCTTCATGTATGTTTACATAATCTAGTTAGTTTGCAATGATAACATAAGTTTACAAATGCGGTTACAACAATAATCATTCAAATACAAAAAAAAGAAGATAATCTTAATTTACTATTGATGGCATGTAAATACAATGAGTAACTAAGTTGATCATAAATTAAGTTACAAAATATATTTCATGAATATTCAAGACTAATCCTATTTATAATCAAACTTGTTTGTCTATTTTATTCTCTTCCTTTGACCCTTCTCTTGTGTCAAAGACAACATTTTTTCTCCATGTGTGTTGTTCATATAAGTCACAAGTCACCACAAGCACCCAATCTTCATACCATGGTTGTGCATTACTTTTGGATGAATCAGAGTCTTCCTTTACCTGGCTATTCAAGACATGGCTACCTGCTACAAATGTAGAATAAAACTGAACATTTCCATTCCACATTTTTGGTTATAAAGCAAACTACAGAAACCCCATTAAGGTCCAGAGTGATGGTGTGGTCAGTAAATAGAACTGAACCAGGGGGCAGTTGCAACAAATTTGAAGTTAAGGAATTTTCAAAGAAGAAAAGTTTTAAATTTCCAAGAAAACCAGCCAAACCAAGAAAATCAGTTTGCGTGAAATGAAATTTAAATGTTGAATAAAACTAAACTTTTCCATTCCACATTTCTTGCTGACAGTATTGAGAGTGATTGTGTGGTCAGTGAATACAGGGTTGCAAATATTGCAGAGAAATCCATCACATTACAAAAGATTCACCAAACTCTTAACTAAGGAAATCATTCTTCCAAAGAGAGATATAGCATCGAGTTCAAATTCATAGCACCAGATTGCTTAGTCCTCACATGGTTGCCGTTGCAGAGAAGCTTATGAAATCTCAAGGCCATGTTGCTAAATGTTGTAAGATTGAACTAGAAACCTATTTTCCCAAATGGGACGTCTAGTTTCTGTGTGTTTGGAGATCCAACATCATTGTGGCATTAGATCAAACAGGTGGAGCGCACTCCATTTCAAAGCCTTGAAGAGGCATCAAGTATGTTTGAGATGACTTTTCAACCTCCCAAAAATGTTTATTCATGCAAATCGAGATAAGTCTCCCCTCATATAAGGCTTGTTTGGGATGACTTATGAAGAGCTTATAAGTGATTTTCACGTAAATTGAGACAAGACTCATATCACATACTTACCTCGTATGTCGTAAATCATAATTGAAAAGTTGTTTTTAAAGGCTTTAATTACTATTCCAAACAAGCTTATTCCTATTTCATATACTGTAAATCACGATTGAAAATCTACTTTTAAAAGCTTCAATCGCTATTCCAAATAAATACAATTGAATTTCGGGAATTGGCAAGCCCCACTGTAGCTCTACCATAACAAGTAGGATCCAAAGCCTGTCATTTGCACCAAACAACCCCAAAAGAATCAGCAAAATTCAAGATGTTTTTACACGCTATAATCAAAATTACCTATAATCAGACAGAAATATGTAATCAAAATTTTAGATGATAGTGACGAGGCGACGAACTTTCGAACAGGGGGGAGAGAGAAGTGACGAAGAATTTCTGGGTTTTCTCTCTTTTATGAAGGATGTTTTGCCCTTTTCCCAATTTAATTTTATTGGGTTTGGCTATGGTCCTCTTCTCTTATCATCCTCTTCTCATCCACTACTTATCTCAACCTTTAGATTGAAATATGAACGGTTCAAATTTAATGTTTAATTAATGTTTATAAAAAATATTTAAAAATATCAAATTATTAAAAAATAATTAAATAAATTCAAAAATACTTCCTCCGGTCCTAAATATAGGACATAATTTATAGTGCAATTTGTACTACAAACTATGTCTTATATTTAGGACCGGAGGTAGCACTAAATTTTAGTTATGATAATTTAAACATATAATAAAAAATATTTAAAAATAATATTTTTATTACACATTAAATCTGAACCGCTTAGATTTCAATCTAAAGATTGAAATGAATAGTGGAGGGGAAGAGAATGGTAAGAGAAGACCACCGTAGCCAATCCCACCCCAATGTCCTATGAGAATTGCTTGTAAATTGGAGATTTCAAGAGGCCTTTGTATTGTACTTTCTCTCGGTGGGGGACCCTTGTGCAATTTTCCCAAAATGTTTCATTGGCATAGTATATTTTTTTAAAAAAAGTTTGCTTGTCACTTTAATATGGTTGAGAATGCTAGAGCTTTGCCTTATTAGAAGCTTATTTTCTAAATGAGACCTTTGGGTGCAAATAATCTTCCCTTTATGTAAAAGATCTTTTCTTATATTCAAATAATCTTTTTATGTATGCAATATATCTTTTCTATGTGACATTCCTTTGTGTTCGAATAATCTTCCTTATGTGTAAAAAATCTCCCCTCAAGTCCTATTTGATAAATAAGTTTCCAATAAGGCATTTCTTAGCAATTCTCCCAATAATATTAAAAGTTAATAATTCTGCGGTACCTTTTTATTGATTAAATATTACGGTGTCTATTCTTCTAATCAAAAGGTGAAAAACTTTGATTATAAAAATATAATTTAAATTCTTTTTAACGAAATATTCTTACAATAAATGACTATAATTGACTAAAATCTTTGATTTCTTAGGCTCTTATTCTGATGTTAATGATCTATGTGGAGATATTCGTTTTTATGGATATTATCTTATCCTTTCTTTGAAATAAAGTACTTATTATTAACAAGATTCGTGTGACTATTTGTTTAAACTAAAGATCCTCCTTTCACCAACACATTAATCATTGTAGAGAACTGCCAAATTTTGTTATAAAAACTTTAAATTGTATACTGCAATATAAAGAGCTATACTTGAATATGCCTGAGAATATTCTGTCAAATAATTACATTTGCATTATTATTCTGTTTAATTATATCATGTTCAAATTGCTTTAATTTAAATGATTTATATTATTCAATAATATTTTTTTTGAATTACCTAGTATATACGTTTGATACTTATAAATAAATCAAATGAATCTCTGAATATAATCTTTTTAATTTATAAGATTTTTAAATTTTAATCAATAAAAAATGCTTAAGAGCTATTGTATCTTTTTTTAACTTTACCAAACTATTATTAGTCACTAATTTAATCATTACTTTAAGTTTAAACACTATTACAAGACTGTTTTTATTTTATGTAATATCTTTTAAAATGAAAATTGCTGAAATTTAAAAAATTTGAAAAATTCAATAAAGAATTTAAATGAAATAAATCTGCTGAAAAATTAAAAAAATACAAGTTTTAAATTTAAATATTTATAAATATGTTAATATAACTTTTGTAAATCACAAAGGGTTCTTAGTGATACAAATCCTACACAATGTACTAAACGAAAAGTCAATTTAATCAAAATATAAATAGGGTTTACATTTTTTGAATTAATCCACAAGTATTTAGTATTACTAGCAACCGATTAGTTAAATACGTGGAAATGTAGGCCCACAATGAAGAATCTTGTTACCTCCAAGTAATTATTAGAGTTGAAAACTCAAGGCTGAAACATGAAATCACTAAATCACTGGTTAAGATAGAACAATTTACCTTTCTAGTTTACATTTCACAACCGGCAATCTAGTCTTAAAAAAACCCTAAAATAAATTTATTGATATTTAAAAATGTAAGTAATTAATAACAAATACAAAATTTATAACAAACTATACAACCTACAAGTTATAAATATTGCTACTTGTGACCCAGCGTACATAAATTTTATGCAATGGATATGGCCCACCTAATATCTGATAAAGGCCAATGGTTTTGAATGCATTGTTTAAAGCAAAGGAGGTTGGTTAATCACAGCCTGTGATTGCCCACAATCACAGCCTGTGATTGCCCATCAAACATAGCTGTAACCATCCCAACAATGATTCCACAAACAAACTCTGTTTATGTCTGTGTCTGTGTTTATATAAATATATATATTATAAAAGAAAAATACTCCCTCCAAACCAATAGACATATAAGTCATTTTAACTAATTTATCATTGGATTATGATAATTGACTAATTAAATTTGTCTTAAATTAAAAAAAAGTTGCAACTTTACCCCATATTAAATTAGGTTTTAAAAGAGAGAGAGAAATATAACAAATCATATTTAAACATTACTTATAGAGAAAAAATTGACCAAAAAAAAAAAAATTAATTACTCTTCAAATAATTTATATTATGTACTAATCCACTCTTTTAAAACGGACTTGTATTATAAATAGGAGGGAGTATGTGTGTGTGTGTATATTTATATTATAATAACAAACGCAGCAGCAACATTGCCTAAATTATATATAACTCATCAACAACTATAATTGATTTGCTCCGATTGGCCTTCTCAAAAAAAAAAATCCCAATCCACATCCCGACTTAACCTTCCAAATCACAAGAAGTCCCTTCATTTCCCCATCCTTCTTCTTCTTCTTCTTCTTCTTCAAAGGCTTTGATTTGAAACTGCGAATTGTTGAAATGGGAAACTGTGGGAGTGCGCCAAAGACCACTGAAGGAGCAGCCCCGCCACCGGAAAAGGATGAGGCGGCGGCCAGCAAGGCTCAGACGGAGGAGAATACCACCACTACTACCACAGAGGGGCCCCCATCTGCCTCTGATGACAAGTCTCTCAGTACTCTTATTGCTGAGGTACTCTGCTTATAAACGATGTGATTTACTTATGGTTTATTAATAAGTTGGCTTTCTATAATTTTTATATCTATCTATACTATGAATCCAAGCTCCGAGCAAAATCTGAATCGCTGACTCCATTAACTTAGTGTCATGGCTCTTACAATATATATATATATATATATATATATATATATATATATATATATATATATATCATTGAACATCTCCAGTAAGTTCAAGAACTTCGTTGATTGACATGAAGGTTATTATTGTAAGATGGGCAGAAAGACAGAGAAATAAAAGAGATTTTAAATATATAAAAAAGTTAATGTTATGAATAATCATATTCTTTTATCTTATTATCTGTATAATTACATCATTGTGAATGATTAAAGCTATATTATAATGATTACTGTTTTGTCTGGGTAAAATTAAAAGATGTTTTATCTTTTCGATCAATTTCAAGAATTGAACTCACCTTTTCTATAAAAGTTTTACTTTCAAAGTGCTTTTTTTTTTTATTTCTTTGTTTTTTCTATTTTGGTTTTGAAATCCTCATGAATAAAAAGGATTTTGATTATTGGGTGAATAATAATTTTGTGATGTATGTGTTGGCATAACGGAAGAAGGAAATAAAGGAGGGAGGGGAAGCTAAGAAAGAAGAGCCCAAAGCAGAGGAAGTGAAGCCTCAAGAAGCAGAGAAAGCAGGGGAAGAGAAAAAAACAGAGTGATGATGATCTTGAAGAAGAAGAAGATACTGAAGATTAATAGCCCACAAAGTTAAATTAATCATTTAATGTAAAACCTAAGAGGGTTTTTTTTTTTTGATTCTTCAACCTTTTGGCCTTGTCTGTTTTTTTTTTCTTTGAATGGAATTAAATTTGTGTGAAAATTTGGATATTTCAGTATCTGGGTCATGAGCATTTGTTCTTTGGCCATTCCTTTATTATTATTTTTTTCCCAAGTTGCTTAAGGCCAATAGTAATGAACGATGAATCCAAGAAAACTCTACAAATTCGTCTGTTTTGATGGGCAGAGGTAATTATTTTGTCTTATTAGTTCATTATATGCATTGGGAATATCCCCTTTGTCCTCAAAAAGTGTAAGGGAAACGATGACATTTTGTCACTTTTTTAATCAATTCTTTTGTTAATCAAACCATGTCTTGTAAAGTGCCTTCAAGGCTTCGTTTAGGTTAGAAGTTTACAACCTTGCCTCAAACTGCTAAGCTCACAAATTCTACAAGCGCCTGTTTGGAAATTAGTTGAATTTTGACTGAAGTACTCAAAAGTTGTAAAATTTTTTAGAGATAAGGGACAATTTTTTTTTTTTTTGGAAGTTTTTATTGAGGAGCAATGTTACCCTAAAAGTTTTTTTAGGTTTAATATCACTTCGAGAATTTCAAAATATATTAATATATTATCCCATATAGTTAAAAAACTAACGTGATTATTAAAAAATTGACATTGATCGTTAACTTTTTATCAGAAAATGACAACATTGCTTCATTTTAATACTTTCGGGGTAATATTAAAATTAAAAATACTTTTAGTTTAACATTGCTTCTCAGCGAAAACTTCTGAAGCAAATTTACACCTTAACCCAATTTTTTTTTAAAATGAGGAAAATTATCTTTAAATAATGGAATTATAGCGAGTGATATGAACAAAACAAAACTCACACATGTCATATTAACTAACTCAACTAACTTTCGTAATTTAATTAAATTAGATAAATATGTCTTATATTAAGGACCAGAGAGTATATATTTATATATATATAATCACTTAGAGATTAAAAAATAAAAATTAGGGCAAAAGACAGAAAAAGAAGTTTGAAATTGCATAATCCAAAATTAAGCTTGTTACCAAGAGTTAATAAGAGAATGATGAAAAGTTAATAAAAGAATGACGAAACTTGATAAGTAATTTATAACTTATTTTTAAAAAAATACCTGAATTAGAATTTTGCAAATTCAAAATTCTTTTTCTATCTTTTTCCCTAAGTTTACCGCTAAATTCGCCATGAATCCGAAACATTATATATGATTCCCATGCGTTGACAGAGGAATTGAGTAGATATGATGATCAAGAATTTACAATTAATTAAAGGGTATTAATGAAAAAAATTTGAGTAATTTTGATTAAAATGATCAAGATCAACTAATTAATTCTCTAACAAATTTTCTTGATTTGTGTAGAACTGCGGATTAATTAAAAATAACAAGAAGAGAGAATATAATATCTAATCTTGTAGTAAAAAACAAAAAGTATGATCGATGCTAACAAAAATCTTCAAATTTGTGTAGTATGTGTGTTTGTCTTTCACAGAGATACACATAAATACAAGTGCTAGAATATACCTAGCGTTTAGAATATGCTTTCTGTATTTACAAGACACACACACACACATATATATATATGTATGTGGATAAATGGTGAGATTATGATAGTGAAATATTTATATAGGTTCTCTACAATAAATATGGAACATTAATGCTGGACAACAATTCTGTGTAAATTTAGAGGGAACTATAAAATAGATTATCTTAGAGGGAACTATAAAATAGATTATCTGCTCCATTAAATTGATTATGATAATTAATTTGTGGAGCGTACTTAGGTTTTGCCGTCCACAGCTTTCTTCCTTGTCCGCCTTTAGCTTTCAACGTCATCTGTGAACTAAGACTCTCCCTCACACACAATATTAAGGTCTGCATACTCCAATATTTGGAATTATCCACTAATTTATGTATTAAAAGTTATTGATTATATATATATATATATATATATGAGTATTCAATTCCAAAAAAAAAAAAAATCTATATAAGCTCATCTTGATTCAAAAAACATAAGGGAAAATGACTTCAGGGTCTAAACTAAGAAAAATAATATAAGAAAAGTCTCATAACTTGTTAACGGTAACTCTTTTACTTATCAATTGTTACTCTTTCACTTATTATTGATAAGTGATGAGACTTTTCTGATATTATTTTTCTTGGTTAGAGCCTTGGTGTCATTTTCCCTCAAATATTGAGATATGAAGTTTAATTTTTTAAAATGATTAAAATGATATGAAAAATGATTATTTGAGACTAAAAGTGTGACGCTCAACTGGTAAGTGGGTTGAGCCCCCGTAAGGACGAGAACGTGTGTTCGACTCCCGGGAAGCGCTCTCATTGGGAGAGGGGACAACCCCGCTTATGTGGGCGGCACTCCTACTCCTCAAGTCCGGATTAGTTGGTTGCCAATTGGCATCGGATTATCGGACGGTTTTACCAAAAAAAAAAAAGTGTGAAGAATAGGACTGAAAAAATACTTTAAAAACTTAAGGATCAAGCTGAAATCTTATATGAAGTTAAAGATATGAAGATACACTTTTGCCTTTTTTCTTCTTCTGAGATTAAGATTTTTCACGTTGCTTTAAAATCAATCACTGAGTTTTCTATTGTTGGTCTCTTTTTTAACTATAATATACATTTTCTCCTATAAATTTACAGTTTCAATTAAGTTTCTTATATTTATAAAATATATTTTCAGTACTTTAACATTAATATTGTTTTATTAATGAAAAATGCTAACTCGGAGAAAATATTTAAAATAAAACTTTAATGAAGATGTTGTCTGATCTAAACTTGTAATACGAACCATTTATATTTCAAAATATAAAAACACTCCTCCAATCCTGAATGCATGATTTAATTTAGAAGTGAATTTTAATCCTAAACATGAGACTTTTTTCAAGTTACGAAAAATCGGACCGGGCAATAAATCGGTCATAGCACAAGGTTAAGTGTTAATGGGTCATTCGGGGTCTAACTGGTAATTGAATTGATCATATTAAAATATTATAATTTATTAGTAACAATATATATTAATATATTTTTAAACTTCTATAGATAAAAATGAAGATTTTTAGAAAAAAAATTTCTTAAAATCTATTAGTATTAGTTATGATGACCTATACTTATACAATGATAACTCCTTTTCTATAATTATTATATCTTTTTAAATAATTTTTTTCATTATCTTCTTCATTTTTTTAGATTTGTAATTTCTTTACCTACTTCTCTCTTTATTTTGATCTTCAACCTTCTATTTTCCCCTAAAAAATAGCAATAAATAATAATTAAAAAAATTTTAAAAATGAAACTGGTCCAACCAGTTGAACTACCGGTTTTACCAGTTTTAACTGGTTCTAACCGGTCCAACCAATTTCAGACCGGTCCAACTAGTCTCACGGTTCAATAAGCAAACCAAATTGGACCACTGACCGGTTCTTGATTCTACTGGTCTAACCGGATGGTCCGATCCGGTTTTTTGTTCACTGACTTTTTTCACTTTATCTTTTATGTTTATTAATTTTCTCTAAATTAATTAGCTTGACTTATAAACTAATATATAATCTAATGTTACGTAAATATATTTTAGAGAGATCATGTCACATATGTTATAATTAAGTAATTTATTTAGCTTCATTAATATTTTTAAATTAAATAAATATGTATTATATTAAATGATTAAATTTTAATCATGATTTAATTTACCAATATTTAATTTCAAATTATCATTTAATTTGTTGGGTCAACATTTTCTATAAATGAGACTAACGATATTAATATTAAGGGATGTCAATACACTTTATAAATTTAAGGAAGTAAATTGAAACTTTATGTAAATTTATATGACCAAAATTATACTTTACCCTTTTCTTTTGTCGAAAAGCTACAAAATTTTGCTAAACTTTAAGTCAATAGTATATAATCCCTATTTCAAAGTTTAAATTTAATCTAATTGTTTGGTTTGGCCAAAAAAAAAAATTTAGTATAATTGACGTTGAATTTTTGACATTAAACTCCTTGCTAATAATTTTATCGTTAAGTTATTAATGGACTAGGGGAGATTAATGAAGATGCTATGGATTAAAAAATTTAGGCTATAATATACAGTATATCTCTAAACTTTAAGACATTTGTTTATAACTCTCTTGATATTTCAAAATTTAAGTTCTTTTTAATTATAGAATGCCAAGCCATCCTTTTGACATCTTCAATGTCAAAAATTAAAGAGGTTTAACGTTAAAAATTAAAATGTCAGGGAGGTTTAAGGTTTAATTTAAATTTTAAAATGTCAAAAGAATTATATATAATTAACCCAAAATTAAAGAGGGCTTCTTAAGATTTTAGCCTTTTCCTTTTTAACCGTGACTCGTACCGTGAGTGTGTTTAAAATTTTACATTTTGAGAAATTTATATATGAAAACTTAAAAATAAGCGAAAGAAAAATGATTAATTGAGCGATGGTGAGTATATCCTTTGAAGCCGGCGACAAAGGTCGGAGTGATAGAGAAAAATTTTGACTGATCTGTTCTCCATTGCACTATATATATATAAGCCGATGGACGTCTCACATAAACTTAAATGCAACAATATAATATATCAGCATAGTGTATGGTGTGTGAGAGAAACATAGATGATGAAGGAGGAAACAGGAAGGATGAAGAAAGTGAGGGAGGTGGTGAATGAGATGAAGGTGCCGTTGACGATGACTGCGGTGACGGCGTCGTTTGCGGCGGCGGCGATTCTGTACAAGATCGTCACTGAAGATGGTATGAGCTTCGTAGTGCTCAATGCTTATCGTTTCATGTTTGCCACCGCCTTCATGATCCCTCTTTCTCTTTTCACTGACAGGTGATTGACTGTGATGATGATGATTATGATCATGAAATTTGGTTGGTTTTTTTTGATATATATAATATGAATTCATATTCCTTTCTTTCGTTTATGACAGGAAACCAAAACTGAGTCGGAAGGTGTTTTTTATGACATTTATGTGTGGGTTATTTGGGTAAGTTTTCGAGTAAACTAAAAAAATCATTTTTGAGGATTAAATTCATTTTATCAATTTATTATTAGGTAATAGTAAAAGAAAAAAAAGAACAATGCAGAAAACTAAAATGAATAAAGAGGTAGATTAAGCAAGAGGGTATATTATTGTGATTAATTAGACTCATAAAGGAATAGTGATGCAGGGGGACAATATTTCAGGGGCTACAAATGGAGAGCCTGGTTTTGACTTCTGCAACATTTGTTTCTGCCTCCCTCAATCTCATCCCCGCCATCACCTTTCTCATGGCTCTTCCCTTTCGGTAACCTCTCATCACATCATAACATAATATGCTTAAAATTAAGGGGAATTGCATTGAGGAATCGAGGAAAACACAAATTATCACAACTAAGTTCTATGAAATTATCAAATTACTATGAAGTTCCAAGACACCTGTGAAAGATTTACTGAAATTGTGAAAAGACGAGTTTACCTTGACTGTCATTAATTACACAGCTTGTTAATGAGGCGCTCTAACTTGTTATTAGTGGCATTGTGACTTGTTATGCCCTGACTTGTTAATTGTGACATATTAGCTTATCAATTGAGATGCTTTAACTTGTCATTGGTGGCACCCTAGCTAACTTGTCAATTGTAGCATTATAACTTGTCATTAGTGGCATATTAACCTTTCAATCGATGCGCCTGAACTTATCATCGGTGACACCCTTACTTGTCAATATAATGTGCCACTAATAACAAGTCAGAGTAAACTTATTTTTTCACAATTCTAATAAATTGTCTATAGGTCCCTTGAAATTTTATAGTAATTTGTTTATTTTATAGGATTTGGTTGTGATAATTTATCTTCCTTGGGACCTTAATGGAATTATTCCTATAGTTAACATGCATCTTCTTCTATCATACAATTATCTGATACTGAATATCAAATTAGATTCAAGCATTGTTGGAGTCATGTTAGAATAACTCAATTTGATTTATTTTTTCTTTTGACAAAATTCAGACTCTCGATGCTTGAGGGTGGAGAATTAGTCTTATATTTTTCACTTGACCTAACCATTAATATACAACAACTTGTGAATAAACTGAAAGATTGACTTTATTAATTGATAAACAAAAATTATTAATAACTAATGAAATATAAGGAATAACTATACAAAATTTGTGAAAAATTTAAAATTGTGGATTTATTACTTGATAAACAAAAGTTGTTAATAGCTAGTAAAATATTGGGAATAATTATACAAAGTTTGTGAATGAGTTGCACTCAAAGCTAATGAGTTAACTTATATACTCCTTTGGTCGTTAATATAAAATATATATATTTAGAAAGTTGATCTTGGTTTTAAATATAAGACATAGTTTACATATTTTATCAATCTTTTCTTAATTTACCCCTATTGAAGTTTTCTCCATTGTATGGAAAACTGGACCGTACCGGCCGGTTCAGACCGGAAACTGGCGAACTGGTCACTGGTCCGGTCCGATTGAGGGAAAAAACCGGTGAACCGGTGAACTCGGTCTGACCCGGTGTGAACCGGACTAGTCACGGTTTGAATTTTTTTTTAAAACTTTTTTACACTCCAAATGAAGTCGTTTTGGTTTTTTTAAAAAAAAATATTTTCCCAACAATTTTTATTTATAAGGAGCTTTAAAAGGATTGTGGAATACTTTTGACATTAAATTGGGGAAAAATATTTATGTGTACTTAATGATATTCTTTGTAGGTATTAGGTTCAGGAGGTTATATTGGACTATTAGTTGAAAAATAACTCTCGTATAGTTTTTAAATAGTATGTATGATTATTTAATTTATACATATTTTTTAATTGACCTTGGTCTGACCCCATGGGTTGACCCCGGTCGAACCACTGACCCTTAACCCAATGCCTCAGCCGGTTCAATGTTCAGTCTGGTTTTCAGTACCTTGATTTTCTCAACAATAATCAAGAAAGAAAATGAATGAGGGGATTAAGGAAGATGATTAGAGTGTTTTAGAATATATATATCATATTAACTAACTCAACAAACTTCCTTAAACTAATTAAATTAGATAAATATATACTATATTAAAAACCGAACTAATATTTTGCATTATATAAGTTGAGAATCATTGGTGGCATGGCATGCAAGTGGTGGCGGCGGCATCCAATCCCGCCTTCACAACTTTGCCAAATAAATTCCTCTTGCCAGTAGCCATCTCGCAGGTGGCCAGTGCCAATGGGGTTTATGGCGTTGGCGCATAGGCACTTTTTGCTTTAATTTCAAAATCCCAATTTAGAATGTCACATTTTAGGTAGAGCCGGAAAAACGGTCCGAGCCCGTCGGGTTGACCCTTTTAGGTCCTGGCCCTTCAAGGGCCGGACTTGTAAATTGGAGCCTCAAAAGGAAGTCGGGCCTAAAAGGGTCGGCCCTGTAGGGCCTCAGGTTTAAAAGGGCCGGCCCTGGAGGGCCTCGGCCCGGCCCTTTAGGCCCGTTTATTTTTTTATTTTTTTACTTGGAAAGGAATCATGTTACATTTTTGAATTACCCTATTGAATCTATATGTCATTCTGTCCTCATATTGTATATAATATGATTTTTGAGTATATTGTTTTGTCTAATTGAATCATATTGTGATTTTTGAGTATGATTTTTGAGTATATTGTTCTGCCTATTTAGACTAAAATCATATTATATACTATTCTACCTGATAGAGTATGATTTTTTATGGAAGTTATGATTATTTGACTACTTGAACCTACTGCTAAAAGTGAAACACAATCAAATGTCCTTGAAATTGATGATAGTGGTAAAGAAGGTGAAAATGATAGTCGTCATACTCATGTTGTTTAGAGGTTAGAGTATTTAGCTTTTTGCCTTCTTATACTTTGGCCTTTATGTGAGTTATTTATGGACATGATTTTACCTTTGATTATACATTAGTAACCGTGTTTGTTTGTTGCAAAAAACGTGTTATTTAAACCTTAATGTTGATAATATTTATGTATTAAATTAGAACTTTAATCATTGTTATTTACTAATTATATCTCTTTGGGGAAAATATGTAGGAAAAATAGTTAAATATTGTGGAAAGGATTTTCCGGGGGCCGGGCCTTAAAAAACTGCAATTTTCTTGACCCCGAGCCCTTTAAGGCCGGTCCTATTAGACCCTGGCCCGTCAAGAACCGGCCCTGATTCCCAGCTCTAATCTTAGGGTCATAATGCAATTTCAGTGCATCTCTCAATCATTCAGTATTTTTTCCTCCTATATTTTTTCCCCATTGTTATCAGTATACATCAATATAATAATATAAGATATGAAGTATATAAAAAATAACATTATTCATAATCTATATAAAGTGTATCTTTCCTCAAATTTTGAGCAATATTTTTTTTGGTCTTTTTTTTTTTTTTTAAATAACAGTTTGGAGAGTTTAAATTTGGGAGAAGCAGCAGGGTGGGCTAAGATGGTAGGAACAATAGCTGGAATAGCAGGAGCAATGATTATGACTTTCGTCAAAGGTCCACGTGTTCACATCTTCCACTCTCACATGAATCTACCTCATCACCACCATGCCCACGTGGCACTCCACAACGACACTGCGCGTCAGGTATTGGGTGTCGTTTGTGCTATAGGCAGCTGCTTCTCTTACGCCTTCTGGCTCATCATTCAGGTTCATTATATTTCTTCCCTTTTCATTACTCCTTTTAATTAATTTGAACCTTTTTCAATAAATTAAATACTTCCCTTTTGATTATTGTCGTTTACAGGGTGTGATGAGCAAAACTCCAAGTGAATACCCAAGCCATCTCACAAATACGGCACTGATGTCAACAATGGCGGCGATACAATCCACAGCTTTTGGTCTTTGCGTTGAAAGAGATTGGAGGCAGTGGAAGTTGGGTTGGAACCTCAGGCTTTTCACCGTCGCTTTTGCCGTATGCTTCATATGATTCTCTTCTCTTTCCTTTGGCTCAAATTATGCCTTTGTCATAATGTCATATCATTTAGTACCCCCGTTTCTAAATATAGGAATTAAACTAGATAAGTAACTTGTACAAATTAAAAAAATTAGTTAAATTATTTATTTGTAAAAAATATGTGTTAGCTTTCATAAAATACTATTTTTAATTATTTGCACTGGAAACTACTCCTCAAAAAAAAAAAAAAACAACTCATATTATGTGTCATCAATATGAAGAGTTTAAACCAATATAGAGTTGATATAGTGATATAAGGCACTGCAAGATTCCTCTGGGGTCTCGCGTTTGAGTCCTAGAGGAGACTTGTATTAGGAGAGATAGTTATGAACCCCGAACTGGATACCGGATGATAATATCAAAAAAAAAAAAAATTTAGGGGAAAAATCTTAGTGAAAATCATAAGGTCTCAACGAAGGAAAATAATATCTGAAAAGTCTCATAACTTACCAATAATGCCACTTTCACTTGTCAATGGTGGCATTTTTACTTGTAATTGGGAGACAAAATGTGTATGTATTACATTTAGCATCAAAACAAGCCCCTCTACTATCTTTAATATTTAATTAAAAAAATAAATAAAGAGTCACTTAATTACACAAATGTCATTGTCATTTGGCATGAGATCGATCTAAAGACAAAAATTTCCAAAGGAGACAATATATAAATATCAATAGAGAGAATCTGAATTCTGAAGAATTATTGTATGCAGGGCATAGTGGCATCAGGAGTGATGGTGATAGCGATAGCGTGGTGCGTGGAGATGAAGGGACCATTGTTTGTGTCTTCCTACACTCCTATTATGCTCTTTCTTGTGCTCATTGCTGCTTCTTATGTTTTGGATGAGAAACTCTTCCTCGGAAGGTAAGCTTCAATAATGTGTTTATCGTTTTATATTAGCCGATCTGTATAAGTGTAAGTGGGCTTGACTTGATTCGGATTTGTTGGATCGTATATACAGTGTGATCGGAGCAGTGTTGATAGTGTTGGGATTGTACTTAGTGCTATGGGGCAAAATAAAAGAGGTCAACAAAATGAAGGCTCAACGTCAACATTCAAATCATCATACAACAACAACTAAGAATCACCAACAACATGGCCAGGAAGCTATATAACTAATATATAAGCATAAAGAATCAAGAGGACCATGTTTCAATATTGCTTTACACTGAATAAGATATGTACGTTTTTGGCGTTCTAATATATTATATAGTTAAGCACCCATTTTTCTTCTTTAATGATTATCTAATAGTTACTATACTATCAACATTATTGTCATTTAGCGTATGTATATAGGAGCATTAATTCCTCAGCTTGCTGGTGCATTATTCATAACAGATGATAAGATAAGGCTAATGGTGTTTCTCATTGGGGCTACTTTGGCTCTCACAGCATTTGGATTTGTCGGAACTGTGTTGGGAAAGAGTCCCATTTTAAGATCATGTCTGATTGTTGTGTCTGGAAGACTGGTGGCTATGGGTATCACTTTGGGGTTGACCAAGTTACTGTGTTCTTGTGAATTGTATCTTCATGAATGAATTGTGATGACCACCTCATTTCCTTATTTTCAAGATAATAATAACATATTAGTATATATATTTACGCTCTTGACACACTTGTTACTCAAATGCCTTAAAACAACACACCAAATTGGTTTTCCCATGCATCTCCTTTCCCATGTATATAAACATTAAAGCACCTTCATCAACTTCAAGCAAGCAAGGAGGTGGGAAAAAAGACTTTCAATAGGATACACGCTCCACACCCTAAATGTATAGAAGTCTAGCTTCTAACAACTTCATTCATCATTAGGTCAATGTGTGGTTACAATCTTCGTTTTTAATAGTAACTGAGCTAAAATATGACACTACAAAAAAAAACGTGATTTAGTAGTGGTTAAAAATGGGTATTAGTAGCGGTTTTAACCGCTACAAACAACATTAGTAGCGGTTACTAGAACCGCTACTAAATTGTATGTTGCAAGCAGTTTTGTAACGGTTATATAAAACCGCTACTCAATAAAAAATAACCACTACATCCTTTGTAGCGATTCAGCCCAACCGCTACAACACCCTCATGAACTAAATTTTTTTCAGAGATATTTGTAGCGGTTATATAACCGCTACAAATATAAAAAATTGAAAATTTAAAGGCGGGAAAAAATGACATTTTTTTTATTTTGTAGCGGTTAATAAACCGCTACTAATTTTGAATTTCATGAAATTTGTAGCGGTTATTAAAACCGCTACTAATTTCATGAAATTCAAAATTAGCGCAAAAAAATTGAATTTGAGTTTTAAAAAGGCGCGTTATTTTGTAGCGGTTATTTATTTAAATTTTTTTTAAAAATATATTATCATTTGTTTCTATTTTTTTTAATATTAAATTAAATAGTTTATTTTGTTATTATTTTATCTATTTTAATTAGCTTATTATTCAATAGTTTAACTTATTAATAAATTAAAAGGAAAAATGTAATTTAATTGGATTAGTATAAAATTTATATTAATAATATTATTAAGAATAGGTAGGTAATAAGGAATTATTATGTTGTCTAATATAATGTAATTGTGTATGAAAAATAGATGAAAATGAGATACAACTCTGAAATATTTGGAAAAAAAATGGTTAGAATAAATTTTATAGAAAGGAAAGAAGTATTGTAAAAAACATTAAAAATCTTGTTACCATATTTGATCGTATTATTCAGCTCCTCTACTCATACGAAAGAAGTTGTAAATGAGAGAAAATGAAAGAAAGGTAAGGTAAAAAGAAATTGGGGAGTGTTTGAAATGAGTTATGGTAAGGGTATTTATAGGGATTCACGTACTATTTGTAGCAGTTAATGTATCCATTATGTAGCGGTTATTAGTTAGTAGCGGTTATTTGTATATTTTTGTAGCGGTTTAATATTTATAGGGATCCACGTATTCTTTGTAGCGGTTAATGTATCCATTTTGTAGTGATTTTTTATTTAGTAGCGGTTAATTTTATATTTGTAGGGTTTAATAACCGCTACAAATATTATTTTATTTTTTTAAATTTTTTTTACATTTTATTTTAAAAATTTTTTGCATTTTTTTAAAGACAAAAGCATAGTTGAATTTGATCACTCATCGTCGCCATCCTTATAGAAATTTTGTAGAAAATTTTTTGTTATGGATGTATTATTAAATTTAAAAAATTTAATTCAAATGACGTGAACTTAAAAAAACTCACCGCAGTAGAGGTAAATTGTCATCGCCTTCAAGAAAGTAGTTTTCAAAATCAGCTGGCTGAAATGACTCACTCTCGTAGGCGATGTTATCGCCTTCACCCATGTCATAAAGGTCTCTTGGCTTTAAATGAAGGACCATGTGCCAATCTCTATGCCTCTCGTCTTCGACATAATAAACCTGATGTACCTCTGAAGTTAGAATATATGGCTCATCATCTTGAGAAATACCAGTATGAATCGGCCGTGAGAAATTGACTGATGTGGTCCCTAAGTCGTCAGTTGTCAGTCCCCGAGAAGTAGTGGTATTTGCCCACAAACACTTGAACAGTGTCACAGTGAAACGGCCTTGATAATTAAGTTTGACCACATCAAGAAGCTTGCCATAGTAAGGGACGGCTCCGAACTGCATGTTGGCGTCATTGCTGCTCGTATAACTCCTTGTCCCAAATGTGCCATAAACACCTGAATCTTGTGTTTGCAATCCTTGATCCCGTGAAACCGTGCAAAACTTAAAACCATTGATATTGTATGCTGTAAACTGTTTTGCATGATCAAGAGGGCTGATTGCGAGAGCTCTGAAATCTGGTGAGTGTGGGTTGTGGTCATTTAGTATTCTACGCTCAAACCAGCTCGGGAATTCTCTATGGACCCTCCTATCAACTTCCAAGGATGTCTGTGTACTGATCCTGAGTTGACGCTTAACATGACTTCTGAATTCCCTGCAATTAATAATGGAAAGACGTTAGTGAAATGAAAGTGAGAAATGTTATGAAAGATATAGATCGAATAACATGTGAGTATACAATTCTTACTGTATGAAAGGTTCAACTTGAGTGCAATTAATCAAGACATGTCTATGTGCTTGCAACTTCTCAGTTGCCTTTAGTTTGAAGTTCTCAGTTGCTCCAACTGGTTTACCAACACGAGGTGGGCGGTTGAAAGCCGTCTCAAGATCATCAAAGTACCTTGAGCAAAAATATAGCACCTCATCCCCTATATAGCCTTTAGCTATAGAACCTTCTGGCCATGTCTTATTCCTCACGTAAGATTTTAATTTCCTAAGGAACCTACGAAGTACAGAAGAGAAAATTGATATAAAATGCTGAAAAGGATGACCAGCAAACATTAAATACGGAGAATAAATTAAAGCACATATTTAAAATGAGTACCTCTCAATCGGATACATCCAACGATATTGTACTGGTCCAGTGAGCTTTGTTTCATGAATGAGGTGGACTGTAAGGTGAACCATCACAGTAAAAAAGGACGGAGGAAAGATCATCTCCAAATGACAAAGTGTAAGAATGATTTTCAACTGCAGCTGATCGAGCTCCTCAACGATCACTACCTTAGAACACAACTTCCGAAAGAAAGAACAAAGTTCCACCAAAACGATGGAAACATCGGGAGGAAGTGTATTCTTTATAGCCAGAGGGAGTAACTGCTGCATAAGAACATGTGAGTCATGACTCTTCAGGCCAGCAACCTTTCAAGCTTGCAAGTCAACACATCGAGAAATGTTGCTTGAATTCCCATCAGGAACTTCCATAGCTACAACCTTTCGGAAATCGAGCTTGCCGGTTGAAATTTGTCATGCTCATCTGGCCAAGCATCTTCACGAACTTCCATGTCGAGTAAATCTTTCCTCGCTTGAAGGTGATCTTTTGTCTTGCCGAGTTCGTTAAGCAGCGTATACAGCACATTGTCGCAAACATTTTTTTCAATGTGCATTACATCAAGACTGTGGCGAAGTAAATTAGATCCCCAATATGGAAGCGTGAATAAAATACTTATCTTCTTCCACTGTTGAGGCGCCGAAGTCCTGCGCGTCTTTTGGCGAGTTTGTGCTGAATCGTCACTTTTTCCAAACTCAAAGTCAACATGCTCAAGCTGCTGTAAGATATCTGTACCGGACAAAGTCTGAGGTGGTCCTCTTTTTCTGGTTTCCCATTGAAGCGATTCCGTTGCAATCTAAACTTATGTGTTCCATCGAGAAACCTTCGATGCCCCATAAAGCACCACTTTCGGCTGTGGGGAAGGCGCACTGCGTCAGAGTCAAAATTGCAAGCTGGACACGCCGACCTAGTATGCACATTCCAACCAGATAATGTACCAAGGCCAGGAAAGTCACTAATCGTCCACATCAAGGCTGCACGCATGTTGAACAAAGTCTTGCTGTAAGCGTCATACGTCTCCAAGCTGACATTCCACAGGTCAAGCAATTCCACAATAAGCGGTTGGAAATACACATCGATGTCATTGCCCAGTGCCTTTTTGCCTGGCATGATCATAGACATAATGAAAGAGCTTTGTTTCATACACATCCAGGGGGTACGTTGTAGGGAACTAAGACTACCGGCCAAATACTATAACTTGTGCTAAGATTTCTGAAAGGATTGAAACTGTCGGTCGCCAACGCAAGCCGAACATTTCTGGGGTCAGTCGCAAAATCTGGAAAGTCGTTGTCAAACATTTTCCAAGCAGCTGCATCCCGCGGATGTCTTAATTTACCGTCTTTGTTTTTATCAACGGCATGTCACCTCATGTGCTCCGCAGTTTTAGATGACATAAATAATCTTTGTAGACGAGGTTTCAAAGGGAAGTACCTGAGAATCTTTGCAGGTTTCTTCTTCTGCTTTTTCCCCTTCCGAATTGTCTTGTACCTCGATGTGTGATATTTCTTACAAGTCTCCCTACTGGAATCGTCTCCCCAATACAGCATACAATCATTTGGGCATGCATCAATCTTTTGATAATTCAACCCCAACCTGTTGATAATCTTCTAGGCCTCGTAGAACATTGTGGGAATCTCAGCGTCGGGGAATGCATCTTGTAATAAGTCGAGCAACATCGACATTCCCTTATCTGTGATCCCACACAAGCACTTGATATGATACAATTTGATCAAGAAAGATAATTTAGACTATTTGCGACAACCTTGATATAAAGGACGATCTGCTTCATCCATCAAGCTGAAAAAATCATGAGCTGCTTCATTCCCCATAAAAACCGGCTCAGAGCCGTGCACTTCTTTGTTGAAGTTGTCGCCTTGAAATCCAAACGCATCACGCACAGCATCATTCACAGGATCATCTTCATCTACTTGAACACCTACTTGAGAACTTCAAGGAAGAGCATCGTCATATCTAATGCTGGCTTTCTCACCATGAACTGCCCAGAACATACAGTCCTCAGGGAAAGGCTTCACAGGCAAATGTTCCTTCACAACATTTCGTGCATGCCACTTCTTGAACTTGTATTTCTGACACGGACAGATGATCTTGCCGTTACAGCTGGCGTGAGTGAATGCGAAATTCAAGAAACTGTTTAATCCGTACAAATATTCAGGAGAATTGCGTGGCAACCTGATCCATGATTAATCCATAGCTAAAATTGAGAGAGAAGAAAGTATAGAGAAGATGAGTGAGAAGAGAATGACGAATGCTAAGAACCATATATTCTGAAATTCCAACGTTTATAATTTTGTAGCGGTTCTAAAACCGCTACACTAATCGCTACAGTTATAAAATATTAGTAGCAGTTATATACATAAAACCGCTACTAATTTTCAAGCCGTTACACATTGGTGGGAAATTCAAAATATACACGTTGAGTATTTGTAGCGGTTATGTGTATAAAACCGCTACTAACATTAAAGCCGTTAGACAGAAAATTTAAAAATAATTTTAATTTGTAGTGGTTATACATAAAATAACCGCTACAAATGTGAACAAAGGCGGCAAATTTCAAAATTAAAATGCTGAGTATTGGTAGCGGTTTTTATTGTAAAACCGCTACAACTATATACATATTTGTAGCGGTTTCTATTGTAGAACCGCTACTAATATTAAAGCCGTTGGACAGCAAATTTAAAAATAATTTTTAATTTGTAGCGGTTATATATAAAATAACCGCTACAAATGTGAACAAAGGCGGCAAATTTCAAAATTCAAATGCTGAGTATTGGTAGCGGTTTTTATTGTAAAACCGCTACAACTATATACATATTTGTAGCGGTTTCTATTGTAGAACCGCTACTAATATATATAGTTGTAGAGGTTCTACAAGAAAAACCGCTACAACTATATATTGTTGTAGCGGTTTTTCTTGTAGAACCGCTACAAATATATATATGTTTTATTTTTTTTAATTTAGAAATATAAATGATATTGTTGCAATTATATATATATATATATATTCATAAATTCAACAACGCGATCTAATAATATAAATATAATTATATTAAACACAATAAGAATTTAAGTTCTGAAATACAAAGTCATATATATATATATATATATATATATTTACAAATGTTTCAACAAAAAAAAAGATGTCCTAAACTAAGTAGCTGGGGGCTGATCATCTGGTGTTCCCTTAGGTGGGGCTCCCTCAGGTACTGCCGGATCGGGCCGCTGCGCAGAGTGAACCGCACCATCATCATCAGCAGGAGGAGGAGGAGGAGGAGGAGTAGTACTTGGGACTACATAGCGAGGGACAGGGGGAACCTGTGGATGCTGCTTGTCCGGGAATAGGCGACTCCATGACCGCTCGAGCATGTTGTTCGCGATTTCACGCCACTGCGTCTACTGAGCGTAGATCAAATCAGCGTGCAGCTGCATCTGCTGCAGCTGCATCTGCTACTACTGCTGCTGCTGTGCCATCTGCTGCTCCAAATCTGACCACAGCTGGTCAATAGACTCGTCTATCGGACGTCTGACTCTAGAGCTGTCAGTCTAAGAGGCGGCGCTCCTGCCGTAGACCATGCTAGGTTTAGCGCCTATCCCCATCCCCCGCACGCGTCCGGGGTGCTCAGCCTGAGCCAAACTAGCCTTCAAAGGAGCCGTCGGGTCCACTGACCCCTGTGACTCCTCAGGCTAGGTCTGTCGTAGCTCAGCCTGCGACTGCTGCATCCGCTCCTGCCATTTTATGAAACAATTACTAATTAGCATTTTTCATTATTAAGTTGGTTTTATAAAAATTATAATAATAAAATTACTTACAATGGCCACCTCTGCCTACTGAGAGGTCGTAGTCCCGTCATGGTGTCTGTGTGTGATGGCGTACAACTCCCCATAGTCCGTCTGACGGTTTTCCTGTTGTGCCTTTGTCTCCTGAAACAATTACAAAATTCAATTAGTATTATGAAATAACCAGCTAAAAGTCAGTGATATTTTGAAAAGTTACCAGCTCGCTATAGGTCACAGCAAAGGTCTTCGATCCTACTATGTGGTGGATCGTCTGCTGCGCACGGATCCTGGTGTTCCTCTGAGAAAGCTCCTGGATAAAAAACAATATTAAATGTATTAAAAATATAAAAAACATTTAAAATTAATAAAGTTCAAATTAAATACAATTAAATTGAAATTATAATTTAATATTTAACAATTACAAAATTATATATAAAAAATCTATTAAATACATTACCTGCCCCTCAGGGCTCCTCCTGAACTAGACGAAACTTGCCCAGTCGTTCGGCGGCACGCCATCCGGGACACTCTCGATCAGTTGCTCCAGAGGCATCGTCCCATCCTTATTCACCTTGTGGAAGAGACGGTTCCTCCTGTTTCTCCAGGTGTCACCCATCTTCACGAGGGCGTACCTCTTCCGGTTGGCCCGGACGACAAACCGCAGCTGAAAAAAAATTATTTAAATATCAATAATTACAAAAAAAATAATTTAAAAAATATTAATTAAATAGAATTAATTACAAAAAATATTAATTAAATAATTTTAATTACTTGAACCACCTCCTCCCAAGCCTGGTCCTTCGGCCCCTTTGGAACGTGCCTCCATGTCTTGAAGTGAAGAGGGAATCGCATCCAATTCGCGCCCAGGTCGTTTAGGAAGCGGTTGAGCAGGTGACCCCCATTGTTGATGGGCTGGTCAGTGCCCTCATTCCACGGCACTATAACTCGTAAGGTCTGGTCCATGCTGTTCACACCGGCCACGTCTAGCTTCCTTGTCGAAACGTTCCCTTGCTCATCTGCACAGTTTACCGCATGTTAGATAAATTGTAATTCAAAATTAACATTTCAAATTTAAATAAATAATTTACTAAATTAAAAAATTTATTTACCTTGGACTTGCACCTCAAACCCAGTGGACCGCGAAGATGACCCTCATGGGTTGTTTTGCTCCTGAGCCTCCTCCTTATCGAGGAACTGCTCCATCTCCCTGATCCTAATTGGGATCTCAAACTCCTCCTCGTCGTAATCCTCGACACTGATATCTAGCCCCCCAAACTCAGGCACCTCTGGTGCGGTCATCTCCTGTGGGATCGTCTGCGGTGCCTGTGGTAGGGCCGACTCCTGTGGGGGGCTGGCCTGAAATGCCGTGGTCGCCCTGCCTCCGCGCTGCCCCCTTCCTCTGCCCCCTGCTTGACTGCTGCCACCCCGTAAAATCGGTCTGGGGACCTCAGGGGCCTTCCCCTTATCCTCTCTTGAAGCCATATCAACTGTAAAAACAAAAAACAAAATTTAGTCACATTATTATGCAAATATCTAATAAACATACAAATACAAATAAAATACGTGTTATATATGTACCTCAAGTGCAAATACTGAGAAATACTGTAGCAAAAACTCCTATACAGACGTCTGAATGCTCAAATCTTGAAGAAACCACTCAGAGAAACCCCAGAAAACAAAATGAGCAAACGGAGAAATGAGGGAGGCGGAGGTTTAAATAGGCCAGATATTTGTAGCAGTTATTCCAATAACCACTACAAATCACCCACGGCCCTAAAAATTTGTAGCGGTTCTACAATAACCGCTACAAATTACAAGAACCTTTGAAATTCTGTAGCGGTTATTGCCCAGAATCGCTACAAAAGTGGAGACTCCTAAAATTCTGTAGCGGTTATATCCCTATAACCGCTACAAATACCTGACGTTTGGTATTTTGTAGCGGTTTTGTTGCTTTAACCGCTACATTGTTGGCGGAACTTGGTCGCGTCATGTGGCGGGAATATTGTAGCGGTTTTTGTGTATTAACCGCTACAAAATAACCGCTACAAGTTTTGGCAGGAATTTCGTGCCAAATTTCTAGCGGTTTTGTCTACTCAACCGCTACAAAAAACACGGCTAATCTGTCGCGCCACTTGGCACGTAGCTTGCCGCTACAAATTTGCAGCGGTTTAGGTTAAAACCGCTACAAATACTATAATTTGTAGTGGTTTCATATAACCGCTACAATTGCACCTCTACAAAATACCATTTTTTTTGTAGTGTGAGTTGGAGAATAGAGAAAAGTCTTCATTACAACTTTAAGTCATGTGTCCGAAACTTCACATACCATTAAATAAGGAAGCACAGTATGGGTGTAAGACAGATTTTTGGTGAGGTTAGTAAGCCATCCTAGATATTGCCATTAAAACCTTTAATACCTTCTTTCTCTCTATATATTTTTATATATACGGGAACATATTAAATATTTCAAATCTTTAATTTGATTTTCTTTCATGCATCTTCCTCTTATTCTGAAATGTGATTAACCTTTATAGGGGTTGCATGTGTTTTGATCAACTCTAATTCATAAATTCATTGCTCTTTGATTCCTTGTCAAAGACTACAATTCAAAATTTTAGGTGGTTTATTAAAGGTTTATAAATACTTTTTCTTATAATTTTTATGACCTACTGCACCTATTGAAACAGAGTACATAGGAAGAAAAAAGAATTGGTGGTAACTTGTGCACGTTATGAGGAAAGGAAAAGCTTTTCTTCTACTGATTTTGTCTCCATCTTGTGATGGCAAGTGCATCAAAAGAAGATAAAGATACGGAACGGTACTCCTTACTACAAAAATTCTCAAAGTGATTGTATCTAATTCAATGGAACATCTTTTCATAAGAAACTACTTGATTGTAAGACAAGTGAAGAAGAGGTACCGAATAGAAGTATAATGGGATGTTGAAGTGAACAGAGAAGTCATTATTTCAGTAAACAAAGATAAAGAGTATCAAAGGAATGTACCAAAAAAGAGGGTGATATTTAGCATGTAACTATCCTAATTTTTTAAGTATTTGAAAATTAAAAATACTTATAGAAAAATTAAACTTTAGGTATATAATAAAATGTTCAAAATCACACATAGCAATTCATAGTGAAAGATTTCCGGAACTTTTCAAATTAAATGACAAATACAGTTGAAAACCTTCAAAATTCTTGAAACATAGGTTTTCATTACTTTCTTTTGATAAATAACGATATGTGAATCTCCAAAACATTCACGTCTCGGTAGGAGATGATGAAATTGCCACCCATGTCTCAATCGTAGACATTAGAATTACATCTTCAGTGGGTCAGAGGGCCATAACACACCTAAGACAAGGCATTACATCTTTAGTACCTGTTATAATAAGGTTGTCAAGGACAAGAGCTTATCAGGGAGTGCAATAAAGGAAGTTAGATAATGGCAGATGTTGGAAAATCTGGAAAGAAGTTAATTGACAAGGTACAAAGATAACTTAGGTGTTGGAGGCATTCCCAAACTTGACCAAGCCCTCTTTTATGTTTGTCATCCTGTGATGGTAGATATTATACTGATGTAGTTGTTGTTTTAGTGCTTATTTAGATTAGCAGTAGAAGTTACTTTTCCAACATGATTTACGGTATATGAGATAAGTATGTGAGAGAAGTTTTATTTTGACTTGCGTGAACTATTTTTGAAACGCTAACTTAAACATGCACTTAGTTGACTTATTTAGTTTTTGATCATTGTAGCTTGGTTTGAATCAAAGTGCTGATTAGCCAAAGGGTGCTAGTGTTTAGTTGAATTTTTGGTGCTTTAAGCAATGTCAGTTTTTTTATTTTCTAGGACCATACTTTTTTTTTTTTTTTTTTTGCAAAGCTGAACTTATAAAGCTGTGCTCTTGATTTTAGGACAGAAGTTGATGTTTTTAGGTTTACTTTCTCAAGTTAACATTTTATCTTGGTAAATATACACTAGTGGAAAAAGGGCTTTTTAGACCGGTTAAAATTGACTTTTTAGACCGGTTCTGGATCCGATCTTGATACAGCCGGTTTAAAAAGTATGTCACTTTTGAGACCGGTTTTGTAACCGGTCTTAAAAGTCTATATTTTAAGACCGGTTATATTTATAACGGGTCTAAAATCAACAATTTTAAGACCGGTTTTCATGAGCTCCGGTCTTAAAAGAAATTTTTTGTAAGGCGATTTATGTAACATTTTTAAGACCGGTTATAATGATAACCGGTCTTAAAAATTATTTTAAGACCGATTTTGCATACAACCGGTCTTAAAAATGTTAATTTTAATACCGGTTTTACATACAACCGGTGTTAAAGTTTTAATTTTAAAATAACTTTTAAGACCGGTTATCATTATAACCGGTCTTAAAAGTGTCATATCTTTTTATTTGTTTGTGATCAGGTTAGTTACCAGAACGCATCCTTGAATTACTACCTCCAATGCCATACTTATTAAGTGCCATATGGTGTTCAGTTTGCTTCCACTTACCATTTCCTTTTGCTTTAACCTTCTCATTGAATTGGGAACTTGTAACATGTCATATATATCCTCATGTATAATGTTTTGTTTAAAACCATCATATATATATATATATATATATATATATATATATATATATATATATATATATATATATATATATATATATATATATGCATAAATGGATTCAACCATGATATATCATGCAATCAACAAGTCAATTCATCAAAATATACAAAAACCATTTTAAAACCAACAAACATGTCAAATCATGCAACCAACAATATAAATGAATTCAACCAACCAACATGTCAATTTATAAATGAATATATACAAAAAAATTCCTCAGCTTTACATACAAGAACTCACTGTTGTAAAAGTTCATAAATGAATTCAGCACAACAATTACAAATGTGCTCAATATCTTCTTCTGGAAAGGGGTCAACAAGTTCAAACATCTAAAATACCAAAGCTAGGCAAAACATTAAATTCACTTAAAAAAATTAAAAGTAATACAAAATTTTTGAAATATATATACATTTACCTCTTTAGTAAGTCCTGTCATGCCTAGGGTAATAATATTATACATGTACATCAGAATATACAACCCACACAAGTTGGACCCCGGTGGTTGCCTACGGGTCTGAAAAATAACATGATATAGTTAAAACAAGTATAAAATTAAAGCATGACTTTTTATTGAATACATTCTTAAAAAAAAAACTAATATGTAACTAATCTTTGACAAGATCTATGTAGGGTCTTTTACCTCACGCATAGGCCTACCAAAAGCAGTGTGTTGGAATGTCCGCATAGCCCTATATCATCAAAATCACAAAGGTTACTTATTTTACACAAAATCCATAAATTTTGCACATGAAAGGTAATTAATAATGCAAGAAAACTTTCGAGTTCAAGCTCTTCTTCAATTCACTAGTTGGCGTGCTGAGGTTGAGGGAGCATAAGAGGATAACAGAATAGCTCTTCTTGCACAAAATAGTCAATTGCCAATGATCACTGGAAAAAGGGAAAACTTTTAAGCAAATATAAAATATTATGTATAGTATGAAATATAAATTTGTGCTTTACCCGTATAAATATAGAGCCAAGAAAGACTCAATTGAGGTTTCACTAAGCCTGTGCGATAAGTATGTGTGTCTGATAGCAGAAGTGGTCCCTTTGTCGTAGAGTTGAACTGGGCATAGGAGTCCAAATTTATCGGTTTTGCTAGAGTCAACCAACCTAGGATGCATGCACCTACAATAATTCAAGCAGGGACATTAAATCAAAGCTTAACGGCGTAATTTGTAAAATATTAACTTCCAATTTGAGAAGATACTTACATCAAAAAGAGTTGGACAATTGAAATTGTAAGCTGTTGTAGAGAAGCTACCAGGGACATTAAATCATCCCTCTCAAGATAGTAGTGCACCCCTGACTTGCCAGCAGCTGACTTAGTAGCCCAACTTCTTGTTGCAAAGGACGTATTATATGCCATTAGAATCACTTGCTGCATGACATTCAATGGAGGCCGTGAAACATCTTGAGTGGAGGGAGGTGGAGGTGGAGGTGGCGGGGATTCCTCAGCTCGATCAGAAACAAGGTTCTTTGGCCACAAGATGAAAGAGTTGATGACATCGCCCACAACCTTGAAGTCATCAACAGGGATAAGGAGAGGTGCATCTGCAACGATCACCTCTTCAACTGCCACTCTGACTTGATCATCCTTTATTTCTTGGTGGTGGACAGTTGATCCCAAGTTGTGCATGCTCCCCCGTGCAACCAATAATCTCAGATGATCCTCCACAAACAAGTCACAAGGCTCACCAATTTCTTTTCCAGGATCCTCTGATGACTGACCAATGCAACTCCCTTTAGTGCTCTGTTTAGGGTTTAGGGTTTAGGGTTTAGGGAATGAGCCTAGGGAGCACTGGTATCTGCTTGTCTTGTGCTCATTATGATTATCCATTCCTCCTTCATTTTGCTGAACCTTTCTTCAAATCGTGCATCAAATGATGCTTCTACCTCGGCCCTAGTTTCCACCCTCACAATGGCCAATATACACTCCATCTCCTCCCTAGTCACCATACCACTTGAGGAACGGTGTGAAGGTGCTCCAAAGTAATCCCTTATGCCTACCCCTCCTCCAATCCCCCTGACACGACCGGGATGCTCAGGTTTTCCTGTAGCTACGGTCAGGATGTCATTCCTCCCATCCGACCTAAATTATCCCTCTGCTTGTTTTTTTTGAAGCTCCTCCAATAAAACACAGATGAAAAATATTAGTAATGAAATTTGTTTACTAAATAATTAATAACAACAAGTCAACAACAATACTTACAATTTTCTCACCGACTATACGAGATTGTTCATTCGTATAAGATCTGCTCTTCTTTTGGTGAGCGAACAACCACTTCTATTCACGACATATCGGAGATGGTGGAGAAAGAAGAACAGAAGGATTGGATTGAGTTGCTTCTTCCAATCTCTTCTGTTTGGCCGCCAACAAGTCTTTTTTGGCCCTCACATACCCCCCACGAGACATTGTATGGGGGCAATCATTCTTTCTACCACTCTCTTGGGCCTTTCTCCTTTTTTCCTGCGAATAAGAAATCAAAAGTAAGTCATTGTAAATCAATAAAGACAAATAATAATTCAGAAGCAAATCAATTGCAAAATAAGTCAACTTACCAATGCTTCAGGAGTAGTCCGAAGCCGTCTAAATTCTTGCCAAGTCTGTTCGTCAATAAAAGAATAATGATCGCATGGATTAGGAAGAGGTTGACCTTCTTCCATCTCGATATGCACATAATTGTTGGCTAGATTTGTCTTAAACTTCCTCCAGCGTTCATCACAATACGTCATTGTCTTGCCATACAAGACTTCACTCTCAGGAATGTCGTAAGTGAGCTGGATAGTTTCCCAAATATGTCGCTTCACACCTTTATCGACATTTCTCCACTGCTCTATCAAGATGCTAGGCTTGTTGCGTGCTAGGAGGCCAACAAAACTCCTATACCATTGGGCATTAGACCCGATTGGTTTCTAATATTTATCAAACTCAATCGGAATCCTTTCCCTGGTATTCCAATTGAGAGGAATGTCTGTCAATCGGGTGACTCTCCTACCCCTTCGTCTAGGCCGGTTACGTGGCTCATTGTGTTCCTGGCTCGGAGTATTGCTAGGCTCGCTCTGATTTGGATTAGTTGGATTGGGAGTACCCTCACTAGGACGACTCATTATCTAAAAACACTTTAAGGACATTATTTAAGAAAATTTTGCTACATGGTGCTTATTGTTATAACAGGGCACTATCTACAATGACATCGTTCAAAAGCAATTCCCAAGTTATGCAAACATGAACAAATAATTAATTGCAATGCACAAGTTGATAACCAATATGAACTAAAGCAATAATTAATATGAAGGAGGAATGATTAATTGCAATTGCAAAAGCAATTCCCTAAAGCAAGTTTTCATATTGGTAAAGATTTTAAATTCAAATCACATGGCCGAATTAAAAGAAGGAAATCAGAAGCTACAAAATAATATAACAGAAGCAACAAGATTAAACCAAACAAAACAGAACCCAATTTAGCAAAATCAACTAGGATCTACGCCACTATAGTCTTCAACTACGATCAAAATCAAACAAAATAAAACCAAACAAGCTTAAACCAAACAAAACAATAAACGGTTATTAATAAATAACCGATCTTAAAAATTGAAACTTTTTAAGACGGGTTATTAATTAATAACCGGTCTTAAATTTTTAATATTTTAGACCGGTTTTAATTTACAACCGGTCTTAAAAATAATAAAAATTTTATTTTTATAATTATCTTTAATTCAGATAATATTTTCTAGACCGGTTATTTTTAGAACTGGTCTAGAAAATATATTACATATATTTAGTTTTTTTAATTGTATATATTTTAAGACCGGTTTTTGTTATAACCGGTCTTAAGATTATTTTTAGGACCGGTTTTTATTATAACCGGTCTTAAAATTATTTTTAAGACTGGTTTTTACTATAACCAGTCTTAATATTTCATCATAATTACAAAAATGTCACCGGTCATATTTTTAAGACCTTATCCGATATAACCGGTCTAAATGTTCCGGTCTAAAAACCCTTTTCTGTACTAGTGATATGGGTAAGATAGCAAAGCATTCCTGTGCTGCTGCTTCTCTATTTTGTATGTGTGAATTTTCTTCTTTAATATTTCTTTTTTATTTTTTTTTATTTTTTGAGTAAATCTTATTTCTTTTCCTACATGGTACTGATTTTTGTGGGATTCTGTATTAGGGGGGGAAAAAGGGAAGAAAACCTCACCTAAAGTTCTATGAACACTAGAGACACTCTAGTGATCTTTGTAATGGCTACAAGCAGCAATATTTCCGATATGTGGGAGCTGCGTTGGGAAAGAGTCCCATTTAGAGGTCATGTGTGAGGGTTGTGTGGAGGACTAGTGGCTATGGATATCACTTTTGGGTTAACCAAAACATTGATTTGATGCTTAACATTACATCTGAAATAATAGTGGTTTCCTTATAAACATTAGGTACTAAATTATATTTATGAACTATAAAATTAATATATGAACATTAAAATTATGAAAATTTCTAGACATCAATTGAGTTACATAGAAATTGTTTTTCCATATAATGCATGGAGTTTGAAAAAGTAGTAGTTAAATGATGATCTGATAAATAAAAATTACGGTTAAAGAGTAAAAACTCTCATGAACTTTTATCAAAAGTGCGTCCAACACCATATACATTTTGAAGGTGTAAAAATACCTATGAACATTCAAATAGGAGCAAAAATGCCATCATTATTAAATTTGACCTAACACTGTTATATATGCATGTGTAAAAAGAGTGTGGGTCACACTATCAAAAGTAACGATGTTTAGATAAATTTAAAGGTGCTGACATTTTTGCTCTCATTTTGAATATTCATGAATATTTTTATACATCCAAAATATATATAGTGCTGAATGCCCTTTTGATAAAAGTTTTATAGATATTTTTAAACCTTCACCCTAAAAATGAAATGATCACAAATACAGCAATTAAAAAAAAAAAAGGATCACAAGTTCCTGACTCGTGAGTTTCCACATGGTAGAGAATCTCCCCTTTCTTGTTAGAATAACCCTCTTTTTAAACCTTGTTGATGGATGTAATTTGATTTTTAAAATAGAATATTGATCCACTTTATATCTCATTTAATATTTTGCCCATAATGCCCTCATTAATTTTATAATTTCTCTACCCATTTTTCTTGCTGCTCGCATTTAATACTCTTCTCAATAAAAAGTGGTATTTTAAGAAGAGCGTACTATTTTTTCTAGATAATAATGGCAAATAGCCAAGTTAAACCAATTTCATTAATTATATTCTGCTTCCTCAATTAGTTAGCGAAGTCTTATATTTATGGGCCAAAGAAATGCATTCTTTACCTGGTAATTTACAACGAAATTAAAAAAACCTAAACTAAAATGCAACAAATGAAGCCTATCTAAATTATTATTAATAGTAACAATACCATTATGATGAGAAGAAAATTTCTAGCATTCTTTACTTGAAATCTCGTTTACCATCTCATCAATTTCCATCCACCACTTTGGTGGCACCTTGTTGCAATATGTGGTTTCGGACTAGGACAAGTTTGCCCTACTCAACTAAGAAAGGATCCTTACAATTTCTATTAAAATTTCCAAGTTTATTCCTTTTCAGGGTAATTGTAGGTAGTAACTTGTTGTGGTTGAAAGGTTTGAGGCTCTGGCTTGCCTTTGTAACTTAATAAAAAAAAAAAAGATTTTGAGGCTTAAAAGAAGCATGCATATACACACTAGTGGAAAAATTACTTTTAAGACCGGTTAAAATAGACATTTTAGACCGATTTTGGATTCGGTCTTAATACAGCCGGTCTTAAAAGTCTGCTATTTTTTAAATCGGTTAATGAAACAGGTCTTAAAAATCACTTTTTTAGACCGGTTGCTCGAAGATTAGGTATAAAAAGTCCATACTTTTTAGACCGGTTGTTTAAAAACTGGTCTAAAAACTTTTTTTTCAAGACTTTTAAGACCGGTTGTTAAAATAACCGGTCTTTACTTTTAAGACCGTCTATTTTAACAATCGGTCTTAAAAGTGATATTTTTTTAAAAAAAAATAAATAGGGCCTTTTTTTTTTTGTAGTCAAACGTACAGACAAGTAGAAGGAATTATAGTGAAAAATTGATTGCGGATACTTTTAAGCAAATTACCACCATCAGATTTCACAAAAACACCTTTCCTGTGAATCCCGCAGCTAAAATTTTTGAAAACCTGAATTCCTGTATCGTTCACTAAGAACATCAAACAACATAGAAAGATAATGAACAACTCTTATAACAAAATTTAGGCATACCCATAAGGATCTCTCTTCTCTTCGTGACCCTTGTTCTTGTGGTAAAGAAAGCAGATGAGGAACTGTTTTAAGCGAAGCGCTTCACTCTGCACCTTCTTCTTCCTCTTTCATCTATTGCCACCTTGCAGTAAATAGTCAAAAATTAGTTTACAAATTAATTAAGTGTTTAAAAGGAAAGTTTATTCAAATCTCATAACATTAGTTGCATCTTCTTCACACATCTCTGGGTCAAAGCAAAGGAGCAAGTAGCTCATGGCAGCAAAGAAGTGAGGCTGTCAATGTAGGTTGCGATGAAGGATGGATGTCACGGGGAAAGAGAAAAGTCGCGACGAAGGAGATCAGAGCAAGCGAGGTTGTGGCAGCGACAAACTCATTCAGTGCAAGGGTGAGAGCACCGCAGCAACAAACATGAGAATGAGATCGAGCAAAGATGATCGAGCTCACAGAGTAATCACACCAAGAAGAGAGGTTTCAAATTTAAAGAGCGAAATTTAGGCGCGACAAAGAGGAGATTCAAAAATTTAGGGTTCATTTTTTAGACCGGGTATATATAAAACCGGTCTTAAAAAGGTGGAAAAAAATAATTTTTAAATTTTTCATATTTAAGACCGGTTTTTATTAAAACCAGTCTTAAATGTTTGATATTTAAGACAAGTTATTATTAATAACCGGTCTTAAAAGTTTAAAATTTTTAATTTTTTAAATATTTGGATATTTTTAGACCAGTTTTATTTATAGCCGGTCTAAATAATTTTTTTAAGACCGGTTTTTTTTTAGAACAGGTCTTAGAAGTTCTATATAATTACAAAACTGCCACCGGTCAAATTTTTTAGACCTTATTCGCTATAACCGGTCTAAATATGGCGGTCTAAAGAGGAAATTTTATACTAGTGACATTTCCAATCGGCAAAGAGGAAAAATATAAAGGAAAGAAAAACCAATTCTTATTATTAGCTAAGCATCTGCCCAATTTACAAACCGGAGCTGAAATCTAACAAGTGAGGAAGTAGTGGTATGAACTAAAAAATAAGAAAAGCATATGTTAATAATAAAAAATTATTTATGGCTAAAATATACTTTTAGTCCTTTAAATTCATGTGAGGTATCATTTTAGTTTCTTAAGTTTATAAAGTGTACTTTTAGTCCTTCTATTTTATTACTGTTAATATTACTAACGGAAAATGCTGACTCAATAAATTAAAGTGCTGACTCAACAGCCAATATATTAATTTTTAATTTAAATTTAAAATTTGTGTAAATTAAAAAATAATTAAAAACTATCATTAATATAAAAACTATTGAAAAATCATCAGATCTTAGTTGGGGATTTCAAAATGCAGCCAGATTTAGGCAATCTTCGACGAAAGAGGAATGTTGAGATCAAGATCTAAGACTGTTTGAGGCGAAGCACAATAATTAGAGTCATTGTGGGTGCCACCATCACTGATGGAGTGAGGAACTCTACAATAGGCCGATCAAACCTGCAAATCTCATGTCGGTTGGCGACGATGATGGAGAATCTCGACGGCGTATCATCCTTGTGGCCTCTTTTAAGGTTGGAGGTGGCGAGTGAAGCAGGTCTATCCCTTGGAGCCATGTTCTTCACTTAAGATTTGTGGGGCTTGAAAGAAAGTACTTTTTGAGGAGGGGGAGAGAGAGTGTGCAGATTACCCAAATGATAGAGCAACAGTGGAACACTACCTATATATTTTCTGGTCAGTTGTTGCAAGTGGAGGAGGTGGAAGAATGCACAGGGGTGAGTCCCTATTTCAGAAGATGTGGGTTGGGGGATGGGGGAAAGAGAGGAGAGGAGAGGTTAATTCTAATTTTTAAACATAAAAAAACATTATATTAATTTATTAGAACTTATGAATACTTTGTCATCATTGTACAGTTAGAGCCTAAACTTGCTTTCTCAACATTTTTTGTTAGTAATATTAACTACGTTAGAATAAAAGAACTAGAAGTATACTTTATAAATTTAAAGGATTAAAATAGTACTTCACGTAAACTTAAAGGACTGAAAGTATACTTTAACCTATATTTACCCTCTTGACACTTGTTACTCAAATATATATCCTAAAACAACACACCAAATGGTTTTTCAATGCATCTCACATGTTTTCTCATAAAGGTTGTGTATTCAAATATGTATGAACAACTTTTCATCACTAAGACTTTTCAATATAAGCATTACCATTAAGTCCAATTATTGAAGCTTCACTAAGCAACAAAAATGAAAAATAGATTAAAGGATAAATTATGAATGTATTTAGGACTTTTCATAAGCATAATAACACTTTTATGCTTCTAAACCAATCCATACTTGCTTTAAATATAGGCAAATTGCATATCAAATTAAAGCTCTCGAATTTAGGGATTTTTAGGAACAACCTGGATCTCAATCGGAGGTCCTATATGCCCGCACACACCCATAGAAAGTGTTTGGATCAACAAATCATGAAAAAATTCCAACTTTCTCCACTCTCAACAGCGGTGCGTGAACACCAACCACCACCTTGAAGGCGGCTATTGGCAACTTGCGCCAGGTGCTTGTGTTCCACACCCTATCCTCAGTTGGATAGCATGTGCCATGTGGAAGCAGGGGGGCTCCCACGGGCTCCATGCACCATACGGTGCCTTCTAGAGTTTCCTAGAGTTTTCTTTATAATTAGTGATCGGGTTAGTTGATAGAATTGAATGGGCGTTGACCAATTCGGGTTACCCAACCCCGTGAGCTGCATTTCACTTAGACGCAATGCCTTTTCACATTGCAACGATGTCATTTTGGCCCTTTGGCCAAAATGGTGTGCAAAGGTCATCCCTGACCTCTACCGGGTAGAGTCCGACCATGTTCAGACCCTACAACGGACCCACCGCCACCCAAAACTTTGAACGGCCATTTCTTGCGCATCCAATCTCTGTTTGATGCGTGGTGTCATTGGAATCATCTCGGAGAACAACACGATTCTGATACTAATGTTGGAAAATGAAGAGGGTGAAAGCATATCTAATGGATCCATATTCGGATTCGGGTCAATCTTCCAAAACTCCATGAGTTGATCCTCTTATTAATGCATGTAAAATATTACCCTAATTTGGACTACTAGAGAACTAGAGTTCAAACGGTGTGGCACAACAGAGACCTCACAAGAAAGAAATAGAAAGGAAGTGAGAGAGTTAGAAAACTCAATGACTAGAGTGAGTAGAACTGATGGGGAGACTCTCTATTTATAGTAGTGGGCTAGGGGTATTTTGGGAATTCAAAATAGCTATGACAACCATCAAATGAGAAAATCTCTCAACTTCTCTCTTTTACTTGGTTAAATGAATATAAAATAAATAATTTTATTCATTTTATAACTGAAGTTGGATTATTTAAATATTAGATTTTATATTTAATTTATATATTTAAATATATACAATCAATCTCATTCAGTTATTTAGTTGACTTACGATTTAGTCAACAATCCATAATTTTCTCATCTGATTTACTAACTAATTAATCTCTTAATTAATTAACCAATTAATTAGGATTTACTTTAATTTTCCAATTAATTAATTCAGCCCATCAAAAGGATGAAAGAAAAATACCAATTAATTGGGATCTAAAAATACCAACTAAGACAATCAAGAAGGCAACGAAGGAGCTAGATAGAGTGATTGGAAGAGAGTGGTGGGTGAAAGAAAAAGATGTCCCAATTAACTTACCTTACATAACCACCATTGCCAAAGAAACATGAGGGTCCACCCTGAGATTCCTATGCTAGTTCCTAGGCTAGCCAGAGACGACGTCAAGGTCATCGGTTTCGACATCCCTAAAGAAACTTAGGTCATCATTAATACACTATTATAGAATAAAGATACTATTACTCCAAAATATTTCTTTTTTTAAGAAAGGGAAATAAAAAATAAAGATGATGTAATTTTTATAAACATGGGCATGCAGTGAGAAATTTTGAATGTCCCAAATTTAAATTAGGAAGGCTAAAACTTATTTTTAACACCCCAAATTAAATTTAGAACACCTAAAATTCTCTTAACGCCAAACCCAATCCTTTGGACATCATAGGCCGAGGTTTAGGCATCCAGATATTTTTGGGTTGCCTAAAGGTTTTGGTTTTGGTTATTGAAGCAGAGTCGGATCAACACCCCTCTTCCTTACACACTTCCTTCACTCATTTCAAATGGTTTTATTCCAAAATACAAAAAGCATAAATTTATCAGAAGCCTCTACAGTTCAATCCTTCGGATCTCGTCGCTCGGGCACGGATCCTCCAATCCTCATTGCCGTCCTTGGTGCCTTGGCCTGTCATTCTCGGTCAGATCTCTTCACTACCCTGCTTTATTCGAAGCTGTTCTCCTTTTTATGGCATTTTGAGTGTCGTCGGCTGTGCAAGGTAAGGATAAGACGTGGAGTTGTACTTCTTAACTGCTGGGTTTGTGGTGCAACTGCTCGGAACTGAAAAATGAAATGAGATTTCAATTTCTTTTTTAATCTGGATTCTGTATACTAGTTAGATTGCAGTAATCAGTTGATTTACTTGTTCTGTTTTTTCCCGCTATCCTTCTTGGTTTTTTCGTGGCATTGTTTTCGTATGTGGAGATCAATGCTTGCTGAAGAAATTTATAAATTTCGAAATGCGAGTTTGGTAATGGAAGCCCTATTGATATTGGGTTTGCTGGCCTTGCTTATCTCCCATTTTGTCAACCCTGAAATGCTCTGCTGCCTAGTTAATTAGTTGTAGACTTCCTATTGCGAGGCTATTAGTAAGTTCATACCTAGTGATTTGGTACTTGGTAGCGCGTGCTTCGTTTTGTTGCTGAGAAAATGTGGTCGAAGCGGTTTGGTTCTATATGCTAGGTATCTACTAAGCAAATCCTGTTGAAATTCCTGTCCGTTCATTAAAATTTGTCCCCTTTTCCAATTTATGCACGCGCTTAACAGTCTATTGTCTTATGATCCCGACTGTTTTCTTTCGCTAATAGAGGTATTAGTTTGAGTTTCATGGCAATACAATGAAAATTGGAGAATTGGTCTAGACGCATTATGAAATTATCCTTGGAAAGCATGGAAGAAAATGTTTATATATAAATACCTGATGCATGGTAGCATATGTGTTGTATGAATATAATTCACACTCTGCCTCTTCCTCTGTCTGTCCTAAAATTTCTTCAAGGAACTAACTTGCTTTTACAGGTAATTTGTAGTTGTGAATGATGGATCCAAGCAATCATTCACCTGTTGATGGCCTTGAAGTGGTTCATCAAAATTTCTTTATTGATTCTTAACTTAAATGAATAGTTCTAATTTCTGTTGATTTTTATTTTAATGATAGTGCGACTCAGACATATAAAATTCTTGGTGAGTCACGCGAGGGTAAAGTTATTAGAAACCTAAAGTTATTTTATCCAAAAGTAAGTAGTTTCAATTCAAGTTCTTTCATTAACGGTCGTTTTATATATGCCTTTATTGATTTTAACCATTTAGTTTTGATTTATAGGCTCTCAACAACCTGACAGCACTGAATGCGAATACTATGTTATACTTTATATGTATAACATCATTTAAAGTGGAATTACAAGCGATTTTGAATAAGTAGATGTTTCTTCATTCTCAAATGATAATATTTTTGGTGTTGTAATTGAATTGCTAATTAATTCATTCACTTGATTCATTTCATCTAAATTTATTTTCTAATTTGCAGATTTTTGACGATGAAGAGGCCTGATTATATGAAGACATTAATTCAATCAGAGACCTTTTAGCTAGACATCTTCTTCAATATAAAGATCAATAAAGTTTTTATTTATATTAGTTAGTAGTTATGTAATTAATAGATAACTTTTTGACACTTTGTGGTTGTTATTATCCATAGTACTAGGTTGTATGAGTTGTTATTATACATAGTATTAGGTTGTAGAAGTTAACAATTTAATTAGCTAGTGGTGAATGTTTCCTTACCATTTGGAAGGGATATTGTGGTTTATGAATCATTCTTTGACCCGATTTCAGCAGTTTTAATTTGTTAGGCGATGAAGAGTATAAATAATCATTTTTAAAATATAAAACCTTTTAACGTCTGTAAAGCAAAAGGGACACCTAAAGTGTCTATACAAACATTTTAGACATCCCTTTTTAAAAAAAGGGCGTCTAAAGTTTCTACACAGACACTTTAAATGTCCCTTTTTAAGAAAGGGACGTTTAAAGTGTAGACTTTAAACTTCCCTTTCCTGAAAAGAGAAGTCTAAAAGTCTGTATTTTAGATATCCCTTTCTTGAAAAGGGACGTCTAAACACTTTAGATGTCCTTTTTTAAGAAAGCGATGCCTAAAATGCAGACTTTAGACGTTCTTTTATTTACGAACGTTGTTGTCATAATTTACTACGTCGTTCATATAGACGTTCCTTTATTTTCAGACATTAAAAAGATTAAAAAACAGATGTTAAAAATGTTTTCTGTAATAGTGGTACATGAACCATAAAAAAGAGACCCTACAATGTGGCAAAACCTAACGACTTTGAGCCAGGGCTATATGAGGGATGGAGTACTGTAATTTATTAATACATATGCTGATGAGTATTAATGTACTGAATTTGCTTGAATTTTCTTCCACGTGAAATCACAACGTTGGAGTTTGTTATTTGTTTTTTTTATAAGATACAAAAAATCGAATTAGATTTAAAGACTATAAATACGAGATTATCACATGATTTCTTGTAGAAGTACTAGTAGTTAAGGATATGGACTTTAAACGCACAAGACAGCTGTGACTAATTTTGTACGGTTATATATATATTATTAATTATTGTTATTCTAGACAAAACTCACGTTATTTATAAATTTATTGTGTCTGATCCGAAGGCCAAAAAAATATTGTGCGTGATCCATATCTAATTTAATATAATATAAAAATAAAAGTCTGATAATGAATATAACACAAGAAGACATCAATTAATATCTTTATTCAGTCACTTAATGTAATGCTGCAACATATAAATTCACGTTCTTCTCTCATTATAGAAAGCACACCCCTCTTTTTTAGAAAATAGGAGTGTAATGGGATCTTGAAATGAACAGGAAAAGTCATTATTTCAGTGATGTAGAGATAAAGAATATAAAAGGAATACCTATGCCAAAAAAGGGCTCCATGGGTGATATTTAACGTATAATTGTCCTCATTTCTATAAACGTATCTGAAAATTAAAAAAAAAAAAAATCCTTATAGAAAATTTAATGGATAGTTGATAATAGGGGAGCCGACATGTGGCACGCTATGCATTAAATCATGAATTCATGATCCCATCAGGTGGGTACAATTCCAAATACGAAGTTATCACATGCTGATCATGCATGATAGGGACTCAAAACACACAAGACAACCAGGATTTGTACATTTTTTTTATTGATTATTGATGATCACGGAGACTGACAAGAAACTGTTATTATTCAAGTGAAAACGCACATTATTTAAAAATTTTCATTTAATATAAAAACAAAAGTCTGATCTGAAGATGAATATAACACATTAATTATAATATTATTAAGCATACGATGTGACATTATTAAAGTAGCTTTGGCAAAAAAGGGGACGAATATATACAATGGAAATTTTTGCAGACAATTTTTTTTTTTTTTTTTTTTTTTTTTTTTTTTTTTTTTTTCAGTTTTAGTGCTTATACGTTCAACAATTTCTGATGGGTACATCTAATGTGGAAGACAGCAAAGCATTCTTAATGCAGCTGGCTACGTTCCTATTCTGTATGCTAATTTTCTTTTCCGTCATGGTAATTAGCAGAGCGAAACTGATCTTTGTAGGATTGTGTATGAGAGAAATCCTATAAAGCACTACTACAAAATATAGATATTACTACCCTAAAAGACATATGTTTTCTAAAGAGGGTAGTTAAAAATAAAGATGGTGGTGTTTTTATAATTATAAGTGGGAATTGGGTATCTTTAGGTGTCCCAAATTTGAATTGGGACACCTAGAGTCCATTTTAGGCGTCCTAAATATAAATTGAAACGTCTAAAGTCTTGAATTCCGCCTTTAAAATATTGAATTTCGTGCCAAAATGTCACAAGGAGTAAACTTTAGGCATCCCCATTAAAATAGGGACGCCTAAACATGGCCACGTGGCTGTATAAGGGCCTTTAGGGTGTGTTTGGTTTGAGGGGAGGGGAGGGTGTTACACTCTTACCTTATTTTAACCTTTTTCAGAATATTCGTGGAAAATGATATGCAGTTTGGTGGGCAACACATGAATAGCATAAATATACTGATAATATAAGCATCATTACAGAAATTCCCCATTGGGGTTCGCATAGAATATTTACAAACCTTGTAGTCGCATAAGGCTCTAGGGTATCTAAACCTATCCTAGTAAAACAGAGACTTCTTCTTGTTTTCGTTCCACTACTGTAATACCCTCGTACGGTTTTCTTCTTTGTTCTCAGCATATCTTCTGTCTCCTTTTGTCTAAATTGTTGGTATAGGAGGGTGAGATTCGAGAGAATCTCAGTAGGAAAATAGTACCAATATGCATGCAGGATAAGTACTTAATGCATGACATGCTTGCATTACATAACTCATGTTCATACAATGACATATCTCCATGCTCAATGTTTCGTGCAATAAAACTATGGCCACAGTATAAATAGAAACAGAGCTTCAATCATAAATATATGTTTCACATAATCAAGCAAAGCAATAACATGCATTAACACACCAGCACAAATATCAAATACATGCAAGAGATGTAAGTTCCTTACCTTAACCCTTTTACACCTCGAAATGTGTGCCTCGTAAAGCGTGCCAACGACTAGACCACAACTTGGTCCTACAATTCCAAATATACAATTTAGACACTTCCATAGTATTTTTGGGGGTTATATGAGCCTATTATGAAAATTTACTAAAATGCCCTGGGACCCGGCCTGGCCCGGCTGTACTTGGTCCGACTGTACTTTTTCTGAAATTTTGACATGGGCTATTCTGTCATATTTTCGCCCAAGGAATCCATTTCGAGACTCAGAATTATCAAATTCATTGTCAAATTATAAAAGTACCCTTGACAGCCTCATTTTAAGGGTTTCAGGGGCGTTTTCGTAATTATGCTTTTTTGGCCTTTTCCAAAAAAGTGACCAATTGTAACCCCATTTAATTTTTGCTCCTGAACTCAATGGAACCATCAAATCATTGAAAATCTAACTCTAAGGCCTTCTAACAGCCTAGATTGAAATATATGGGTTTTCCAGGGAAAATCGAGGTTTTGTGATTTCAGCTGCGTAAACGCGCTCCTTTATACTCCTAACCACTTTATTGACTATTCCATTAGGTTACAACTACCATTGAGTACCAATTTGGGCAGCATAACCCCTAAGGAAGTCGATTTCCAAAATTTAAAACCAACGGCAATTCGGCGAAATTTCACCGATTAAATTACCTACAGCTTCCAGAATAGTCAATATACAAGAGTTTATAAGTTACTTCAAGCTCCCACTAGCTTTTTCTCAAGGTGGCTAAAAACCCTAGCCTTGGCACACCCAAATTTGTGCTTCCAACACCTTACAATATATGAAAGAAAAGCTTAGGAACAAGGTTATACGCATTAGGTACGAATTCACCGAAGAAATCGACCTACCTGACGAGATTTCTTCTCTTTCTCTCTCTAAAAGCTCTCAAACCTTTCTCTCTCTCTTGTTGCAGCACTTAGGCACGGTTTTGGGGCTGATGGAGGAGGTGGATGATGATTTAATATAATATAATATTATTTTCTAATTATTTACTAAATTTCCAACAATTTCAGATTTTTATAACATTTTGGCAGATTTCTTCCCAAACTTTGAAAAATCATAACTAATTCTAGAAAAATCTAATTGGAGTGATTCTAAAGGCTATAGAACCCTTATTGAGTCTAGTTTCAAGAAAATATATAGCCTTTTGCTATTTGGAAGCACATTATTCCCAGATTTTTAATCTTTACATGATGTTCTAGAAATTTCATAGTTTTTCTGTGCTGACTTCAAAAATTCATAACTTTTTGTATATAGCTCTAATTGAGTTTTATGACCTATCAAATTAAAGCATGTTTACTTTCACACTGTAAAATTTCATAATTTTTTCTCATCAATTGTTCATACAAAATCACATGACAAGCTCACTACCTCATAGGTGATTTCACAAAAAACATAACTACTTTCTCCAAAATTCACCATTTTACTTTCTTTAATACCTCAAAGATATAAGAATCATTATGGAATAAATTTGGGCTCCTGCTAAACTGGGGCTTAACAGTCCATTTATTTCTGGCTTATTCTCTCACCTCAAATCTCAAAATTCAGGGAATTACAAAGGGGAGGGGAGGGGATAAATTACAATTTTAGATGGGAGAAACCCAAATTTACCATCTCGTTCTTTTAAATTTTGGATTTCGGCCCAAAATTTACCCTCTCATTCTTTTAAATTTTGGGTTCCCACCCAAAATTTAAATACCTTCATCCCAAAAAGGTAATTTAACCCTCCTCCCCTCCCTTTCCCTCCCTTCCCCTCAAACCAAACACACCCTTAGGCATCCCCTGTTGGGCAAGGGACGCCTAAAGTAGCCTGAAGTTTACTTAAGGCATCCTCAAAATGGCTGGGGACGCCTAAAGGTTTACTTTAGGCATAAAGGGTGACAACACGGCCACATGACATGACCAATGCATGTGGCCATTTGTCAAGGACATTGATTGGGGACGCCTAAAGTTACTTTAGGAACTGGGGACACCCAAACATACCATTAGGCGTCCCCATTTCAAACTGGGGACGCCATATTTTAACTACCTTTAGGCGTCCCCATTTCAAAAGGTAGTTAAAATATTTTTTTTTTTGTTCAAATTCTACTCATCACTGACACTTCTTGACTTTCTCACTTCTCCATCTTCTCTTCCTCTCATTTCTCCTTTCTTCTTTCTGCGTCTTGTTTTTCTTCTTTCTCCAAAAAGTGTTCACATTATTGTCTCTTCTTGCTCCTCCATCGATCTCTATCATCTGTTGTGGTTGCCTACTAAGAGAGCTCCACCTTCTGAGGTTGCTGTCACCGCTGTTGTGGTTGTTGCATCGTCATCTCTCTCTCACTTTCACCACCACCGTCGTCCTCCTTCTCACCACCGTGGGTCATCTTCCTCTACAGGTTAGCTTGCATTGCCACTGCTATATAGCTTGCACCACCATCTCCCTCATCTATATATATATATATATATATATATATATATATATATATATGCTTATGTTGTAGCCGTATCTGTTGTTTATTACCTATTTGTTTTGCATAATTTTTAAACAGTATATAATTTAATAATGTAAGACTAGGACACTGTTAAGTAATTTATATAGGTTACGCAATCACTCATGTCACAGTCGCCTCTAACTTTAAATTAGCATTTGAGTGATGTGTATTATAATATAATATAAAACATTTATGACTTCTAAATATTGATTAAAGAAGCTAAATATGTGAAAAAACATGTCTTTTCCCCCCTCATTGGTATATCCCATTATTTTTCAAATTGTTCTTTTCAATTATTTTATAACAAAAATATTATAAAGTAATTTAATTATGTTCTCTAATTTCACTGAAAAAGGTGAAATTTCACTTATGGATAAATTTACATAGATAATTCATCCACGTAATAAATAGGTTATCAATGCTTTTATAAAAACAAAGAAAATATTAAACCACTAATTCTCATAGTATAAAGTAACTATAATTGAATTATATATGTTCAGATTAGATTCATGATTGTACTATATTAAATCAATAATATGTTTTTAAAAATTGATACTTAATATTAGAAAACTATGCCCTGTGTTTAGTTAGTTCTTTTGTACACGCTTGTATTGTTTGTTGGATATACAGAGTTTGGTTTCATTGGTTGTTCATCTATTAATCTTAAGGAATGTAATGTCTAGCATTTAATGGTATCCATGGAAATTGTTGGATTTGACTTCAAAGTTTCATTGCTTTAATGAATTGTTGGATTTGAGGTGTTGACATTGTCTTAAATATGAATAGCCTTAATTAGTTTAGTTTAGTTTAAATTAAGCTGAAATGGTTTGTTTTTTTTTTATTTTGGCATGTCTCACTTTTGAGGGGAAATGCTGCCAAATTTTTTAAAATGAAAATAGTAAAAGGCAATCCCATTTTTGACAATTGTTCTAAACTTGAGTGTTATTGGGAATGGCTTAGGTTGTAATAAAATGGATTATAGTTGGATGAATGCTTTGAGAACTAGTGAAGAATATGAGAATGGGGTTGAAGAGTTTATTGAATTGTTAGAAGGAATGCTCCAGCAAAAAATGGGATGTATTTTTGTCCTTTTGTCAATTGTTTAAATGAGAGAAGACAAGATGTTGAAGTTATAAGGGATCACCTACTTTATGATGGAATAAATCTTCGATACACAAGGTGGATATGGCATGTTGACAAAGTAACTGATTGTCCATCGTGCAAGAAGGAAGTTGTGGATGTCATAGATGAAGATAGAATGGAGAAAATGATTCACGATGTTGAGGTATAATCCTTTGTGCAGTTGCATGAATATGACATCCTGCGGAGTGATGCAGAGACACCGTTGTACCTTGGGAGTAAGTACACACGGCTGATAGGAACATTGCATTTGGTTAACTTAAAGGCAATTTGTGGGTGGACAGATAGTAGTTTCACATTGTAGCTTGAATTATTATGTGATATGTTTCCAGACGATAATATACTTCCAAATCATATATATGAGGCCAAGAAAATCCTGTCTATGATAAGTATGAAGTATAAAAAGATACACGCTTGACCAAATGACTGCATACTGTACAGAAAGGAGTATGAAGGTCTTAGTGAGTGTCCTAAGTGTAAAACTTCATGATACAAAGTGAAGAAAGATGGTGGTTGTGGCAATAAGACAACTAAAAGGAAACCTTTAAAGGTGTTATGGTATCTTCTAATAATACCTTGGTTTAAGCATTTGTTTGCGAGTGCAACAAAAATGAAGATGTTGAGATGGCATTCTGATGAGAGAATATCTGATGAAAAATATCTTTGGCACCCAGCTGACTCTCCACAATGAAAGAAAATAGATGACATGTTCTCTCAATTTGGCAACGAACTAAGAAACCTTTAACTTGGGCTTTGTACAGATGGCATAAATCCGTATGGAACTCTTACTAGCACACATAGTGTGTGGACAATTCTCCTTATGATATACAACTTGCCTCCCTGGTTATGTATGAAACACAAGTATGTGATGCTTTCTATGATAATTTCTAGACCAAAACAGCCAGGGAATGATATCGATGTGTACTTGGCAATTTTGATTGAGAACTTGAAAAAGTTATGGGAGGTAGACATATATTTGTTTGATGCATATAAGAAGGAGTCCTTCAAGCTACGTGCAATGATTTTCACCATGATAAACGACTTCCCTGCATACGGAAACTTGTCAGGGTACAGTGTAAAGGGGCATAAAGCATGTCCGATCTGTGAAGTAGACACTCACTTCCATCAACTTAAGCATGGAAGCAAAATGATCTACCTTGGTTACAGAAGGTTTCTTCATAGGTTCACCCATATCGTAGGTTAAGAAAGCATTTTAACAGCTTGCTGGAGCATGGAATGGATCTAAAGACATTAACCAGAGAGGGAGTTTATAGTTGGGTAGAACGTATCAATGTCACCTTTGGTAAGAATTGGAAGACTGCGGGTGAGAAGAATGTATGGAAGAAGAGATCAATTTTCTTTGGTCTTCCATATTGGCATAGTCTTGACGTGAGACACATATTGATGTGATGCATGTAGAGAAAAATATTTGTGATAGCCTTGTCAGTACGCTTTTGCACATACTAGGGAAAACTAAGGATGGGATTAGTGTGAGACAATACCTTGTTGATATAGGAATGAGAAAATGGTTACATCCACAACTAAGAGATGGTGGTAGGAGGGCATATATGGAGCCAACAATGAATACACTAGAAAAAGTGGAGAAAAGAAGTTTGTGTGGGTGTTTGCATGAAGTTAAGGTGCTACAAGGGTATTTTTCTAATTTGAGAAAGTGTGTCTTAATGGACGATTTGAAGTTAGTGGGAATAAAGTTCCATAACTATCATGTGTTGATACAACAACTATTACTAGTAGCTATTAGAGGCATTATGAAAGATGAAGTGCAAACCACTGTAACAGGATTGCGTGTTTTCTTTAATGCTATCTCTAACAAAGTCATTGATACTGAAAAGTTGGATGAACTGGAAAATGAGGGTTATATTATTTTGTCCCAACTAGGAATGCATTTTCCTCCTTCATTTTTTGATATAATGGTGTATTTGATAGTTCATTTGGTAAGGGAGGTAAGGCTTTGCGGTCCAGTTTACTTGAGGTGGATGTACCCTTTCAAGTGATACATGAAGATCTTAAAAGGGTATTCTAAAAATCTTTATCGACCAGAAGCCTCAATAGTTGAAAGATATGTAGTTGAAGAGGCTATGGACTTTTACAAAGATTATCTATCGGGGAAGAAGGAACAATCTCGGCATAAAGAGGGGAGAAGCAAGGGAACACGAGGATTGAAAGTAAAGAATATGCCTCATGAAGGGGTGTTGCGAGCACACTTGTATATCTTGAATAACATGGAAGAAGTTCAACCATACATAGATGAACACAAAAAGAGTTTGAAGAATATGAATCCAAGGAAGAATGACATGTATATTGCTATTGAGCAAAATAAGACATTCATAGAGTGGTTTGAGAAAAAGGTTTCGCATGAGATCGGTATGTTTGAGACAATCGAGTGACTAGCTTAGGGGCCTTCTTTCATATCATTACTTGAACCGGTTATGATATAAATGGGTATTCTTTCTACACAAAAGGCCAAGATGATGGAAGTACCATGCAAAATAGTGAGGTAATGGTAGAAGCTGAAGCCATGTACTTTGTCAGTTCGAAAGACAAAAACCCCATATTAGCATCCATGGTTTTTTATGGAGTCATAGAAGAAATATGGGAGATTACTTATAACGAGTTCAAAGTTTCCTTATTCAAATGTAAGTGGGTTAACAGTAATGCTGTGGTAATATATCAACAATTTGGATTTGTCTCAGTTGATCTTCAAAGAGTAGGTTATAAGGATGAGCCCTTCATTCTAGCAAACCAGGAAAAACAAGTGTTTTACGTCACAAATCCTGCAAATAAAAAAAATTCCATTGTACTTCAAAGTAAAAAATAGAAGTATGGTGATCTAACCTTCAACCTTGACGACACACCACCTTTCACAATTAATCCACCTAGAACAAGTGAAGTAGAATTGGTAGATGAGGAAGAATATGCTATAAGAAATGATCATGGTGAAGGAATATGGGAAACAATATAGAGTAAGAGTTTAACTTAGAAAATAGTATCGTGTGCTGTTTGTTTTAATACTGGTTAGTTTATTCATTTAATTACAATTTATTTACCTATCTAACAATAATTTTTGTGCTTATAGAAATATGGACAATTCTAGTGACTCATAAAGTGATAGAGACGATGAAATGAATAGACGTGAACCCGTTGCAAAAAGGGTTAAAGGCAGCACAAAAATAGGAGCATTGGTTGCATGTCATCAACATCAATAGGAGAGGCTGCATGTGGATTTCGACGCCAATATGAATCCAATTGGTCCTGAGGAAGACCATTTCATTAGCTATTTAGGCTATTTGGGTCGAGCAAAGTTCGCATTATCTATGATAATTTGAAGTTGGTTCCCCCAAAAAAGAAACACATGATTTGTCAACACTACTACAAAAAGGGAAAATAGTTACGCATATAGTGTGATGCTTCTTTAAAAAAGGGTCACAACTTTCATTTTATTTTTTTAAAAAAACGTATATACAAATTGTGGCGCTTATTTAAATAAGGGCCACAGCTTGTGGGATTACTTACATGGCGCTTGATCAAACAAGCGCCACGTAAGCATAGTAAGGACCAGCTGTGGCACTTGGTCAAGCAAGCCCCACACTGGTGTTCATGCATGTGTGGTGCGTGCCAAGGCAAGCACCACACTAGGTGCTGCGATTTCTGCTTAAATCACAAATTGCCAGGCTCACGTGAGGGATCTGTACAAAGTAACGTGCCTCTGCAATAATGATGGGATTAAATAAATATAAAAAAGAGAAAAGAACAAACACAACCCAATTTTCTTCTCCTCCCACCTCCTTTTCTTGTGCACCTCCTTTTCCTGTGTGGTGTGAGGACTACCACTTAATTTGTACCAATTAAGTACCAACCATCTAATTAGTCAAAACCATCCCTTTCAATTCTCCCCTATCCTTCACCTCCATTTTTAGTTTTCTGATATGCACCACCACTTACTGTTCATTCTTCATATTTCCTCCAATTCTAGGGCTTCTTCTTCACCATCCTAGTGGTAGCTAGTTAGATCTCCGCATTTTATGGTTTCGCGTAGGCATCTGGTTTCTAGATCTTCTTTATTGGTTCATGGAAACCCCAAAAAATAGGTTCCACGGTTTGAAACTGAGCGGTGAAACAGAAACTTCACTGCTCTCTACAAGTTTTATCCTATACGGTATGATTTGCTTCTCCCCGATTTAGTGATTCTCTTCTTAAGATTGGATCAAAGTACTCGAAAAACAAGTGTCTACTCCTACATGCTAATAAGGTTGCATACCATACACCCACCAGATTAAATTATGTGGAGTTTCCATCTTTAGGAATATTTTTTAATATATTTATTAAATACCAATTTCTGCCGCTACAAGGGCTTTATCTTATATCTTGCTGAAATTGGCTGGATTCGTGCTTTTATGCCTAGGCATTCTATTATAGGGATACCTTTCTTGTTCCAGATTTTTTTTCCTTTCTCTTCCTTTAATTGGATAATTTTTTTTATTCTAGAACTAGAAGTATCTTTTCACGGAGTATATTTTGCTCAACCAAATCTGACCATGACTTTAGTTAGGGTTTCCTATATTTTTGAAAGGAATTGTTTAATTTCCTGAAATGATGTTGGTAGGGTTTCATATGATATTTTTTTTTTTAAAAAATGCCCTTCTTGTGGCGTTTCCTTGAGGAAGTCTCACTTTTTGTGGCCCTTCCTCTACAAAGCGCAAGAAGGTGTTTTTTTTAAAAAAATCATGCTATGGTGCTTGGCAGTGCCACAACTTCTTTTAGTAGCATATTGATATGAGGCACTTCCGAAGCGCCACAACTAGTTCAAATATGAGCGTCACAGATTTATTTTTTTGTAGTAGTGACAACTTTTGGTACATAAGTTCTGATACATATGCATTTATAGCTTTATTCCTATTGCTTCAAGTATAATTATCTTATATTTTGTAACAAACATACGATGTCCCTGACACCGTGGTGATGTACAAGCACTGGACGAGGGAGGTTCGTCTACGATTGAAAGCTTTCAAGAACAAGCTTACATCAAAGTACATTCGAGGGGAACTGAGGGGTCAGGATCCATGTCAACATTATTCGTATTTGTCTCCAGAGGACTGGAGGTTGTTTATGGCATCACAGGAATATCCTAACTTTTTGGTAAAATTTCTTTCATCATAGTGTAGACCTTTTTGTTTGCATATACTTGACATCATTGATTCAGTTTTCATTGTTTTCCTTTCATAGGAAGTAAGTATAGCAAATGCATATAGGCAAGTAGCAAATAAGTATCAACATTACATGTCTCATGATGTTTATTAGAAGCTTGAGTGGAGGATGATAGAAGAAGAGTTGGAGAAAATGAAGGAAGCAGACAAATCAGATCCTAGCGTTGTTATCCAGGTACCAACTCCTCCTCCACGTCACAAAAAATGGAAAGCAGTGTGGATTAAGGGTGGGAAGTTCATAAATCCGGTTGTTGTTGAGGTTGCCGCGAGGATTATAAGTAGTTTAAGCATACGTACATAAATTTTGGTTGCCACGAGGATTGTAAGTAGTTAAAGCATACGTACATAAATTTTTTCATATTAGGAGTGCTTAATTTTCGTTTACGATAAATTTTATGCTACAGGATGAACTAGAAGATCATAGTAGCCAAGATTCGTTCACTCTAAGTGGACAGATGGACATCTTGTCAACGGCGATTGGGAAGGCAGATCACCTTGGTCATGTTCGATGGGAGCCAAGGGGAGTTAGTGTCGTGAAGTATTTTAGACAAACCTCACATTATTACTTGTCGCAAGTTGAACCTAGTAGGGAGCTTGTGGCCAAGATTTACTAGGAATTTGAACAAGTGCTCGAGGCTAAACTTCATGATAAGCTCTAATAAGAGCTGTTGCCAGAGCTATGTCTTGAAATGACAAAGATGTTTGGATCCCAGATGGCAAGTACCAAGCGTAGAACCCAAGAATCCCCAGCCTTCGATAGCACCAAAGGAAGTTACAACCCGCTGGAGGAACCACTTGGTGACCCTTCTCCCACTCCAGCATTGGGAGAACCTTCCATCCTCTATTTGGATGCCTACTACTGCATGTTGTTGCAGATGCTCTCGTTCACACACAAGCTACCACCCACTATTATCAGCAAATTCCATAGCATTTAGGTAGAGTGACTGTGAAATGTGTTCAAGAAGGGGAAGAAGGTACAACCATCCATATTTCTGATGAAGAGGTTACCACGATAGGTCATATGATAGGATCTTTCATCCTTTGGCTTCAAAATCTTATTGGCTCAGCGGCAACACCTCAAATAGTAGGAACTACCTCACTTTTACTTGAGATCTGTTGGCATCCTACTAACAATATGTTTTCTTATGTTATAAAAGGATGAGCAAGATGCAGGAACTTCTTGGCACTACTGCAGCATCTCTATAAAGACATTCGCCAGATTGCCTTACACATGCCTCTAGGGATTGTGGGCTTGACATTGGAGTATCTCTTTACAATTGATAGGAAAGACCTGAAAGAGTTCATTAAGTTGGAGGATATAAATGTAGGATGAGTTAAATTTGCAATCCTGTAAGTTTTTTATTTCCTATTTTTTCCTTCAATTAATGTAGTGGTTTTTTGGTTTCATACGTTCACTAATTCATTCATAATTTTAATTCTATTATAGCTCCTTCCATCGCATATGCATTGACATGCAAAGGCATAATTTATATGGATTCTTGTGTCCTACAAATACGACAAGGGATTCTAATACTTTGGAAGCAAGTACTCACTATGTGGGCTACACAATGGGACAGACCAAATTTCGTTGTTATCTAGCACCAATTGTTCAAGGGTACGTATTTTAATTTTGTCTATTTAAGATGTTTAATAAATAATTGCCTTGTCACCTAACTTTATTTTAATCTGTATATGTTGTTATAGTTACCATTGGAGTTTATGTGTTCTCTGTCCTCATCTCAACATAATTTACTGATTTGATTTCTTGCGTAAAAAGCCAGACAAAGAAACAAAATATGTCTTTAACACATAATTTATTTTGTTTGTATTTCATTGATTTTTGACTTAAATGAATTGTTCTAATTTCTGTTGATTTTCATTTTAATTATAGTGCAACCTGGACATATAGACCCCTTGACGAGTCATGCGAGGGTAAAGTTGTTAGAGACCCGAAATGGTTTTATCCAAAGGTAAGTAGTTTTAAATCAAGTTCTTTTATTGATGGTCATTTTAGATGTCTTTATTGATTTTAACCATTTGCTTTTGATTTATAGTACCCTCGACTACCTGGCAGTACTGAATATGGATACTATGTCTTACTTTATATGTATAATATCATTCAATGTGGAACTACAAATGATTTTGAACAGGCAATCGTGTCTTCATTCTGAAATGATAATATTTTTGGGGTTGTAATTGAATTGCAAATTAATTAATTCACTTCATTTATTTCATCTAAGCTTATTTTCTAATTTGTAGATTTTTAACAATGAAGAAGCCTACTTATATGATGACTTTAATTTGATCAAAGACCTTTTAGCTGGACATCTTCTTCAACATATAGATTAGTAAAGTTTTTATTTATATTAGTTAATTAGTAGTTGTGTAAGACACATCTTTTTGACACTTTGTGGTGGTTATATTGTACATAGAATTAGGTAGTAGGAGTTGTTGTACATAGTATTTAGATTGTTGGAGTTAACATTTTTATTGGATAGTGCTGATGTTTCCTTACCATGTAAGGGACATTGTGGTTTATGAAATAATTCTTTGATCCTACTTTTGCAGCTTTAATTTGCTGGATAGTGAAGAATATAAATGGTCATTTTTAAAAAAAAAACTTTTAACGTTCGTAAATAAAAAAGGGAAGCCTAATAGACACACTGACACTTTAGATGTCCTCATTTTAAAATGGGGATGTCTAAAGTGTGAGTGTCACACTTTAGACATCTCCACTTTAAAATAGGGATGTCTAAAGTGCAGACTTTTGATGTCCTTTATCTTGTGGACATAATTGTCATTTTTTACTATATCATTCACATAGACGTCCCCCTGTTTTCAGATGTTAAAAGGCTTAAAAAAGAGACGTTAAAAGCGTTTTTTGTAGTAATGAAGATCAGTTTCTTCACATAAAAAACTATAAACACTAGAGGGATTTTAGAGATCATTGTAATAATGGCTACAAGAAGCAATATTTCTGCTCACCTTCTTCACTTTTTACAGGAGACAATTAAACTATCATGCATGTGATGTGGCATGTGAAGAGGGAATATGTAGAGTCAGACTTTGAAACTGCATTGCTCAGTGAATCCAACCTTGAATAAACTCCAATTGTATATATGAAGAAACACTCTCCAGAAAATTTGAACAACTTTTTTTTTGGCCAAACAAAAAATTTGAACAACTAAGTAGTCCTCATTCATTAGTCAAAAGTAGGATCCTGGCATGCAACACAACAAAAAATGGTAAAAAAGAAAAAGTTTGGAAGAAGTTGAAGTCAAAATTTCAAGGAAACGAGAAGACAACATAGCAAATACAGATCTTTAATATGATGAAGCTAGAGAAAAAAAGCGCGCGTACATTCACATCCCTTTTATTTACTCACAACATCATTCTCGCATACAATACATAATTTCCACTCACTTATTCTCTCTCTCTCTCTCTCTCTCTATATATATATATATATATATATATATATATATATTACACTCGTTCTCACCTGATCCCAAAAACCTCAAGAGATAATGAGATTACATTATCTCTCATGGGTTGACTTTGGAGTTGCTTCTTCAGTGAACTAAAGGGCCCTACTACTTTTACCTCTTGTAAGGAAGTTAGGGACCAGAGCTCATCAGGGAGAGCAATCAACTCATCACAATTTACAATGACCAAATGTCTGAGACATGTCATTACATCTTTACCTAATTACCAGTAAAAGAAAATCCGCATATACTTCATTTGAAATACCTCTAGTTGGGGGAACCCATTGATGAAACAAAGCCGCATCACGGGCGAGGGTTTTGTAAAACCACAAACGCATAGTTTTAAAATTTTAAGATTGGTATGACTCCCCAAAGAGCTCATCACATCATCATTTAACTTGGCACCTGAGATTGTTTGCTTGGTAAGGTTGGAAGGAAAGGCGTTTGGCAGATGTTGGAATGTCAGGGGTGCAAAAAATCTTCAGTGCATTTAGATAATTTAGGTTTGGAAGGTATTCCCACAGTTGACCACCAACCTCTTGTTTATGCTTGGCATCATGCTTATATAAATACAGCCCCAAAGCCCTAACTTTGGGAATACACCTTTCCCAATTAGAGACACAACGGCTGAGTTTTTGTTTATGACAACACGAGATATATGAACATTAGGACTAGAATGTCCCATTTCTACATCTGAAAACAACTCTAGCAAAATCATTGGTTTATCAGTATAAAGATGGCTCAGTCTCTTAAGTTTCCAAATTCCACTAGAGAATGATATATGAACATTAGGACTAGAATGTCCTAATTCTAAAGTTTCTAGATTCCAAAGATTGCATATGAAGTTAGTAATCACTATTTGGAATTTGACAAGAAAGTAGCTACCAAGATTTAATCTTAAGTACCTTAGATACACTAACATGTTAAAATTGGTGGGGATCTTACGCTTGGAGGAAATTGGAAACCTTATATCCAACACTCAAACAAGCTGAATCTGTCTCACAAACCTTTTTCTTATGCTGAAATCAAGGTCATAGCTAGGCTTGTAGGCAAAGAAGAGCATAGAATGAGTGGTTGAAAGGTCTTTGTTGTTGGAAACAAAGAAATCAAACATTGCACATTGAATGGAGAGCCTATGAGGCCTGGTTTGTTCCAAATTAATGCCTACATCCCTTCAAACTTCAAAAACCTTCTCCTTCTTGCCCTCAAATATGCAAAGTTCTCTCAGAAGATCATGGATACAACATGTCTTGATTCCCCCATCCCTTCTTCTCCCCATTTAGATTAAGCTACAATCAATGAGCTCATCCAAATAGTCCGCTGCAACATCTTCTATAATTCTAGAATCACTATGAAGAATAAATCCTTCAGCAACCCATAGGTGGATCAAGCGTTTGACAGGAATTTCGTGGTCTTCAGGAAACATACCAAAATAGAGAAAGCATAGCTTCAATCGTTGAGGCATGCTATCATAACTGAATTTCAATACTATATTGTGTACTGGTGTTTCTGGTCGAGTAAGATACTACTTAACATGACCCATGATCTGTATAACTTCTCCTTATTTGCTAGAATTCTTGCAAGCACCACGATGGGTATGGGCAAGCCACCACACCTTTTTACCATGCACTTATCTAATAACTCAAGCTTAGAAGGCATGCCTTCTCCTCGAAACACCCTCTTTGAGAAAAGCTCACAACTCTCTTCTTCACTAAGAAAAGGAAGATTGTAGGGAGGAGATGAACTAGCACAAGAGGCCACCTCTCCCAAACGGCTAGTAATCAATATCCTGCTGCTTATATTGTCATCTGGGAAAGCAGATTGTATGTCATCCCAATGTTGAGGTTTCCATATATCATCCAACACTATAAGATACCTCTTCCCATTTAAACACTCTCGCACCTTGTCTTTCAGCTCGTCCTCGCTCAAGCTATAAAAACCATCAGATTCAGCTTTGCCATTTGCCCTTTGATTTCTTCTTATGCTTGCTACTGCTATTGTTAATGTAATAGCGACGTTGACATCAAGCATTTAAGAAGGGCGTGCAAAAGCCCTCTGGGTCTATAGTCATTAGACCCAGAAACCCAAGCATGACGCTCAAAGTAACCCTTGACATGATGACTATTATAAATCGTGCGAGCAAGACTAGTTTTACCTAATCTGCCCATGCCAATGATGGACACCACATTACGCCGCGAACCCCCTTGCTTGAGGCGATTGATTACTTTAGTTGTGTCATGTTCAAAACCCACCACATCATCTTCCTCCACGTCCCTTCTTCGCTTGTAACTCCTGATCTGTTGAAGATCTTGCTGCTTCCTGGGTGCTGTCATATTTTATTTTGTTCTCATGGAGGTAATTGAGTCTGGCATTAATGTTGTCGATTTTCTTGCAACATGACGTCGCAGCTTTGTGTGGCTAGCACCATGGAGGATCTTGGAAAACCAACTTTTTCTTCGGTAGTTGGCAATGTTGACAACAGAAGTGTCGATGACATCCTCAGCTTCATGTGCGATGTCTTTGATTTGACGTACAATCTCTTCTTCGATTGGCTTCTTCCGCTGGTTTTGTTCGCAGCTCTCAAGGAAGACACTCATCATTCCGAGGTGACTCTCAAGGAACTTCACTTGGTCGTCCACGCCACATAGCAAATTGGCTTCGTTTTCCACACGCAGAGACAAGTTCTCTAGAAGGAAACTAACTACTTTATCTGCCATCAAGTCTGCACGATCAACACAGAAACAAATGTAGGAATACTTGAGGCAGAATACATTGGGAAGATGTTCAAGCATTCATATACTAGCTAGTGTATCAGTAAGACACTTCTACGAAGTTGCCTCAAAGATTAGAGATCAAGACTTGTATCATTTTTTATTGTTTTCCCCTTCGTTCGGTTTGGCCTTTTTAGTGTCCTTGCTGATAAAATGTATCGTATGGGGTCTGAAAGTGATAAAAGAACCGTGTGGGTCCACCAAACATTGGGCATCAAGTTTTGGAGAAGTCTTATTTGAGAGAAGACTAATATGCTGTTGCTCAGCTTAGCGGTATACATTTGTGCAAGTGTTTCATGAATTTTAATGTTTCGGTGGTAAAATTATGCCCAAAAATAGTAATTCATGAGAGGTTGAGTGTGTAATGTAAATAGTATTTATTAGTGCTGAGTGCTTTTGAATAGATGTAAGATAAAAAAGTACGAAAAATCACTTAAAAACTTTTAACCCCATTCATTTGTCCAATTTCTTTAAATCCAACTTATAATAATTTTTCCTCCCATTTCTTCTAAATTCCTCCTATTGTTTTTTAAGTGGTGGATGATCTTGTTGCCCCTATATCATATACTTACGTGTATCTCTAGCTTTCTCAGTTCCGAGAAAGCTAAAGATAGACACCAGTATTGTGATACAGGGGCAACGATATCATCCACCACCGAAAATCAAAATTATTGCATGAGTAATGGATCTATATGGTTTGCCTTTTTTCTTCTTTTCAATTTCATGGCCGGAGTATATAATATGATTTGTTAAAATTGTGGATTTACGCTCTCCCTAAAATTTCGTAGCCACCCCCTAACGTTTTTTTATTTGTCACTATACATCGGCGTTTTGAAACCTCTGACTTATTTTTTAAATATGCTTATTTGTTCATATTGATCATAAAAATAGAATTTATAAAATAAATAAATAATGAAAATATATATTAAATTAAAGAATTTTTTTTCATAAGATTTCTTCTACGAGCCTGCAGGTAGAACACTATTGGGTGGCCCCTCTTTGTTTTTTTTATTTTTTTAAAGAGAAAATTACGTACAATGAGGTCCCAAATAATTGATTTGGTTGCTGAAAAATCCCAATAATAAATAAATAGTATAAACCTCTATCAGACTTTTGGTTGATTAAATCCCATTGTTTCCTTTTTGTAACTCTCCCTTTTTTGGTTCTTTCGTATAAACACAAGGAATGACATGGGGAGGACCGAATGAGAAGTGATAAGGAAATGGCGCCGTTTGGGTAAAAAATATGTATACAAAGCAACCTTATTATTGTTTGTCTAAGGTTAGTTTCTGACATGACTATCTAGCCCATTAAATTCTCTACTTTATTATTGTTACATCTATCTCTCTTCAAGTATGTATAGATTATCCTGTCAAAAACATTACAAAAGCATTTGGCTAATTGATTTGGTGATTTGTTAGCATTGTCGTTTAAAATATGAAACAGGGTGTAATGATCAGAACTCAAAGCGAATACCCAAGCCACTGTCTTTTGTTTCGTATGCTTCATATCATTTGGTTCGTGATTATTACTCTTTTTCCGATTTAAAGGGGCAGGCAATAACTAACTAAGGTGATATACGAGATTGAACATGTGATCGCTAAGAGTTTTCATACTACTAAACTACAAGACAATTGACAGGTCGTGATTATTACTAATTTATTATATGTAGGGAAAAGTGGCGTCATGAGTGGTGAAGTCGCAATAGTGAAAGCAGGGACTCTCTTTTTTTCCTTTCTCTTCTATGAATCTCATATCTACTCTTAGATTAAATATACATGATTTAAATTTATTATTTTATAAAACGTTATTATAATATTTTATAAATCTTTTTCTCTCCTGTACCACACACTTATGAGCTCTCTGAGTCAAATTTTAACAATTTAAATTTAAATGCATTTATTTATGTTGATAATGATAATTTTATAAAATATTAAATATGACCAATCTATTTCTTGATCTAAGGGTAGAGATGAGATTTTGAGAAGAAAATGAGAAAGATGAAAAGAAAATGAGAATAAAATGGATGATTAGGGTTTGTTGAACCATGCACACAGTCTTGTTGGAGCAGTGTGATAGTGTTGCGGTTGAGGCCTATTGTCAAGATTCAGCATTGCCATTCAATCAATGATCATATAACATGACCGTCACTACAAAAAAAAAAAAACATTGAATTTCTGACGTAATTCTAAAAACAATGAATTTCCGACGTAATTCTGATTCCGTAGGAAACTTATTTTTTATTTTTTAATTCCAATGAAAATGCATCTCCTCCTTGATGTCCGTTGGTTCAAACCAAGGACCTCGCTTGTACATGGCCGTTGCCTTATGAGTTGGGTTAGAATGCTTTGGCATTTTATTATTGTACAATTATATATATATATATATATATATATATAATCTTATTATATACAATCAATTATTTATAAATATTTATTTATTTCTTATACATAAATATATATTATTATAGAAAACTAAATATAAATCTAATAATAATATAAAATAATTTTATATATTATTATAATTTTTAATATAAATTAGGGAGCATTACACTCAGGTTCCAAGGAAGAAGATAAATGAAGGAATGGTCCCTGTAGATTGTAAAATGAAAAAAATGGTCTCATGGAGTTGTTAATAGAGGCTTCTGGAGTTGTTAATGGGACCATTTTTTTATTTTGCAATCTACAGGGACCATTTTTTCATTTATTTTCTTCCTTGGGACCTAAGTGTAATTCTCCCTATAAATTAATTTTAAATTAAAAAATTCTACATCTTAAATAAATTTTCATCTGGCTATATTTTTGTCCAATTTCTGAATTTGAATTTTACTTTTAATTAACATTAATTAATAACTAATATATATATATATATATATATATATATATATATATATATATATATATATATATATATATATATATTTCAAATATAATAATTTTTTAATAATTAAATTTATCCAAAAAATAATAATTTTTTAATGTTTCTGATGGAATTAGCCACAGAATAATTTGCCATGGAATATTTTTTTATGGCTAATTTTATGGTATTTTTTGCCACGGAATGAATTCTGTTAGAAATTTTGTCAGAAACATTTCCGACAGAATTTGCTAAGAAAAATAAAATTTTGTGACAAATTCCGTGTTTTGTTGTAGTGTGTATTGAAGCTACAAATAGTTTAAAAACGGAATCAAGAGCACCATGTTTAATTTCTTTCACCGTCTAAGATATATACTTTTTGTCATTCTAATATATTATAGTTAATTACCCATTTTTTCCTCTGAAATAACGATCTCATATCTAGTACTGATAATTAATTTGAATTCATGTAATGTTTAGGTGTTAGATGTCAAATAAAATGAAGTTTCTTTTGCCTTTCTCTTCTTTTGTCATCTAAAAACAGATACTTTCAGCTAGTCGTTTGAATAATTAATGTTTAGAAATTTTTGAATCTCCATTGATAGAATGAAGACAATCATCCCATAGAGATTTCATTGCTTTCTTTCAAATCCTTCAACATCAACTTATTACTTTCCTGAATCCTCAAGCCATTAAATCTCCTAGACTCTTACTGTGATTCTAAACAAAACACCCGAACTCTAAACTATAACCGATCACAAGATAAGACTAATGGTGGTTGTAGCTGTGGCTTTATTGGCTTTGACGGCGTTTGGCGACTGGATATATATATAGCTATGGCCAATCACTTTTGAGTTAATTAACATTACTTGCTCTTTTGTGGATTGAGGCTGTTTGAATGAATTATTTGGTCTATTTTTCTGTATGAGACTCATTAGGTTCTCAAATTTCTTCAAAAGCAGATGCAAGAATGATACAATTTTGTTGATAAACAACAATATTATATATGTGTGTGTGTCTGCGGGTGTGTGAGGCCTCTTTCCTTTTGCGTTTTCAATTTACATGTATGACTAATGGATTTATATGGTTTGCCTTTTTTCCTTTTTTCTATTTCATAGCCGGAGTATATAATATGATTTGTTAAAATTGGGGTTTACGCTCTCCCTAAAATTTCGTAGTCACTCCCTAACGTTTTTTTTTTGGTCACTATACATCGATGTTTTGAAACCTCTGACTTATTTTTAAACGTGCTTATCTTTTCATATTGATCATAAAATAAAATTTATAAAATAAAAAATAATAAACATATATAATAAAGAATTTTTTTCATAAGATTTCTTCTACGAGACCGCTTGGAACACTATTGAGTAAAGCCTTCATTGTTTCTTTTTTTTTCTTGAGAGAATTATTATGAAGTTCTCAAGAATTGATTTAATTACTAAAAAGTCATAATGATAAGCGAGTACGTAGTATAAACCCATGCTCTTTTCTTGATTTGAATTTATCCTTATGCTCCTAAGTTATTGTCGTGCTTTTGGGTTATCATCAAATCCCATAGTTGGGACCTTAAAATAATTCGCTTATTTTTTTCTTTTTATAAAGACAAGTAATGATGTGTGGAGTATGATCGTTGAGAAGTGATAAGGAAATGGTGCCATGGGTAAATAATACTTCCTCCATTCCTTTTTATAAGATACCATTCTTGATTATATCTTATTCCCTTTTATAAGATACTATTAGGGGATATTTGAAAAGTTTCTTGTAAACTCCCTATTTTACCCTCACTTAAATACAAAAATTACTCATGTCAATATTGCATTTGTTATGCCCCATATCGGCTGGAGAGAGGAATGAAAAACGCCTTATAAGAGTCTGGATGCCTACATCTCTCGACATGTTTTAAAACCGTGAGGAGTGATGGGACCCTAAAGCTGACAATATCAAGAGCTAGGCGCTGGAATGTTACAAATGGTACTAATAAAGATGTTACAGCATTTAATTCTCATCAACAAATTTCATTTTATGCATATTTATTGCACCTAACTACTTTTAACTAACTCATTGAACAACTCAATTCGGTTATTAGTATCTTATAAAAAGAAAGGGAGGGATTATTATATACAAAGCAAATTTATTTAGTGTTATACGTTCACCAACTTCGGAAATCGGTACATCTATGAGCAAGAATGCAATGCATTCTTGAGACAGCTGGGTACTTTTTCTATTCTGTATGTGAATTTTCTTCTTCTTTAGTTTCTTTTCCAACATGGGAATGAACAAAGCGAAACTGATATTTCTGGGATTGTGTATGAGAGAAATCAAGGAAGAAAACCTCACATAAAAAACTATAATTACTTGAGAGATTTTATGAAATGGCTACAAGCAGCAATATTTCTGCTCGCATTCTCCACTTTTTCACAGGAGAAAATTAAACTATCTTGCATGTGTGGTCTGTGAAGAGGGAAACTGTTGAGTCATACTTTGAAACTGCATAAATCCAACCTTGAATCAGCTCTGAATGTATATATGAAGAAATAGCCACTAGAAAATTTAAACCAATTAAGTAAAATGTAGGACCATGGCATGCATGCAACACAGTAAGAAAGTTTGGAAGAAGTTGAAGTCAAAAATTCAAAGAAACGAAAAGACGACATAACAAATACAGATCTTTAATTTGAGGAAGCTAGAGGGGAAAAAAAAGCGAGCGAACTCAAATATAATAATCCACATCCCATGTATTTACTCACAACATCATTCTCTCATAAAACACATCATTTCAACTCACTCATTCTCTCTATCTACATTACATTCTCTCTCACCTGATCCCAAAAGCCTCAAGAGATAATGAGATTGCATCCATCTCTCATGGGTTGACTTTGAAGTTGCATCTTGAGCGGTTCAGAGGGCAATACTACTTGTACCTCTCGTAAGGAAATCAGGGACCAGAGCTCGTTAGGGAGAGCAGTCATCCTCTTGCATTCTTGAATGATCAAACGTCTAAGACATGGCATTACATCTTTACCTAATTCCCAGCAATCGAGCTTCTCTATATATTTCAATTGAAATACCTCTAGATGGGGGAACCCATTAAGGCAACAAAGCCGCAACATAGGCTGTAAGGGTTCTGTAAAACCACAAAGACGTAGTTTTAAAATTCTGAGGTTGGTAAGACTCCCCAAAGTGCTCATCACATCGTCATTGAGGTTGGTCTCCGAGATTGTTAGCTCGGTAAGGTTGGCAGGAAAGGCATTGACAGATGTTGGAATATCAGGGAAGCATTCAATCTTCAATGCATTCAGATAATTTAGGTTTGGAAGGTATTCCCACACTTGACCAACCCCTTTTTTATGCTTGTCATCATACTCATAGAAATGCAGGCCCAAAGTCCTAAGCTTTGGGAATACACCTTTCCCAATCAGAGACACAATGGCTGATTGTGTGTTTATGGCAACACAAGACAGGGTCTGTAGATTCCACATAGTTTTACTTTCTACATTTGAAAACAACTTAGGCAAAATCATAGGTTGAGCTGTATAAAGATTCCTCAATCTCTTGAGCTTCCAAATTCCACTAGAGAAGGGTATGTAAATTAAATGATAAGAACATCCCAAGTCAAAAGTTTCAAGATTCCAAAGATTGCATATAAATTTAGGAATCACTTGGTGGAGTCCTCCAAAAAATTCTAGGTCTAATCTTAAGTACCTTAGATACACTAAGATGTTTAAATTGGTGGGAATCTTATGGTGGGAGGAAATTGGAAGCCTCAGACTCAACACTTGAACAAGTTGAATCTGTCTCACAAGCCTATTTGACATGCTTGAATCAAGGTCGTTGCAGGGCTCACGGTCAAAGCAAAGCATAGAACGAGTGGTGGAAAGGTCTTTGTTGTTTGAAAAATAAAAATCAAACATCTTACATTGAATGGAGAGCCTACGAGGTTTGGTTTGCTGCAAATTAATGTCTTCATCCCTACAAACTTCAAAAGCCTTCTCCTTATTCCCCTCATATATGCAAAGTTCTCTCAGAAGATCATGGATATGACATGTCTTGATTCCCACATCCCTTCTTCTTCTCCCCACTTGGATTAAGCTACGATCAATGAGCTCATCCAAATAGTCCTCTGCAACATCTTCTACAATTCTAGAATCACTGTGAAGAATGAATCCTTCAGCAACCCATAGGTGAATCAAGCGTCTGATAGGAATCTCGTAGTCTTCAGGAAACATGCCAAAATAGAGAAAGCATGGCCTTAATCTTGGAGGCAAGCTATCATAACTAAGTTTAAGTACTACATTTTTTACTTGTGTTTTTGGTTGAGTATTATACGAGTTGAAATGGCTCATGATCTTGGACCATACTTGGTATGACTTCTCCTTGTTTGCTAGGATTCCTGCAAGCACCACAATGGATATTGGCAAGCCCCCACAACTTTTTACCATACATTCACTGAGTTGCTTTAGGTCAGATGGCACGCCTTCTCCTCGAAACACCTTCTTTGAGAAAAGCTCCCAACTTTGTTCTTCATTAAGAGGGGGGAGATAGTAAGGAGGAGATGAGCTGGCAAGAGAACCCACCTCCCCCAAACGGCTAGTAATCATGATCCTGCTGCTTTTATTCTCATCTGGAAAAGCATATTGTATGTCATCCCAATGTTGAGGTTCCCTTATGTTATCCAACACTATAAGATACCTCTTCCCTCTTAAACGCTCTTGCACCTTGTCTTTCATTTCCTTCTCACTCAAACTAGAAAAATCGTTCGATTCAGCTTTGGGTTTGCCCTTTGATTTCTTGGTATGCTTGTTTCTGCTGTTGTTATTGTAATTGCATCTATTTTCAGAGACTGACATCAAGTATTTAAGAAGGGCGTGTAAAAGATCTCTAGGTGTATAGGCATTAGACACAGAAACCCAAGCATGGCACTCAAAGTAATTCTTGACATGATCACTATTATAGATCTTGCGAGCAAGAGTAGTTTTACCTAATCCGCCCACGCCTATGATGGACACCACATCACGACTAGAACCCCCTTGCTTGAGGCGGTTGATTACTTCTGTTGTGTCATGCTCAAAACCCACCACGTCATCTTCCTTCACGTCCCTTCTTCGCTTGTGCAGTATTTGTAACTCCTGATCTGTTGAAGATCCTGCTTCTTCCTGGGTGTCATATTTTATTTTGCTCTCATGGAGGTGATTGAGTCTGGCGTTAATGTTGTCTATTTCCTTCGCAACTTGACGTCGCAGCTTTGCGTGGCCAGCACCATCGAGGATCCTGGACAACCGACTTCTTCTCCGGTAGTTGGCAACGTTGACAACAAAAGTGTCGATGACATCCTCAGCTTTATGTGCGAGGTCTTTGATTTGACTTACAATCTCCTCTGCTTCTTGTTCGATTTGCGACTTCCACTGCTTTTTTTCGCAGCTCCTTAGGAAGACACTCATCATTCCTAGGTGACTCTCAAGGAACTTCATTTGGTCGTCCACACCACATAGGAAATTGGCTTCGTTTGCCGCAATATGAGACAAGTTGTCCAGCACAGAACTGACTACGCTATCTGCCATGAAGTCTGCACGATCAACACAAGAAACTGAAACAAATGCACAAGGCATTCATTGGAAAATTGGAAATATAAGATAAGAAACGAATGGCGAGTGGGATCTGAAAGTGAAAAAAGAAGCGTGTGGGTGCGCCAAGTGTTAGCTATGAACACTCCGAGAGAAGACTTTAAGCTATGAAGTTTCGTTGTAATATTCTTGCTCTACAATTTCATCCAATATTTAATGGCTTTCTAACAATACACATCTTTTTTTTTTTTTCAATTACATTTTCTTGTGAAAAAAAAAATCCACTGATTTGCTTTATATTTGCATCTTTCATTACACTGTTTATGTGCGAATTTATTCACGTCCAGATCAATTATAATTTTATCATATTCTTTAGTAATGTTATTCTCTTCATTTAAACCGCAACTCTTCATTTCAAAAAATACAAATTATTATTCGGTGTACTTATATTTTCTCGCTATACATCCAACATACTCCTCTAGTCTTTAATATAAGACATATTTATTTAATTTGATGAGATCAACAAAGTTAGTTAAGTTAGTTAATATGACATGTAGTTTTTAAAATACCATATTCATCTCCCTTAATTTCCTCACTCCCTCTCCTATTTGATTATGGTAGATGGAGCATCAATAGGGGTCACTTAGAAAAACATTGACAAATATAGAAACTGTGCCTTATATTTATGACCAAGATCAACCTCAAATATATCTTATATTAAGGACTGGAGCAGTATTTATTTAACGGTGGGAGTTGGTTCTTCACTTTATTGTTTGATGAAGACAGTGCGTGGCGTGTGGGGTATGACCTCAAAGACTTTGTGGTCTTGACCTTGTAATTGCTTTTCAGTACATTGACTCTGGATCAACATTTAAATTTAATCTTGAAATAAAATAAATCCAATCTTTTAAACTGTGTCTTCACTTTCATTTCGCCTAGCTCAGAACCTGGGATGAAGAATTTATCAGTATTTTTTTGCCAGAAAAGAATTTGAGTTTTACTTCTTCTACAAGCTTTGTGACTGTGTCAACATTTTAATTCAATATGAAAGGTAAGAAAATAGCGTGGTATGGGTTGTAGAGCGTGCTGATTGTTAAATAATATATATACAAGCAATCTTATTTTATGCAATAATCTTTTAAGTTCAACAAATGTACAATTCTCAGCCCAATTTTCTTTAGCCATGCATGTATGATTTTTTTCCCTTAAAAAAAAAGAGTTTCACATATACTTATGAAAAAGCAGTCCAGTAAACATCATATTGAAATTTATCACAACATCTCTAATATCATCCAATGGAGTAGGCACAACTAGATGGCAGGAGGTCCTCATTTAATTTGAGTACATTATTAATTTTCTCAAACTTTCTTTTAAAAAAATTTTGAAAACTTTTTATAGTTGATTTTGTTTTGAACTATTCCAAGCTTTCCTTTGTGGGTTATTTGGGTAACTATCAAATGCCTGGCTTGAATACATTATTTGAGTTCCATATCAAAGTCACTGCTATATATATATATATATAATAAGAAGCCCTGTTCCTGTAGTTATATAATATGGCTGCTGTCTCATTAAGGTAAGTCCCATTTAAATCCTTCCGTTCTTCTTGAACTCTTAAAATAAAATATTCTTTGCCTAAAGTGTAGAGAAAAAGGCATAGAGAGAATTTCTAAGTTAGAACATATACCACATAACAAATGAATATAAATGGGATTCATCCTTATCTATCTATATCTCCTTCTACTCGATTCAGACAAGTGTGCACTTCAAGAAATTCAAATGCTCCTCCATGTTTAATTATGTTCTATGAATGAAATCACCAATGTTGATTTTAATTAAAAATCATGTGATCAAAAAATTGAGATTATATATTTATGAGATTAGAGAGTAAGTATTGGAGTTATGGTAAATGTTGCTTCCATGTGACTAAGAGGTCACAATTTCATATCCTAGAACAACCTTTCTGCTTTTGGGTGAGCGCTACGCACATATGACCCTCCTTCAACCCCACTTGGTGGGAGGCTTAGTATTTATATGAATCCTAACTAAAGTTAGTCCTCCCCACACTACCTCTTACACTTACAAAGTGTCAGTTGTAACAACTGCATGCATTCATTAAGGTTCAAGAGTCCAACGCTGAACACACACAGAGTGTTGCTTAATCACCTAGGCACTCCGATACCACAACACAACCTTATATCTCCAGAAGTTCAAGGATATACTACCTCCCTCTTTAATATAAGATCGATTATGGAAGCTAAATAAATTATATAAAAGAATTTATATTTATCATTTTTCTCCAAACTAATTTACCTGACTCATAAATTGATATATAATCTAATAATATATAACATATTTTATGATTTATTAATATAAAAGCCAATTCATTTTTTTTTAAAAAAATCAATTGGTTTTTATATTAAAAACCAAACGTGGTATAAGATAAGATAGAAATGAATGGCGAGCGGGGTTTGAAAGTGACAAAACAAGCGTGTGGGTCCACCTAGTAATAGTTGTGAAGTTTCAGAGAAGACTTTGAGAGAAGACTGAAAGCTTTGTCTTCCCTCCAATGGTATTCTTCCCCCTCTTATATTCTTTCTCTAGTCTCATTCTTGGGAATTTCATTGTAACATTCTTTATCTATAATTTCATCGAATATTTAGTGGCCTTATAAAAATACACTCCTTTGTTTGAATTACATTAATTTGTTGTGAAAAAAATTCCATTAATTTAATTAGCTTTCTATTTGAATCTTTCATTACATTGTTTCTTTGCGAATTTATTGACCTCCAAGATCCATTAGAAGTTTACCATATTCTTTAGTAATGTTATTCTCTTCATTTAAACCGCAACTTTAATTATTTCTCTGTGTACTTAATTACATTTTCTCATTGTACATAAGTGTTATATTGATTTAACGGTGGGAGTTGGTCCTTCACTTGTTGAGTGAACAAAACTTCATTGTTTGATAAAGACAAGGTGTAACATGTGAGGTATGATCTCAAACACTTTGTGATCTACACCTTTTAATTGTTTCTCGCTACATTGACGTTGGGTCAACATTTAATTTTAAGTTTGAAATAAAATAAAGCCAATTTTTGTAACTGCGTCATCACTTTCATTTCGCCTATCTCGACCCTGGGATAAAAAATTTATTAGTTTTTTTTTTTTGCCGGAAAATAATTCATGAGTCTTACTTTTTTCCTATATGCTTGTGACTGTGCCAATATTTTAGTGGAAGAATTTCAGTTAAGCTCCACATGACCAAAATTATTTCAATGGACCCCATAACATTATGAAATTTCAGTCAACCCCAGGGATCCAAATGAAGATAACTTTTGTTGGTAAAAAGGCAATAATACCCCTTGCTTTTAAAATAAAACAAAAGGTTTGATCGTCACTAGAGTCACCGGCAGCCGGCTGGCCATGAAAGCTCTAGCACCGGCCGGCTAGAGTTTCGACAACTGGAAATTAATGTGTTGTTCATACAAGAATTCCACCTATGTTATGAAGAGTTGCATACTTGCAAATAGGACTTATTGAATTTGTGTTGTTCATTCACAAGTATCAAGCTCCTCATGAACAAGTGAAATAGGCATATAAACAATACAAATCAATAGGTTAGCAAAAAAATATAGGATCATGAACAAGTTTCATTTGTGAGTGTTCAACTCTTCATGAACAGGTGAATTATACATATAAACAACATAAATCAAATAAGTCTCATTTGCAAGTGTTCTACTTCTTATGAATAAGTGGAATAAGCATATGAACAACATATTAAATTCTGGTGGTTACTTGGAGCTTCGGCTGGCCAGCTGGCAGTGGCCGCTTTGACCTGGCAGCTACTGGTGACTTGTCACCAGAGCTCCAACGACAATCAAACCTCTTTTTGTTTTTTTTTTTTTTAAAATGCAAGTGGCATGCATTATTGTCTCTTTATCTACAAAACGTATTTTCATTTTGGTCTCTAGGGTTTGACAGGAATTTCATAATGTTATAGGTTGACTGAAATAAATTTGGTCTTGTGGTACTTAACTAAAATTCTTGCTATTTTAATTCAATATTATAGATAATAAAATAGCGTGGTTTGGGTTGTAGAGTGTGTTAAGTGTTAAAATATCTATACAAGCAATCTTTTTTATGCAATAATTCTTTTAAGTTCAAAAAATGTATGTTTCTCAGCCCAATTTTCTTTAGCCACGTATGTTTTTTTTCCAAAAAAAAAAAAAAAACAGAGTGTCACATATACTTATGAAATATTAGTCCGGTAAACTGATGTTCAAATTTATGACGACATCTCTCGTATCATCCAATGGAGAAGAACACAACTGGATGGCAGGGGATCCTCATTTAATTTGAGTACATTATTATATGACTTGGAGATGAAAATTTTCTCAATCCCTTATTTTTTTTTAATTTTTGAGTACTTTTTTCTAGTTGATTTAATTTGTTTTGAATTATTTATGATGCTTTGTCGTTTTGCACAGGAAAATCCTCAAAGCAAATGAGATATATAGTTCTATTGCAAGCTTTCCTTTGTGGGTTATTTGGGTAACTATCAAATGCCTGGCTTGAATACATTATTATTTGGGTTCCATACCAAATTCACAGCTATATATAATATGAAACCCTGTTCCTGTAGTTATATAATATGGCTGTCTCATTATAGTTTGTCCTCATTTTGATTTTGGTTCATATAGTTTCAAACTATAGGTTTTGGTCTTTGAAGTTTTATTCCATTTACAATGTTAGTCCTTGTAGTTTAATAAGGACCTAGACTTAAAGTTAATGGCTTTAAGTTTGCTGATTTGTCACTAACACTATTTATTTTGTTGACATGGCATGTGGTTTGAATGAAAAAAAGGTCATCTTCTTCATGGAATTAAGAGGCGTTCTCACTGTGAAGAAAATTAAAAAATAAAACCAGTGGAAGCATCCTCTGCAGACCTGTCGAACCCTCCGCCGAAGAAGAAGATTCAGTCCAGTCAACGACGTGGCTAGCGATCTTCTAGTGAAGGTGAGAGAGCTCGCTGCAAGTTTTCTTCCAAACATAAATGTTCTTCACTCCTCTGCACTTTTCTTGCACAATCTCTTGCCTCCAACCCACTAGCTCCGACTTTTTCACCTTCTGTGCCATTCAACATATAGAAAAGCACATTTTCATTGACATATATAGCTGCCCCCATCAACAACGAGTATGAATCCTACGGTGAAATGAAAGGTATTATCGGAAGTAGAGGCCTTGAAGGCAGCATTGGCATGGAGTATTTGATCAAATGGAAAGATGATCATGATCTCTCAAGGGTGTCCTCTGATCTCATCGCCTAAGATGTGGTGGCCGAGTATGAGGTTGCTTCATTCTAAGACACTAATGCAGTGAGAAGTGATGAGGGCTTGTGGAACTGAGAAGATTTGAATGAGTTTATTGCTGAACCTGCTTTGGGATAGAGAGAATTAGATTAAGGCTTGAAGAGGTATGCGGTGCAATCTGGAACTTTAGTTGGAACATGAGTAAATTAAAGCTAGATCATAAAACCATGTTTTGAGGGTAGTTGTCGTGTTTTGTAGGCAGATCCTAAAAGCAGTGCTGTCATCTGGTGCTTTCGATAGCAGCAGCCCATCTAAAAACTACAACTTGCATTTACCTTATGAAATATTTAACCATTGGAAGAAGAGGGCTTTGGGGTTGGCCCAACGAGGATTGAAAATGGCAGCTGTACATGTGCACGCCTAGTATCATTCACTTCTGGCTGCCTGAAAATAGTTGGATCTGGGGCATGGATGTTGAGTCATTAGACTATGGGGGAAGACGCCACTAGAGCTAGCAAAGGAAATTACGAATGCAATACAGATGATGATGATGTACCTGAAGAACGCCCCCAATTTCCACAGAGATGTTTTTTTTTTTAATTTAAACCAAATGTCCAATCAGCATGCCATGTCAACAAAAAATTAACGGTGTTAGTGACAAATTAGTAATTTTAACACTGTTAAATATAAGTCTAGGTCTTTATTAAACTATAGGGACTAACGTTATAAACAAAATAAAACTTCAAGGACTAAAATCTATGGTTTGAAACTATAAGGAACAAAACCAAAATAAGGGCAAACTATAAAGACCAAACATTATATTAATCCTAAAATATACATTACCTAAGGTTTAGAGAAAGAGATATAGAGAATTATTGATCAGTTGGATCCCACATAACAAATAACTAGAATCTCAATGTACTTCATTGAGTATTCTCTGCAATCTTCCTCTTCCTCTTTTTATTAAAAAACTCCATACAGTTTGATCATACCATCATTACCAATATATTTGTATGTATATGTCCGAACCACATCAAATAATTTTTTACCATTTCATCTTCTATATGATGACACTCTAACTCTTCCTTTTGTGTGTTCATTACGAATCATAGATTTTGTTATATGGCCATACATCTATCTCACCCCATGCAATACTTTACAATATTGTTCCTCCACAAAATACATGTTTGGCTTTGGTGGCTGCTTGTTTACCACCCTTTAAGTATCCCAAGATTGTAATCGCCAAACCATAATGTCCATTCCATTCCTTGAACTCCCCCCAACCCCCCCCCCACACATGTATGTATGTGTGAGTATATACGATAATGCATTTTTAACCGAGAGCGAAATATAACATTTTTCATTAGTGACACACACACACACACACACAGAGTATAATAGAAATAAGAGTAGCGGAAAATAGATATTACGGCATAGTAACAAAATGCCTAACATCGTAAAAGAATATATTACAGCATTAGTCCCAAACACTACAACAACAAAAAAAACAACATGGTTTACCTCCAGGCACTGACATGTCACCATCCAGCCATTGTTGTTCGGCCGGCCATACCACTGCCATGTGTCCCAACCACCTCACCTTTGAGGCAGATTAGTGGACTTTTTCGCTCTTAGCCTTGGGGTCCACAATAAAAAATTTACTAAGGTTGCGTATATGCAAACCAATGATCGTTCTCTTTTCTCGAGGAGTCTTTTATTGAATCCTAAGTAATCTAAATACCATCTAAATGCAATAAAACAAGGGGAATTGGATTTTGGTTTTTTTTTTGAAATTAATAGCTAAAAGAAAATGCAATCTAATAAAATGCTAGACTAATATTTTTGGTCTTTTTTATAAAAATGGAGAATGAGTGAGTGGAAAATATGAATAAAGAATGATCTTGGTAATGAAGAAAATGCCTATGCTTGCTAAAACAATTATGGGAATTAAAATCTCATTAAGTCTAATTAAGAACAACCTCAAAATAACACTTGAGTTCAATAATCCCAATTAATAGTAGCCCCTACAAATATAGTTAACTACAACCTCTTGAGATATTGTTAAAAATTACTTAATTTGAAATTGAAATGGATAACTATAACTTGTTTCCTCTTAATATGAATGCGATAACACGACATTCAATTGATCCAATTCAATTATATTATCTAACAATAAAAAGTAGAAAGCACAATATCTTTAAATCAATAAGGAAATGTATATATATAAATCCCACATGCTATAAAAATTCAATCCAATCATAAATATCAAACCAACATAGACAATGAACATCAATCTCAGTTCCAAAATCATTAACAATAATTCCTAAAACTAGGCAATTTAAATATATAATTTTAGACTAATGGAATGATAGAAAAGAACTCCCCTTGGTAGTCCATTAAACTCAAGCACAAATCATTATCACCAAGAAGCAAAGGAATCAACCCCTCATTGCCTCAAAATAATCTCACATTAGAATCTGAGCACTCACTGGAATCTGGACATTCCTCACCTGAAAACTCACAGACTTGTTGGAAATCAAAGCAGAGGTTAAATGATGCTCTGGGTTGATCCTGAGTTCTTCAAACTCGACGTTGTGCTCTGAAGGTGATGCTTTGGTGGTGAGGAAGGAGAGACGATAGTGGCTGTGGTGAATGGGAGGAGCTTCGGTGAGACAAGAACTCAAGCTTGCTGGTTCAAAACTTCACTCCACGGTGCTGTCATGCTCTGGTTCCAAGTCTCTGTCTTCGTTCATCGGTGGGGCAGCAAGGAATAAAGGAAGGTGAAGGTGATAGTGTGGTGGTTTCGATAGTGAAAAACAGAGGAAGTGACGGAGGAGGCTGTGGTCGGAGGTGAAACTGGGGCTGTCAGTGGTGAAGTGGTTGACAAAGAATGGGGATGATGAGGTTCTCTTCTCCAACGGCAGTAGTAACGTCGACGGTGGAGATAGTCGACAGTGGTGGTTAATGGAGAAGGTGGAAGTGGTGACGGTGGTGAACTTCAGAGGAATGGTGGTAGTAGCTGTCCCCTTCCTGATCTCCATATCTCAATTCTGTCATCTCAAGCTTGCCTCTCGGGGTGCAACTTCCTCAGCTCTTTGTTTTCGGATATGTGTCGTGGCTGTATGTGATGGTGAGGGAGATAGAGTGGAGGTGGGAATGAATATGGGGTTGCCGGAGACAGTGGATGTAGGAGAGGAGGTCACTGGTGACCTTTGATGAAGGAGATGAAGATTAGAGGTGATGGAGATTCAAGGTGATGCTTGCGGTGCCTAGCTCCTCACTCTGTTTAAACTCTCAACTACTCGGGTCAGGTTTGTCTGATGAAGGAAGGGGAATAGTAACCCTGTTCAAAAAGCAAGTTTTGACCAGGGACTGTTAACCTCATGAAATTCTTGTCAGAATTGCACATTTCATCCTATTTTTCCTACACTTTGGGTATATTAGTGGGCATTCGGGAGTGCTAAAGTTGATGAAATGTGTTCTATTCATGCTAGGCACAAAAAGAATGCAAATGTGGAGGAAATATATCACTAACTACTATGATTATTCAATTGTGATTGTTTGTGAGTTCTTTGTGTTGAAAGGATGTAGATTCAGCCATAGCTGGACTAGAGAAAGCCAAATTCAATGAGAAGGAGGTGAAAGGAAGTTGAAGCCATCAACCATGCCAAGGAAAGGAAAGAAAGGATGAGAACAGAGCATAAAAAGGGAGGAAGCTGAACTTCAGAGATGACTGGCCGCGGCCCAGGCGCGATAGAAGGGTTTTTATTTAAAAACCCTACCCAATCTTTCCTCTTCTCCTTCCATTTTCTCTCAGCCGATGACCCCTTCTCTTCTTCCACTCCCAGCGTCGACCCACCCTCCTCAACCTCTCCCTTCCATTTTGCCCTAAATCTATTGATCCCACTTCGTCTCCCCTTTGATTTCCCTCCACCCCATTGTTTTGCTGCTTTCCCCATTATGGATTTGTGTCATTCAACACTCCTCTGCTGCAGGGGGCAACCTAGGGCACCGAAAGGATCTCTCTCATCTTGTATTCCCCCACTAATCTATTGATTCTTCCACCATCTGAGGTAAAGAGGTCTCACTCTCACTCTTTTACTCACATTAAGGGTAGTGTAGTTCAGTTTAGAATTGGGGATTTACGCGTAGGCGTGAATAGTTTATCGTAATGGCAGGTTTTGAGGATAATGTATATGATTATGGAGTTTTTCTGTCCTTGGGATAGCCATTCATGCATTCAGTTAGCCTTGATATGCCTTGTTCATATACTAAAAATAAATGTAGAAAAACCTGGAATTGAGCATTGAATGTGTTGCTGTTAGTGTGCATTGCTGTCATTACTGGTTGTAAGCTACTGCCCTGTTGTGCTAAGTGTGTGGTAGTGGAACTCTAAAGTTGTTTGTGTCCTGCATTGATTATTGCTGCAGTAGAATTGCCCATAAAATGCTGTGTTTTTTTAATCTTCCTGTGAAGTTGTCCTGTTTGGAAGTAAAATCCTAGAGCACTTCTGCAAATTGATTTTGGAAGTGAAAGGTTGACTTCATCAAGGCTTGGGCTACTGAACCTAAACTGATATTGTCTTATCCTGCTGAATCTCACTTACTTGGCATTACTTAATCCATTGTGTCTTGGAAGTAACTTGTTTGCTATGTATTGTGATAAATCTGATTGATGTCTACTGCTCCAATTCTATCAAGTTCCAGCATTTTGACAAACAATTTGCATTGGGATTGTTGCACTTGAAATTTCATAATACTTGTGATCCCCATTGTGGTTTGTTCTTGCTCATTGTCCTGGATTCTGTGTTCCATCTGTTTTTATGTGGTAAGAATATTCTGTCATTTTGAATTGTTTTTGGCAAGTTTCCATTAGTTAGATTACATATTGCGCCTTGGTTTGAAAGTGCAGAATGGTTTAGCGATTGGGGGAATTTTGTGAATTCACCTTGTTTTCCATAGCATGTGTCCACATCCTTCATTTAAGCCACATGTCCATGTTGAACTTCAAATTCTTTCTTTAATCATTACAATGCTTTGCCTTTTTGATAAGAATTAGTTGTTTAGGGCACAAGTGGGTGATCTCCATGAAGTAAAGATAGGGGTTAGGATGGAGCTGCGAGGAGTGGTGTGGCCTTGATTAGTTTCTAAGTTTGGGGGAGGTCCTGTGTGTACTGTCTGCTTCTGGTGTCATTTTTGAGGGCCTGTTTGTTTTTTTCCATTTGTTTTGGTTTCACATTGTTCCTTGTCCAGTTACAATGCCTGCCAAGCATGTTGCTGACCAAGCGGGTCCCAGGGTCGTCGCTGAGGCCAAAGCCAAGATCCTTAACCAACCTTTATTGCAAGAGCGTGAATTCCCGTTCAACGTCTCTTATACTTTTTATGATTTAGCCACCCACACCTATCACTTGTAGAGGCTCATGGACCCTAAAGTTGACGGGAATTTGCAGATTGTCCAGGAATTTTATGCTAATGCTTGTGTGAGACCTATTTGGCGGTTTACCCTTAGGGGGGTTGACATTGACTTTACTCTGGCTAGCTTCCGGCAGTTTGCATTACTCCCGGCTGTTGAGGAATGCAAGTACAAGCAACTCTTGGATAATGAAGATGTCATCCTTGAGGATAAAATTTCTGAATTGCTGGTTTACAACAACATGGTGGCGTGACAGAGTCGAGGTGGGGCTCAGAAGTATTTACCATGTGCTCAACTATTAGTTGGGGCTCGGGTTTGGTTGCATTTTGGCAAGGACTACTTCTGGCCTTCGTCAAATCAGAATCGACTTACTAGAGACCAGGCTCTCCTGATTTACCTTCTTATGAAAAAGGAGCCAGTCAATCTAGGTGCATTAATTTATCAAACTCTGAGAGACCATGCACGTGATCATTCGGTTGGATTGATGTTGCCGTACTTTATCTCTTCCTTTTGCTCTTCTGTGGGTGTCTCAGCAGTGGCCACTGATGTTCTTTTTAAGCCAATCAAGAAGTTTAACTACTTGAGCATCAAGCCAAAACCGAATGAGCAAGTCCCAGCATCCCAACGATCAGCGAACAACCCTATTTTTCAGTAGGGAGGACCTTCTCAGGCTCCTCCGGCCCATGTGGGGCACTCTCCATCTCCGCCTGGAGCAGGGCGAACTATCCGGTGCACCTTCCTCTTCTCAGTTTTCTGCTACTGTAGATGTGATCCTCGCGGCCATCCAGCGCACTGAGGCTACTGCCACCCAATGCCTCACATATCTGTAGGACCATGGTGTTCGTCTGACCCAGTCAGAGGAGTTATTTGCTGCTCACATACCTGCTGCAGCTCAGGCTGGTGAGGGTGATGGTGGCGAGGACAATGGTGATGATGGCGATGATGATGATGATGACGGAGATGGTGCTGATGCGGATACCAGTGACGATGGGGGCAAGGATTAGTGTTCAGTTTGTTGTTGTTGAGCTTCTTACCCTTGTTTTATTACTTTGACTATTGCTCATATTTTGCTTCGGTGACTATTGTTGAATTTTCTCTTATTAATAACTGATATTGGATTTCACTTGATATTGTGCCTCTTAATATACCTGTCACTATTCTGTCTTTGGGTTGTTGTGTCCTCTTTTTCATTGCAGGTGATATTTGTGACACGTTGTGCCCGGTGACAGTGAGGACACTGTCTGCTTCAAGTTTGGGTGTACTTGAATATTCGTATGCATGCTTTGATCATTGACAAAGAAGTTCAAATTTTGTGTATTTGTTTTATGCCTTGTCCTTGAGTCAAAGTCAAGTTAGATTTAATTAATCATATATGAAGTGAATAGTTGATTTGTAGGCTTTTTGGGAAAACAAGACTTGATATTCATGAATGCTTGGTTCTCATTTTAAAAGCTAATTCCTAATACTTACCTGATTAAACACTGCGCACGAGGGTTGAAAATAATTCGAACACTGCGCACGAGGGTTGAAAATAATTCGAATGCTTTGTCAGGGGACTTTATAGCAAATTGACGTGTATGAACTGTTTTCATTGAAAGCCTTTTGAATTTGTGTTTGAATTTCTTGAAAGAAATTCGCATTTCACACACGTTGAGATCATGATTGGCATTGTCTTTGAGCTAAATTTTTATGGGACTTGCTTATGTTCTTGGGTGAATTGTAAGGAATAGGTTGGTTATGGCGCTTAGAGTTAGCATATGGATCAGTTAAGTTAATGCATTCGGATTAGGCTAATGTTGAATTAATCATGGGGATTGTGCATGAGAGAAGGAAACCTCTGTTGGAAGGATTTTGAGCCTGAGTTTCATTCATTAGTGTGTTTGTGCCACTTATGCTGGTGTACCTCTAGAACTTGTTTAAATTATTTTTCAAAATCACATATGCATGTGGATTAATGAAAATGATAGGGGCATTCATTTTTGAACCCATTGACCTAAACACAAACCTTTCATACTAACCCATTGATGACCCCCTTTGAGCCCTTCACTTTTCAAAATCTAGCATTCAACAAGCAGCTATGTATGCTTCTGTTCTGCATGAGAATGACACTTAAAAAGCATTGAAATAGCATTTGATTCACTCTTTGTTTTAATAGGTGCTAAGTTATGCAATTTACAAAAGAGAGAAGGAATTGGTGAAAGAAAAGCAATACAAAAAAAAAAAAGAAAAAAAAAGAGAAGAAGAAGAAGAAGAGAAAATAAAAGATGTCATTATATACACTTATGCGTGCATAGTACTTGTTTCATTATCCTTTCTATTAAACCATTTCCAACATTACAACCCTTTTCAAAATTCCTCTTGATTCATGAATCCAGGTGTACAAAGTGGTAGAGAGAGTAGAGTTTCTACAAGCCTATGGCAGGACCTACTATAAGTGGTACTGAGCGAAATTACCTACATTTGTAAGAGCTAAACACTTAAATCCGTGAGTGTTCTCTTGTGCACATAACTTTGATTGATTGAGCATTAATCTAATTCATCTACATTGCCTCATACTGAAACTTGTGTTAGCCGCAAGCGGTGATAATGAGCAATTCCATAAAACCCTAAAGTCCCTTGGCATTAAAGGTGTGTGGAATGATTTATAAGCGAAAAGAAAAGAGAATGCAGAGGATTAAGTTTGGATATTGAGGCTGATTTATACATGTTGAAGTGTTGTTTCTGATCTTAATAATTGTAGGAAGATTGTTATTCAACTCTTGTCAAACACACACTCAGTCTGAAAAATGTTGGGAAATTCGTTTTTAAAACTGTGAACCAGGTATCCATGTATATTTTGTTGTCATGAGTAGTCAAAGAAAAGAAATGGTCATGCATGAGCACTATGTCTGGGATTAATTTAATCTAGCTTTTGTCATTTGACTGATTTTACTCGAGGACGAGCAAAAGTTCAAGTTTGGGGGTGTGTTAAACTCATGAGATTCTTGTCAGAATTGCACATTTCATCCTATTTTTCCCACACTTTGGGTATATTAGTAGGCATCCGGGAGTGCTAAAGTTGATGAAATGTGTTCTATTCATGCTGGGCACAAAAAGAATGCAAATGTGGAGGAAATATATCACTAATTGCTATGATTATTCAACTGTGATTGTTTGTGAGTTCTTTGTGTTGAAAGGATGCAGATTCAGTCATAGCTGGATCAGAGAAAGCCAAATTCAATGAGAAGGAGGTGAAAGGAAGTTGAAGCCATCAACCATGCCAAGGAAAGGCAAGAAAGGATGAGAACATAGCATAAAAAGGGAGGAAGCTGAACTTCAGAGATGACTGGCAGCGGCCAACCTGTCCATGGGCCGCGGCCAACAAGAGGTCAGAAGGTTATGGGCCATGGCCAAGAATCCATGGGCTGCGGCCCAAAGCTGGATAGAAGTTCACTGGCCGCAGCCAACCCCCGAAAATGCTGTTGTGTGTTTTGTCACCTAGGAATTATAAAAGCGAAAACCAGAGGCTGAAGAAGGGGATCCATATTAGGAAAGACCTAGGAGGCGGCTGAGAACATCCTCTGAACTTGGGTGTGCTTGAAATCAAGGTGAATCACGGAGAGATTTAGGATTTGCAGAGATTTCAACTCAGATTCTCTGGTTTTTCTGTATTCCTTCTATTTCTTCTCTGTAATTCTGATATGGTTGTAATGAGAGCTTATGTCTGTGATTCATTTGTGAACATGGATAGTTAGAGTCCTTTTCTAGGATTGTTTATGAACCTTTGTATGGATTAAACTTGATTCCTTTCCTCTCTAAGTATCTAATGACATATATATGTTGATTTCACTCTGCTTTTACTGCTGTATGTGACTAGCCATCACTGTGGATGATGTGTTCGATTAAATTAAGCTTGAGAGAGTTAATTTAATTGCAAAACTTGAGTGAAATTATGCTAGACTTGAAGTTTACAACTAAATGGATGGTTTGTTAGTAACATAGAGATATAGTTATTAACCTAGCATTGTCAAATTAAGATTGGTATGAAATGAATATCTTCTCTTAGCTGTAGCAAGAGATTGTGCATGATAATAGAAGATATACAACTGGTTATAACTTGAGAAAGCTTAATCATATGCTTGGGATTCTTAAACTGACATATATATACCCCATGAAAAGGATCCTTGGAGAGGAAAAGAAGTAAGTTTATGAAATACTAAGGGGATAAACAATTCTAGGCTTATTATACTTGATTGAAGTCATACAACTCAGAGTTTTGTTCAGCAAATTTTAGCTTTACAAATATATCTTTTGAAATTCCTTTTTCCACACACAACAACATGGTTTGGCTCAACTTAATTGAATTCACCAAACCTATTGTTTGACTAATTTGTTACTCAAATCTTCAAGGAAACGATATTTACTTATCACTTTATTACTTGACGCGATCCGTGCACTTGCGGAGGCGAACATGGACTTATTTTAAACTTTAAAAAGTTCTGTAGAGGGACTGAATTGAAAATTTTTGAAACTATTTATAGGTTGAAAAAAAATTTCCAAACATTTTGAGTCTCTTGTGTTTTTTCTGGCTCATTTTTTTCATTACTTTGTAATTTTCACAATCTCCATGGCCCATTTATGCATTTTTTCCCAATCCTCAAAATATTAATTTTGACCCTTTTGAATTTCCAATTTTCTTCTTAAGCACCTATAATGCAAGATTAAGCAAAATGTAGCATCAAAAGTCCAAGAAACAATTGTATGAATAATTAAAAAATTTATGACCATTTTGTCCCTAATTACAATTAATTTAATACAATTGTCCTTAATTAAAATTAAGGTTTATTCATGAAATATTGTAGCAGAAAATGCATTAAAAATCTCAATTTAGTTATGAAAAATTATATAAAAATATGGTTCAATTAATTCCCCCGCAATTCCCCCCACACTTAGACCTTTATACTCCTGAATAAAGGCAATTAAGTACAATTTTCAAATTCAAATCATCATTGCAATTGAAAGATGAGCAATTTCATAATTAGAAAGCAATAGATCAATTAATCAAATTTCTCAAGCCAACACTAACAATAGTCAAGTGATGCAAAGAAATTAGCTAACTACACAAAAGCAAAATGTTAGAATGAAGCACAAGAGACTCTTAAGATATTAGTGTTTAACTCATCTCACCTCATTGGGATAATTTCACTCTAGTTCACTTAATCAACACCTTACTATAAGCTTGTAACATCTCTAATATTTCCACTACTCATAGCAATTAATGCAATGAATCAATAGGACTTAAAAGGTTTGTAATGATGGATGAAGGCTAAATGAAATGAATTAATTAGAGAAAAGAAATAGTTAATTGCTATGCAAGTCAAAGTTATAAAATAGTTCATAGCACCTAAATAGCTTTACAACTCTTCCAATTCTTTTCCAAATTCATGAACAGGTGCCTTCTAGATATTTCTTTTTTTCTTTCTAATACCATTTTTGTATACAATTATTTTTTTTTTCAAACTATATACTTTCTTTCTTTCTTTCTTTCTTTTTCAATTCTTTTCTTCTTTTTTTTCTTCTCTCTCTCTCTCTCTCTCTCTCTATTGTATATTTACACACACACACACACACACACACATACCTGGCATTTAAATATATACATTGTTCAAAATATATTATTATTTTTTATTTGGCAATTCATTTTGATTTTAGAATACCATGAACACTAAGAGTAAATGACATGCATACAACATAGGAACGGCTCAAAATGGGTAAGCAAATGGTGATAAATGAGGGTTTGTATTTTAGTTAAAAGGGTTTAAAATTGAATGCCTCTTTCATTTCCATCACATTAATGCAAATGTCACTTTGAAAAAGAGTGGAAACAAGTTCTAGAAGGTGAAAAACTAAGTTAACATGCACACATGGAAAGAATTCAAGGCTCAATTAACATTCCAACAAGGTTTTTCTCTAATGCTCACTCCAAAATAATCAATTTCATAGCAAGCTAACCACAAAACATCTTCTTAACTATTCCTAATGTTAATTTTACAAACACAATCAATCAAAATAGTGCAATCAATTATAAGAATGTTCAACTCTTAAAAGCACTAATGATATGGAAACTTTCTTTTATCAAAACAAGAAGTAAGCAAAAATCTAATTGTGGGTTCATTTCTCTTCCTATTCTCTTGAAAAGCAAAACATGGTTTTAAAAAGTTGCCAAAACACTAGATCTCATGAAAATTCAAAGAATTTCTCACAAATCACATTTCCAAAGTGATAAATGTGACCCTTTACCACTTAGAGCATGTATCAAAGCAAGTCACTCCTAAAAAAGTTTCTAGTTTAAGGCATTTCTTATTTAAAAAAAACCAATTAATGGGATTCAAAATGTATTTCCCTCCCCCCACACTTCATCAACACATTGTCCTCAATGTGTAAAGAAACTCTATTATTCTAACTTGTTCCTTAGTGAAGTGGGAAGTTGTGAAGTCCAATTGCAATTGAAGCACAACACGTCAACATCACATAAAGAGAAAGAAGGAGAAATAAGTCATAATAATAGAGGAAATTAGGATAAAAAGGCACAATGGTAATTAAGAGTAGTAGTGGCCGAAAATGCAAAGCATACAAAGGGGGTTTTTATTGTACTAAACTACACTACTTCTACCTTTTCTACTGGATTGTGTCCCTCCCCCACACTTATCTTCTTCATACACAAGCAAGCTCAAAGAATCATAGGATTTAGGAAGAAAACAAGTGAGGAAAGAGACAACCTATGTTAGAATATCTTAAGTGGCTTGAAGGAGAAGTTCTTATCCTTGATGAGAATCATGCATTTTTCATTTGAAACAACTTCTTCCACATTGAATTTCCTTGGTGGAGGCGGCTCATGATCAATCGCAAGAGGTCCAAGGATGTACAGTAGATGTTGGTTCATCCGACGACCTTTCTAAGAATGTGTCTGTAACAAAGACAAACAAACAGCAACATCCTATCCAAAAATAGAAACATGGAGAGATTTCAAGTGAAGTAAAGGCATGTTAAGTTCTAAACTCTCCAAGTAACTATCACATCCAAAGAAATCAATGACACTCCCATTAGTAGGAGTCAAACAACCAGTCAATTTTTGAAAATCCTCTTGTTTTTGCAAAGTGGAAGGTGCGGAATCCAACCTAGTGTTAGAATATACCACATCATCATTGCAATCACAAGAGATGGAAGGCAAAAGAGTGAAAGAAGAAAGAGAATTTTTCAAGTTATTACCACCCAAAACTTTTGAAGTTTCAATAGAATTATTTTCCTTTTCTATATCGGGTGCCAAATCGCAAGAAAGAATCATATGGAAAGAATTATTTTCATTTGTAAAATCATCAATCAAAACATTTGAATCTTCTTGTATGAAACTATCATGTAATTCATTGAAATCAAGAGAAAGATCTTTTTCTAGGCTATGGTCTTTATCACTCACATCAACCATATTGGCAGCCACACAAGATTCAGCCGTTTCACAATTGACATGCTTACAATCATCAATAGTACAAAGAGGTGTATCAAGATTAATGGTAGAATCAACCACTTCATTAAATGATGCTTCCTTTTGAAACTCAACAAGCAAGTGGCATTTCTCATGATAACAGTCTACATATATTTGATCTTCCATACAAGAACATGGAAATATATCATCCAATTGATCACAATCACACAAAAGGACTTCTACAAGAACATGTGAGCATATGGTGGAGGATTAGAATAAGGCTCATAGTATGGGTTGTACATTGGCAGAAAAGGTTCATGGTATGATTTATAGGGTGGGTGTGGTGGGCAATAAGGTTGGAATGAAGGTTGTTGGTAGGGTTCATGATATGAAGGGTGGAATAGACCATGACATTCTTGACCAATCGGACTATCTTGATATCCCAACTTGACTTGAAGAAGCTGCAATGATTGTCGAATGGAATGGATTCTTTCAGAGATAGACTCTTTCTCTCCAATTGAATCTCCTAAAAAGAGTGAGATTGAAAAGGTGAATCCTGATTACCATTAAATCAAGCCATAAAATTCAATCACACAATGCTAATGAATCACAAGATGACTAACTAACTATAAACTATTTAAAACTAAGAAAAAGAATGAGGAATAAACAGATAAAAGTGAAAAAGGAAAAAAAGAATTATAAAATGACAAAAGAAGCAAATATGCTATGAATTAACTTGGAGACATGGTGAATTCAAACAAGTGAGCTCAAAATCATATCAAATTAAATGTAACAACACCACACAGAAGCTACCAAGTCAAATCAAGACAAAAATGCAATCAATGCTATGCAAACTACCTAAATGCAAAAATTCTAAACTACATGTAAAGAAAAACAAAAAATGCAAAACTAACAAGCTTTACTTGAGTGAACCCTTGTCAAAAAATGAATTTGACAATTAGATTACATAGGGAGCCAATTAGTTAGCTCCTTGGCAAAGACGCCATTTGATTAGTGGACTTTTTCACTGTTAGCCTTGGGGTTTACAATAAAAAATTTACCAAGGATTGTGTATAGGCAAATCAAGGATCGTTCTCTCTTCTCAAGGAGCCTTTTATTGAATCCTAAATAATCTAAATGCCATGCAAATGCAATAAAACAAGCGACAGAGATGGTGGTGCTGTGGTTAATGGGAGGAGCTCCAGCGAGATGAGAACTCAAGCTTGCTTGTTCAAAACTTCTTTCCGTGGCGCTGTCATACTCTAGTTCTAGGTTACTATCTTCGTTTAGCGGTGAGGCAGCAAGGAATAAAGGAAGGTGAAGGTGAAGGTGATAGTGTTGTGGTTTTGATGGTGAAAAATAGAGGAAGTGACGAAGGAGGCTGTGGTCGGAGGTGAAACTGGGGCTGTCGGTGGTGAAGTTGTTGACAAAGAACAGGGATGACGAGGTTCTCTTCTCCAACGGCAGTAGTAACGTCAATGGTGGAGATAGTTGACTGTGGTGGTGAATGGAGAAGGTGGAAGTGGCGATGGTGGTCTTAGCATGCGTTGGTGAACTGCAGAGGAATGGTGGTACTAGTTGTCCTCTTCCCAATCTCTAGATCTCAACTCTCTTGTCTCAAGCTTGCCTTCCGTGATGCAACTTCCTCAGATTTCTATTTTTGGATCCGTGTCATGGCTGTATGTGATGGTGAGGGAGATAGAGTGGAGGTGGGAATGAATGCGGGGTTGCCGGCGACAGTGGATGTAGGAGAAGAGGTCATCAACGACTGTTGATGAAGGAGATAAAGATTAGAGGTGATGGAGATTCCAGGTGATGCTTGAAGTGCCCAGCTCCTCACTCTATTTAAACTCTCAGCTGCTAGGGTCAGGTTTGTCTGATGAAGAAAAAGGAATAGTAACCCTGGTAAAAATGCAATTTTTGACTAGGGACTTATTTTAAACTTTAAAAAGTTCTGTAGAGGGACTGAATTGAAAATTAATGAAACTATTTATAGGCTGAACCAAAATTTTCAAAGATTTTGAGTCTCTTCTTGTAATTTTTCTGGCCCATTTTATTCATTACTTTGTAATTTTCACAAAATCCAGGGCCCCTTTCTATAGTTTTCCCCAATCCTCAAAATATTAATTTTGACCCTTCTGAATTTCCAATTTTCTTCTTAAGCACCTACAATGCAAGATTAAACAAAATGTAGCATCAAAAGTCCAAGAAACAATTGTATGAATAATTAACAACTTTATAACCATTTTGTCCCTAATTACAATTAATTCAATATAATTGTCCCTAATTAAAATTAGTTCTTAATCATGCAATATTGTGTCAGAAAATGCACTAAAAATCCCAATTTAGTTATGAAAAATTATATAAAAATATGGTTCAATCAGAGGCGCCACATGTCCATGCTACCTTGTGTCCACATCACCTCAACCTGCCACATCTTTCGATGTGTCCCGCCACCTCACCTCTGAGGCACCATGTGTCCATGCTACCTCATGTCCACGTCAGCTTGGCCAACCACATCACTGCCATGTGTCCCCACCACCTCACCGCTGAGGCGCCAGTGTCTATGCCACCTCATGTCCACGTCAACACATTGTCTAGGTCACAAATTGGTTGCATTTTGTGACAAAGGGAGACTTTGAACCCTTGACCTCTTTCGCGCATGCTGATGTATCTTTGGCAGTTAAGCTATGAAGAACCTGCAATCTTTATTTACAAAATTATATAATTATATATATAATATTTTTTAATTTTCTTATTCCATGTAAATATGTTTTAAGAATTAATACATTATTTATTCAAAAAATTGAAAAAAATATGTATATTTTAAATAATACTCCCTCCAATTCTTTTTATAAGAAACAGCTATCACTTATGGCTTTTTCCTATTTATAAGAGACATTTAGAGAATATCTCAAATTTTCTCTGTTGAATTCTAATTTTTCCCTCATTTAATTTCTCTCTCTTCCGCATATCTTTGTTTTTTTTCTACTATTCTTATTCTCTCTCTTATTCCCGATCTCCTCATAAATAAGGGTATTTTAGTCAAAATGGGTAATAATTTTGACACATTTACTGTTCTTAACTGATGCTTCGAATCGGGAGAGTCAGTTATTTTTATTTTTATTTAATATTTATATTTGTTATTTATATTGTAATGCCCCGAATTTTGAGACTTGAGCTTAGAGAATAAGCCTGAGATTAGTGGATTGCTAAGCCCCGGTTTAGCAAGATCCCAAATTGTGATTAGGGTTTAATGACTACAAAAGTGGATGTGGTTAGTGATTAATGAACCCCTTTAGAGAATATAAAGTGGATTGTAGTCGCTTGTGTTATGAGCAACGCCAAAACCCTGTATTTGAGTTCAATTGTGGATTAACATCCAAATTGACTTAGAATAGAGGGAGGAATTGAATGGGATATTGTGATGGAAATGGTGTCATGTTGTGGTATTTAATCATTGGAATTGATTTAAATTGGATTGGACACATTGGTTGCAAAAAATTGGAAATGCTGTCCAGTGTGAATTCTGTCTGGGCAGTCTTCTCGTGTGGACGTTTTTGCTAGGAAAATGATGTTAGAAAATTATGAAACTTTCCAGTCTTAAATTTCACATCCCAAGCTTCAAAATGGACATATAATTTGTGCCATTTCGTTTTTGTAACTGGGAGATATGACTGTCTAAAGTTTGAGGTCGAAAATGGACTCTGTTTTGGGGCAGTGATGAAATTTGTGTAATTCTGGATTTTTGTGGTGATTTCTAGTATTGGTAAATATTTTTCCTATAAAGAGGACTTACATATCTTTCATTTGGCTTTGGAATCACCTCATTTCAATTTTTCTAGAATTATTTATGATTTTTCAAAGATTGGGCAGAAAATCTGCCAGAAAATCCGAAAGTGCCAATTTTGAGAATTATGACATCATCAAAAGGCAAGATGACATAAGCATGGAATTAAAACATCTTCTCATCATCTTCAGCTCTCATTTCCGACGTGCTGCACAGCTGAATAAGGAGAGAGGAGTTGAGAGAAAAATAGAGAGAAGGAAGGAGAAATCTCGCAAGGTAAGCCGATTTCTCCGGCGATTTAGCTCCTAACGCGTATAACTCTACTCTTAAGCTTCTCTTCTATGTTCTTGAAGGTTGTTGAAGCTCAGATCTTGGTTAGGAAAGTTAGGGTTTTTCAGCCATATTGGGGAAAAGCCAGAAGGAGCTTGAGGTAACTTCCAAACTCTTGTATATTGACTATCCTAGCTGCTGTGGGCAATTTAATCGGTGAAATTTCGCCGGATTGCCGTTGGTTTTAATTTATGGAAATGGGTTGTAGGGGCTGTTATGCTGCCCAAATTGATACTAAATGGTAGTTGTAACCTAATGGAATAGTCAATAAAGTGGTTAGGAGTGGAAAGAAACACGTTTACGGAGCCGAAACCGAAAAACCCCAATTCCCCTTAAAACCCATATATTTCAGCCAGCATTGTAAATTGGTCTTAGAGTTGGATTTTCAATGATTTGATGATTCCATTGGATTCAGTGGGCGAAAATAGGTGGGGTTACAGTTGGGCACTTTTTCGGAAAAGGCCGAGAAAGCATAATTACAGAAATGCCCCTAAAACCCTAAAAGTAGGGCTGCCAAGGGCAATTTCGTAATTTGACATTGAATTTGATAATTCCGAGTACAGAAATGGATTCCTTGGACGAAAATGTGTTAGAATAGCCCATGTCAAAATTTCAAGAAAAGTACAGCCGGACCGGGTACGGCGGGGCTGGGCCGGGTCCCCGGGGGTATTTTAGTAAATTTTCAATATAGCCTCATATAACCCCCAGAAACACTATGGAAGTGTCTAAATGGTACATTTGACATTGTAGGATCGAATGTGAAGCCCCGAGTTGCTGGCACGCAAATCGAGGAGAAAAGACTGGAGGTAGGGGACTTACTTTGCTTGCATGTATTTGATATCTTTGCTTGTGTAGTGATGTATGTGATTGCTTTACTTGATTGTGTAGAGCATATTTGAATAAATGAAGCTCTGTTTCTGTTTTACTGTGGCCATAGTTTTGTTACATGAAATATTGAGCATACAGAAATATCATTATGGGGCATGCATCTAGATAAAGCTAACATGTCATACACATAGCATCTATCATGCATGCATTATGGTATCTGTTTCCTACTGAGATTCTCTCGAATCTCACCCTCCCTTACCAACAATTTAGACAGGGCAAGTGGCTTGTGGAGGGAGCGGCTAGGACTCCTTCGAGATGAGATTGTGTAATCCCCATTTGAAGAATTGTAATGGGCAATTGTGCACTATGTATCTTTAGCGAAGGTATATACCCGGGATTGCCGGGATGATTATATTGTGCACTCTGATATTTATATGAATGTGATTTATCTTCGCGTAGTAATTGTATTCGAAATATGAATATGAGATCAAGTTAACTAGATTTTAAAAGGTATTTTTGAAAACCCCATCATGTGATGGGTTAGTAAATGTTATTTGATTATTATTGATCTCTATTTCATTTTAATCGCGTATTTCGGATATAATTACGGAGGGGGTTACATATATGATATTATTATTGAAAAATTAAAATTATTTTAATAAAAAATAAGGAACAATAATTTTTATATATTTATTTAATTATTTTATTTATATTATAATTTTTTATTTTTATAGAGATATTGTTTTCAAATAAAATTAGTTTCATTATATATTATTTTTTATTTGAACAAAATTTTATATTATTATATTATGTAAATTATTATAAAACAATAATAAATTGCAAAAGGTTTTACCAACGGAAATTTACCGCCTGAAAATTTTGTTGCTACATACAATTTCTAACAAAGTTTACTGAGAGAGATTCTGTCGGTAATTTTGTTGATAAATTTATTGATAGAAATGATGTTGGTAATTTTTTGGAAATCACAACAAAAAAATTCCATCGATAATCTCATTTTTTTTTCTGTAGTGAAAGGACCTAAAGAAGGTAATATGGTGTTAGTTACTAAGGATCTGACACAGTAAATGAATGAATTTATTACAATGGCAAATCCAAATACAACTAATGTCATAGTTGAAGGTAATTATTTAAATTTTGCTTGATTTTGACATCTGTTCTTGTCTAACTTGACTTCATATTTGCATAGTATGACGATAATTATAATCAAAATTGATGTTGTATTGGGAATATAATTTTTTTAAAACGCGTTAAATTTATATAGTCCCTCATTAGAGAACCTACTTCTTATGCAACCAATGTACAATTATACAAAACGCCGACTTAAAAATATCTACTTGTTAATATAAGAAATACTTAACTAATTAGAGTAGATTAAGAAAATGAAATAAATTGGTTAATAAATGAAGAAAAAATGGGGCCAATCCCTTTAAAAGCCATTTGAAAGTCCTAAATTCTAATTTGTGTCACTAAATTTAACAAATCATTAACCAAGTCAAATGGAGCAAAGTGGAATTTATAAATAAGGTATAATTATTACCATGCCCTTGATTTACTAAACCTTAAAACCTCCATGCCAGTTAAAGACCATATTCGATTAGACCTTAAAACAAAAGTCTTATGGTAGAAACTAAGAAAACTTAATATAAAACAACAAAACATCAAAAGTTCGGAATAACTAGGTGATCATTAGCTGTTATGAAAGTTGCATCCGCACGATTTAGATGAAAAACAATCTTTATATGAGACCTCATTTGTTTTCATTGTTCTTGGCAATTGGGTCATTATACCTGTTTTCCTCTAGTTATTTTTCTACTTCATTTGTCACATTCCTGCCAATACAAGAATGGAGGCACAACATTAAAAGCATAGCAACTCACAGATAACCTACTCTGCATTGTGGCTATCCCTCCCAACACAGGTGTCTCCTCTAAGACTCGAACTCGAGAACTAGAGGGATCTAGTAGGGCCTTACATCGCTAGACTAACTCTATGTTGGTGCAAACTATATGGTTTTTGTTGTTCACAAAAATAGGAGAAGGGTTCCAATAAACAGAGAAGAGAGGAGACGTCAGTAAAGCTGAGGCTGTTGCAGGAGAGATAGAGAGTGAATTTAGGTGAAGAAAATTCAAGCAGTAGGAGATCTAATCAAGAGATGGGAATAGAGCTGACATTGTTGTGAGAGAGAGCGCACAACAGAGAGAGAATAGAAGGCGTAAATAACATGAGAATAGAGGAGAGGTGAGGGGTAGTAAACTATAAAATCATTTTATCTACATTTTGAAATCTTGATTAAGGATTTGTTGAATTTAGTAGCCAATTTGATATTTCATTAATTCAAGTGACTTTAAATGGTATTCAAATTGGTTACTATGAATATATATGAGATGATATCCTAAAAATATTCATTTTTAACCTTTAAGATTATATATCAATTTATAAATTTGATAAACTAGTTTGAAGAAAATGATGAATAAATGATAAAATAGATTGAGATCTTATATTAAATAATTTGGATGAACTCATAACCTTCCAACTAACTCTTATTTTAGATATTAGTAGATTTTGTAAAATATTTATCTATTTTTTATAAGGAATTTGTATCTATTATTTAGCTTATAAGAATTTTAGGCATACCTAGAATCCAACTAATTAACTGAAGTACCCACATGAAACTGAAGCATCGATGCGGACCCCGATCACATTAAATAGCAAATACACCATAAAGAGGAAGAGAAGAGAACATTGATATGAGAGAGCCTCGTAAAGGGAGGATTGTGTGTGTTATATTCAGACTTGTCTACTACCTCAATCCCACGTCCTATATATATTGCACTATAGTCACATAGGAATGGATGTAACTCTTAAGTGCATGGTTACATGAGAATGGACATAACAATTAAACCATAAAGTGATATTTCTCTATATGAACCCATGTCTTTCCATGATAACTCCTCTTGAATCGGGCTTGCGCCCTAATCCACCAAGGGTGGACTAATATTTTCCAACATCTCCTACTAACACTTTGTGGATTAGATGTTACAGGCCAAGTTACTTTCTCTTACTTCTTTCATACTAGGTGCTTTGATGTGACTGTGTAGGCATGACGTCTCCATTTGGGTGCTTGTATTAGAAATCCTTTTTTCAAAGATCAATACAAGGCAATCCTATAGTACAGCTTGATATTGATATAGTGCCTCGAATGTCTTAAATTTACCAATATACACTTTTCTCATGGCTAATCTAATCCCTCTTTATTTAATATAAAAAGCATATTGTCTTCCTCATATGTATAGTATCCACACTTATGAAATTAAGAAATGACATCATAAGGGATTGGTCTTAGACACTAGCATAGGTGTGTATATTTTAGGAAATAATCTTCATTTCGCCTATATATCACTTTGATATGAATTGACCGCTTTCCTAACATAACACCTTTAGATCGCATCAACCATGAACATAGGATAAATTGCTGAAGTAGCAGACGTTGAGACATATTTTCACGATAATGTCAAAGTCAAAGGATATAATTGAAAGGATTAACCATTCTAGGACTTACACAACAATGAAGCAGGGATCTATGAATTTCTTCTCAATTGTAGTTCTTAGCATATGTGATATGAATTACATGCTACGGTGTTACTCTTATTCTTTAAGAGCGTATGTTGTTTTGATTTTATCATCAACACCATACAGACTTAAGTTACTATTACAAAAGAGGGATTTAGTGACGGCCCTTTTATGAAGAAGTGCCACATATAATTGTTTTTTCTAATATTTAGAAGCTATGACGCTTCCTATTATAAGTGCCATAGCTAGTGTTCGGCTTATGTAGCACTTGCCTAAACAAGCACAATACAAGGCCTTTATTATGTTTTTAAAAAAAAGGCCAGCTATGAGCAAGCGCGATATCTGGCCTTATTTTTTAAAAAACAAATCAAGGACTTGTATGGCACTTACTTGGTCCAGCGCCATACAAGGTGCCACTGTGGCTTGAATTTCAAGGCCATTATGGGTTTAAATATTTCAAGGCCATAGTGGCCTTGGATATTCAAGGCCAGAATGTGGCCTTGAATTCGAGGCCACATATTCAAGTTCAAGGCCACACCTTAGAAGGCGCTTGGAAGGCAAGCGCCTTCCAAGGCCATGGCCTTTAACGGCATTTGAAAACCAAGTGCCTTTTAAGGTTTATTTTCTTTAAAAAAAGTTTTTTTTTCAATTTTTTTTTTCAAGAGGCCTTAGAAGGCACTTGGCAGGCAAGAGCCTTCCAAGGCCATGGTCTTCAAAGGCACTTGGAAAACAAGTAACTTCTAAGGCCTTTTTTTAATGAAGGGAAGCTAAGGCAAGCGCCATGCTTCCCTGAAGCCTTGTATGGCCCTTATTTGAACAAGTACCATATAAGGCTTACTTATTTAAAAAAAATTTGCCTAGCTCGCCATATATGTTCTTCTTCACACATCCTCAGCTCCCCATTTCCCAGAATTGTATCTCAAATCTCCACTCCATTGGTTCCCACTCCTTATCCCTTTGTCCCTACTCACCACCTTTCCTTATCATTCTTCCCACTCCCCTCTTCCTATATAAGATGGTCTGCACTCCTCCTCTCTGTTTTGAAGTTGCAGTGCCATTATCCCCATTACTCCCTCCTTTCTTTTACTACAACCAGTAGAAGTTTCCTTGGTCCGCCACTTCTGTTGCAGTACAAAGCTTGGTCTTCCATGTGTTTTTTCCTTCTTGTCTCGACCTCCTATAAAAGTTCCTAGCTTGTAAGTCTTTTTTTATATAGAAGCTTAAGTCTGTAAGTTTTCTTCTTCTTTTTTTTTTAAAGTTAAAATCTGTTATGAATTTTATATATGTGTTTATTCACTTAAAATTAGTTGCGCATTACAATTGTTGTAATTAAATACATTTAGTAGTGATTTTATGAATTAGTTATTTGTTTCAAGTTATTTCATTCTGGTTTGATTTGATTTTGGTTCAGTTTTGTTCATTTTGCTATGGATTTTGGCTATAAATGTAGAGGGTTTCACCAGGAAAAGGAAACGATTATGCAAATTTTTTTTAAAGAAAAGACTGTTTATGGCACTTCTTTGGGGAAGCGCCATAGGAAGCCCTTTTTTTCACAAAAAAAATGGAAACAAGCTATGGTGCTTCCGTAGATTAAAAAATCGCCAAAGCTTTCTTTTATGGTGCTAGAAGCTATGGCGCTTTTCAAGCACCATAGTATTCTTAAAAATAAGTGCCACTTATGGTGTTTTTTGTAGTAGAGTTAGATCCTCCCAATATCTAAACCTAAATTCTTCACCTCCATTCAAGTAACGTCAATTTTGAAGAATTTGCTATTTGGCAACAAGTATCACGGACATGGGTTTCTATGATTCATCCATATTTACAATCATGGATCTCATTTTGACTTACTGCACTTTAAGTTGAGGTGACATATAGTTTGTGTTTCTTCTCTACCATATCAGTACTTTCACTACTTTGCTGGTGAACATAATTGTCTCATCTTTGCACACTCCTCTTGATTGTCAAAGGCGATTGCTCATGTGAGAAAGCCAATTTTAGCAACCTATATGAGATAGTAGATATTGTATACTTACATACACATTTAAAGCCATAATGAAGTATCTATTACTTCATATATGAATAGGGGTGTTCAACATTTTCCCGTCCCAGTCTTCCCATCCCAATTTGCTTGGGATAGGGATTGGAAAATCTTATCCTGAAAATGTATGGACGGGAAATTTCAGGATCGGGAAAAATATATTCGGGATTGGGAATTGGACTTCCTAATCCTGAATGGTTATTATATTTTTAGGTATTGTTCTTATGCTTTAAGATGCCATACACAAATTACATCAAGATCGGGAATGGGATTTCCCGATGTCGTCCCGTCTAGTCCCAAGAACACCCCTACCTATGCATGACAAAGGATTTAACACTCATGCATATCCTTGGTCATTAGACTTAGGACTTAACACATTTCTCATATATGCCCTTAGGCATTAGACCTAGTTAGGGGACTTCGCATAGGAATGCATTGTTCAACAACAACTTTATATGCTATAACATCTCTCACATAATTATATCTTTGCATTTACTCTTGCTATTATGCTTAAGGTCTTTTGTTTAGTCAATGGCTATGTGTACTCACAATACCTTTACACCATATTTGAATTCTGACCTTCAAATCACACATGTTTTATAAGCATTACTACACATATAGCCTCTTGTACTACCACAATACATAGTTTGAACGAGCATAATCAATGTACTCTATAAGTATCTTAGAACCATTTTTTGAAGCCATCTAATGTCTTTCACAATGGTTAGACTAATACTGACTTTCAAGGCTTACTATAAACATATATCTGGTCTTGTATACGTCACTTTATATATCACAATACTAACAGTATCTGCATGAAAATTCCTTTCTATTTCTGTCTCGGTTGGTTCAGACAAGGAAACTTATCAAGACTCCAACTCACTCCTAAAGTCACTGGGATATCCATGGGATTGCATTCACTCATTTCGAACTGCTTAAAAATCTTCTTAATGTGATTCTCTTATAAAAGAGAGGACTTTTCTTATTATCTCTTTATATCTCAAATTCAACTATTTTACTTATGTTTTTCTTTTTCAAAATTTATTAGTACTATTCTTTAATAAGAACTACCCAATTCAAATTATTTATGGCCAATAGTATATCATCTACTTAAGGGAATAAGATCACAAACCGCTTGACCATGTTTTTTAACCATTTGAAAACCACATTACTATTTGGATGATTGACACAATCCACAAAAGGACTTCTACAAAAAAAACATATGAAGTTACTACTTTGTGAAACTTCAAATACCACTTTTAGTGAAATCTAATAGTCACTATATATAGATTTCTTCATCCAGATCACCACTCAAAGTGTAGATTTTGCATATGTTTGATGTAAATTTAAAGTACAAACAATTAACTATTTCCATATTAAGTCTAATTTAAATGTACAACAAGTGAGATGGATGCCTTCCTGTTATGTATACCCCTTTTTAACCAAATGAGGCTTGTTCATGCCAATTAATCCACCTACTTTTCTCTTAAACTTGAGAACTCACTAGTTCCCAATAGCCTTTTAACTTGGTAGTAAATCAACTAATTCTCAAACTAAATTCAATCACAAAGAATAAATTCTCTTTCTATTGCTTTCTTCCATTCTTCTTTTACATGGTCTCCTGTACAAAATGCGACTTATCATCCTCCTTTGGAATAACCTTCACTACTACAAAAAAGGGTAGTTGTAGTGCTTATTTTTAAACTAATTGTGGTGCTTAGGAGATGCCACATATCCCATAGCCACTAAAAGAAGTTGTGACCCTTATTAAAAAAAACAATTCTTGTGGCGCTACCTCCTGTGGTTCTTCTTCAAGGAAGCAACACAAAAAGTTTATAGTTTTTTTAAACTTTTGCTTCCTATGGTACTTTTCCAAGGAAGTGCCACATGAATTATTTTTTTAAAAAAATAATTTTTTTATTTTTCTTTTAAAATCCTATAATTATAGTTGATAACACACTTTAAACACATTTTCATATCCACAATAAAATGAAAAAAAGCAAACCACAATCAAATAACTCCAAAGTTATATAAATTAACAAATAACTAATTAAAAAAATCACTACTAAGTAAAATACAAGTGTTAAAAATAAATAATTATTTTACTTATACAAATCATCAATCTTAACAATTACTACAACAACTAAAAATTATAACTACTACATATCTTCACATACAACCTATGTATAATAACATTTAATTTTATCTCATTTATTTTTCAGCATATAAAAATGAGAATAATTTATCAGATTTCATAATAAATTAAATATGAAAGATATCGAGCAAATTAAACTATTAAATACTAATAAAATTAGATTTGTAAGCTAAAAAATTTAAAAATCTTACAGTGTATAGGAATTTTAAATAGAGTGAGTTGAAACCTCAAGCACAACACTTGGAAAAAAATTAATAAAATTAAAAGAGAAAGACAAGGTTGCATGCATGTTTAAAAATAAAAAAAGGATAGTTAAGAGGACAATGTGTTGTACGTAGCTTTAAAATATGAAAAAAGAAAGGAAAAGTAAGTGGGTACGTACTTACAGGACGAAATGAAACTACAAGGAGGATGAAATAGGACCAAAAGGGAGGAGGAGGAGTAGGGTCGGTTTGGTGCAAGAAATGAGACTGGAGAAATGAGGAGGAAGTGCCGAAAATGAAAAGAGGAGGAGGAGGAAATGTGAGAAGTACGTGACATAACAAAAGAATAAGGAGGAAGTGCCGATCGAAGTGGAGATGGTGATAAGTGACGAAAAGAGGAGGAGAAAATGTGGGGACTAAGAAGATAAGGAGTGATGGCACGTGTTGGATGAGGAGTGGGGACTAAGAGATAAATGTGATGGAAGTAGATCACAAAAAAAGAACGATTTGAAAAAAAGAATTTTAAAAAAAATATTACTTTGTGTGGTGCTTATTAGGCCAAGTGCCACTTAAAGTGCGTAGCAGTTGTAGCACTTCCTTGAGCAAGCACCGCAGTTGCTACTTAAGGTTTTTTTAAAAAAAAAAAACTCCTTAGGTGACTAAGCACCACATAAGGCCACCAAGCAGTTATGGCATTTCCTTGGGGAAGGGCCACAACATGCCAATTTTGAAAATAAATAAATTCCAGAAAAAGCTGTGGCACTTTAAAGAAGTGCCTTAAATTTGTAGTAGTGCATGAACATTTTTCTTAGTTATTCCTTTTTACTAGAGCTTGTTAAGTTTCTAGTTTATATTTTTTAGAAATCTTTATTAACCATTCTAACCTGTCATTCTCAAAGATGATTGATGATTGTTGGCTTGTTTTTTATTGCCTTGTCCCCATGTCTCGCATAGAGATATAGTGTGATTAGTTTCACCCTAACTTGGAAACTGATTCAAAATAAATGTGGCACCTTTTAATTCCTTTCGGTCACAATTCTATCATCATTTTCACTCATGAAAATGATACCCTAATGAGCTCCCACTCACAATGACTATGACTATGGGAATGCACAATTGACCTTATGATCTTACAAAAAAACTTGTATTTAACTTTTACTTAGTACAACATACACAAGGTCATCCATAAGGTTTGGAAGTGACCATTGGTAGAGGGTACATGATTAAACTCAAGCCACATTACTTGATGAAACCAATGATGATAGCTAATCATAGCTTTAAAGTGATCCTGAGCTTCTCTCATCCTAAACATGTTTTGGCTAATCCACCAAAGGTGTACTAGATAATACTCTACCAGTCACATTGGTGGGTAAGCATGAGTCATCATATGTTTAAGCATGTATAGTAGCGACTAATTACACCTCTCAACAACTCCATTTGGAGTAGAGTGTATGGGAGCTATCTAATTATGTATTTCTTTCAATAGAGGTCACTAAAATTGGTTAGATCTACTCACGACCTCGATCAATGTGTAGGACCCTTAAAATCCTATCCAATTGATTATCAAACTTCATTTATATATCATCTAAAACACTCGAGCTTCATATTTGTGTGAAATCTAGTAATGATCACAATTTAAGAAACTATCAACACAGGTATTAATATACCAAGCTCTGTGTCTTACCTTCATACTTATAAAACCACATGCAACATAATAGAATAATTGCAATGTGTACTCAGTTTTAGTTCTCCTACTAAAAACCTTTCATTATGCTATTTCTAGAACCAATTTATATGTCTTTGACTAACAAGACATATATTCAAGTCAATTAGAAGAAATGGTAAAGCAATCGAACACAAAAAAAAAAAAAAAATTTACCAACCTATCTAAATATCAAAGAAATTTCTTGAAAGAAAGATTGAACCTCATAATGATATAATTTTATTAAGGCAATCATGGTATGTTGTTTCTCTTTTCAAGCTATCTAGGTCTCATAACATCTTCTATGCTAAGCTAACATTGTCAACTTTAGCATTGTCATGACCCTTAGACAATGGCTTGACAACTACTTCTTTATATATGAGACATTTCAATACCAGTTATCTTAATTGTCCCCATTAAGTTTATCAATTTTGTTCTTGGTAGTCATTCTTGACTTTGCCACTTAAATCATCCCACACATAGGGTTATTTATAATTTATTTAATCCAAGAACTTATCAATAATATTGCACATTGAAGTATACAATGTCATGTACTTCTATTATTCTTTACTAGAAAAATAACAATGTCATTGGGTTTATAATCAGAAGGACAAGTTTGTACCTCCCATCATATAGATTCCAACTATGCTACCATCATCTATCAAGAATTTCATACAAGTCCCTTGAATAACATGCTCGATTATTACACTTAAAAGACTCATTTTTTAAGAGCTTCCACTTAGATAGAGGATATGACGCTCCTGGAAGAATCATTTTCCAAGAGCTCATACTCATGAAGAGTATTTGACATTAACTTCTTCATATCTTTCATTGCTTTATAGTCATAATGGTCTTATTAACATATTTTATGGGAGTCGGGGTGGCTCAACATTTTATATAAGTTCTGTATTCAATACAATTTTCAACCAACACAAATCCTCTAAAGGGTTAATCTCTACTCTTCTCACACCTAGTGTTATAGGTTCTCAATAACTATTATTTTCTATGGCTACAAGAATTTTATATCCCCTATTATTTCAACAATCTCCCTACGTTTCCCATTATTTTCTAGAAGAAATATTCCAAATGTTTTAGGCAACTTATATCTATTTCCTAACAGAAACATTTAGTCTTTGCTCTTAAACCTTTTATAGTTTCAAGTAAGTATTGGGATTTGGCTGGGCTTAGGATTCTTCTCTTAAGATGGGCCTCCACTCTATACCCAAAGAGCATCATTTTCCTGAATTCCATTAAGATTCAAAGTTTAAATCATTAAGAAATCTCTTCATTTGAGATTTTCCTTTACTGATCTGACACTACTTCTTCAGTAACTGATCCCTTACTTTTACCTCCTTCAGGTTGCTTTGGATTTGATCTTGACATTGACTTTCTCAAGATTCAGGAAGTTCAAGTCCCTCTTAGGAATCATCTTCTCAATTCTCTTATAATAACTCCTCTTATTCCATTTCAAGATCAATCATAACCTTACTTTGGATTATTTCCATCTTGATTTTCTCAAGAATATTCTCCTTTTAGGCTATCAATTAGAGTTTCATACTCATATGGGCAAATCCCTAACTTATTCATTATTTAGATACTCAATTCCTCTAAGTAATATTTATGTTCGGATTAACATTTAAAAGCTTTTAACTAAAAGAAAAAAACTTGCTCTTTTTCAATCCACTATTATCAAGTCCATGCATAGGTATCAATTTTTTTCAGTAAAACAAAGTATGCAAAGGACTAAAATCTTTTGTTTAAGTGCTTTTAAAATTCTCTTGATTTATATTTTATACTTGTCAAAATAAAATAAATTATTAAAAATATTTTCAGAATTTTTTTTGAAGACATAAAAATCACTATAATAGCACTGAAAACATTCAACATCCAAATTGAAATATAGACAAATTATATTTTCAAATATAGATCATAAATTTAAAGATGTTTGGAAACAAACCGCAAAATCTAAATGAGCTCTCACTAACCCCCCAAGAAAGAATGAGGAATTGAAAATGCACGAAAAACACCAAAGACCACTTTTGTATAAGGCGTACGGAATAACACGCACCTATGTTACGACCTTAAATAGTCTCACGTGCCATTCGGTCATGTTTCACTCACTGTCCTGCATTAGACAGTGCCCACCAAGTTTCTGTTTGGCATATGATTAGGACCCACGTATCATGTAGAGCTTTTTGTCCCTTTTTTATTTTGCTTTCCTAAAACATTTTGAGCCTAGCAAATACACACACACACATACATGTATATATACAGGTACATATACATATACATATATATATATATATATGGCATTAGTCCAATACCCGTCAAGCCCAAATGCTCGATCCATAACTTGACAGTAATGCCTAGGTGAAAAAGAACCATTTCATTAAGCATTTTTTTAATAATTGAAACAACATCATTTCCAGTTGGAGGTTATCTTCAACCTCCAGCCGGGTTTGACCAACCCAAATTCCACAAAGGTTTGGGTCTGTCGAATCTGACTCTTGCTTTCTTCGTTCTCGGTGCTTTTGGCATCGGGTTTTAGCGATTTTGGCATTTCTCCCTTCAGTTTTTCATCCTCTAACTATGGGCCTAATTTTATGTCCTAAAACATTATAAGCCCGTTTGGTCCAACTGCATTGCATGCTTACAATAGTAATCATAATTGCATTACTAAGATAAGATTGTTTGGTGGCTCTTTAGTATGGTAATAGGGTTTACTATGGTAATGATGGTTACCAAAAAATTGGTAATCCTCATTCATATCTCTCCCCTTATGAATACTTATCACCACCCCATTGCATGGTTGAAAAAGTCTAATTGATCCTTCTGTATAACTTCTGGAGGCAGCATAACTTCTGTATAAGTCATTTGAGCTTGTATTGACCTATTCCAACCTCCAGTATCACTTCTAAGAGCTTGAATCTTGATATTCTCATTTGATCTTGCAAGTTCTTCTTTCTTCAATATCTTTCTTCTTGATTTTCCTCTTGATGATCATTTGTCATAACCCAACTAGATATCTTATTGCATTATATCATTTTTCATAACCCAACTAGATATCTTCTTCAATATCTTCAATCTTCCTCTTTCTTTGCTTGAGTAATCTTGAATCTTGATATTCTCATTAAATCTTACAATTTCTTCTTTCTTCAATCCCGTGCCTCTTGATTTTCTTCTTGATGATCATTCTCCATTTATGAGGCATTATAAGCAAAATAACATTAACCCACTATCAGGTTTATGACTAATCTATAAGATATACAACATTAAATATAGTAGTTAGTCAATGTAGAAGATAAGTATATTATACAAACTTTTTGCTCTTAATATTTGACATCATCAAAACCAATCATATCTAACAAATATTTTCTTCTCCTTTAATATTTTGGCAGAAAATATCCACCAATAAAGGGAAAAATAATTGTCTTCTTGCTTTATTGGTCAAATGACCATTTTACCCTCACATTTTTTCTATTTTCGCACTTGTACTCAATCTTCCAAAATTTCATCAAACTTTGAAAATTCATTTCTTTATTTATAGATGTCCAATTGCTATGGTTCCAAAGGCTATGTGACTCTTATTAAGTCTATTTTTAAGGAAAAATATAGCCTTTAGCCAAATAGATGCTCAAAATTCTAGAACTATTATTTATTGGACGCTGCCACAAAAACTTGCCAGTTTTACTTGGCTAACTTCAAATATACATAATGCTTTGTGTACAGCTCCAAATGACTTATATGACAATTTCATTAAAGGAATGAAACTTAATTGAGGCTTTTCAGAACAATATCAGCAATTTAATCGAACAATTTCATTAAAGAAATGGAACTTTGTTTATTAAATTTTGAAGTCAAATTACATACATGCTTTTCATTTAGTTTGCCATTACCAATCAACTTTTATTTTTGTTTTAAAAAGATAAAATTATTTTTTATAAAAAAACAAGCCCCACATCTTATGAAAAAAAAAAAAGAACACATACACATATCAAGTTTGACACAATTATTTACTATGACATGCTTACGAATAGGATAATGACAATTAATACGTCCAAACACAACAATATAGATACATAATGGTTAATGAGTAAAACCCGTCACTTAATAGAAGTCCAAGATAATAAATAATGGTTGTAATTAGTAACCATCATTCTTGTCTTAGAAGAATAATGATTGTTAAGCAAGAACCATCATGAAACAAGAAACACCATAATGGTTCAAAAACTTTCCCCTTCCCCACATTGATGATAATACTCTGACCCGGCCTTCATCTCCCTCCTCTAATGATGAGAATAAGGATGAGGAAGAGAATGAGGAAAAGGAGGATGAACAGGAAGATGAAGACAGCAGTGGTGCACCTAATGTGCATGAACTCATATATTATAATCCACATCCCATTTATTTACTCAACATCATTCTTTCATACAACACATCATTTCAACTCACTCATTCTCTCTATATTACATTCTCTCTCACCTGATCCCAAAAGCCTTAAGAGATAATGAGATTGCATCCATCTCTCATGGGTTGACTTTGAAGTTGCATCTTCAGTGATTCAGTAGGCAATCTTACTTGTACCTCTCATAATTCAAGGGACCAAAGCTTGTCAAGGAGATTAGTCATCCTCTTGCAGTCTTGAATGATCAAACGTTTAAGACATGGAATTACATCTTGACCTAATTCCCAGCTATCAAGCTTCTCCATATATTTCAATTGAAATACCTCTAGATGGGGGAACCCATCAATGGAACCAAATCGCAACACAGACTGTTAGGGTTCTATAAAACCATAAAGTCCTAGTTTTAAAATTATGAGGTTGGTAAGACTCCCCAAAGTGCTCATAACATCGTCATTTAACTTGATCTCTAAGATAGTTAACTTTTCAAGGTTGGAAGGAAAGGCATTGATAGATGTCGGAATGTTAGGGAAGCCATCAATCTTCAACGCTTTCAGATGATTTAGTTTCGGAAGAATTTCCCACACTTGATGGCCCCTTATTTATGCTTGCCATCCTTCTTCTTATAGCAAAGCAACCCCAAAGTTTTAAGCTTTTGGAATACAAATTTTTCAATTAGAGACACAATGACTGATTTTTTTATGGCAACACAAGATAGGGTCTCTAGATTCCACGTAGTTTTACTTTCAACATTTGAAGACAACTTAGGCAAAACCATAGGTTGAGCTATATAAAGATGCCTGAGTCTCTTAAGTTTCCAAATTCCACTAGAAAAGGGTATGTAAATTGAACTATAAGAACATCTCAAGTCAAAAGTTTCTAGATTCTGAAGTTTGCATAGGAATTCAGGAATCACTTTATGGAATCCTCCAATAAATTGGCTTTCCAGATCTAATCTTAAGTACCTTAGATGCACTAACATGTTTAAATTTGTGGGAATCTTATGCTTGGTAGAAATTGGAAGGATTATATCCAACACTCGAACAAACTGAATCCGTCCCACAAGCCTTTTGACATCTTGAATCAAGGTTGTAGCAGGATTGGTTGTTAAAGCAAAGCAAAGAATGAGTGGCTGAAAGGACTTTGTTGTTTTCTTTAAAAAAATCATACATCTTTCCTTGAATGGAGAGCTTGTACGGTTTAGTTTGCCCCGAGTTTGCATCTCTACAAACTTCAAAAACCTCCTACTTCTTGCCCTCATATTTGCACAATTCTTTTAGAAGATCATGAATATGACATGTCTTGATTCCCCCATCACTCCTCCTTCTCCCTACTTGGATTAAGCTATGATTAATAAGCTCATCCAAATAGTCCTTTGCAACATCTTCTGCAGTTCTAGAATTATTATCATGATCAATGAATCCTTCAGCCACCCATAGGTGGATCAAGCGTTTGACAGAAATATTGTATTCTTCAGGAAACATTCCAAAATACAAAAAGCATGGCTTCAATATTGGACGCAAGCTATCATAACTGAGTTTAAGTACGATATCATGTACTCCTGTTTTTGGTTGAGAGATTCAAGTACACATGGTCCTTGATCTCGGACCATTCTCGATATGACTTCTCCTTGTTTGATAGAATTTTTACACGTACCACAATGGATATTGGCAAGCCCCTACAACTTTTTACCATGTGCTCACCTGGTTGCTTTAGATCAGATGGCACACCTTCTCCTCGAAACACCTTCTTTGAGAAAAGCTCCCAACTTTGTTTTTCATTAAGAAGGGGGAGATAGTAAGGAGGAGATGGACTAGCATGAGAAGCCACCTCCCTTAAACGGCTAGTAATTAGGATCCTGCTGCTTTTATTCTCATATGGAAAAGCATTTTGTAGGTTAACGCAATGTTAAGGCTTCCACATGTCATCCAACACTATAGAATACCTCTTCCCTTTTAAAGACTCTTTCACCTTGTCTTTCAATTCCTCCTCACTCAAACTAGAAAATTCACCAGAGATTGACCTCATGTATTTGAGAAGGGCGTGCAAAAGCTATCTAGGTCTATAGTCCTTAGACACAGAAATCCAAGCACGACACGAAAAGTAATTCTTGACCTCATCGCTATTACAGATGTTGTGAGCAAGAGTAATTTTACCTAATCTTCCCATGCGTATGATAGACACCACACCACGACTAGAACCCCCTTGCTTGAGGAGGTTGATTACTTCAGTTGTGTCATGCTCAAAACCAACCACGTCATCTTCCTCCATGTCCCTTCTTTGCTTATGCTCCTGAGCTGTTGAAGACCCTCCTACTTCCTAGGTGTTGTATCTGATTTTTTTAACTTGAACTTTTTTGAGTTTGGCATTAATGGTGTCTATTTCCTTTGCAACATCATGTCGCAGCTTTGTGTGGCTGGCACCATGGAGGATCCTGGACAACTCATTTCTTCTTTGGTATTTGGCAACGTTGGCAACAAAAGTGTCAATGACAACCTCAGCGTCACGTGCAATGCCTTGGATCTGACGTTCAATCTCTTGGTCAATTTTTGACTTCTACTGCTTTTGTTAGCAGCTCTCAATTAATGCTTTCATAATTGTGAGCTCACTCTTAAGGGACTCCACTTTGTCCTTCACACCACTTAGCAATTTGGATTCGTGTGCCATAAGTTGAGACAAGTTGCTCAGCAAGAAACTTGCTACGCTCTCTGCCATCAAGTTTCTGCACTATCAACAAAAGAACGCAGAAACAAATGAAGGAGAATTTGAAGCACAAGACATCCAATGATTTAAATACTAGCTAGCGTATGAGTATGTCATTTATACAAGCTAGGTTGCCTCAGAAACTAGAGGTCAATACTTGATTTTTTTCTTATTGTCATCCGTTCATTTTGGTTTATTGTTAAAATATTTATAAATTAGGATGAAATTAGTGGATGTAAGTATGGTTACACTATACTTATTTGCTATTTCCTTTAAAAAATACTTGGAGATTATAGCGGTGAATGTAACCCCCTGCCTTAATAAGCGTAATTATGATTCGATAACACATAATTAAAATGGATTAGAGACTAATGGATAAACAAAACTCATTTAAACTCCCTTCCTTATGGTATGGTTTTCAAAAGTCTTTCCAAAACATTTCCCTATTCTGGTCTCATATTCAAATATCGAATATAATTACCAGTGCAGTTATTTCACATTTATACATATCAGAGTGTACACCAAAAATCCCCGGCAACCCCCGGGTTTCATTGATATACTAAAGGATTTAAATTTTCCTAAATAGGGGATTACACAACCATATTCACAATATTATTTACATCTCAAAAAGAATATAAAGTAATCTCATCCAAAAGTGATAACCAACAGTTCAAACTATACATCTCTACTAAGTCCTAGCTGCTCCTGGTGGTTCATTTCTCCTTGGAGCCACTTGCCCTGTCTGAAATGTTAGTCAATGGAAAGAATGAGATTCAAGAGAATCCCAGTAGTAACAAATCACTCATACAGTGTATAAACACATAGCATATATGATCATGTTTAGCAGCATCACAATGATATATGGCTCACGCCATATACGACAGCACTTATGGCTATAAACACTATGCGTTAGCTTTCGCTACGATCTCAATACAACAGCTTACGCTGTAATCACTATGCCAGCTTTCACTGTAATCTCAAGGCATCACAATGTATCACCATGCATGACAAACATACATACAATGCTTTACACATAGCATAAGAGAAAGAGTCACTACCTTGTTCTTTCCGATTGTGCTTTGGCGCAGGTGGATCACGAACAGGACAAATATCAAATCCTATAAACCAAAATTAAGGACGACGAATTATTACCTATTCCAATTCTTTAATAACTCATAATACTTGAGTTGGTTATCACTATGGTCATTTAATCAAGTCAACTAAGGAGCTAAAGTGGTCAATTAACCTACTAAAAGGCCAATTTTTTTTGGATTACATTGGCATGGGTCGAACCCATGGGGGGATGAGTGGCCTAAGGCCAACTCCATGACTGTTGCACCACTAGGTGTTGGTTTAAAAGGCCAATTTCTAACCTCAAAGTTCCACAATATTACATTATGCTATAAAATCTTCAATTTTCACATAGGTGACCAATCTGCCAGAATTTTTCAGCAACTTTGAAAAATCATAACTAACTCTATAAATATTGAAATGGGGGTGATTCTAAAGGCTATGCGACCCTTATTTAGTCTAGTTTTAAGGAAAAATATCACCCACAGCTAGTTGGATACACAACATTCCGAGAATTTTCATTTGTTGCACACTGTCAGAATTCAACCCAATTTTCATGACCTAATTTCAAAAATTCATAACTCCTAGCTCACAAATCGAAATGACATGAAATATATGTCCATTTTGAAGCTTGACATATGAAATTTAATAGTGGAAAGTTTCAGAATTTTCAGAGATCATTTGGATATCCAAAAACACCATACCAATAAGGTACCTCGCTGGAATTCTATTCATGCAAAAATCCAGTTTTGCATTTTTAGTTTCAATGACCCAAAATTCACAACCCGGGGCTATTCCTGTAACCCCCTTCAAGAATCAGGCCGAGATTAGTGTTTAAGCACATTTAATTATCGAATAAGAAATCCAGGACAATTTAAAACTTTTTAAAACACCTGTACAAATGGATCTCCATTCATTTCATTCATTAAAACAAATGGCCTGTTTGGTCTGTTACATATACAATATCAGAGTAAGCACAATTCCTGACGTTCACCCGGGATAATAACATTAATCTAAAGGTTTATACAGGGCATCATTGCCCATCTCAGTATCCATACCGGGGATTACACAAAACTATACCACTACAATTCTATTCAATAACCAGTTCAATATAAAACCAAAATATATAGCTAAGACTACCGCTGGCAGTCCTAATCGTCCTTTGCCACTTGCTTGCTTTTCGATCCACTTACCCTGTCTAAAAATGTTATTTGGAAAGAATGAGATTCTAGAGAATCCCAGTAGCAACAGTTTATTTATATGATGCGTATAGACAAAGCAAGTCACATATATCACAATGCAGCAATCAATATTCGAGACCGGGCTTTCGCCACGTTCCCTTCACTATATATGAGGTCGGGCTTCCGCCACGTCCCCTTCACTTTATCTGTATTCGAGTCTGGGCTTTCGCTACTTCCCCTTCACTTTATCTGTATTCGAGTCTGGGCTTTCGCCACGTCTCCTTCACTTTCACTGTAATCGATTCCGGGCTTTCGCCACGTCCTTTTCACTTTCACTGTATTCAATGACTAATGCAAACAAGCAATGCAATACACATGATATAGGATAAAGTGTCACTACCTTGGTCTTTCCGTTCTTAAGCAGGCACAGGCCTTCTACGCTCTGGGCAAATATCAAATCCTAAAGTCATAATTAAGGATGAAGCATTATTCTCTATTCCAATACTCAATTGACTCTTCAACACTTAGATTTGGTTATCAATAATGACCCTTAAGAAGCCACAAATGCCTCTAATAAAACCCCGGTTGGGAAACAATAGGTTGAAGATCTCTTTTCAAAAACTCAAAGTGCTGGAACACAGGGGTTGGCCGCGGCTAGCCCTTCCTTGGGCTGAGGCCAAAATATGGTCAGAAGGTCGCTGGCCGCGGCCAACCACCCATGGGCCGCGGCCAGAATCAAGGCAGAAAGATTTGGGCCGCGGCCAGCTACTCATGGGCCCCGGCCAAGAAATTTCCTAATTCTTAGCTGAAATTAGAAAAATCATATCTAATTGTAGAAAAATCAAAACGGAGTGATTCCAAAGCCAAATGAAAGGTATTTAAGTCCTATTTCAAGGAAAAATATGGCTTATAACTTCAAATCATCACAAAAATACAGAATCACCCAAAACCCAACACTACTCCAGAACAGAGTTCTGTTTCCATCCCCAAACTTTGGACAACCATATCTCCCCGAATACTAAACGAAACGACACAACATATATGTCCATTTTGAAGCTTGGGATGTGAACTTTAAGACTGGAAAGTCTCACAATTTTCTAAAATCATTTGTTCATTCAAAACGTCCACACAAATAAACTGCCCAGACAGAGTTCACATTGACAGCATTTTCCAACTTTTCTACCAAAGTGTCCAATGACTCCAAAATCATTAACCAAACATATTCCCATAAAATTTTCCACAAGGAACACAATGGTAACCTCAAAATGACCAAATTCACAATCTGACCACATGCCCTGTTTTGACCAATAAACCAAAACCAACACAAAGTTCCCAAACTTTACTTTTAATGATTCAAACCAATCCATTTGTCCAAAAGACATCACAATATACCATTTCCATGATCACAACATGCCAAACTCACTAAGACCCTAATTTTCAAATATAGGGCAAAAAATTCCAGAAAAATCAATGCTCAACCAACAACCATAATATATATATCAAAAGGGAGTTAACACTCACCTCTTTCACCTTGCCAAAGAGATTTCTTGATTCTTCAACTTTCACAATCTCTTGAGATCACAAACTAACACCAATGAACACATTACAACCATCAAAATGAAGCTCTTCATTGAAGGATCAATATTAGAGAAGGATTTGGAGACATTTCCCTTACCTTTTTGAAGCTTTTCTTCCTTCCCTTTGGCCTTCAATGGCTGACGAAAATGAGGAGAGAAGAGAGAGAGATGAGAGATGGAGTGTGGAGGAAGAAGAAGGAAATGATCATTCTTTGCCCTCCCATCCCCATGTCAGCCGAAAGAAAGAGGGAAGAGGAGAGAGAAAATCATTTAAAATTCCATTTGACTTTTCTGTGTCCTCTCCCATCCTAAAGCTTGCCACTTGTCCACTTATCATTGGCTCTCCCATACTTGTCACTAATTAACCTCTCTAATCCTTCTATTAGCCATTTAATCACACTTCTCACTTTTCTTTTAGTTAGTAATTAATTTCCCCATTAATCACCAACTTAGAGCCAATAATTTCATTCTTTAAATTTTCCATCAATTATGACATATAAATTAATATTGTCACCAGTATACATTAATTTCACTTTAATCCGATAATTATCCTCAATAATTATCATTAGGCCTTAATCGAAAATTTGGGGCATTACAATTCTCCCCCCATTCAATAAATTTTGTCCTCGAAATTTTATACTCCACTTAGGACATAAATTCCGGACACCTCTTTATGACGGCTTCCATTACTCGATTTGCTTCTCTTTAAGGGTAATCCTTCAAAACCACTCATATCAACCATACGCTATAGGTCCAATTCACTCAAGAATCTCAACAGATCAATACCCCATGGTTCAATTTCTTTCTCTCACTCACTTTATGATTTCTTGTACTTGGAGACACCCTCACGAGCGAATGATCTCCGATTTCAATCCTTAGAGGTCTTCACCTCACTCAGTTACTATGATACGGACTACACTCGTTCATTTCGGCTTTAAGCCCCTTTAATCTCAGTCATTAGGTCATTTTCCCCTTCCGGGAATATCTCAAAGCACCGCAGACTCGCTGCGCACAACTGATAGTTTCTGCTGTCATCACATCTCTCAGCTCTTGTTGTTTTTCCACTATACTTTCGCTTACATTATACTCACTTTCCCATCATTACCCTCACCCGTACACCCACCAATGACTCCACTAGTGGTAACCGAGACCTTTGGGTTTCAATAACAATATCTAGCCTCTCCGGAATCTCAATCTCTTCTATCCAAAGTACCCTTCTATCATAGTCCACCCTACATACACTCCACCTGTATACCCCCTCCGAGGGCTCGACCGATGGCAGTGCGCTTGGCGTGGCGAATACTTTCATTGTCACACCCTACCCGTATCCCTCAACAGGGTCTACCAGTGGCGGTGCCCACCCTGCTTACACCCCACCCGTATCCCTCAACAGGGTCAGCCAGTAGCGGTGCGCTTGGCGTGGTCACATTTACACATTGCTTTACGGTCTTTACATTCTATACGGGACATCAACGGCCGATGGTAGAGATGACCAACGTCAAACCCTACAACGTCTCACTCGACATGCACATGCTGTAAGTTACACTGTCTTGAGTTTCTACTCATTATAGTTCTCAAACATGTCACATTCACCATATTTGGGCTTCTATCTCTTTATCTGTACTTTAGCAATGTTAAGTTGATTTAATAGGAGTCCCAAAGGAATCTCCCATTATCACTAACAACATTCACAATCTCTATTTGTTCGTGCCAGACTTTAGCCCAATTCAATTCGAATCATTTTAAGCCGTATGACTTCTTATCTCAAGAAAACTCATCCATTGTGGGATTCATTACAATGCACCATCACTAAGAGCCAACCTTCCATAACACTAGTCTATGAGTCAACATCATGGTGATTGCAGTCCACGGTTTATCGTCAAGGTGGCTGCACTCTAGGGTTTGTCGTCATGGTGGCTTCACACTACGGTATGGTACTCTCTGTAGGTAGGCCTTTGCGATCAAACTTCCCCTAGGTAGCTCTCTCCGATTAGAACTCTCTGTAGGTAGCCCTTTCCTATCAGAATTCTCCGCAGGTAGCCGTTTACAATTTGAATTCTCTGTAGATAGCGCTTCCCAGTTGGTTGTCTCTAGATGAAGGTGTCATTGTATTAAGAACTCAGAACCCATTCACTCTTCCCATTCTCTATCCTTCTTTTCACAAACAATACCGAAGCTTCCAATGGTGACACACTAACTCGAATGAGTCCCTTCTCGAACAACTCTTCAATTTGTTTCTTCAATTCCACCTTTTCATAAGGCCATTCTATGTGGGGCTTTGGATATCAAACCAGCTCTAGGCACTATTTCCATACTACTTCCCTTTCTAGAGGCAATCCGTCGTCTACCAATCAATGCCCATAATACCCTCTATTTGGTGCAGAGGTAAACAAATCAAATCAATGGTAGACTCCAACCCTTCCATAGTTATAATACTATTTAGACAAGCTTTCACCGTCACAGACTTAACACCCATAAGTGTTGACACAACAATATCAATTAGCAATCTATGAACATACAATCCTAGGCACTTTACACAGTCATAGACTATAAGCTAATGACTAGCACCCGAATCAATCAAAATTTGCAATACACTACCATTGAGAAGAATAGTACCTTAGGTCAATTCGGGAGATTTCCTTGCCTCTTCATGGGTTATTGCAAATACTCTCGCTTGACTCTTGGGCCTTGACTCTACCGGTAGCCCTTTGCAATCTTTGGCCATATGTCCGGGCTGCTTGCAGAGGAAGCACACCCATTGCCCTTAACAATTTCTGTTAGCATGTGCTCTATTGCACCGGGGCATACCCACTGTGGTAACTGTCCCTGATTCCCATAATCTCCAGATTGGTACGGTTTCTTACTACTGCCCTTGGATGAGAACTCTTGGTCTTTATGTTCCTGGGATGAACTTCCCTTACTAGTGTCACCGCGACCACCACCCTTACTTGGGTTAATATCTCTCAAATTGTTCTCGGTGATCCGGCACTCTTCCACCACTTTGTTGAACTTTTCAAACTGCCGGGCGGCCAATCTTTTCTTCGACTCCCTCCTCAAACCCTAGATTAGCATGTTGGAGCTCCACTCCTCATCATCTTTATGCCGTTGGTAGGAGGAATACCGAGATAGATGAACAAACCGAGACAAGTACTCGTCAAAGGTCTCATCGTCCCCTTGCTTTATCTTTAGAAACTTTGACTCTTTCTCTATTCTCACAGACTTAGGGAAGAATTTGTCATTGAACTCTCTTTGAGACACTTCCCAAGTCACTTGCACATTCTGGGCCCGCATGGTCATGGCAGTGTTTTGCCACCATCGGTCTGCATCTCCTTCTAGCTTGTAGATAGCTAGCTTTGCTTTCACCTCCGATGGGCATTCAAGCACCTCGAAGATCTTCTCTAGCATATTATCCAATCCTCCGCTGCTTGAGGGTCAAAGTTCTATTTCCATCTCCAAACTTTGGACAACCCAACACTACTCCAGAACAGAGTTCTGTTTCCATCCCCAAACTTTGGACAACCATATCTCCCCGAATACTAAACGAAACGACACAACATATATGTCCATTTTGAAGCTTGGGATGTGAACTTTAAGACTGGAAAGTCTCACAATTTTCTGAAATCATTTGTTCATTCAAAACGTCCACACAAATAAACTGCCCAGACAGAGTTCACATTGACAGCATTTTCCAACTTTTCTACCAAAGTGTCCAATGACGCCAAAATCATTAACCAAACATATTCCCATAAAATTTTCCACAAGGAACACAATGGTAACCTCAAAATAACCAAATTCACAATCTGACCACATGCCCTGTTTTGACCAATAAACCAAAACCAACACAAAGTTCCCAAACTTTACTTTTAATGATTCAAACCAATCCATTTGTCCAAAAGACATCACAATATACCATTTCCATGATCACAACATGCCAAACTCACTAAGACCCTAATTTTCAAAAATAGGGCAAAAAATTCCAGAAAAATCAATGCTCAACCAACAACCACAATATATATATATCAAAAGGGAGTTAACACTCACCTCTTTCACCTTGCCAAAGAGATTTCTTGATTCTTCAACTTTCACAATCTCTTGAGATCACAAACTAACACCAATGAACACATTACAACCATCAAAATGAAGCTCTTCATTGAAGGATCAATATTAGAGAAGGAAGTTTGAGCATTTGGAGATATTTCCCTTACCTTTTTGAAGCTTTTCTTCCTTCCCTTTGGCCTTCAATGGCTGACGAAAATGAGGAGAGAAGAGAGAGAGATGAGAGATGGAGTGTGGAGGAAGAAGAAGGAAATGATCATTCTTTGCCCTCCCATCCCCATGTCAGCCGAAAGAAAGAGGGAAGAGGAGAGAGAAAATCATTTAAAATTCCATTTGACTTTTCTATGTCCTCTCCCATCCTAAAAGCTTGTCACTTGTCCAGTTATCATTGGCTCTCCCACACTTGTCACTAATTAACCTCTCTAATCCTTCCATTAGCCATTTACTCACACTTCTCACTTTTCTTTTAGTTAGTAATTAATTTCCCCATTAATCACCAACTTAGAGCCAATAATTTCATCCTTTAAATTTTCCATCAATTATGACATATAAATTAATATTGTCACCAATATACATTAATTTCACTTTAATCCAATAATTATCCTCAATAATTATCATTAGGCCTTAATCAAAAATTTGGGGCGTTACAATTCCCACAAAATTTTTTGTGTATAACATAATGTTAACATCAAAATTAACAAATTCCCACTCATTCCTCATGCCTTTTTTGGCAGAAAATTCAAAATAAATTCCAACAATTATCAACTTTCAATTTCAGCATCAAACTTATGTTAAATGGTTCCTAATCATCATAAACCACCAATAACATAACCAAAACATCATGAATTACCCAAACCCTTGTTTGGCCAAAATCAGGGCAGATTTAGACATGCCATAATACTCATTCAACCAACACAACCAATAGCTCAAATTGATGCTAATACTCACCTATTGCTCGTCCTTAAGTTCTTTCTTTGATTCTTCAGCTTTTGTTCTTGCAAGGTGGCTGAAAACTCCTCTTCTTCAAAAACAAAAACCATAGAAATGAAGCTAAGGAAGAGAGGAACAAGTTTCATGAAGGACACTTGAGCCATAGATGAGGTTAAGGAGGTGAAAATCAAGATCAAAGTCTCACCTTCAATGGCCTCTTCTTGCACGCTCGTGCAGCTGCACAACCGACTTAAACATGGAGAGAGAGAGAGAGTGATAAATGATCAGTTTTTTTCCTTTCTCTTATCACTTAAAGGGCTGGCCGACCTTGCTATTAGAAAAGTGAGAAAATATTTTAATTTCATATTCTCTCTCACACTCCTTCTCTTTAGTCGTCCAAGCAAACCAGAAAGTGAGAAAATATTATAATCTAATTCTCTTTCTTTGATTTGGTGTCTTGACCGACCTTTATATGAATAAGAGGATGAGACAATTCAATTAATCAAACCTCCTCTCTTTTCTTATAACATAGCCGAAATAATTGACTTGACGGGAGGGAGTTGTGTTAACAAGTCTTCTTCCTTTCTCTTGACATGCTTTTGACCCTTTTGACCCACTTTTCTTGAGGAAAAGGTGAACAATGGTATTAATTCAACTCTCCCTCCGTCTTTCCCTTATGATTTGGACGAAAAGCATATTAAAATGGAAAGAGGAAAGCTCTTGAAATATCATCTTTACTTTAGTTGCAATTGTTGACCAAGTCTTCCTCTTTGGCTAACTTGGTCAAATTGTCTCCATATGTCATATTTAGTAGCCAATACGTATTTACTCTTACTTTTCCTCTTGTCATACGTAAATCATGGCCCCTTGAAGAAGAATATGATCTTGTAAAATAGCATCTTGCAATATAATATTAAATTGCCAATTTTCCATATGAAACTTGACTAAAGTCATAACAAAATTTTCCAGAAGTAATTTAGTCATTAATCCCACCATCTATTTTGTACATTTAGCCCTTGAGTACATATTAGGATATTACAATGAAGGTAAAGAATTCGAAGACAATGGATCGGAAATGATAATAATCTAACATTTGATGATCTCTTAAATTTATAATTATTTCTTTAATTTAATTATATTTAGTGACTTCATTATGAACTTCATAGAAAATTCTATTTTGAGTATAATAAACCAGGAGTGCTGATTGATTTAATTTTAATGATTTGGATTTATAATAGGGAGAATCAGGGAGAATGACCAAAGAGACAAAATATTTATTAATAAGGATCTTTAAAATTATAATTATCTTCAAGGACCAAAAGTTAAAATATAAATTTTTAATTATGAAATTAACCTTCCTTGACAGTTAGTTATCAAATTTAATGATATCACCGTATATAGTTTGATTAAGAAAACATCTATAGGCAATTAAACAATTTTATGATATTCTCTCTTGTATACATTATCTTAAAAGTTACCCAAATAAAATAGCTTCTACAATCCATAAACAATTAGAAATCTACCTCTTTCTAGATTTTGATTATTTTAAAAAATATAAAAAATCACAAAAAAAAAAATATTATAATATATTTCTTTAAAAAAAATTGATTTTACACGGAAAAAAGTTTAAACAGACGTAAAAAGAATGTCATAAAAATGAAAAATATCAAAAATTAAAATTTTTAAATAATATATTCCTAAATAAACTATCAATATAACAGGAATCTCAATATATAAATAAAAGTTAATTCAATTTAAGGACTCACTTGAGGAGGGAACATATAACTAACCATCAAACAAATAGTTGAGATCGGGTTAGAGAAAATGTAGGAAATTTGTTCAAGGTTAATTTCATAATTAAATATTTATATTTTGATTTTTGGTGCTTTAAGTTAATTACTATATTTAAGGTCATTATTAATAAATATTTTTTTCCTCGGTCATTCTCCCTAATTTTCCCTTTATAAAATATTTAAACAAAATTGTTGTCATTTTTTGTATTTAATTCTTTAATTATATATTTTAATAACTATTTATTGATAGACATAAAATCTTAGTTTACAATCTGAGTTTACCGCCTTATCACAAGTTTGCTTAAACTCGTGAGCTTTAGGATAAACATAAACTAGTTTAGAACAAAATGATAAAAATGATAAAATAGATTGATATCTTATATTAATTAATTTGAACCAACTGGAACCTTCCAACTGACTCTTATATGATATACCAATAGAATTTTATAAATGTGTATCTAACTTTTTATAGCCTAGATGAAACAAGCGAGTGGGTCCGCCAAGTGTTAGCTATGAAGTTTCGGAGAGGACTTTGCGAGAAGACTTGAAGCAATCAAGTTTCGTTGTAATATTCCTGCTTTATAATTTCCTGAATATTTAATGGCTTTCTAAAAATACACTTCTTTGTTTAAATTGCATTTTCTTGAGAAAACAATTTCCACTGATTTGCTTTCTATTTGAATCTTTCATTACATTGTTTAATTGTGTATTTATTGACGTTCAAGATCCATTATTGAAGTTTTCCATATTCTTTAGTAATGTTATTCTCTTCATTTAAACAGTAACTTTTACATTCCAAAAAATTACTATTAGTGTTATATTTATGTAACGGTGGGAATTGGTTCTTCGCTGGTTGAGTGAACAACACTTCATTGTAATTGATCAAAAAAAAAAAAACAACACTTCATTGTTTGATTTTTTTCTTTAATTTTAAGTTTGAAAAAACCTAAAGCCATGCTTTTTTTATCTACTAAGCATAGATATCTTCCGATTGGAGGCAATCCTATTCGAGGCACTGTTAGACACTAAATGTGAGCACATCTCCCAGTCAGTAAATAAAACCAATCTTTATACTTGTGTATTTGTGTCATTACTTTCATTTCGCCTTCAAGAATTTATTAGTCTTTTTCTTTTATTTCTGTAAAGAATTTCTGAGTTTTACTTTTTATGAACTTTGTGACTGTGTCAACATTTTAATTAATTCAGTATGAAAGATAAGAAAATAGCATGGTTTGGGATGTAGAGTGTGTTAACTGTTCAATAATTTTTCCTCCAATCCCTAATGTAAGATCTAATTCATTAATTTAGGGAGATTAAGAAAGCTAAATAATTATATAATTATAGTATATGTTACATGATCTTTCTGAAATACTTATATGTATCGTTTGCTTATATATCAATTTATAACTCTAAAAAATTAGTTTAGAGAAAATGATAAATATAAATGCTTTAAAATAATTTATTTAGCTTTCTTAATCTCCCTAAATTAGTCAATCAGGCCTTATATTAAGGACTGTATTAGTATATATACATGCAATCTTATTTTATGCAATAACCTTTTAAGCTCAACGAATGTACGATTCTTAGCCCAATTTTCTTTAGCCATGTATTTTTTTTAATTTTTATTTTTAAAAAAAGAGTTTCACATATACTTATGAAATAGTAGTCCACAGTGAACATTGAAATTTATCACGACATCTCTAATATCATCCAATGGGGTTGACATATTGAGTACATTATTATATGACTTGGAGATGAGAATTTTCTCAATCCTTTTTTTTTTTGAGTACTTTTTATAGTTGATTTATTTTTGTTTTACACAGGAAATTCCTCAAAGCAAATGGGATATATAGTTCTATTACAAGCTTTCCTTTCTGGGTTATTTGGGTTATTAATATCAAATACCTGGCTTGAATACATTATTTGAGTTCAATACCAAATTCACAGCTGTATATAATATGAAACCCTGTTGCTGTAGTTGTCTATACCAGGGCTGCCTCATTAAGGTAAGTCCCATTTGAATCCATCATTTCTTCTTGAATCTCTCAAAACAAAATATACTTTACCTAAAGTGTAGAGAAAGAGATATAGAGAATTGTTGATCAGTTGGATTTAGGGGCGTAAACAGGCTAGGTTAGGCGAGGTTTTATCCTTAACAGGCTAGAACTGTTTTGTAACAAGTTGGCCTGAGCTTGGCATATATGAAGGCTTGACGAAGACCTGACCTGACCTGAAGCCTATTAAAAAGCCTGCGTTTTTATTTTTTTTAATATTTTTTTTCATTACATTTGTTTTTCAATTTTCAATTTTTTCCTATGCCTTTGCTTTTTATTTTTCTACCCATTTTCTTTTATTTTTTTTATCTTTTCCCTTTTTATTATAATTGTTTACTTTTTTATTATTTTTTATGCTAATCTCTTTTTAATAATTTCTTCTACTCTAATAAATCATATTTTGGGCAAATTTTTGTTACCCCCTAATTGCATCATAAAATCTATTTATCCTGAAATAATTATTTCTTAATGATACTTAAATCATAAAAATAAAAATTAGGATGCTACATTCCATACTTATTTTTTATACAATTTTTATAACATCATATATCTATGGCAGCCAGCCTGACAGACCAAACAGGCTTCTCAACAGGCCTGGGCCTGACCTCTTAAGGGAAACAGGACTTCTAACCGGCCTAGGCATGCTATTATTCTCAAACAATGCAAGCCAGGCCATAGGCCCCTTGATAGGCCACCCGGCCTATTTTCACCCCTAGTTAGATCCCACATAACAAATTACAAGAAATGGGGTTGCTCCTTATTTATCTATCTACATATCTATCTCTATTCCATTCATATGACGTGCACTTTAAGAAATTCATCAAATCCACGCACATGTTTAATTATGTTCTATGAATGAAATTACCCCAAGTTGATATTAATCAAGAGTCATGTGACTCTCTAGCGACTTCACTTTTTTTTTTTTATTTGATCAAGGGTATAATCCCTTTCACAAAAGGTTTTTGCCTCTCCCAATATATGCAATTCTCGGAATTTATACTTGTGTTCTCTTTCTTACAGGGTGAAACCACTTACCACCTCAACTAACAGCTTGTTAGTTATAGGAACTTTACTTTGTCCTCCACGCCGCACAACAAATCAAATCGGCTTCGTGTGCCACAAGCCGAGACAAGTTTTCTGGCAAGAAACTAACTACGCTATCTGCCATTAAGTCTGCACGATCAACACAAGAACACTGAAACAAAATGAAGCAAAATTTGAAGCACAAGACGTTCAAGGATGTACAAGATAAGATAAGAAAAGAATGGCGAGTGGGATCTGAAAGTGACAAAACAAGCGTGTTGGTACACCAAGTGTTAGCTATGAAGTTTCGGGGAAGACTTTGAGAGAAGACTTGTTAAAGCTGTATCTTCCCTCCGATGGCATTCTTCTCCCTCTAACATCTTTTCTCTAGTCTCATTCTTGGGAAATTCGTTGTAACATTCTTGCTCTATGACTTCATCGAATATTTATTATTTAATGGCTTTCTAAAAATACCCTTCTTTGTTTAAATTGCATTTTCTTGTTTTGAATCTTTCATTAAGTTGATTGTTTGTGAATTTATTGACGTCCAATATCCATTAGAAGTTTACGATATTCTTTATTAATGCTATTCTCTTAATTAAAACCGCAACCATTAGAATGAAAAAAAAAAAAAAAAAATCTTATTCTGGGTCCTTACATTTTCTCCTTATACATGTGTTATGCAAAGAGAGTACTATTTATTTAACGGTAGGAGTTGGTTCTTCACCTGTTGAGCGAACAACACTTAAGTTTGATAAAGGCAAGGAGTGAGAAGTGTGGGCTGTGGGGTATGATCTCAAAGACTTTGTGGTCTAGACCGTTTAACTGTCTCTCGCTACATTGACTTTAATTTGGGTCAACATTTAAATTTAAGCTTTTTAATAAAAAGACAAAAGGATATTAAAGCAACCAAAACTTACAATTTAGCAATAGTTACAATGAGCTCAAGAAATTATAAAATACATATTTAGGAATGACCCTAATATTGGGCCAACCCGAGGGGGGAGCTGAGAATATATTCAGAGCAGCAGCGCCGCAGAAGAGGAGGGTGGGACCTGAATATTCTTCCTCCTTCCTTCATCCACCTCGCCGGCGGCTTCCTCTCCCACTATGGTCGCCGGCGAGTGACCTTTTGCTAACAACCACCGTCCTTCCTTTACCCTTTTACCACACTGCGTTGGGTTAAACAGAAACGGAATACAGAGTGAAAATGAGCTGAGGGCGAGAGAGAGAGAGGAGTTGGGGCACAAGCATCAGACCACCACCGTGGCCGGAGGGCTCCTTCCAGCCACTACCGAACCACCAACACATTCCTATTCTTCTTCCTCCTCCTCTGTTTTTCCTCCACCGTTGAACACCATTGTCACCATCAGTCCGTAGCCTCTGTTTATTCATCACCACAGTCTCCCAAGTCGCTCACAACGTCAATCTCTTTTAACCCAAAGCACCACCGTGAAACACTATTGGTCATCCTCTGTTCATCATCATCCTAACGCCATCATAGACTTGCTTTCCACCATTGGCTCGACCTCCGTCTGCTTCTCATTCCACTAACTCAAGCATTCAATTGGATTTGTCATTCCTCATTCTTCAATATTAACAGCAACCAGATTCTCCATTTCTAGATTCGGATTTGTCATTTCTTTGCTCATGGATTGCTATTATTTTGAAGAAGCTTTGGTAGAGTTTATTAGAATGAGAAGCTAATTTTCCAGTGAGTCTTGGTAGCAAAAGAAGTGGCTAGAGCTTCAAAGTTTTATAAGGGGAGTTTATTATTTTCCATTTGTTCAATTTATACCCTATGTCTTTGTGGATTAATTTTGTATTGGGATATATATGTTTTGAGACTTAGATGAGTGATTATTTATCTATGTTGGTTAATATCTTGTGTTGAATTTGGTATTGGTGCATTTGAATTTTATTGAATTTATTTTCTATTGGATTAATGAAGTTATACATTCTATATGATATCTAAATTGTGTGATGGATTTAATTTAATTTGAATGTCGCGATAGTGCTTTCAATTAAGAGGAACCAAGTGCATTAATCCATTTTCAATACACATCGAGTGGGTTTTTAACGATTTGCCTAAAAGGTGACTAAGAATGCGATTGTAGGACTAGGCATTTATTAGGTAGATTAGACCTAATGCGATTGCTTATGATTTTTAATTAGATTTGATGCAAAAGTAACTCCCAAATTATGTTAAGGAGCTAGGAAAGTCACCAAATTTGTCACCAAGATTCATTTTATCATTCATATTTCCAATTCCAATTCCTTTTCATTCACTCCTTCATCATTTTTATAGAGGAGATTAAAAAAATAGTAGTTTAGGGATTTTAATTAACATTTGCATTAATTCTTTTAGTTATTAATTTAAAAAATCGAAAAATCATTTTCCCCTTATTTTAATTGCATTTGCATGGCATATAGATTACTTAGGAATCAATAAAAAGCTTCTCAAGTGAGATGACCTGAGTGTTGCATTGTACTGCAATTCTTGAATTAAAATATTTTGAATTTGACCCCAAGACGTAAAGACACAGTCAAATCACCAAACCATAATTTTCATTATATTCCTTGAAGTCTTCTCTCTCCACACTGATATATAATTGCCCAATCAAAATGAGTGGCATTTTACAAACACAAGAACCCATTTTTCTTGCTACGTAGTATATTAATAACAATATTATTCCCACACTGATATATAATATTCCTGCTCTATAATTTCATCGAATATTTAATGGCTGTCTAAGTAATACCCTTACTTTTGTTAAATTGCATTTTCTTGTGAAAAAATTCCTCTGATTTCCTTTCTATTTACCCTGTTTCTTTGTGAATTTATTGACGTCCAAAATCCATTAGAAGTTTATCACATTCTTTAGTAATGTTATTCTCTTCGTTTAAACCGCAACTCTTACATTTCAAAAAATACAAATTATTAGTCGGTGTACTTGTATTTTCTCGTTATACATATGTTATATTTATTTAACGGTTGGAGTTGGCTCTTCACTTTATTGTTTGATAAAGACAAGGAGTGGCGTGTGGGGTATGACCTCAAAGACTTTGTGGTCTTGACCTTGTAATTGTTTTTTGGTACATTGACTTTGGGTCAACATTTAAATTTAATCTGAAATAAAATAAAGCCAATCTTTTTTAACTGTGTCATCAGTTTCATTTCCCCTAGCTCAGACCCTAGGATGATGAATTTATCTGTATATTTTTACCAGAAAAGAATTTCCGAGTTTTACTTTTTCCATAAGCTCCATGACAGTGTCAACATTTTAATTCCATATGAAAGGTAAGGACCAAAAGCCTTGGAGCCCAATGGTATGGATGCTACCCTATAGTGGGAGGTTGAGAATTCAATCTTGCCTGTAATTCAGGCCGTTAGTTGTTGCCCTTATAACTCAAAAATACGAAAGTTAAGAAACTAGCGTGGTTTTGGGCTGTAGAGCATGCTAATTATTAAATAATATATAGACAAGAAATCTTATTTTATGCAATAATCTTTTAAGTTCAACAAATGTACAATTCTCAGCCATATTTTCTTCAGCCAAGTATGATTTTTTCTTAAAAAAATAAAAAAGAAAAAAGAGTTTCACATGTACTTATGAAAAAGTAGTCCAGTAAACATTATATTGAAATTTATCACAACATCTCTAATATCATCCAATGGAGTAGACGCTAGATGGGAGGGGTTACTCATTTGATTTGAGTATATTAATAATTTTCTCAAATCATTTTGTTGAAATTTCGAGTACTTTTTTATAGTTGATTTTGTTTTGAACTGTTCCGAGCTTTCCATTGTGGGTTATTTGGGTAACTATCATCAAATGCCTGCCTTGAATACATTATTTGAGTTCCATACCAAATTCAAACCTATAAGGAACCATGTTCCTGCAGTGACCTACACTACTACCATGGCTGTCTCATTAAGGTAACTCCCACTTAAATCCCTCCTTTCTTCTTGAATCTCTTAAAAAGTTAGTAGAGAAATAGAGAGAGTTTCTAAGTTGGATCATATATATTCCACATAACAAATAACTAGAAATGGGATTCATCCTTTTCTATCTATATCTCTTTCTATTCGATTGAGAGAAGTGTGCATGATAGTAAAAGTCATAAAATGGCCCAGCCCATTAAGTAGGCCCAGTGCACCAAATGGCTAATAGTCGGATTAGTTGTAACTGTGTTTAGTTAATATCAGTTGTGTTAGTTGTGAGTAACCGCTTTCTGTTATGTAAAACTAGGCCATGTCCACCGTATATTACAGATAGATGCTCTTGTACTGATATGTCGATAAATACAATCACAATGACTCAGCATCGTTAAGCCGAGTGCGTTCATTTTCTCTGCACATTATCTTTCTCCAAGCTTTCCTTTTGTGCGCACTTCAAGAAATTCAAATGCTCGTACATATTTAATTATGTTCTATGAATGAAATCACCAAAGTTGATATTAATTAAGAATCATGTGATTCAAAAATTGAGATTATATATTTATAAGATTAGAGCAACAGTAAAAGTTGCAGTCATACAACTAAAAGGTTATGGCTTCAAATCCTGAAAACAATCTCTCCACTTACAGGGCAAGACTGTGTACACTTGACCTTTTCCCAACCCCACCATGAGCGTTGGGCCACCCTTTATATGTTTATGAGATTGAGAATTAAAACTTCGTGCTAAGTAGGGTCCATAATGAGCCCGTTTCAAGGTGTCATATTTGCACCATACATTGAGAGCTGGAACTAATGAAGGCTTCTCACTGCAGATTTCACAGTAATGTCCTTCCTGCAGCTCTCTCTTTTTCTCCCTTTCACATTCGGTTGACTCACACTTCTTCAATTCTCCAATTCGTTCCATGTGCTGTCAACTTTTCTCTATATTCTCCAGCGCCTTCAAATGCAGCTGTCTCCCTCTCTTCATTCCCTTGGTCCACAATGTCGGCTGCTTTTGTTCTCTTTCACACTCTCCAACGCCGCTTGCTCTCTATTCCCTCTCCTTCATTTAGGTCGCCTCCTCCTTTTTTATTTCCGCAACCTCCTTTCCTTCATCAGCCCACAAACCCTTTTATTTCATTTGGTGCTTGGTCTCTATTCACGTGGTCCCCTCCTTTTCCTTTGGCCTTTTAATTCGGTCCACCTCCTCTTCACATTAGCTTGCTTCTTTTCCTTCAATTACTCCCATTGGTCCAGCTCATTTGCTTCTTTTCTCCTTCAACCAATTTGGCCCAGTTGTTTTAATTCAGTCCTGATGTCCTGCTCTTCCTCTTGTTTCGTCCTCTTCTCACTCAATTCAATTCGGTCCACCCTCTTATTCGTTGGTCAGCACCTCCTCTTCTTTTGTTCATTTTGGTGCTTCCTCTTCCTATTAGTTAGCAGCTGCCTCCTTTTCATTAGCCACTTAGCCCTCCTTCTTTTCACGTGGTCCCCCCTTTCTTTTCCAATCTCTACTTAATAACAATTAATCGGTCCAGCTTCTTTTTTTTCAATCCATCCCCAGTCGGTCTAGTAGCCTCCCTCCTTTAATATTCGATTCGGTCAACTCCCTCCAATTTCTTATTCAACAATTTCGGATCATCTCTTCTCTAACTCTCCCTCTTATTTCGGTCCAATAGCTGCTTGTCCTTTCTTTATTATTCAATTCTGCATTTTGTCCATTTCGGTCCAGCAATTCTCAATTCTTGTGGTCCAATTACTCTTTCATTTCAGCAGCCACTTACCTTCTCATTTCATGTGGTCCCCTCCTTCCAATTCCTTCAATTGTCTTTAGGTTAAAATGAGTTGTGCCTTGTTATCACCTATAAAATTTGATTCATAAAGATATCTTTTTTTCACAATTAAAGAATAATGGGAATAACAAATATTAATTAAAAATATAACAATTTAACTACTTTAATTCCCAAATTATTCTTTCACTAAAATCTCACATTAACACTTGATTATGCCCAAAATATTCAATTAAGTCCCGCAAAAACCTAAGATTAATTAATAAAAATATATAAATATTGAGCTCTATCAGGGGCGATGTGGTTAGTTCTTGAGATACATAATGGTTAGTGAGTAAAACCCGTTATTTAATAGAAGTCCAAGATAATAAATAATGGTGGTAATTAGTAACCTTCATTTTTGTCTCAGAAGAATAATGGTTGTTAAGCAAGAACCATCATGAAACAACAAACGCCATAATGGTTCAAAAACTTTCCTCTTCCCCACATTGATGATAATACTCTGACCCGGCCTTCATCTCCCTCCTCTAATGATGAGGATGAGGATGAGAACGAGGAAAAGGAGGATGAACAGGAAGATGAAGACGGCAGTGGTGCACTTAACAGTAGACGCCAATAAATTAAAAGAATGACAAATACATAATAGTTATTAAGAATTAACTATCGTTATTTATAAAATATTATCTTTAATATTAATTGACATAATGGCTCGATAATCCACGAAACCCTCTATATAAATGTCCGAAAAATGAACTACACTTTTCTACTTCCATTTCAATTTCTCAAACCCAACTTGTAATTCAATAAAATATCATGGACTTCTAATTCATTATTTGGCAGAAAACCAAAAGATGAACTCCTCCACCAAAAAGCATCAAAGGTCTCATCCAAGCAACCTACGAGCTCTATCATATGGTCCAGGTTTACTTGCTAGAGCAAGGACGCATAGACCAGTGCATGAATGAAATTACCTCTCTTTTTCACTCTTTGAATGGGAAGATAGATAAGTTATTGGAGAATGAAGAATCTAATTATGCATTATATTCATAAAACATCTCCATAACTTAGTATTTTTAGCATTACTCCATTGAATTGGAACTCAAGGATTCCATTTTTATAAAATTTTGGGCCACCTTACTTTTGTCGTGTTTTCTGGAACTTATTACCAGGCATCTGAACAACCAACAAATCCGAATCGAGGCTTTGAGACTACAATGCCTCTTCCCAAGGGTCTTTTTGAATAAGGTGGGATTCAAAATCACTTCACCCTCTTTGCAATCTTGTTAGTCCACCACTAGACCAAGTACTCTTGGGTGGAACTCAAGGATTCTAATACATGGTATATATTCACGAATCAACCAATTTATTTGATAGGAGTTCATAGGGCAATTTTGTCAGTTCAGTCATGTCATTGAATATGACAAACAAAAGATCTTATTTACGAGGGCCTTAAGTTATTTTTTCCATGTAATATTATCATTTAAAAGAGTCATTTTGTATTTTTATTGGTAAGATTTGATATGGCTTTTAGATATTTTGAATTATCCTAATAACTGTAATGTATATACCTTTTTTTTTTTTTTGTAAAATGGTGGTTGCATAATCAACCACAAAAATTTAAAAACAAACAAAAAAGAAATATACATTATGGTTATTAAGTAACAATCATCACTTATTATAATACCATACAAATACATAACATTTTTACTTTGTAACCATCATAAATAGTCTCAAGAGGATGACGGTTATTACGATAACTCCGTCATGAAACATTAGATGAACAAACAAACAATTTGTCTTCCAACTTCATATCAGAAAAATAGCATAACTATTTCTCTTAAATAACCATCAACTAAACAGTCCAAACATTTTCCCTTCCCCAGGCTCATGATGAGAATACTCTATGTTTCTTCGTTCTTCAATGATCTGCAGGAGAACCAAGTACCCTTTCATTACCTACCATTGTGCGCAACTGCTCTTCTTCAACTCCCAATGTGTGCAATGATAGTTTGAACTGTCACTTCCAATCTATATAAATTCCCAATCTCCTTATGTTTATCATCCTTCTTTATTCTTTCAATCACCAAGATGAAATGCCATGCTAAAAACTTGCTAGAAAATCCACAGCATCATCTTCCTCCTCCACCTCCTTCCCCTCCTCCACAACCTCCACCACCCCCTTCTTCCCCTTCTCCTCCTCTAGAATCAATGATGCAGCATGTAGAATGCATTAACCATGCAGTGAGGAGGCTGGCCGGATAGTTGTCGAGTATGAACAGGAAGGCTAATCTCATTCTTGATGAGCATCGGATTGGCCACCATGACCTAACATGCCCCCAGGTGATTCAAGCCACTCCTCTGGTGACAAGTAGCATGATGATGTGTGGTTTATTGCGAATTTACGAAACTTTTGATTCATTCAAATTGAACGAATTGAAACAAAAGTTCCTATATTCGTAGCAAGCCTCAGATGATCTATTAGGAAATAGTCACCAGAGGGTGATATTTTTCCATTTTATTTTTATAAAATATAAAAATGTAATTATATACGCACTATCCACTACTACAAAAAAAGGTTTTAATGTCCCTATTTTGGCACTTTTAACGTCCAAAAACTGGGGGGCGTAATATGTTTTAAGAAAAGACGTCCCAAAAAAATGGGATGTCTAAAGTGAGACTTTAGACGTCCCAAATTAAGAATTGGGACGTCTAAAGTCAGGACTTTAGACGTCCCAAATCTCAATTTGGGACATTAAAAAGTTTTATCTTTTTTTAAAATTATTATTTATATTCTTCATGGCCCAGCAAATTAAAATTGCAGAAACAAAATTGAAGATGGATTCATAAACCACAAAATGTCCCTTACAAAATGGTAAAGACATCTAGCACTGCAATCTTTTTACTATATATATATGTATAATAACAACAACTCATACAACCTAATATTATATATGTATAACAACAACCAGAAAGTATCAAAATGTTTGTCACTACACAACTACAAACTAATTGTTGTTCATTTCATCAAAATAAATATACATATGTATTTCCCTCTATTTCCAAGCTCCAAACGTATAAAACAAAAACATTATTAGTATTGCATAACTACTAACAACTAGTTTATGATTCTGGCAAAAAAAACAATCAAGGGAAAAACACTTCAATAACTAGAATCATGTAAATAAATTGAAAGCATTATAATAATTTCACATTGCAAGTTTAACTTAATTCTTCATGTAAATTTATATTTTAAAAAAAACAAACCTGATGAAAGTAGGGGAGAGGGCAGCCAACGGTGTCTGTGTGCTTCCAAGGTAGAGAGAAGACGTTGAAGGAGTTGTGTATGCACAGTGGAGAGGAGAGGTACACCGGAGGCTAAAAGCAACAATGAGAGTAGGAGGTCTACGCCGGAGGGTGGAGGGGGCAAAAAAGGTAGAGGAGGCGTACGCCGAAGGGTGAGAGCAAAGAAGGTGCTATGAGAATGGAAGGAGGTGGAGGAAAAGGGAATGAAGAAAAGGAAGAGAGGAAGACAAAGTGTAATGAAGAAAAGAAAATAATGAAAAAGCATACCCATGGTGTAGATAGAGAAGACGAAGTCACGGGAATGAAAGAAAAAAGGAAATGCAGAAAAAAAGAAAGAGAAGTCATGGGGAATGGGAAAGATGGAAAAGGAGGGATGGGTTTCTGACATGGGAATGAAGAAAAGGGAAGAAAAGTCTCACGCATGTCAGAATTTCTGACATGACTTTAGGCGTCCCAAATCCTATTTGGGACGCCTAAAGTAAATTAAATTTTTTTAATTTATTTTTTTGGCACCAGTGAAAATCTTTAGACGTCCCAAATAAAATTTGGGACGTCTAAACTCTACTTTAGGCGTCCCAAATTCAAATTTGGGACGTCTAAAGGTTTCTCTACGTACACATAATTACGAAAATGCCACCGCCTTCCTTTTTAACCACCCAATTTTAAAATTGGGATGTCCATTAGGGTGGTTATATCATAATTCTGTAGTAGTGATCTACTCAAAAAATTAAGAAAAATATAACATACCTCATGGTTATTAGTTAATAACCGTGATATATGTAAATGTTAAAACAATAACATAACTCATAGTTATTAACAAAGAACCACAATAAATATAAACAAATAAATAACAGTTTTATTAATACAATTGTTATGTAAAGTCTTCGGTATTTCAACCTAAAAATCCCTACCTTTCCTCTTCTATTTAAGCGTCTGAAACAAAACACACTTGACACTTAGTCTATTCAAACGAAACCTCCAACATTGTAACCCTAGTACTCCTATTGTCTTTTTTGGCTATTGAGAGTCGTTTTCAGTTGAGCCCTACCATAAAAAGCCTTCATCTTACTTCTCAGCGACAGCCGTGCTAGTCAATACCTTCACACTTGTCTCAGCCACTAACGGATGAGTTGCTTTCGCTTGCCCTAACTCGCATTTTTGTCATTTGTGAGCCCTAGCTAGTTGGCATTCCTTTGATGCTTTATTCTCCTAATTCGACTGAGGTGCCTTTGTGAAGTCGCATTATGATAAAGCATTCAAGGTGACATTATTGCTCTAAACAAAGGCTCTTTTATGAGGTTATATCTTTTTGGAAAACCTATTATTGCTCTGATCAAAGGTTCTTATCCTGTTACAGGAAGTTGTCAACCTATTGCTTTGACTAAAGATTCATACTTTATTGATCTTTTTTGAAATAACTTCTAGACATATGATCCCTAAAGAAAATACATCTCCTTTTTTGGAAGTACCCATATCTCTGGAAGTTATTCAAAAAGTTCAATTAATGTGATGAATCAACTAGTTCATGTGTACCGTTGAGAGTCATACATGAACAAGCTCTGTGAATAAACTAGCCAAATGTACCAAGAGTCATACAAGAACAAGCTCTGTGAATAAACCAGTTAAGATGACATATTGAACTTATTATTGTGAAGTTATTTTTTTTTAGGAAATCCCATATTGCTCTACGTAATATCCCAAATTTTGGGACTAAAGACTAGAGAATAAGCCTGATAAGGTGGAATAATAAGCCCAGTTCGGGAAGAGTCCCAAGAATAATGGGCGATAGAAAGACTCTTAGGGAATATGTGATTTTGCCTTACCGAGCAAAGGGCTTGGTGTTTGTGGTAGTATGATTAAAGTGTCAGTGCAGATGTGCATAGGACACATATACAATGCCATTTGGTTGGTAGAAAGATACCACCCAACTATGTCATGAGGTATTGGACAAGTTAATCGAGTAAAGTATGCCGGTTATTGAGTGCACAAGGCATTTACAGGGTAGACATGAATACCCTGCCATGTGGGGCCAACACACATATACTTTGATCTGGTATCATTTGGCAAGCCTCGGTATATGTGAAGCATTTCCAAGTAAGTCCTGAGTGAAACCCGAGTAGACACCGATAAAATAAATTTATTAAAGTAGCTTTAATAAAGTAAGCAATCATGACACCTCTTTATGGTTGCCACCATAGGAATGTGACATGTGTCCATAATAATTACAGTCACTATTTCTACTTTTGGGTTAGCACCACAAGAAGGTGTTACTTGTCCCTTCATCATGAGAGTTATAAAGTGACTTTTGTATTGGCACTCTCTGGAGGTGACACCTAACACAATAGTCAGGGGAATCCACTGGTGCCTGGCATGGTTGCGTACTTGACTTCTCGAACACTGAACTCGGGAGTCTGGGGAAATTGTCAGGCCCCTTCTTCCCTTGACCAATCAAGGACGCCTAAGAGGAGAGAGAAAGAGGTGGGACCCACTTTATTAAAGTAAGTGACACGTGTCATCGAATTACTGGATCACCGGACAAATGGCAACACTAGGTTTCAACATGTGGCGGACACTTTCCAAGACCATTAAGGGCCCAATAATTTAGAGGTTTTTGGTGTTGTCTCACTTACCGGAGTAATACCGATTTCCGATCAAGTTGCGGAAATGCGTAGAGGTAAGCGTAGGCTTCATTTTGAACTGATTGGATTATTGTTTGGGTGAGTATTTTTAACGGTGGGTACTGTTCATATTTCATCCAAGGGGTGTTTTTAAGGTTTAAACATGGTTTAATTATGTGTTTATGGTTAAATGATGATTTATGATGACTTTGGAAGTTTATGTTTAAAGCTGCCTGAATTTTGTTTCTGAAGGCAGTCTAGTTGTGGTGCATTTTTGAATAGTTAAAATTTATCCATTGACCTTGAGATTTTCCAGATTTAAAGTACACATAAAGACCTTTAATTTGATAGGTAATGGGTAGAAATTGAATAAGTATACAAAAAGTTATGAGTGTTTGAAGTTAGACCATTAAAGCTGAACAGATTTTCTGGCACCAAGGGAAAACGTGAAAACTGGGAATTTTACGTGGATAGAAGACTGTGGGAAGCATTTTTTCCTTTAAATATACTTAATAAGAGTTGCATATAATTTTGAACCATCCCAATCGGAATTTTCTAGAATTAGTTATGATTTTTCAAATTTCAGTGAAAAATCTGCCAGATTTACATTTTATGCGAAAATGAAAAAGTAATGTCAGTTAGTGATAAAGTTAATTTCCAAAGGTCAAGTCAAGCACTTGGAATTAGTGTGGGCCTATTAGCTGCACGTTGGGCCTAATGCGGATACCCTAATGATATGATTATCTGTAATACCCTGAATTTTGAGACTTGAGCTTAGAGAATAAGCCTGAGATTAGTGGATTGCTAAGCCCCGGTTTAGCAAGATCCCAAATTGTGATTAGGGTTTAATGACTACAAAAGTGGACGTGGTTAGTGATTAATAAACCCGTTTAGAGAATATAAAGTGGATTGTAGTCGCTTGTGTTATGAGCAACGCCAAAATCCTGTATTTGAGTTCAATTGTGGATTAACATCCAAATTGACTTAGAATAGAGGGAGGAATTGAATGAGATATTGTGATGGAAATGGTGTCATGTTGTGGTATTTAATCATTGGAATTGATTTAAATTGGATTGGACACATTGGTTGCAAAAAATTGGAAATGCTCTCCAGTGTGAATTCTGTCTGAGCAGTCTTATCGTGTGGACGTTTTTACTAGGCAAATGATGTCAGAAAATTATGAAACTTTCCAGTCTTAAATTTCACATCCCAAGCTTCAAAATTCACATACAATTTGTGCCATTTCGTTTTGGGAACTGGGAGATATTACTGTCCAAAGTTTGAGGTCGAAAATGGACTCTGTTTTGGGGCAGTGATGAAATTTGTGTAATTCTGGATTTTTGTGGTGATTTCTAGTATTGGTAAATATTTTTCCTATAAATAGGACTTACATATCTTTCATTTTGCTTTGGAATCACCTCATTTCAATTTTTCTAGAATTAGTTATGATATTTCAAATATTGGGCAGAAAATCTGCCAGAAAATCTGAAAATGCCAATTTTGGGAATTATGACATCATCAAAAGGCAAGATGACATAAGCATGGAATTAAAACATCTTCTCATCATCTTCAGCTCTCATTTCCGACGTGCTGCATAGCTGAATAAGGAGAGAGGAGTTGAGAGAAAAATAGAGAGAAGGAAGGAGAAATCTCGCAAGGTAAGCCGATTTCTCCGGCGATTTAGCTCCTAACGCGTATAACTCTACTCTTAAGCTTCTCTTCTATGTTCTTGAAGGTTGTTGAAGCTCAGATCTTGGTTAGGAAAGTTAGGGTTTTTCAGCCATATTGGGAAAAAGCCAGAAGGAGCTTGAGGTAACTTCCAAACTCTTGTATATTGACTATCCTAGCTGCTGTGGGCAATTTAATCGGTGAAATTTCGCCGAATTGCCGTTGGTTTTAATTTATGGAAATGGGTTGTAGGGGCTGTTATGCTGCCCAAATTGATACTAAATGGTAGTTGTAACCTAATGGAATAGTCAATAAAGTGGTTAGGAGTGGAAAGAAACACGTTTACGGAGCCGAAACCGAAAAACCCCAATTTTCCCCTTAAAACCCGTATATTTCGGCCAGCATTGTAAATGGGTCTTAGAGTTGGATTTTCAATGATTTGATGATTCCATTGGATTCAGTGGGCGAAAATAGGTGGGGTTACAGTTGGGCACTTTTTCGGAAAAGGCTGAGAAAGCATAATTACAGAAACGCCCCTAAAACCCTAAAAGTAGGGCTGCCAAGGGCAATTTCGTAATTTGACATTGAATTTGATAATTCCGAGTACAGAAATGGATTCCTTGGATGAAAATGTGTTAGAATAGCCCATGTCAAAATTTCAAGAAAAGTACAGCCGGACCGAGTACGGCGGGGCCGGGCCGGGTCCCCGGGGGTATTTTAGTAAATTTTCAATATAGCCTCATATAACCCCCAGAAACACTATGGAAGTGTCTAAATGGTACATTTGACATTGTAGGATCGAATGTGAAGCCCCGAGTTGCTGGCACGCAAACCGAGGAGAAAAGACTGGAGGTAGGGGACTTACCTTACTTGCATGTATTTGATATCTTTGCTTGTGTAGTGATGTATGTGATTGCTTTACTTGATTGTGTAGAGCATATTTGAATAAATGAAGCTCTGTTTCTGTTTTACTGTGGCCATAGTTTTGTTACATGAAATATTGAGCATATAGAAATATCATTATGGGGCATGCATCTAGATAAAGCTAACATGTCATACACATAGCATCTATCATGCATGCATTATGGTATCTGTTTCCTACTGAGATTCTCTCGAATCTCACCCTCCCTTACCAACAATTTAGACAGGGCAAGTGGCTTGTGGAGGGAGCGGCTAGGACTCCTTCGAGATGAGATTGTGTAATCCCCATTTGAAGAATTGTAATGGGCAATTGTGCCCTATGTATCTTTAGCGAAGGTATATACCCGGGATTGTCGGGATGATTATATTGTGCACTCTGATATTTATATGAATGTGATTTATCTTCGCGTAGTAATTGTATTCGAAATGTGAATATGAGATCAAGTTAACTAGATTTTAAAAGGTATTTTTGAAAACCCCATCATGTGATGGGTTAGTAAATATTATTTGATTATTATTAGTCTCTATTTCATTTTAATCGCGTATTTCGGATATAATTATGGAGGGGGTTACATTATCCATCCAGGGCCATGAGGTGTCAAAGAAGAAGCATCTTCAATGGTTGAAAAAGAAAAAGAAAAGACCAAAGGTAGGGAACTTACCTTATTTGCTTGTATTTGATATCTCTGCTTGTGTAGTGGTGTATATGATTTCTTTACTTAATTGTGTAGAGCATATTTGAATAAATGAAACTCTGTTTTTGTTTATATTGTGGCTATTGTTATGTTGCATGAAACATTGACCATGTAGAAATGTCATTATGGAGAATGCATCTAGTTAAAGCTAACATATCCAGCACATAGCATCTATCATGCATGCATTATGGTAAATGCTTCCTATTGAGATTCTCTCGAATCTCACCCTCCTCTACCAACAATTTAGATAGGTGAAAACAGGATGTAAGTTGAGAATAAAGAAGAGAACCGTAAGAGAGGAATGTAGTGGTGGAACAAAGACGGGAAAGTGTCTGCATTTCACTGGAACTAGTTTAGACACTCTAGTAGCCCTGTACGGCTACATCATTTGTAATTATTATGTACAATCCCTATTGGGAATTTCTATATTACAATCAAGTACATTGTATCAAGTACACTGGAAGGTACTGTTGTTCTATTATATATACAGAGGAGGTCAACTAGCTCAAAAACTCTCACTTGAAGAGTCTAATATCCATACATCACAGTTATTATATAAAAACCGTCATGTATTATAAATGTTAATGGTTCTTTTTTATAAACTGCTATTTATGTACTTATTTCATAACGGTTGTCTAAGTGAGACTGTTATTAAGTTTATTAAAAGTCATGGTTCTTATATACAAAATGTTATGTATGTTACTAAATAAATAACGGTTGTAAAATAAGACCGTTACGTATCATGCAAGCATTACCATATATTATAACAGTTGTTAATGTGCACATGTTAATTATTATCATAGCAATGGGCACATCATGGCCTCACCAAATCTCAATACATAACGGGTGTTATATTATAACAATTATAGTATGTCCTAAATAAATAATGGTTTGGAACCGTAATGTATCTGCTTTGAGGTTTTATAGCGCCCGCATATATGTCAGTTTGGAATCGTGATGTATGATAGTTAATAACCGTCATATATCACGATTTCTGTAATAGTGATGAGATGACTCAGAAACATCAAGGACTAAGTTGAAAACGAGTCCAAAGTTCAAGGACTGAGTTATAAATGAGTTAAAACTTTAAAGGCCAAAAGATTAATTTTCCCCATTGTAATAGATGAAAGTTAGTTAGGTTTAACGGTTTTGGCCCAATTTTGAAAGTTTATGGTTACTTTTGCTTCAAAAAATAGTGTATGGTTATAGTTGCACTTTTGATAAAAGTTGAAAGTTATTTTAGCATCTTAACCTTTGATTTTGTTTTATGTTTACTTTCTCATGTTTAATATTTTATCCTGGCACTTATATCTGTAGGAAAGCCGAGAATTCTAGGTATTTCCCTATTTTCTCTGTGTGTGAATTTTCTTCCTTTTTCTCTTCCAATATGCTAACGGAAGAGCAAAACTGATCTTTATGGGATTTTTGCGTATGAGAGGAATTAATCAAGGAAGAAAACCTCACTTAAAATACCATAAAAACCTGAGAGATTTTAGTGATTTTTGTAATGCATGGGTACAAGTCAAGAAGCAATATATTTCTTTTCTTTTATTTTTTGGTGAAACTGCTTCATTTTTCACAGTAGAAAACTGTCATTTGTGATATGAGAAGAGGGAAGCTGTTGAGTCAGACTTTGAAACTGCATGCCAGAGAATCCAACCTTGAATCATTTCAAAATGTATGAATAAATGGTCCCCATAAAATTTAGAGCATTAAGCAGTCTTCATTCAGTAGTAAAAATGAGACTATTTTAAGTGGGATCATGGCATGCAAAACGGCAAAGAAAGTTTGGGAGAAGTTGAAGTCAGAATTTCAAGGAAATGAAAAGACAAACACTAGTACAAAATTACCTTTTTAGACCATCACATATAGACCAGTTATAACGGATAAGGTCTAAAAAAAAGGTGGGGTGCCAGTTTTGTAATTATAAAGAACTTGTAAGACCGGTTCTTAAAATATACGGTCTAAAATAAATAATTTAGACCGGTTATAAAAATAACCGGTCTAGAAAGATAAAAATTTTAAAAAAATAAATTTTTTTGCAAGCTTTTAGATCGGTTATTCAGACAACCGGTCTAAATAAATTAAAAATAAAATTAAAAAAAATATCAGGAAGTTTTAAGACCGGTTCTGACTAATAACAAGTCTTAAAAATGAAATCTTTTAGACAAGTTGTCTTCTAAACTGATCTAAACACTAGTGCAAAATCGCCTTTAATTCATCTTTAAGACCGGTTGTCTTCTAAATCGATCTAAATACTAGTACAAAATCATCTTTAATTCATCTTTAAGACTGGCTATCTTCTAAACCGATCTAAACACTAGTGCAAAATCGCCTTTAAGGCCTCCTTTTTGCTCTCTTCCTCTCCCAGACGGAAATCCCTCGCCTCACCATGCGCTCACCGTCTCTGCTTCTACCTCTCATGGAAATCCCTCGCTGTGCTCTCATCGTCTCTGCTTCTGCGTCTCACGAAAATCCCTCACCACCCCTAATTTTTCCACAAGTACAAGGAAAACGCGCATCATCGAGCTCCACCGGCTTTGTTCTACCTCTCATGTAAGTTTTTCTTGCTTATGTTCTAAGATCTTCCTACTTTGGATCTACGGCTAGGGTTTCATCTTTTGTTGATCAAACTTTTGGAATGGTGATCCATGTTATGCCGCTGTTGTTTCTGGGTTTCGAACTTTCTTGTTCTAATCTTGAAAAAACAACTAATTGACTTTACTGAGGACTGAGGGGACGGAGGGCTGGACTAGCATCGTCATGGTGGTGCTTATGGCCATAGCCTTCATATTGGCTCAGCCTTGGTTCCGTCGCAACAGGCTAAGCCTCCCAAAGCCTCTAAAGAAGCTTACTGGGTTCAATGCCTTTTGGTACTCTCACCACCTCTTTGTCATCGTCTATGCCCTCTTCATTGTTCACGGATACTACCTATACCTCTCCAAGCAATGGTACAAGAAAATGGTATATATGCTTCGTCTTCCCTCCATACTTTGTAACTGACACACCCTTGATCTTCTTGTTGTTGAACTTGGTTTTTGTGGTAGACTTGGATGTATCTCGCCGTTCCAATGGTATTATATGCATGCGTACGCCTTATTCAAGCTCTTAAGTCCGGCTACAAGTCTGTCAAAATCTTGAAGGTACCGGCATTCTTCTTGAATCTGATCTCTTATATATTTCTATCCTCTGCTTTTACTTAATTCATTAATGATGTCAATTAATAACCTTATCTCTCAAAAATGCAGGTTGCAGTATACCCAGGAAATGTTTTGGCTTTGTATATGTCTAAGCCACAAGGATTCAAGTACATGAGTGGCCAGTATTTATTAGTTAATTGTTCAGATGTCTCCCCATTTCAATGGTATGTGCCTCGTTTATTAGTTCATATATAATTTCTATTCATTTCACCACTGATCTGAAGGTGATGGTTAAATTGGATTAATTTGTGCGTGGCATTTGTAGGCATCCCTTCTCTATCACATCAGCCCCAGGAGACGACTATGTAAGTGTTCACATTAGGACTTTGGGAGACTGGACATCACAGCTCAAAGCCGTTTTCGCCAAGGTCAATAATCCTAATTTCCACTACACACGTTCTAAACTTTATATATATGGTGAATTCATTCATGTTATGTTATATGAAAATCCTTCCTAGTTTTAAATATGCTCACTCATCGTCCTTGTGACAGTTTGATTGGTGGTGTTGACTTTAAGAGTGGTTAGACCAAAACGAAATCTGTGTTGGTTAATTTCCTTGTTGAGGTGGTATCAAGGTAAGTCAATACCATTCAATTTATTAATTTCTTGAAAGCCAAAGAAAAAAAAAGGTTGATAGTTTTATCTAGCAAAGGACAAGTGTGCTGATTTCAAATGTGTTGGTGATGAATATTTTGTGCAAGTTATACTTGTTTCCAATCTCTTGAATTTGATTTATAGCTGAACTCCTTACCCTGCTAAACATAAGTATGATTCTTAGAGGTTGCTGCCACTCTTGATTATGATTTAACTTAATTCATATTTTGAAGGAATTACTTTGAAAAATTTCCAGACTTTCATTAAAAGGCATTCTTTGAAAAATTCTTTTCATTTTTAGCTTATTTGACAGTTTGCTAAAATGAAGCAGATATCTCTGTTGTTCAAGTTTCTTTTGTCCATCCTGTTGTTCAAGTTTTTAGTTATCCAAGTTTGTTATCATTTATTCACAGGTGGCAACAAGAAGCAAACTTGAAGTTAATAGAAAGAAGAGACTCCTTAGAGAGTGGAAGACGTATGAGAAAGAAAAGAGACTAATTGATGGAGTTGCACTTCAACTTGAGAAAGAAAAGTAAGCTGCTCTTATTGAGGCTAGGCGGAAGGAGGTATTGACTTAAATTTATCCTTAATACTTTGATCTGGTGTGATGACCATGAATATCTTGTTCTCTTTTGGTATAATAGAAGTTCAGGGCTACTAATGATTCTTTTTCCTTAGTTTTTATTTGGAAATTTTAAAATTACTGTAATCCTGCAATTTTAAGTAATTTGTCCAATTAAAAAGTCTGTTACTTTTACCAGGAGCAAGCTCAAAAAGAGAAAGAAGAGCTTGGTGAAGGATGCTTGAGGAGAATCGGAGGAAGGTTGAAGAAACTCAGTGAAGGGAAGTTTTAGATCAGCAGGGGAGAGACATGGAACGATATAGGGTTAGAAGAGATAAAAGAGACTTATTTTCATTAAACGATATTTGAATGGGAAAATTGTTGATATTAAATTTCATTTTGAAACATTTGAATTGTTATTGGAAAATATTGAGTTGTAGAAATGAGAATGTTGAAATTATAGATTGAATTATACTCTTAAAAATGTTGGGTCTCTTCTCAAGTGCTGGATAGTGGGTTAGAAGAAGAAATAATATAGATATTTGAAAAAAAAAATACTTTTTAGACCGGTTATGTCTACAACCGGTTTAAAAACTCTTACTTTTTAGACGTGTTGTGTCTACAACACGTCTAAAAAGTGACTTTTTAGACGTGTTGTGTCTTCAACCGGTCTAAAAGTATGACTTTTTAGACCGGTTGGGTGTACAACCGGTCTAAAAACTCTTACTTTTTAGACGTGTTGTGTCTACAACACGTCTAAAAAGTGACTTTTTAGACCGGTTGTGTCTACAACACGTCTAAAAAGTTAAGATTTTTTAGACCGGTTGTAGACCCAACCGCTCTAAAAAGTAACAGACTTTTTAGACCGGCTGTATCAAGACCTAATCCAGAACCGGTCTAAAAAGACATTTTTAACCGGTCTAAAAAGTCATTTTTCCACTGGTGAAAGTGGACACAGAGCTTGAATTTGAGGAAGGAGTTTGAACTGCTACAGATATTGAGAATGTTAATTAAGTACATCTAATGGTTTCGAGTAAGCCTTCTTATATTGAAATCCACAGCCCAATTTTACTTTATTTGTAAAGACTTGCACACAACAACTCAAACACTCTTAAGACATGGACATGGAAGATTACATAAGCATTGTAAATGAAATTTTTGGTAAACGAGGACAGAAATATATAGAATACAAGACGTGCATGGCCTTACATAGCTTCCACGAGAAGTCAATTGAAGATTGTTAGAGAGTTTAAGCAGTCGTACAACATTTCAACTCACTGATTCTCTCTCTATATATATATATTACCTTCTCTGTCTTTTGCTCCCAAAAGCCTCAAGAGACAATGAGATTGCATCCATCTCTCATGGGTTGACTTCGAAGTTGCATCTTCAGTGATTCAGAGGGCAATACTACTTGTACCTCTCGTAAAGAATTCAGGGACCAGAGTTTGTCAGGGAGAGCAGTCATCCTCTTGCATTCTTGAATGATCAAACGTCTAAGACATGGCATTACATCTTGACCTAATTCCCAGCCATCGAGCTTCTCCATATACTTTAATTGAAATACCTCTAGATGGGGGAACCCATTAATGGAACCAAATCGCAACACAGACTGTGAGGGTTCTGTAAAACCACAAAGTCGTAGTTTTAAAATTATGAGGTTGGTAAGACTCCCCAAAGTGCTCATCACATCGTCATTTAAGTTGATCTCTGAGATAGTTAACTTTTCAAGGTTGGAAGGAAAGGTGTTGACAGATGTTGGAATGTTAGGGAAGCCATCAATCTTCAACTCTTTCAGATGATTTAGTTTTGGAAGAATTTCCCACACTTGATCGGCCCCTTGTTTATGCTTGCCATCCTTCATCTTAGAGCAACGCAACCCCAAAGTCTTAAGCTTTTGGAATACACCGTTTTCAATTAGAGACACAATGACAGATTTGTTTTTTATGGCAACACAAGATAGGGTCTCTAGATTCCACATAGTTTTACTTTCAACATTTGAAGACAACTTAGGCAAAATCATAGGTTGAGCTGTATAAAGATGCCTGAGTCTCTTAAGTTTCCAAATTCCACTAGAAAAGGGTATGTAAATTGAACTATAAGAACATCTCAAGTCAAAAGTTTCTAGATTCTGAAGATTGCATAGGAATTCAGGAATCACTTTGTGGAATCCTCCAATAAAGTGGCTTTCTAAATCTAATCTTAAGTACCTTAGATGCACTAACATGTTTAAATTTGTGGGAATCTTATGCTTGGTGGAAATTGGAAGGATTAGATCCAACACTTGAACAAACTGAATCCGTCCCACAAGCCTTTTTGACATGCTTGAATCAAGGTTGTAGCAGGACTGGTTGTCAAAGCAAAGCATAGAACGAATGGCTGAAAGGTCTTTGTTGTTTTCTTTAAAAAAATCACACATCTTACCTTGAATGGATAGCTTGTACGGTTTAGTTTGCCCCGAGTTTGCATCTCTACAAACTTCAAAAACCTCCTGCTTCTTGCCCTCATATTTGCACAATTCTCTTAGAAGATCATGAATATGACATGTCTTGATTCCCCCATCACTCCTCCTTCTCCCTACTTGGATTAAGCTATGATTAATAAGCTCATCCAAATAGTCCTTTGCAACATCTTCTGCAGTTCTAGAACCATTATCATGATCAATGAATCCTTCAGCCACCCATAGGTGGATCAAGCGTTTGACAGGAATCTTGTAGTCTTCAGGAAACATTCCAAAATACAAAAAGCATGGCTTCAATATTGGACTCAAGCTATCATAACTGAGTTTAAGTACGATATCATGTACTCCTGTTTTTGGTTGAGTGAGATGTGAGTACACATGGTCCATGATCTCGGACCATTCTCGATATGACTTCTCCTTGTTTGCTAGAATATTTGCAAGCGCCACAATGGATATTGGCAAGCCCCTACAACTTTTTACCATGTGCTCACCCAGTTGCTTTAGATCAGATGGCACGCCTTCTCCTTGAAACACCTTCTTTGAGAAAAGCTCCCAACTTTGTTTTTCATTAAGAAGGGGGAGATAGTAAGGAGGAGATGGACTAGCATGAGAAGCCACCTCCCTCAAACGGCTAGTAATTAGGATCCTGCTGCTTTTATTCTCATATGGAAAAGCATTTTGTAGGTCAACCCAATGTTGAGGATTCCACATGTCATCCAACACTATAAAATACCTCTTCCCTTTTAAAGACTCTTTCACCTTGTCTTTCAATTCCTCCTCGCTCAAACTAGAAAAATCACCAGAGATTGACCTCATGTATTTAAGAAGGGCGTGCAAAAGCTCTCTAGGTCTATAGTCCTTAGACACAGAACCCCAAGCACGACACGGAAAGTAATTCTTGACGTGATCACTATTATAGATCTTGCGAGCAAGAGTAGTTTTACCTAATCCGCCCATGCCTATGATGGACACCACACCACGACTAGAACCCCCTTGCTTGAGGCGGTTGATTACTTCAGTTGTGTCATGCTCAAAACCAACCACGTCATCTTCCTCCATGTCCCTTCTTCGCTTGTGCGCCTGATCTGTTGAAGACCCTCCTGCTTCCTGGGTGTTGTATCTGATTTTGTTAACAATAAGTTTTTTGAGTCTGGCGTTAATGGTGTCTATTTCCTTTGCAACATCATGTCGCTGCTTTGTGTGGCTGGCACCATGGAGGATCTTGGGCAACTGATTTCTTCTTTGGTATTTGGCAGCGTTGGCAACAAAAGTGTCGATGACAACCTCAGCGTCACGTGCGATGCGTTGGATCTGACGTTCAATCTCTTGGTCAATTTTCGACTTCTGCTGCTTCTGTTGGCACTTCTCAAGGTATAATTTTATAATTGCGAGCTCACTCTTAAGGGACTCCACTTTTTCCTTCACACCACTTAGCAATTTGGCTTCGCGTGCCACAAGCTGAAACAAGTTGCCCAGCAAGACAGCTGCCTGCACGCTCTCTGCCATCAAGTCTCTGCACTATCAACACAAGAACACAGAAACAAATGAAGGAGAATTTGAAGCACAAGACATACCAATGATTTAAATACTAGCTAGTGTATGAGTATGCCATTTCTACGATCTAGGTTGTCTCAAAAACTAGAGGTCAATACTTGATTTTTTCTTACTGTCATCCCCTTGGTTCGTTTTGACCTTTTCAAAAATAATGGCGTGTGGGGTCTGAGCGTGAGAAAAAGTATATGGGTCCGCCAAACGTTTTATACCGGGTGATTATAACCTTTAAATTTTTATTTTAAAAAAATATATAATTTTATATATATTCAATCTATAATCTCAACAAATGTATTCACTGTTTGGGCATATGCTTGTTTCTATTTTGGTTTATTGTTAAAATATTTATAAATTAGGATGAAATTAGTGGATGTAAGTATGGTTACACTATACTTGTTTGCTGTTTCCTTTAAAAAATACTTGGGGATTATAGCGGTGAAGGTAAAGAATTCGAAGACAATGGATCGGAAATGATAATAATCTAACATTTGATGATCTCTTAAATTTATAATTATTTCTTTAATTTAATTATATTTAGTGACTTCATTTGAACTTCATAGAAAATTCTATTTTGAGTATAATAAACCAGGAGTGCTGATTGATTTAATTTTAATGATTTGGATTTATAATAGGGAGAATCAAGGAGAATGACCAAAGAGACAAAATATTTATTAATAAGGATCTTTAAAATTATAATTATCTTCAAGGACCAAAAATTAAAATATAAAATTTTAATTATGAAATTAACCTTCCTTGACAGTTAGTTATCAAATTTAATGATATCACCGTATATAGTTTGATTAAGAAAACATCTATAGGCAATTAAACAATTTTATGATATTCTCTCTTGTATACGTTATCTTAAAAGTTACCCAAATAAAATAGCTTCTACAATCCATAAACAATTAGAAATCTACCTCTTTCTAGATTTTGATTATTTTTAAAAATATAAAAAATCACAAAAAATATATTATAATATATTTCTTTAAAAAAAATTGATTTTACAGGGAAAAAAATTTAAACAGACATAAAAAGAATGTCATAAAAATGAAAAATATCAAAAATTAAAATTTTTAAATAATATATTCCCAAATAAACTATCAATATAACAGGAATCTCAATATATAAATAAAAGTTAATTCAATTTAAGGACTCACTTGAGGAGAGAACATATAACTAACCATCAAACAAATAGTTGAGATCGGGTTAGAGAAAATGTAGGAAATTTGTTCAGGGTTAATTTCATATTTAAATATTTATATTTTGATTTTTGGTGCTTTAATTTAATTACTATATTTAAGGTCATTATTAATAAATATTTCATTTCCTTGGTCATTCTCCCTAATTTTTCCTTTATAATATATTTAAATAAAATTGTTGTCGTTTTTTGTATTTAATTATATATTTTAATAACTATTTATTGATAGATATAAACTCTTAGTTTACCATCTGAGTTTTCCTCCTTATCACAAATTTGCTTAAACTTGTGGGCTTTAGGATAAACATAAGCTAGTTTGGAAAAAAATGATAAAAATGATAAAATAGATTGAGATCTTCTATTAATTAATTTGGACCAACTCGAACCTTCCAACTAACTCTTATATGACATACCAATAGAATTTTACAAAATGTGCATCTAACTTTTTATAGCCTAGATGAAACAAGCGTGCAGGTCCGCCAAGCTATGAAGTTTCGGAGAGGACTTTGCGAGAAAACTTGAAGCAATCAAGTTTCGTTGTAATATTCCTGCTTTATAATTTCATGAATATTTAATGGCTTTCTAAAAATACACTTCTTTGTTTAAATTGCGTTTTATTGAGAAAACAGTTTCCACTGATTTGCTTTCTATTTGAATCTTTCATTACATTGTTTAATTGTGTATTTATTGACGTTCAAGATCCATTGAAGTTTTCCATATTCTTTAGTAATGTTATTCTCTTCATTTAAACAGTAACTTTTACATTCCAAAAAATTACTGTTATTGTTATATTTATATAACGGTGGGAATTGGTTCTTCGCTGGTTAAGAGAACAACACTTCGTTGTTTGATTTTTTCTTTAAATTTAAGTTTAAAAGAAAATAAAGCCAAGCTTTTATATCTGTTAAGCACAAATATCCTCTTATTGGAGGCAATCCTATTCGACGCACTGTCAAATACTAAACGTGAGCACCTCTCCTAGTCGGAATTCAAACCTCGGTTCGCCACATTGTAAGAGACCAGCTCCTTCAACCAAACCCAACATATGTTGGTAAATAAAGCCAATATTTATACTTGTGTATTTGTGTCATTACTTTCATTTGGCCTTCAAGAATTTATTAGTCTTTTTCTTTTATTTCTGTAAAGAATTTCTGAGTTTTACTTTGTCTGAACTTTGTGACTGTGTCAACATTTTAATTAATTCAGTATGAAAGATAAGAAAATAGCATGGTTTGGGATGTAGAGTGTGCTAACTATTCAATAATTCTTTCTCCAATCCCTAATATAAAATCCAGTTGATTAATTTAGGGAGATTAAGAAAGCTAAATAATTATATAATTATAGTATATATTACATTATCTTTCTGAAATACTTATATCTATATGTGTCGTTAGCTTATATATCAATTTATAACTCCAAAAAATTAGTTTAGAGAAAATGATAAATATAAATACTTTAAAATAATTTATTTAGCTTTTTTAATCTCCCAAAATTAGTCAACCAGGCCTTATATTAAAGACTGTATTAGTATATATACAAGCAATCTTCTTTTATGCAATAACCTTTTAAGCTCAACAAATGCACGATTCTTAGCCCAATTTTCTTTAGCCATGTATTTTTTATTTTTTATTTAAGAAAAAAAAAAGAGTTTCACATATACTTATGAAATAGTAGTCCACAGTGAACATTGAAATTTATCACGACATCTCTAATATCATACAATGGGGTTGACATATTGAGTACATTCTTATATGACTTAAAGATGACAATTTTCTCAATCCTTTTTTTTTTTTTTTTTTGTGAGTACTTTTTATAGTTGATTTTGTTTTGTTTTACACAGGAAAGTCCTCAAAGCAAATGGGATATATAGTTCTATTACAAGCTTTCCTTTGTGGGTTATTTGGGTTAACATCAAACACCTGGCTTGAGTACATTATTTGAGTTCAATACCAAATTCGCAGCTGTATATAATATGAAACCCTGTTCCTGTAGTTGTCTATACCAGGGCTGCCTCATTAAGTTAAGTCCCATGTGAATCCCTCCTTTCTTCTTGAATCTCTCAAAACAAAATATACTTTACCTAAAGTGTAGAGAAAGAGATATAGAGAATTGTTGATCAGTTGGATTTAGGGGCGTCAACAGGCTAAGTTAGGTGAGGCTTTATCCTTAACAAGCTAGAACTGTTTTGTAACAAGTTGACCAGAGCTTGGCCTATGACATGTAGGCTTTTTTTCAAGCATGAGCTTGACCTTTATGAAGGCTTGACAAAGACCTAACCTGACCTGAAGCCTATTAAAAAGCTTGCATTTTTATTTTTTTAATATTTATTTTTTTCATTACATTTGTTTTTCAATTTTCAATCTTTTTCCTATGCCTTTTCTTTTTATTTTTCAACCCATTTTCTTTTATTTTTTTATCTTTTCCCTTTTTATTATAATTGTTTTATTCTTTTATTATTTTTTATGCTAATCTCTTTTTAATAATTTCTTCTACTCTAATTAATCATATTTTGGGCAGATTCTTGTTACCCCCTAATTGCATCATAAAATCTATTTATCCTAAAATAATTATTTCTTAATGATACTTAAATCATAAAAATAAAAATTAGGACGCTACATTCCATACTTATTTTTTATACAATTTTGATAACATCATATATCTGTGGCAGCCAGCCTGACAGGCCAAACAGGCTTCTCAACAGGCCTAGGCCTGACCCCTTAAGGGAAACAGGACTTCTAACCGGCCTAGGCATGCTATTATTCTCAAACAATGCAAGCCAAGCCATAGGCCCCTTAATAGGCCACCCGGCCTATTTCCACCCCTAGTTAGATCCCACATAACAAATTACAATAAATGGGGTTGCTCCTTATGTATCTATCTACATATCTATCTCTATTCCATTCATATGACGTGCACTTTATTTAATTATGTTCTATGAATGAAATTACCCAAGTTGATATTAATCAAGAGTCATGTGACTCTCTAGCAACTTCACTTGTTTTTTTTTATTTGATCAAGGGTATAATCCCTTTCACAAAAGGTTTTTGCCTCTCCCAATATATGCACTTCTCGGGATTTAAACTTGTGCTCTCTTCATTACAGGGTGAAACCACTTACCACCTCAACCAACAATTTGTTAGTTATAGGAACTTTACTCTGTCCTCCACGCCGCACAGCAAATCAAATCGGCTTGGTGTGCCACAAGCCGAGACAAGTTGTCCAGCAAGAAACTAACTACGCTATCTGCCATTAAGTCTGCACGATCAACACAAGAACACTGAAACAAAATGAAGCAAAATTTGAAGCACAAGACGTTCAAGGATGTACAAGATAAGATAAGAAACGAATGGCGAGTGGGATCTGAAAGTGACAAAACAAGCGTGTTGGTCCACCAAGTGTTAGCTATGAAGTTTCAGGGAAGACTTTGAGAGAAGACTTATTAAAGCTGTATCTTCCCTCCGATGGCATTCTTCTCCCTCTAACATCTTTTTTCTAGTCTCATTCTTGGGAAATTCGTTGTAACATTCCATCTCTATAACTTCATCGAATATTTATTATTTAATGGCTTTCTAAAAATACCCTTCTTTGTTTAAATTGCATTTTCTTGTTTTGAATCTTTCATTAAGTTGATTGTTTGTGAATTTATTGACGTCCAATATCCATTAGAAGTTTACGATATTCTTTATTAATGCTGTTCTCTTAATTAAAACCGCAACCATTAGAATGAAAAAAAGAAAAAAATCTTATTCTGGGTCCTTACATTTTCTCCTTATACATGTGTTATGCAAAGAGAGTAATATTTATCTATCAAAAAAAAAAAAAAAACAGAGAGAGAGAGTACTATTTATTTAACGGTAGGAGTTAGTTCTTAACCTGTTGAGCGAACAACACTTAAGAGTGAGAAGTGTGGGCCTGTGGGGTATGATCTCAAAGACTTTGTGGTCTAGACCCTGGGATGAAGAATCTTTTTTTTGTTTTTTTGCCAGAAAAAAAATTCATGAGTTTTACATGTTCTATAAGCTTTGTCACTGTGCCAACATTTTAATTCAATAAGTTGGGTTGTAGAGTGTGCTAAATGCTAACTGTTAAAATACTAGTTTCCCATGTTTCTTAATATAAGAGCCAATTAAATTTTTTGAAAGAATTAAATAAGCTAAATAAGTTATATTAAAGTATTTATATTTATCGTTTTTCTCTAAACTAATTTGCTCAACTTATAAATTGATATATAATCTAATGATGCACAACATATGCTATGATTAAATAATTTAGCTAGCTTTTTTAATCTCTTCAAATGAGTCAATTGGTTTCTATATTAAGCACAAGCTAATGGAATAGTAATATTTAAGCTCAACAAATGTACAATTCTCTGCCTAATTTTCTGTAGCCATGTAGGAGTTTTTTATTTTTAAAACAAACGGAGTTTCACATATACTTATGAAATAGTAGTCCGGTAATCATTGAAACTTATCACATGACATGACATCTTTTAGATCATCCAAATGGAGTAGACCCTTATACCGACTTTAATAAAAAGGGATGAAGCTCGCAGCACTTTGGAGGTTAGAATTTTCTTAATCTTTTTTTTAGTACCTTTTATAGTTGAATTTGTTTTGAATTATTTATAATGATGTTGTTTTACACAGGAAAAGCCTCAAAGCAAATGGGATGTGTAGTTCTATTACAAGCTTTCCTTTGTGGGTTATCTGGGTAACTATCAAATGCCAGGCTCGAATACATTATTTGAGTTCCATATATACCAAATTCACAGCTACATATAATATGAAACCCTGTTCCTGTAGTTATATAATATGGCTGTCTCATTAATGCAAGTCCAATTTAAATCCCTCCTTTCTTCTTGGATCTCTTAAAATAAAATTTACTTTACCTAAAGTTTAGAGAAAGAGGTCTGGAGAATTGCTGAGTTGGATCCCACGTAATAAATAACTAGAATCTCAATGAACTTTATCCTCCTCTTTTTATTAAAAGACTCTACACTGTTTGATCATACTATACTCTAGTAGTATATTTAATTACTTTCTTTGTACATGTCCAATCCACCACAAATGATTTTCTACTCTTTCATCCTCAATATACGAAGACACTCCAACTCTTCCTTATGTGTATTCATTACGAATCTTATATTTTCTTCCCCATGCATTACTTTAGAATATTGTTCCTTAACAAGATACATTTTTGGCTTTGGCAAGTACCTATTTACCAGCCTTTCAGTATTCCCAAGATTGTAATCGCCAAATGATTGAACGATAATTTTATATGATTTTTCATAGTTAATTTGGGATTTTTAATGTATTTCTAGGACATTATTGCATGATTAAGCACAAATTTTAATTAGGGACATTTGTTTTGAATTAATGGTAATTAAGGGAAAAATGGTCAAAATTTATTATTTATTATTTATTTTTAATTGTCTCTTGAACTTTTGATATTACTTTATGCTTAATTTTGCATTGTAGATATTAAAGAAGGAAATTAAGGATTTTGGATGTTCAATTTATTGGGCCAAGAAGAAAGAAAGAAAAGAAAAAAAGAAAGAAAGAACAGGCCCAATATATAAAAAAAATTCAGAAGCAAGGTGGGCCGCAAGACAAGGCCAGAGGAAAAGAAAGGAACAGAAAGCACATCCCAAGGACCCAATGGACGCAGACCTGATAAAAAAAACAAGAAGTTAAAGCTGAGATCAGGTCTTGAAAGAAATGGAGAAGAGAGCAAGTACACAGGCCCAAAGAGCTGGAATTGAATGCTTCAGCCCAAAACAGAAGCAGAGAGCAGCTGGAGGTTTTGAGACAGAAAAGACCAGGCAAACCCGAGGGGGGAGCTGAGAATATATTCAGAGCAGCAGCGCCGCAGAAGAGGAGGGTGGGACCTGAATATTCTTCCTCCTTCCTTCATCCACCTCGCCGGCGGCTTCCTCTCCCACTATGGTCGCCGGCGAGTGACCTTTTGCTAACAACCACCGTCCTTCCTTTACCCTTTTACCACACTGCGTTGGGTTAAACAGAAACGGAATACAGAGTGAAAATGAGCTGAGGGCGAGAGAGAGAGAGGGGTTGGGGCACAAGCATCAGACCACCACCGTGGCCGGAGGGCTCCTTCCAGCCACTACCGAACCACCAACACATTCCTATTCTTCCTCCTCCTCCTCTGTTTTTCCTCCACCGTTGAACACCATTGTCACCATCAGTCCGTAGCCTCTGTTTATTCATCACCACAGCCTCCCAAGTCGCTCACAACGTCAATCTCTTTTAACCCAAAGCACCAACGTGAAACACTATTGGTCATCCTCTGTTCATCATCGTCCTAACGCCATCATAGACTTGTTTTCCACCATTGGCTCGACCTCCGTCTGCTTCTCAATCCACTAACTCAAGCATTCAATTTGATTTGTCATTCTTCATTCTTCAATATTAACAGCAACCAGATTCTCCATTTCTAGATTCGGATTTGTCATTTCTTTGTCTCATGGATTGCTATTATTTTGAAGAAGCTTTGGTAGAGTTTAGTAGAATGAGAAGCTAATTTTTCAGCGAGTCTTGGTAGCAAAAGAAGTGGCTAGAGTTTCAAAGTTTTATAAGGGGAGTTTATTATTTTCCATTTGCTCAATTTATACACTATGTCTTTGTGGATTAATTTTGTATTGGGATATGTATGTTTTGAAACTTAGATGAGTGATTATTTATCTATGTTGGTTAATATCTTATGTTGAATTTGGTATTGGTGCATTTGAATTTTATTGAACTTATTTTCCTATTGGATTAATGAAATTATACATTTTATGTGATATCTAGATTGTGTGATGGATTTAATTTAATTTGAATATCGCGATAGTGCTTTCATTTAAGAGGAACCAAGTGCATTAATCCATTTTTCAATACACATCGAGTGGGTTTTTAACAATTTGTCTAAGAGATGATTAAGAATGCGATCGTAAGACTAGTCATTTATTAGGTAGATTAGACCAAATGCGATTGCTTAGGATTTTTAATTAGATTTGATACAAAAGTAACTCCCAAATTATGTTAAGGAGCTAGGAAAGTCACCAAATTTATCACCAAGATTCATTTTATCATTCATATTTCCAATTCCAATTCCTTTTCATTCACTCCTTCATCATTTTTATAGAGAAGATCAAAAAATAGTAGTTTAGGGATTTTAATTAACATTTGCATTAATTCTTTTAGTTATTAATTAAAATAAATCAAAAAATCATTTTCCCCTTGTTTTAATTGCATTTACATGACATATAGATTACTTATGAATCAATAAAAAGTTTCTCAAGTGAGACGACCTGAGTATTGCATTGTACTGTAATTCTTAGATTAAAATATTTTACATTTGACCCCAAGGCATAAAGACACGGTCAAATCACCAAACCATAATTTTCATTATATTCCTTGAAGTTTTCTCTCCACACTGATATATAATTGCCCAATCAAAATGAGTGGCATTTTACAAACACAAGAACCCATTTTTCTTGCTACGTAGTATATCAATAACAATATTATTCCCATTGTGTTCATCTGTTTCCATGGTAAATGTCACATTGTGCTCTTATGACAGCGATTCTGTTGTCAAAACCGTGGCATAGAAATGATCTCGTATAACGATCTGCATCTACTGCAGTTCCCACCGAATTTTTGTTCGGCCCAACTGTTAGCTGATCTCGACTGACCTTTGGGTTTTGTAGTTTTCTTTCTTTTGGTTTTTTGTTCGGTTCTTGTACTTTTTGGCCGCTGTGGCCCCAAGAGGTTTTCCCCTCTTGTCACTGTAAACCTAAAAAAAAAAAAAATGATCTCGTATTCATATCTGAATATCTGATATATATAAATTAAAGGCACAAAAACAAGGGGTGGCAGTCTGAGAGTGACTAAACAAGCGTGTGGGTCCACGAAGTGCTGGCTATGAAATTTTGAAGACGACTGAGAGAAGACTTAAAGCTATGAAGTTTGGTTGTAATATTCCTGCTCTATAATTTCATGGAATATTTAATGGCTGTCTAAGTAATACCCTTACTTTTGTTAAATCGCATTTTCTTGTGAAAAAATTCCACTGATTTCCTTTCTATTTACCCTGTTTCTTTGTGAATTTATTGACGTCCAAAATCCATTAGAAGTTTATCATATTCTTTAGTAATGTTATTCTCTTCGTTTAAACCGCAACTCTTGCATTTCAAAAAATACAAATTATTAGTCGGTGTACTTGTATTTTCCCGTTATACATATGTTATATTTATTTAACGGTTGGAGTTGGCTCTTCACTTTATTGTTTGATAAACACAAGGAGTGGCGTGTGGGGTATGACCTCAAAGACTTTGTGGTCTTGACCTTGTAATTGTTTTTTGGTACATTGACTTTGGGTCAACATTTAAATTTAATCTGAAATAAAATAAAGCCAATCTTTTTTAACTGTGTCATCAGTTTCATTTCCCCTAGCTCAGACCCTAGGATGAAGAATTTATCAGTATATTTTTACCAGAAAAGAATTTACGAGTTTTACTTTTTCTATAAGCTCTGTGACAGTGTCAACATTTTAATTCGGTATGAAAGGTAAGGACCAAAAGCCTTGTAGCCCCATGGTATGGATGCTACGTACCCTATAAGTGAGAGGTTGAGGGTTCAATCTTGCCTTTAATTCAGACCGTTATTGGCTGCCCTTATAACTCAAAAATATGGAAGTTAAGAAAATAGTGTGGTTTTGTGCTGTAGAGCATGCTAATTATTAAATAATATATAGACAAGCAATCTTATTTTATGCAATAATCTTTTAAGTTCAACAAATGTATAATTCTCAGCCCAATTTTCTCTAGCCATGTATGATTTTTTCTTAAAAAAAACGAAAAAAGAGTTTCACATGTACTTATGAAAAAGTAGTCCAGTAAACATTATATTGAAATTTATCACAACATCTCTAATATCATCCAATGGAGTAGACGCTAGATGGGAGGGGTTACTCATTTGATTTGACTATATTATTAATTTTCTCAAATCATTTTTTTAAAATTTTGAGTACTTTTTTATGGTTGATTTTGTTTTGAACCGTTCCGAGCTTTCCATTGTGGGTTATTTGGGTAGCTATCATCAAATGCCTGGCTTGAATACATTATTTGAGTTCCATACCAAATTCAAATCTATAAGCAACCATGTTCCTGCAGTGACCTACACTACTACCATGGCTGTCTCATTAAGGTAAGTCCCACTTAAATCCCTCCTTTCTTCTTGAATCTCTTAAAAAGTTAGTAGAGAAAGAAACATAGAGAGAGTTTCTAAGTTGGATCATATATATTCCACATAACAAATAACTAGAAATGGGATTCATCCTTTTCTGTCTATATCTCTTTCTATTCGATTGAGAGAAGTGTGCATGATAGTAAAAGTCAAAAAATGGCCCAGCCCATTAAGTAGGCCCAGTGCACCCAATGGCTAATAGTCGGATTAGTTGTAACTGTGTTTAGTTAATATCAGTTGTGTTAGTTGTGAGTAACCGCTTTCTGTTATGTAAAACTAGGCCATGTCCACCGTATATTACAGATAGATGCTCTTGTACTGATATGTCGATAAATACAATCACAATGACTCAGCATCGTTAAGCCGAGTGCGTTCATTTTCTCTGCACATTATCTTTCTCCAAGCTTTCCTTTTGTGCACTTCAAGAAATTCAAATGCTCGTACATATTTAATTATGTTCAATGAATGAAATCACCAAAGTTGATATTAATTAAGAATCATGTGATTCAAAAATTGAGATTATATATTTATAAGATTAGAGCAACAGTAAAAGTTACTGTCATACAACTAAGAGGTCATGGCTTCAAATCCTGAAAACAACCTCTCCACTTGTTACAGGGTAAGACTGCATACATCTGACCCTTTCCCAACCCCACCATGAGCGTTGGGCCACCCTTTATATGTTGTTTTTTTTTGGCATCACACCCTTTATGTTTATGAGATTGAGAATTAAAACTTCGTGCTAAGTAGGGTCCATAATGAGCCCGTTTCAAGGTGTCATATTTGCACCATGCATTGAGAGCTGGAACTAATGAAGGCTTCTCACTGCAGATTTCACAGTAATGTCCTTCCTGCAGCGTCTCTCTTTTTCTCCCTTTCACATTCGGTTGACTCACACTTCTTCAATTCTCCAATTCCTTCCATGTGCTGTCAACTTTTCTCTATGTTCTCCAGCGCCTTCAATGCAGCTGTCTCCCTCTCTTCATTCGGTTGACTTTTTGGTCAACTTTTCTCCAGCGCCGCTTGCTCTCTATTCCCTCTCCTCAATTTCGGTCACCTCCTCCTTTTTTATTTCTGCAACCTCCCCTCCTTCATCAGCCCCCAAACCCTTTTATTTCATTTGGTGCTTGGTCTCTATTCAAGTGGTCCCCTCCTTTTCCTTTGGCCTTTTAATTCGGTCCACCTCCTCTTCACATTAGCTTGCTTCTTTTCCTTCAATTACTCCCATTGGTCCAGCTCATTTGCTTCTTTTCTCCTTCAACCAATTAGGCCCAGCTGTTTTAATTCAGTCCAGATGTCCTGCTCTTCCTCTTGTTTCGTCCTCTTCTCACTCAATTCAATTTGGTCCACCCTCTTATTCGTTGGTCAGCACCTCCTCTTCTTTTGTTCATTTTGGTGCTTCCTCGTCCTATTAGTTAGCAGCTGCCTCCTTTTCATTAGCCGTTTAGCCCTCCTTCTTTTCACGCGGTCCCCCCTTTCTTTTCCAATCTCTACTTAATAACAATTAATCGGTCCAGCTTCTTTTCTTTCAATCCATCCCCAGTCGGTCCAGTAGCCTCCCTCCTTTAATATTCGATTCGGTCAACTCCCTCCAATTTCTTATTCAACAATTTTGGCTCATCTCTTCTTTAACTCTCCCTTTTATTTCGGTCCAATAGCTGCTTGTCCTTTCTTTATTATTCAATTCTGCATTTTGTCCATTTCGGTCCAGCAATTCTCAATTCTTGTCGTCCAATTACACTTTCATTTCAGCAGCCACTTACCTTCTCATTTCATATGGTCCCCTCCTTCCAATTCCTTCAATTGTCTTTAGGTTAAAATGAGTTGTGCCTTGTTATCACCTATAAAATTTGATTCATAAAGATAATATCTTTTTCTCACAATTAAAGAATAATGGGAATAACAAGTATTAATTAAAAATATAACAATTTAACCACTTTAATTCCCAAATTATTCTTTCACTAAAATCTCACATTAACACTTGATTATGCCCAAAATATTCAATTAAGTCTCGCAAAAACCTAAGATTAATTAATAAAAATATATAAATATTGAGCTCTATCAGGGGCGACGTGGTTAGTTCTTGAGATACATAATGGTTAGTGAGTAAAACCCGTCATTTAATAGAAGTCCAAGATAATAAATAATGGTGGTAATTAGTAACCTTCATTTTTGTCTCAGAAGAATAATGGTTGTTAAGCAAGAACCATCATGAAACAACAAACGCCATAATGGTTCAAAAACTTTCCTCTTCCCCACATTGATGATAATACTCTGACCCAGCCTTTATCTCCCTCCTCTAATGATGAGGATGAGGATGAGAACGAGGAAAAGGAGGATGAACAGGAAGATGAAGACGGCAGTGGTGCACTTAACAGTAGACTCCAATAAATTAAAAAAATGTCAAATACATAATAGTTATTAAGAATTAAATATCGTTATTTATAAAATATTGTCTTTAATATTAATTGACATAATGGCTCGATAATCCACGAAACCCTCTATATAAATGTCCAAAAAATGAACTCAACTTCTCTACTTCCATTTCAATTTCTCAAACCCAACTTGTAATTCAATAAAATATCATGGACAGATACAAGAGAACTTCTAATTCATTATTTGGCAAAAAACCAAAAGATGAACTCCTCCTCCAAAAAGCATCAAAGGTCTCATCCAAGCAACCTACGAGCTCTATCATATGGTCCAGGTTTACTTGCTAGAGCAAGGACGCATAGACCAGTGCATGAATGAACTTACCTCACTTTTTCACTCTTTGAATGGGAAGATAGATAAGTTATTGGAGAATGAAGAATCTAATTATGCATTATATTCATAAAACATCTCCATAACTTAGTATTTTTAGCATTACTCCATTGAATTGAAACTCAAGGATTCCATTTTTATAAAATTTTGGGCCACCTTGCTTTTGTCGTGTTTTCTGGAACTTATTACCAAGCATCTGAACAACCAACAAATCCGGATCGAGGCTTTGAGACTACAATGCCTCTTTCCAGGGGTCTTTTTGAATAAGGTGGGATTCAAAATCACTTCACCCTCTTTGCAATCTTGTTAGTCCACCACTAGACCAAGTACTCTTGGGTGGAACTTAAGGATTCTAATACATGGTATATATTCACGAATCAACCAATTTATTTGATAGGACTTCATAGGGCAATTTTGTCAGTTCAGTCATGTCATTGAATATGACAAACAAAAGATCTTATTTACAAGGGCCTTAAGTTATTTTTTTCCATGTAATCTTATCATTTAAAAGAGTCATTTTGTATTTTTATTGGTAAGATTTGATATGGCTTTTAGATATTTTGAATTATCCTAATGACTGTAATGTATATACCTTTTTTTTTTTTTTGTAAAATGGTGGTTGCATAATCAACCACAAAAATTTAAAAACAAACAAAAAGAAATATACATTATGGTTATTAAGTAACAATCATCACTTATTATAATACCATACAAATACATAACATTTTTACTTTGTAACCATCATAAGTAGTCTCAAGAGAATGATGGTCATTACGATAACACCGTCATGAAACATTAGATGAACAAACAAACAATTTGTCTTTCAACTTCATATCAAAAAAATAGCATAACTATTTCTCTTAAATAACCATAAACTAAACAGTCCAAACATTTCCCCTTCCCCACGCTCATGATGAGAATACTCTATGTTTCTTCGTTCTTCAATGATCTGAATGAGAACCAAGTACCCTTTCATTACCTACCATTGTGCGCAACTGCTCTTCTTCAACTCCCAATGTGTGCAATGATGGTTTGAACTGTCACTTCCAATCTATATAAATTCGCAATCTCCTTATGTTTATCATCCTTCTTTATTCTTTCAATCACCAAGATGAAATGACATGCTAAAGACTTGCTAGAAAATCCACAGCATCATCTTCCTCCTCCACCTCCTTCCCCTCCTCCACAACCTCCACCACCCCCTTCTTCCCCTTCTCCTCCTCTAGAACCAATGATGCAGCATGTAGAATGCATTAACCATGCAGTGAGGAGGCTGGCCGGATAGTTGTCGAGTATGAACAGGAAGGCCAATCTCATTCTTGATGAGCATGGGATTGGCCACCATGACCTAACATACCCCCAGGTGATTCAGGCCACTCCTCTGGTGACAAGTAGCATGATGATGTGTGGGTTATTGCGAATTTACGAAACTTTTGATTCATTCAAATTGAACGAATTGAAACAAAAGTTCCTATATTCGCAGCAAGCCTCAGATGATCTATTAGGAAATAGTCACCAGAGGGTGATATTTTTCCGTTTTATTTTTATAAAATATAAAAATGTAATTATATACGCACTATCTACTCAAAAAATTTTAAAAAATATAACATACCTCATGGTTATTAGTTAATAACCGTGATATATGTAAATGTTAAAACAATAACATAACTCACAGTTATTAACAAAGAACCACAATAAATATAAACAAATAAATAACAGTTTTATTGATACAATCGTTATGTAAAGTCTTCGGTATGACAACCTAAAAAACCCTACCTTTCCTCTTCTATTTAAGCATCTGAAACAAAACGCACTTGACACTTAGTCTATTCGAACGAAACCTCCAACATCGTAACCCTAGTACTCCTATTGTCTTTTCTGGCTATTGAGAGTCATTGTCAATTGAGCCCTACCATAAAAAGCCTTCATCTTACTTCTCAGCGACAGCCGTGCTAGTCAATACCTTCACACTTGTCTCAGCCACTAACGAATGAGTTGCTTTCGCTTGCCCTAACTCGCATTTTTGTCATTTGTGAGCCCTAGCTAGTTGGCATTTCTTTGATGCTTTATTCTCCTAATTCGACGGAGGTGCCTTTGTGAAGTCGCATTATGATAAAGCATTCAAGGTGACATTATTGCTCTAATCACAGGCTCTTTTATGAAGTTATATCTTTTTGGAAAACCTATTATTGCTCTGATCGAAGGTTCTTATCCTGTTACAGGAAGTTGTCAACCTATTGCTTTGACTAAAGATTTATACTTTATTGATCTTTTTTGAAATAACTTCTAGACATATGATCCCTAAAGAAAATACATCTCCTTTTTTGGAAGTACCCATATCTCTGGAAGTTATTCAACAAGTTCAATTGATGTGATGAATCAACTAGTTCATGTGTACCATTGAGAGTCATACATGAACAAGCTCTGTGAATAAACTAGCCAAATGTACCAAGAGTCATACAAGAACAAGCTCTGTGAATAAACTAGTTAAGATGACATATTGAATTTATTGTTGTGAAGTTATATTTTTTTTTTTTTGGAAATCCCATATTGCTCTACGTAATATCCCAAATTTTGGGACTAAAGGCCAGAGAATAAGCTTGATAAGGTGGAATAATAAGCCCAGTTCGGGAAGAGTCCTAAGAATAATGGGCGATAGAAGGACTCTTAGGGAATATGTGATTTGGCCTTACCGAGCAAAGGGCTTGGTGTTTGTGGTAGTATGATTAAAGTGTCGGTGCAGATGTGCATAGGACACATATACAATGCCATTTGGTTGGTAGAAAGATACCACTCAACTATGTCATGAGGTATGGGACAAGTTAATCGAGTAAAGTATGCCAGTTATTGAGTGCACAAGGCATTTACAGGGTAGACATGAATACCCTGCCATGTGGGGCCAACACACATATACTCTGATCTAGCATCATTTGGCAAGCCTCGGTATACGTGAAGCATTTCCAAGTAAGTCCTAAGTGAAACCCTAGTAGACACCAATAAAATAAATTTATTAAAGTAGCTTTAATAAAGTAAGCAATCATGACACCTCTTTATGGTTGCCACCATAGGAATGTGACATGTGTCCATAAGCCTCGGTTAAATGATGATTTTTGATGACTTTGGAAGTTTATGTTTAAAGCTGCCTGAATTTTGTTTCTGAAGGCAGTCTAGTTGTGGTGCATTTTTGAATTGTTAAACTTTATCCATTGACCTTGAGATTTTCCAGATTTAAAGTACACATAAAGACCTTTAATTTGATAGGTAATGGGTAGAAATTGAATAAGTATACAAAAAGTTATGAGTGTTTGAAGTTAGGCCATTAAAGCTGAACAGATTTTCTGGCACCAAGGGAAAACGTGAAAACTGGGAATTTTACGTGGATAGAAGACTGTGGGAAGCATTTTTTCCTTTAAATATACTTAATAAGAGTTGCATATAATTTTGAACCATCCCAATCGGAATTTTTTAGAATTAGTTATGATTTTTCAAATTTCAATGAAAAATCTGCCAGATTTACATTTTATGCGAAATTGAAAAAGTAATATCAGTTAGTGATAAAGTTAATTTCCAAAGGTCAAGTCAAGCAGTTGGAATTAGTGTGGGCCTATTAGCTACACGTTGGGCCTAATGCAGATACCCTAATGATATGATTATCCACCTAGGGCCATGAGGTGTCAAAGAAGAAGCATCTTCAATGGTTGAAAAAGAAAAAGAAAAGACCAAAGGTAGGGAACTTACCTTATTTGCTTGTATTTGATATCTCTGCTTGTGTAATGATGTATATGATTTCTTTACTAAATTTTGTAGAGCATATTTGAATAAATGAAGCTCTGTTTTTGTTTATATTGTAGCTATTGTTATGTTGCATGAAACATTGACCAAGTAGAAATGTTATTATGGAGAATGCATCTAGTTAAAGCTAACATATCAAGCACATAGCATCTATCATGCATGCATTATGGTAAATGCTTCCTATTGAGATTCTCTCGAATCTCACCCTCCTCTACCAACAATTTAGATAGGTGAAAACAGGATGTAAGTTGAGAATAAAGAAGAGAACCGTAAGAGAGGAATGTAGTGGTGGAACAAAGATGAGAAAGTGTCTGCATTTCACTGGAACTAGTTTAGACACTCTAGTAGCCCTGTGCGGCTACGTCATTTGTAATTATTATGTACAATCCCTATTGGGAATTTCTATATTACAATCAAGTACAGTGTATCAAATACACTGGATGGTACTGTTGTTCTATTATATATACAGAGGAGGTCAACTAGCTCAAAAACTCTCACTTGAAGAGTCTTATATCCATACATCATAGTTATTATATAAAAACCGTCATGTATTATAAATGTTAATGGTTCTTTTTTATAAACTGCTATTTATGTACTTATTTCATAACGGTTGTCTAAGTGAGACGGTTATTAAGTTTATTAAAAGTCATGGTTCTTATATACAAAATGTTATGTATGTTACTAAATAAATTACGGTTGTAAAATAAGACCGTTACGCATCATGCAAGCATTATCATATATTATAACAGTTGTTAATGTGCACTTGTTAATTATTATCATAACAATGGGCACATCATGGCCTCACCAAATCTCAATGCACAACGGGTGTTATATTATAACAATCATAGTATGTCCTAAATAAATAATGGTTTGGAACCGTAATGTATCTGCTTTGAGGTTTTATAGCGCCCGCATATATGTCAGTTTGGAACAGTGCTGTATGACAGTTAATAACCGTCATATATCACGATTTCTGTAATAGTGATGAGATGACTCAGAAACATCAAGGACTAAGTTGAAAACTAGTCCAAAGTTCAAGGACTGAGTTATAAATGAGTTAAAACTTTAAAGGCCAAAAGATTAATTTTCCCCATTGTAATAGATGAAAGTTAGTTAGGTTTAACGGTTTTGGCCCAATTTTGAAAGTTTATGGTTACTTTTGCTTCAAAAAATAGTGTATGGTTATAGTTGCACTTTTGATAAAAGTTGAAAGTTATTTTAGCATCTTAACCTTTGATTTTGTTTTATGTTTACTTTCTCATGTTTAATATTTTATCCTGGCACTTATATCTGTAGGAAAGCCAAGAATTCTAGGTATTTCCCTATTTTCTCTGTGTGTGAATTTTCTTCCTTTTTCTCTTTCAATATGGTAACGGAAGAGCAAAACTGATCTTTATGGGATTGTTGCGTATGAGAGGAATCAAGGAAGAAAACCTCACTTAAAATACCATAAAAACTTGAGAGATTTTAGTGATTTTTGTAATGCATGGGTACAAGTCAAGAAGCAATATATTTCTTTTCTTTTTTGGTGAAACAGCTTCATTTTTCACAGGAGAAAACTGTCATGTGTGATATGAGAAGAGGGAAGCTGTTGAGTCAAACTTTGAAACTGCATGCCAGAGAATCCAACCTTGAATCATTTCAAAATGTATGAATAAATGGTCCCCATAAAATTTAGAGCATTAAGCAGTCTTCATTCAGTAGTAAAAATGAGACTATTTTAAGAGGGATCATGGCATGCAAAACGGCAAAGAAAGTTTGGGAGAAGTTGAAGTCAGAATTTCAAGGAAATGAAAAGACAAAGTAGACACTGATCTTGAATTTGAGGAAGGAGTTTGAACTGCTACAGATATTGAGAATGTTAATTAAGTACATCTAATGGTTTCAAGTAAGCCTTCTTATATTGAAATCCACATCCCAATTTTACTTTATTTGTAAAGACTTGCACACAACAACTCAAACACTCTTAAGACATGGGCGTGGAAGATTACATAAGCATTGTAAATGAAATTTTTGGTAAACGAGGACAGAAATATATAGAATGCAAGACGTGCATGGCCCTACATAGCTTCCACGAGAGTCAATTGAAGATTGTTAGAGAGTTTAAGCAGTCGTACAACATTTCAACTCACTGATTCTCTCTCTCTCTATATATATTACCTTCTCTGTCTTTTGCTCCCAAAAGCCTCAAGAGACAATGAGATTGCATCCATCTCTCATGGGTTGACTTCGAAGTTGCATCTTTAGTGATTCAGAGGGCAATACTACTTGTACCTCTCGTAAGGAATTCAGGGACCAGAGTTTGTCAGGGAGAGCAGTCATCCTCTTGCATTCTTGAATGATCAAACGTCTAAGACATGGCATTACATCTTGACCTAATTCCCAGCCATCGAGCTTCTCCATATACTTTAATTGAAATACCTCTAGATGGGGGAACCCATTAATGGAACCAAATCGCAACACAGACTGTGAGGGTTCTGTAAAACCACAAAGTCGTAGTTTTAAAATTATGAGGTTGGAAAGACTCCCTAAAGTGCTCATCACATTGTCATTTAACTTGATCTCTGAGATAGTTAACTTTTCAAGGTTGGAAGGAAAGGCGTTGACAGATGTTGGAATGTTAGGGAAGCCATCAATCTTCAACTCTTTCAGACGATTTAGTTTCGGAAGAATTTCCCACACTTGATCGGCCCCTTGTTTATGCTTGCCATCCTTCATCTTAGAGCAACGCAACCCCAAAGTCTTAAGCTTTTGGAATACACCGTTTTCAATTAGAGACACAATGACTGATTTTTTTTTATGGCAACACAAGATAGGGTCTCTAGATTCCACATAGTTTTACTTTCAACATTTGTAGACAACTTAGGCAAAATCATAGGTTGAGCTGTATAAAGATGCCTGAGTCTCTTAAGTTTCCAAATTCCACTAGAAAAGGGTATGTAAATTGAACTATAAGAACATCTCAAGTCAAAAGTTTCTAGATTCTGAAGATTGCATAGGAATTCAGGAATCACTTTGTGGAATCCTCCAATAAAGTAGCTTTCTAGATCTAATCTTAAGTACCTTAGATGCACTAACATGTTTAAATTTGTGGGAATCTTATGCTTGGTGGAAATTGGAAGGATTAGATCCAACACTTGAACAAACTGAATCCGTCCCACAAGCCTTTTTGACGTGCTTGAATCAAGGTTGTAGCAGGACTGGTTGTCAAAGCAAAGCATAGAACGAGTGGCTGAAAGGTCTTTGTTGTTTTCTTTAAAAAAATCACACATCTTACCTTGAATGGAGAGCTTGTACGGTTTAGTTTGCCCCAAGTTTGCATCTCTACAAACTTCAAAAACCTCCTGCTTCTTGCCCTCATATTTGCACAATTCTCTTAGAAGATCATGAATATGACATGTCTTGATTCCCCCATCACTCCTCCTTCTCCCTACTTGGATTAAGCTATGATTAATAAGCTCATCCAAATAGTCCTTTGCAACATCTTCTGCAGTTCTAGAATCATTATCATGATCAATGAATCCTTCAGCCACCCATAGGTGGATCAAGCGTTTGACAGGAATCTTGTAGTCTTCAGGAAACATTCCAAAATACAAAAAGCATGGCTTCAATATTGGACGCAAGCTATCATAACTGCGTTTAAGTACGATATCATGTACTTCTGTTTTTGGTTGAGTGAGATGTGAGTACACATGGTCCATGATCTCAGACCATTCTCGATATGACTTCTCCTTGTTTGCTAGAATTTTTGCAAGCACCACAATGGATATTGGCAAGCCCCTACAACTTTTTACTATGTGCTCACCCGGTTGCTTTAGATCAGATGGCACGCCTTCTCCTCGAAACACCTTCTTTGAGAAAAGCTCCCAACTTTGTTTTTCATTAAGAAGGGGGAGATAGTAAGGAGGAGATGGACTAGCATGAGAAGCCACCTCCCTCAAACGGCTAGTAATTAGGATCCTGCTGCTTTTATTCTCATATGGAAAAGCATTTTGTAGGTCAACCCAATGTTGAGGATTCCACATGTCATCTAGCACTATAAAATACCTCTTCCCTTTTAAAGACTCTTTCACCTTGTCTTTCAATTCCTCCTCACTCAAACTAGAAAAATCACCAGAGATTGACCTCATGTATTTAAGAAGGGCGTGCAAAAGCTCTCTAGGTCTATAGTCCTTAGACACAGAAACCCAAGCACGACATGGAAAGTAATTCTTGACGTCATCACTATTATAGATCTTGTGAGCAAGAGTAGTTTTACCTAATCCGCCCATGCCTATGATGGACAACACACCACGACTAGAACCCCCTTGCTTGAGGCGGTTGATTACTTCAGTTGTGTCATGCTCAAAACCAACCACGTCATCTTCCTCCATGTCCCTTCTTCGCTTGTGCTCCTGATCTGTTGAAGACCCTCCTGCTTCGTCGGTGTTGTATCTGATTTTGTTAACAATAAGTTTTTTGAGTCTGGCGTTAATGGTGTCTATTTCCTTTGCAACGTCATGTCGCTGCTTTGTGTGGCTGGCACCATGGAGGATCTTGGGCAACTGATTTCTTCTCTGGTATTTGGCAGCGTTGGCAACAAAAGTGTCGATGACAACCTCAGCGTCACGTGCGATGCGTTGGATCTGACGTTCAATCTCTTGGTCAATTTTCGACTTCTGCTGCTTCTGTTGGCACTTCTCAAGGTATAATTTTATAATTGCGAGCTCACTCTTAAGGGACTCCACGTTTTCCTTCACACCACTTAGCAATTTGGCTTCGCGTGCCACAAGCTGAAACAAGTTGCCCAGCAAGACATCTGCCACGCTCACTGCCATCAAGTCTCTGCACTATCAACACAAGAACACAGAAACAAATGAAGGAGAATTTGAAGCACAAGACATCCCAATGATTTAAATACTAGCTAGTGTATGAGTATGCCATTTCTACGATCTAGGTTGTCTCAAAAACTAGAGGTCAATACTTGATTTTTTCTTACTGTCATCCCCTTGGTTCGTTTTGACCTTTTCAAAAATAATGGCGTGTGGGGTCTGAGCGTGAGAAAAAGTATATTGGTCCGCCAAACGTTTTATAAACCTTTAAATTTTTATTTTAAAAAAATATATAATTTTATATATATTCAATCTATAATCTCAACAAATGTATTCACTGTTTGGGCATATGCTTGTTTCTATTTTGGTTTATTGTTAAAATATTTATAAATTAGGATGAAATTAGTGGATGTAAGTATGGTTACACTATACTTGCTTGCTGTTTCCTTTAAAAAATACTTGGGGATTATAGCGGTGAAGGTAAAGAATTCGAAGACAATGGATCGGAAGTGATAATAATCTAACATTTGATGATCTCTTAAATTTATAATTATTTCTTTAATTTAATTATATTTAGTGACTTCATTATGAACTTCATAGAAAATTCTATTTTGAGTATAATAAACCAGGAGTGCTGATTGATTTAATTTTAATGATTTGGATTTATAATAGGGAGAATCAGGGAGAATGACCAAAGAGACAAAATATTTATTAATAAGGATCTTAAAAATTATAATTATCTTCAATGACCAAAAATTAAAATATAAATTTTTAATTATGAAATTAACCTTCCTTGACAATTAGTTATCAAATTTAATGATATCACCGTGTATAGTTTGATTAAGAAAACATCTATAGGCAATTAAACAATTTTATGATATTCTCTCTTGTATACATTATCTTAAAAGTTACCCAAATAAAATAGCTTCTACAATCCATATAACAATTAGAAATCTACCTCTTTCTGGATTTTGATTATTTTTAAAAATATAAAAAATCACAAAAAAATATTATAATATATTTCTTTTAAAAAAAATTTGATTTTGCAGGGAAAAAAGCTTAAACAGACGTAAAAAGAATGTCATAAAAATGAAAAATATCAAAAATTAAAATTTTTAAATAATATATTCCTAAATAAACTATCAATATAACAGGAATCTCAATATATAAATAAAAGTCAATTCAATTTAAGGACTCACTTGAGGAGGGAACATATAACTAACCGTCAAACAAATAGTTGAGACCGGGTTAGAGAAAATGTAGGAAATTTGTTCAGGGTTAATTTCATAATCAAATATTTATATTTTTATTTTTGGTGCTTTAATTTAATGACTATATTTAAGGTCATTATTAATAAATATTTCTTTTCCTTGGTCATTCTCCCTAATTTTCCCTCTATAATATATTTAAATAAAATTGTTGTCGTTTTTTGTATTTAATTATATATTTTAATAACTATTTATTGATAGATATAAACTCTTAGTTTACCATCTGAGTTTTCCTCCTTATCACAAATTTGCTTAAACTTGTGGGCTTTAGGATAAACATAAGCTAGTTTGGGAAAAAAATGATAAAAATGATAAAATAGATTGAGATCTTCTATTAATTAATTTGGACCAACTCGAACCTTCCAACTAACTCTTATATGACATACCAATATAATTTTATAAAATGTGCATCTAACTTTTTATAGCCTAGATGAAACAAGCGTGCAGGTCCGCCAAGTGTTAGCTATGAAGTTTCGGAGAGGACTTTGCGAGAAGACTTGAAGCAATCAAGTTTCGTTGTAATATTCCTGCTTTATAATTTCATGAATATTTAATGGCTTTCTAAAAATACACTTCTTTGTTTAAATTGCGTTTTATTGAGAAAACAATTTCCACTGATTTGCTTTCTATTTGAATCTTTCATTACATTGTTTAATTGTGTATTTATTGACGTCCAAGATCCAGTGAAGTTTTCCGTATTCTTTAGTAATGTTATTCTCTTCATTTAAACAGTAACTTTTACATTCCAAAAAATTACTGTTATTGTTATATTTATGTAACGGTGGGAATTGGTTCTTCGCTGGTTAAGAGAACAACACTTCATTGTTTGATTTTTTCTTTAAATTTAAGTTTAAAATAAAATAAAGCCAAGCTTTTATATCTGTTAAGCACAGATATCCTCTTATTGGAGGCAATCTTATTCGAGGCACTGTCAAATACTAAATGTGAGCACCTCTCCAAGTCGGAATTCAAACCTCGGTTCGCCACATTGTAAGAGACCAGCTCCTTCAACCAGACCCAACATATGTTGGTAAATAAAGCCAATATTTATACTTGTGTATTGGTGTCATTACTTTCATTTGGCCTTCAAGAATTTATTAGTCTTTTTCTTTTATTTCTGTAAAGAATTTCTGAGTTTTACTTTGTCTGAACTTTGTGACTGTGTCAACATTTTAATTAATTCAGTATGAAAGATAAGAAAGTAGCATGGTTTGGGATGTCGAGTGTGCTAACTGTTGAATAATTCTTTCTCCAATCCCTAATATAAAATCCAGTTGATTAATTTAGGGAGATTAAGAAAGCTAAATAATTATATAATTATAGTATATATTACATGATCTTTCTGAAATACTTATATGTATATGTATCGTTAGCTTATATATCAATTTATAACTCCAAAAAATTAGTTTAGAGAAAATGATAAATATAAATACTTTAAAATAATTTATTTAGCTTTTTTAATCTCCCTAAATTAGTCAATCAGGCCTTATATTAAAGACTGGATTAGTATATATACAAGCAATCTTCTTTTATGCAATAACCTTTTAAGCTCAACAAATGCACGATTCTTAGCCCAATTTTCTTTAGCCATGTATTTTAACAAAAAAAAAAAATAGAGTTTCACATATACTTATGAAATAGTAGTCCACAGTGAACATTGAAATTTATCACGACATCTCTAATATCATACAATGGGGTTGACATATTGAGTACATTCTTATATGACTTAAAGATGACAATTTTCTCAATCCTTTTTGTTTTTTTGTGAGTACTTTTTATAGTTGATTTTGTTTTGTTTTACACAGGAAAGTCCTCAAAGCAAATGGGATATATAGTTCTATTACAAGCTTTCCTTTGTGGGTTATTTGGGTTAACATCAAACACCTGGCTTGAGTACATTATTTGAGTTCAATACCAAATTCACAGCTGTATATAATATGAAACCCTGTTCCTGTAGTTGTCTATACCAGGGCTGCCTCATTAAGGTAAGTCCCATGTGAATCCCTCCTTTCTTCTTGAATCTCTCAAAACAAAATATACTTTACCTAAAGTGTAGAGAAAGAGATATAGAGAATTGTTGATCGGTTGGATTTAGGGGCGTAAACAGGCTAGGTTAGGTGAGGCTTTATCCTTAACAGGCTAGAATTTGTAACAAGTTGGCCAGAGCTTGGCCTGTGGCATGTAGGTTTTTTTTCAAGCCTGAGCTTGGCCTATATGAAGGCTTGACAAAGACCTGACCTGACCTGAAGCCTATTAAAAAGCCTGGATTTTTATTTTTTTCATTACATTTGTTTTTCAATTTTCAATCTTTTTTCTATGCCTTTTCTTTTTATTTTTCAACCCATTTTCTTTTATTTTTTTATCTTTTCCCTTTTTATTATTATTTTTTTTATTTTTTTATTATTTTTTATGCTAATCTCTTTTTAATAATTTCTTCTATTCTAATAAATCATATTTTGGGCAGATTCTTGTTACCCCCTAATTGCATCATAAAATCTATTTATCCTGAAATAATTATTTCTTAATGATACTTAAATCATAAAAATAAAAATTAGGATGCTACATTCCATACTTATTTTTTATACAATTTTTATAACATCATATATCTATGGCAGCCAGCCTGACAGGCCAAACAGGCTTCTCAACAGGCCTGGGCCTGACCTCTTAAGGGAAACAGGACTTCTAACCGGCCTAGGCATGCTATTATTCTCAAACAATGCAAGCCAGGCCATAGGCCCCTTAATAGGCCACCCGGCCTATTTACACCCCTAGTTAAATCCCACATAACAAATTACAAGAAATGGGGTTGCTCCTTATGTATCTATCTACATATCTATCTCTATTCCATTCATATGACGTGCACTTTAAGAAATTCATCAAATCCACGCACATGTATAATTATGTTCTATGAATGAAATTACCCAAGTTGATATTAATCAACAGTCATGTGACCCTCTAGCGACTTCACTTTTTTTTTTTTTAATTTGATCAAGGGTATAATCCCTTTCACAAAAGGTTTTTGCCTCTCCCAATATATGCACTTCTCGGGATTTAAACTTATGTTCTCTTCCTTACAGGGTGAAACCACTTACCACCTCAACCAACAGCTTGTTAGTTATAGGAACTTTACTTTGTCGTCCACGCCGCACAGCAAATCAAATCGGCTTCGTGTGCCACAAGCCGAGACAAGTTGTCCAGCAAGAAACTAACTACGCTATCTGCCATTAAGTCTGCACGATCAACACAAGAACACTGAAACAAAATGCAGCAAAATTTGAAGCACAAGATGTTCAAGGATGTACAAGATAAGATAAGAAACGAATGGCGAGTGGGATCTGAAAGTGACAAAACAAGCGTGTTGGTCCACCAAGTGTTAGCTATGAAGTTTCGGGGAAGACTTTGAGAGAAGTCTTATAAAGCTGTATCTTCCCTCCGATGGCATTCTTCTCCGCTGTCACTACGCTATCTGCCATTAAGTCTGCACGATCAACACAAGAACACTGAAACAAAATGAAGCAAATTTTGAAGCACAAGACGTTCAAGGATGTACAAGATAAGATAAGAAACGAATGGCGAGTGGGATCTGAAAGTGACAAAACAAGCGTGTTGGTCCACCAAGTGTTAGCTATGAAGTTTCGGGGAAGACTTTGAGAGAAGACTTATTAAAGCTGTATCTTCCCTCCGATGGCATTCTTCTCCGAATGGCGAGTGGGATCTGAAAGTGACAAAACAAGCGTGTTGGTCCACCAAGTGTTAGCTATGAAGTTTCGGGGAAGACTTTGAGAGAAGACTTATTAAAGCTGTATCTTCCCTCCGATGGCATTCTTCTCCCTCTAACATCTTTTCTCTAGTCTCATTCTTGGGAAATTCGTTGTAACATTCTTGCTCTATAACTTCATCGAATATTTATTATTTAATGGCTTTCTAAAAATACCCTTCTTTGTTTAAATTGCATTTTCTTGTTTTGAATCTTTCATTAAGTTGATTGTTTGTGAATTTATTGACGTCCAATATCCATTAGAAGTTTACGATACTCTTTATTAATGCTATTCTCTTAAATAAAACCGCAACCATTAGAATGAAAAAAAAAAAAAAAAATCTTATTCTGGGTCCTTACATTTTCTCCTTATACATGTGTTATGCAAAGAGAGTGCTATTTATTTAACGGTAGGAGTTAGTTCTTAACCTGTTGAGCGAACAACACTTAAGTTTGATAAAGGCAAGGAGTGAGAAGTGTGGGCCTGTGAGGTATGATCTCAAAGACTTTGTGGTCTAGACCTTTTAACTGTCTCTCGCTACATTGACTTTAATTTGGGTGAACATTTAAATTTAAGCTTTTTAATAAAAAGACAAAAGGATATTAAAGCAACCAAAACTTACAATTTAGCAATAGTTACAATGAGCTCAAGAAATTATAAAATACATTTTTAGGAATGACCCTAATATTAGCAACAGAAAAAATAAATAGTAAAGTCAAAATTTACTGCCAAGTGATAGATGTTAATGTTTAATGTAGAAGCTGGAGGAGGCTTGAGAATTTAAGTTTGAAATAAAAACAAAGCCAATTTTCATAACTGTGTCATCACTTTCATTTCGCCTAGCTAGCTAAGACCCTGGGATGAAGAATGGTTTTTTTTTTTTTTTTTTGCCAGAAAAAAAATTCATGAGTTTTACATGTTCTATAAGCTTTGTCACTGTGCCAACATTTTAATTCAATAAGTTGGGTTGTAGAGTGTGCTAAATGCTAACTGTTAAAATACTAGCTACTCATGTTTCTTAATATAAGGGCCAGTTAAATTTTTTGAAGGAATTAAAGAAGCTAAATAAGTTACATTAAAGTATTTATTTTTATCGTTTTTCTCTAAACTAATTTGCTCAACTTATAAATTGATATATAATCTAATGATGCACAACATATATTATGATTAAATAATTTAGTTAGCTTTCTTAATCTCTTCAAATGAGTCAATTGGCTTCTATATTAAGCACAAGCTAGTACATTTCTCTGCCTAATTTTCTTTAGCCATGTAGGAGTTTTTTATTTTTGAAACAAACGGAGTTTCACATATACTTATGAAATAGTAGTCCCGTAATCATTGAAACTTATCATGACATGACATCTTTTAGATCATCCAAATGGAGTAGACACTTATACCGACTTTAATGAAAAGGGATGAAGCTCGCAGCACTTTGGAGGTTAGAATTTTCTTAATCTTTTTTTTAGTACCTTTTATAGTTGAATTTGTTTTGAATTATTTATAATGATGTTGTTTTACACAGGAAAAGCCTCAAAGCAAATGGGATGTGTAGTTCTATTACAAGCTTTCCTTTGTGGGTTATCTGGGTAACTATCAAATGCCCGGCTTGAATACATTATTTGAGTTCCATATATACCAAACTCACAGCTACATATAATATGAAACCCTGTTCCTGTAGTTATATAATATGGCTGTCTCATTAATGTAAGTCCAATTTAAATCCCTCCTTTCTTCTTGGATCTCTTAAAATAAAATTTACTTTACCTAAAGTTTAGAGAAAGAGGTCTGGAGAATTGTTGAGTTGGATCCCACGTAATAAATAACTAGAATCTCAATGAACTTTATCCTCCTCTTTTTATTAAAAGACTCTACACTGTTTGATCATACTATACTCTAGTAGTATATTTAATTACTTTCTTTGTACATCTCCAATCCACCACAAATGATTTTCTACTCTTTCATCTTCAATATTCGAAGACACTCCAACTCTTCCTTATGTGTATTTATTACGAATCTTATATTTTCTTCCCCATGCATTACTTTAGAATATTGTTCCTTAACAAGATACATTTTTTGCTTTGGCAAGTACCTATTTACCAGCCTTTCAGTATTCCCAAGATTGTAATCGCCAAATGATTGAACCATAATTTTATATGATTTTTCATGATTAATTTGGGATTTTTAATGTATTTCTAGGACATTATTGCATGATTAAGCACAAATTTTAATTAGGCACCTATTTACCTCGCTGGCGGCTTCCTCTCCCACTATGGTCGCCCGCGAGTGACCTTTTGCTAACAACCACCGTCCTTCCTTTACCCTTTTACCACACTGCGTTGGGTTAAACAGAAACGGAATACAGAGTGAAAATGAGCTGAGGGCGAGAGAGAGAGAGGGGTTGGGGCACAAGCATCAGACCACCACCGTGGTCGGAGGGCTCCTTCCAGCCACTACCGAACCACCAACACATTCCTATTCTTCCTCCTCCTCCTCTGTTTTTCCTCCACCGTTGAACACCATTGTCACCATCAGTCCGTAGCCTCTGTTTATTCATCACCACAGCCTCCCAATTCGCTCACAACGTCAATCTCTTTTAACCCAAAGCACCACCGTGAAACACTATTGGTCATCCTCTGTTCATCATCATCCTAACGCCATCATAGACTTGTTTTCCACCATTGGCTCGACCTCCGTCTGCTTCTCATTCCACTAACTCAAGCATTCAATTGGATTTGTCATTCCTCATTCTTCAATATTAACAGCAACCAGATTCTCCATTTCTAGATTCGGATTTGTCATTTCTTTGTCTCATGGATTGCTATTATTTTGAAGAAGCTTTGGTAGAGTTTAGTAGAATGAGAAGCTAATTTTTCAGTGAGTCTTGGTAGCAAAAGAAGTGGCTAGAGCTTCAAAGTTTTATAAGGGGAGTTTATTATTTTCCATTTGCTCAATTTATACACTATGTCTTTGTGGATTAATTTTGCATTGGGATATATATGTTTTGAGACTTAGATGAGTGATTATTTATCTATGTTGGTTAATATCTTATGTTGAATTTGATATTGGTGCATTTGAATTTTATTGAACTTATTTTCCTATTGGATTAATGAAATTATACATTCTATGTGATATCTAGATTGTATGATAGATTTAATTTAATTTGAATGTCGCGATAGTGCTTTCAATTAAGAGGAACCAAGTGCATTAATCCATTATTTCAATACACATCGAGTGGGTTTTTAACAATTTGTCTAAGAGGTGATTAAGAATGTGATCGTAGGACTAGTCATTTATTAGGTAGATTAGACCTAATGCGATTGCTTAAGATTTTTAATTAGATTTGATGCAAAAGTAACTCCCAAATTATGTTAAGGAGCTAGGAAAGTCACCAAATTTGTCACCAAGATTCATTTTATCATTCATATTTCCAATTCCAATTCCTTTTCATTCACTCCTTCATCATTTTTATAGAGAAGATAAAAAAATAGTAGTTTAGGGACTTTAATTAACATTTGCATTAATTCTTTTAGTTATTAATTTAAAAAAAATCAAAAAATCATTTTCCCCTTGTTTTAATTGCATTTGCATGGCATATAGATTACTTGGGAATCAATAAAAAGCTCCTCAAATGAGACGACCTGAGTGTTGCATTGTACTGTAATTCTTGGATTAAAATATTTTGCATTTGACCCCAAGGCGTAAAGACACGGTCAAATCACCAAACTATAATTTTCATTATATTCCTTGAAGTCTTCTCTCCACACTGATATATAATTGCCCAATCAAAATGAGTGGCATTTTACAAACACAAGAACCCATTTTTCTTGCTACGGAATATATCAATAACTTTGGCAAAAAAAAAAAAAAAAGTAATATATCAATAACAATATTATTCCCATTGTGTTCATCTGTTTCCATGGTAAATGTCACATTGTACTCTTATGACAGCGATTTTGTTGTCAAAACCGTGGCATAGAAATGATCTCGTATTCATATCTGATATATATAAATTAAAGGCACAAAAACAAGGGGTGGCAGTCTGAGAGTGACTAAACAAGCGTGTGGGTCAACGAAGTGCTGGCTATGAAATTTTGAAGACGACTGAGAGAGAAGACTTAAAGCTATGAAGTTTCGTTGTAATATTCCTGCTCTATAATTTCATCGAATATTTAATGGCTGTCTAAGTAATACCCTTACTTTTGTTAAATTGCATTTTCTTGTGAAAAAATTCCACTGATTTCCTTTCTATTTACCCTGTTTCTTTGTGAATTTATTGACATCCAAAATCCATTAGAAGTTTATCATATTCTTTAGTAATGTTATTCTCTTCGTTTAAACCGCAACTCTTACATTTCAAAAAATACAAATTATTAGTCGGTGTACTTGTATTTTCTCGTTATACATATGTTATATTTATTTAACGGTTGGAGTTGGCTCTTCACTTTATTGTTTGATAAACACAAGGAGTGGCGTGTGGGGTATGACCTCAAAGACTTTGTGGTCTTGACCTTGTAATTGTTTTTTGGTACATTGACTTTGGGTCAACATTTAAATTTAATCTGAAATAAAATAAAGCCAATCTTTTTTAACTGTGTCATCAGTTTCATTTCCCCTAGCTCAGACCCTAGGATGAAGAATTTATCAGTATATTTTTACCAGAAAAGAATTTACGAGTTTTACTTTTACTTTTTCTATAAGCTCTGTGACAGTGTCAACATTTTAATTCGATACGAAGGGTAAGGACCAAAAGCCTTCGAGCCCAATGGTATGGATGCTACCCTATAGTGGGAGGTCGAGGGTTTAATCTTGCCTTTAATTCAGGCCGTTAGTGGCTGCCCTTATAACTCAAAAATATGGAAGTTAAGAAAATAGTGTGGTTTTGTGCTGTAGAGCCTGCTAATTATTAAATAATATATAGACAAGCAATATTATTTTATGTAATAATCTTTTAAGTTCAAAAAATGTACAATTCTCAGCCCAATTTTCTCTAGCCATGTATGATTTTTTCTTAAAAAAAACGAAAAACGAGTTTCACATGTACTTATGAAAAAGTAGTCCAGTAAACATTATATTGAAATTTATCACAACATCTCTAATATCATCCAATGGAGTAGGCGCTAGATGGGAGGGGTTACTCATTTGATTTGACTATATTATTAATTTTCTCAAATCATTTTTTTAAAATTTTGAGTACTTTTTTATGGTTGATTTTGTTTTGAACTGTTCCGAGCTTTCCATTGTGGGTTATTTGGGTAGCTATCATCAAATGCCTGCCTTGAATACATTATTTGAGTTCCATACCAAATTCAAATCTATAAGCAACCATGTTCCTGCAGTGACCTACACTACTACCATGGCTGTCTCATTAAGGTAAGTCCCACTTAAATCCCTCCTTTCTTCTTGAATCTCTTAAAAAGTTAGTAGAGAAAGAAACATAGAGAGTTTCTAAGTTGGATCATATATATTCCACATAAGAAATAACTAGAAATGGGATTCATCCTTTTCTATCTATATCTCTTTCTATTCGATTGAGAGAAGTGTGCATGATAGTAAAAGTCAAAAAATGGCCCAGCCCATTAAGTAGGCCCAGTGCACCAATGGCCAATAGTCAGATTAGCTGTAACTGTGTTTAGTTAATATCAGTTGTGTTAGTTGTGAGTAACCGCTTTCTGTTATGCAAAACTAGGCCATGTCCACCGTATATTACAGATAGATGCTCTTGTACTGATATGTCGATAAATACAATCACAATGACTCAGCATCGTTAAGCCGAGTGCGTTCATTTTCTCTGCACATTATCTTTCTCCAAGCTTTCCTTTTGTGCACTTCAAGAAATTCAAATGCTCGTACATGTTTAATTATGTTCTATGAATGAAATCACCAAAGTTGATATTAATTAAGAATCATGTGATTCAAAAATTGAGATTATATATTTATAAGATTAGAGCAATAGTAAAAGTTGTTGTCATACAACTAAGTGGTCATGGTTTCAAATTCTGAAAACAACCTCTCCACTTGCAGGGTAAGACTGCGTACATCTGACCCTTTCCCAACCCCACCATGAGCGTTGGGCCACCCTTTATATGTTTATGAGATTGAGAATTAAAACTTCGTGCTAAGTAGGGTCCATAATGAGCCCGTTTCAAGGTGTCATATATGCACCATGCATTGAGAGCTGGAACTAATGAAGGCTTCTCACTGCAGATTTCACAGTAATGTCCTTCCTGCAGCGTCTCTCTTTTTCTCCCTTTCACATTCGATTGACTCACACTTCTTCAATTCTCCAATTCGTTCCATGTGCTGTCAACTTTTCTCTATGTTCTCCAGCGCCTTCAATGCAGCTGTCTCCCTCTCTTCATTCCCTTGGTCCACAATGTCGGCTGCTCTTGTTCTCTTTCACACTCTCCAGCACCGCTTGCTCTCTATTCCCTCTCCTTCATTTCTATCGCCTCCTCCTTTTTTATTTCCGCAACCTCCGCTCCTTCATCAGCCCCCAAACCCTTTTATTTCATTTGGTGCTTGGTCTCTATTCACGTGGTCCCCTCCTTTTCCTTTGGCCTTTTAATTCGGTCCACCTCCTCTTCACATTAGCTTGCTTCTTTTCCTTCAATTACTCCCATTGGTCCAGCTCATTTGCTTCTTTTCTCCTTCAACCAATTCGGCCCAGCTGTTTTAATTCAGTCCTGATGTCCTGCTCTTCCTCTTGTTTCGTCCTCTTCTCACTCAATTCAATTCGGTCCACCCTCTTATTCGTTGGTCAGCACCTCCTCTTCTTTTGTTCATTTTGGTGCTTCCTCTTCCTATTAGTTAGCAGCTGCCTCCTTTTCATTAGCCGCTTAGCCCTCCTTCTTTTCATGTGGTCCCCCCTTTCTTTTCCAATCTCTACTTAATAACAATTAATCGGTCCAGCTTCTTTTTTTTCAATCCATCCCCAGTCGGTCCAGTAGCCTCCCTCCTTTAATATTCGATTCAGTCAACTCCCTCCAATTTCTTATTCAACAATTTCGGATCATCTCTTCTCTAACTCTCCCTCTTATTTCGGTCCAATAGCTGCTTGTCCTTTCTTTATTATTCAATTCTGCATTTTGTCCGTTTCGGTCCAGCAATTCTCAATTCTTGTGGTCCAATTACTCTTTCATTTCAGCAGCCACTTACCTTCTCATTTCATGTGGTCCCCTCCTTCCAATTCCTTCAATTGTCTTTAGGTTAAAATGAGTTGTGCCTTGTTATCACCTATAAAATTTGATTCATGAAGATATCTTTTTCTCACAATTAAAGAATAATGGGAATAACAAATATTAATTAAAAATATAACAATTTAACCACTTTAATTCCCAAATTATTCTTTCACTAAAATCTCACATTAACACTTGATTATGCCCAAAATATTCAATTAAGTCCCGCAAAAACCTAAGATTAATTAATAAAAATATATAAATATTGAGCTCTATCAGGGGCGACGTGGTTAGTTCTTGAGATACATAACGGTTAGTGAGTAAAACCCGTCATTTAATAGAAGTCAAAGATAATAAATAATGGTGGTAATTAGTAACCTTCATTTTTGTCTCAAAAGAATAATGGTTGTTAAGCAAGAACCATCATGAAACAACAAACGCCATAATGGTTCAAAAACTTTCCTCTTCCCCACATTGATGATAATACTTTGACCCGGCCTTCATCTCCCTCCTCTAATGATGAGGATGAGGATGAGGATGAGAACGAGGAAAAGGAGGATGAACAGGAAGATGAAGACGGCAGTGGTGGACTTAACAGTAGACGCCAATAAATTAAAAAAATGTCAAATACATAATAGTTATTAAGAATTAACTATCGTTATTTATAAAATATTATCTTTAATATTAATTGACAAAATGGCTCGATAATCCACGAAACCCTCTATATAAATGACCGAAAAATGAACTCCACTTCTCTACTTCCATTTCAACTTCTCAAACCCAACTTGTAATTCAATAAAATATCATGGACAGATACAAGAGAATTTCTAATTCATTATTTGGCAGAAAACCAAAAGATGAACTCCTCCTCCAAAAAGCATCAAAGGTCTCATCCAAGCAACCTACGAGCTCTATCATATGGTCCAGGTTTACTTGCTAGAGCAAGGACGCATAGACCAGTGCATGAATGAACTTACCCCTCTTTTTCACTCTTTGAATGGGAAGATAGATAAGTTATTGGAGAATGAAGAATCTAATTATGCATTATATTCATAAATCTCCATAACTTAGTATTTTTAGCATTACTCCATTGAATTGGAACTCAAGGATTCCATTTTTATAAAATTTTGGGCCACCTTGCTTTTGTCGTGTTTTCTGGAACTTATTACCAAGCATCCGAACAACTAACAAATCCGGATCGAGGCTTTGAGACTGCAATGCCTCTTCCCAAGGGTCTTTTTGAATAAGGTGGGATTCAAAATCACTTCACCCTCTTTGCAATCTTGTTAGTCCACCACTAGACCAAGTACTCTTGGGTGGAACTCAAGGATTCTAATACATGGTATATATTCACGAATCAACCAATTTATTTGATAGGACTTCATAGGGCAATTTTGTCAGTTCAGTCATGTCATTGAATATGACAAACAAAAGATCTTATTTACGAGGGCCTTAAGTTATTTTTTCCATGTAATCTTATCATTTAAAAGAGTCATTTTGTATTTTTATTGGTAAGATTTGATATGGCTTTTAGATATTTTGAATTATCCTAATAACTGTAATGTATATACCTTTTTTTTTGTAAAATGGTGGTTGCATAATCAACCACAAAAATTTAAAAACAAACAAAAAAGAAATATACATTATGGTTATTAAGTAACAATCATCACTTATTATAATACCATACAAATACATAACATTTTTACTTTGTAACCATCATAAATAGTCTCAAGAGAATGACGGTTATTACGATAACACCGTCATGAAACATTAGATGAACAAACAAACAATTTGTCTTCCAACTTCATATCAGAAAAATAGCATAACTATTTCTCTTAAATAACCATCAACTAAACAGTCCAAACATTTCCCCTTCCCCACGCTCATGATGAGAATACTCTATGTTTCTTCATTCTTCAATGATCTGCATGAGAACCAAGTACCCTTTTATTACCTACCATTGTGCGCAACTGCTCTTCTTCAACTCCCAATGTGTGCAATGATGGTTTGAACTGTCACTTCCAATTTATATAAATTCCCAATCTCCTTGTGTTTATCATCCTTCTTTATTCTTTCAATCACCAAGATGAAACGCCATGCTAAAGACTTGCTAGAAAATCCACAGCATCATCTTCCTCCTCCACCTCCTTCCCCTCCTCCACAACCTCTACCACCCCCTTATTCCCCTTCTCCTCCTCTAGAACCAATGATGCAGCATGTAGAATGCATTAACCATGCAGTGAGGAGGCTGGCCGGATAGTTGTCGAGTATGAACAGGAAGGCCAATCTCATTCTTGATGAGCATGGGATTGGCCACCATGACCTAACATACCCCCAGGTGATTCAGGCCACTCCTCTGGTGACAAGTAGCATGATGATGTGTGGTTTATTGCGAATTTATGAAACTTTTGATTCATTCAAATTGAACGAATTGAAACAAAAGTTCCTATATTCGCAGCAAGCCTCAGATGATCTATTAGGAAATAGTCACCAGAGGCTGATATTTTTCCATTTTATTTTTATAAAATATAAAAATGTAATTATATACGCACTATCAACTCAAAATTTTAAAAAAAACTATAACATACCTCATGGTTATTAGTTAATAACCGTGATATATGTAAATGTTAAAACAATAACATAACTCATAGTTATTAACAAAGAACCTCAATAAATATAAACAAATAAATAACAGTTTTATTGATACAATCGTTATGTAAAGTCTTCGGTATGACAACCTAAAAAACCCTACCTTTCCTCTTCTATTTAAGCGTCTGAAACAAAACACACTTGACACTTAGTCTATTCGAACGAAACCTCCAACATCGTAACCCTAGTACTCCTGTTGTCTTTTCTGGCTATTGAGAGTCGTTTTCAGTTGAGCCCTACCATAAAAAGCCTTCATCTTACTTCTCAGCGACAGCCATGCTAGTCAATACCTTCACACTTGTCTCAACCACTAAGGAATGAGTTGCTTTCGCTTGCCCTAACTCGCATTTTTGTCATTTGTGAGCCCTAGCTAGTTGGCATTCCTTTGATGCTTTATTCTCCTAATTCGACTGAGGTGCCTTTGTGAAGTCGCATTATGATAAAGCATTCAAGGTGACATTATTGCTCTAATCAAAGGCTCTTTTATGAAGTTATATATTTTTGGAAAACCTATTATTGCTCTGATAGAAGGTTCTTATCCTGTTACAGGAAGTTGTCAACCTATTGCTTTGACTAAAGATTCATACTTTATTGATCTTTTTTGAAATAACTTCTAGACATATGATCCCTAAAGAAAATACATCTCCTTTTTTGGAAGTACCCATATCTCTGGAAGTTATTCAAAAAGTTCAATTGATGTGATGAATCAACTAGTTCATGTGTACCGTTGAGAGTCATACATGAACAAGCTCTGTGAATAAACTAGCCAAATGTACCAAGAGTCATACAAGAACAAGCTCTGTGAATAAACTAGTTAAGATGACATATTGAATTTATTGTTGTGAAGTTATTTTTTTTTTTTGGAAATCCCATATTGCTCTACGTAATATCCCAAATTTTGGGACTAAAGGCTAGAGAATAAGCCTGATAAGGTGGAATAATAAGCCCAGTTCGAGAAGAGTCCCAAGAATAATGGGCGATAGAAAGACTCTTAGGGAATATGTGATTTGGCCTTACCGAGCAAAGGGCTTGGTTTTTGTGGTAGTATGATTAAAGTGTCGGTGCAGATGTTCATAGGACACATATACAATGCCATTTGGTTGGTAGAAAGATACCACCCAACTATGTCATGAGGTATGGGACAAGTTAATCGAGTAAAGTATGCCGGTTATTGAGTGCACAAGGCATTTACAGGGTAGACATGAATACCCTGCCATGTGCGGCCAACACACATATACTCTGATCTGGCATCATTTGGCAAGCCTCGGTATACGTGAAGCATTTCCAAGTAAGTCCTGAGTGAAACCCGAGTAGACACCGATAAAATAAATTTATTAAAGTAGCTTTAATAAAGTAAGCAATCATGACACCTCTTTATGGTTGCCACCATAGGAATGTGACATGTGTCCATAACGATTACACTCACTATTTCTACTTTTGGGTTAGCACCACAAGAAGGTGTTACTTGTCCCTTCATCATGAGAGTCATAAAGTGACTTTTGTATTGGCACTCTTTGGAGGTGACACCTAACACAATAGTCAGTGGAATCCACTGGTGCCTGCCCTGGTTGCGTACTTGACTTCTCGAACACTGAACCCGGGAGTCCGGGGAAATTGTCAGGCCCCTTCTTCCCTTGACCAATCGGGACGCCTAAGAGGAGAGAGAAGGAGGTGGGACCCACTTTATTAAAGTAAGTGACACGTGTCATCGAATTACTGGATCACCAGACAAATGGCAACACAAGGTTTCAACATGTGGCCGACACTTTCCAAGACCATTAAGGGCCCAATAATTTAGAGGTTTTTGGTGTTGTCTCGCTTACCGGAGTACTGCCGAATTTCCGATCAAGTTGCAAAAATGCGTAGAGGTAAGCTTAGGCTTCATTTTGAACTGATTGGATTATTGTTTGGATGAGTATTTTTAACGGTGGGTATTGTTCATATTTCATCCAAGGGGTGTTTTTAAGGTTTAAACATGGTTTAATTATGTGTTTATGGTTAAATGATGATTTATGATGACTTTGGAAGTTTATGTTTAAAGTTGCCTGAATTTTGTTTCTGAAGGCAGTCTAGTTGTGGTGCATTTTTGAATAGTTAAACTTTATCCATTGACCATGAGATATTCCAAATTTAAAGTACACATAAAGACCTTTAATTTGATAGGTAATGGGTAGAAATTGAATAAGTATACAAAAAGTTATGAGTGTTTGAAGTTAGACCATTAAAGCTGAACAGATTTTCTGGCACAAGGGAAAACGTGAAAACTGGGAATTTTACGTGGAAGGAAGACTGTGGGAAGCATTTTTTCCTTTAAATATACTTAATAAGAGTTGCATATAATTTTGAACCATCCCAATCGAAATTTTCTAGAATTAGTTATGATTTTTCAAATTTCAATGAAAAATCTGCCAGATTTACATTTTATGCGAAAATGAAAAAGTAATGTCAGTTAGTGATAAAGTTAATTTCCAAAGGTCAAGTCAAGCACTTGGAATTAGTGTGGGCCTATTAGCTACACATTGGGCCTAATGCAGATACCCTAATGATATGATTATCCATCTAGGGCCATGAGGTGCCAAAGAAGAAGCATCTTCAATGGTTGAAAAAGAAAAAAAAAAGACCAAAGGTAGGGAACTTACCTTATTTGCTTGTATTTGATATCTCTGCTTGTGTAGTGATGTATATGATTTCTTTACTTAATTGTGTAGAGCATATTTGAATAAATGAAGCTCTGTTTTTGTTTATATTGTGGCTATTGTTATGTTGCATGAAACATTGACCATGTAGAAATGTCATTATGGAGATTGCATCTAGCTAAAGCTAGCATATCAAGCACATAGCATCTATCATGCATGCATTATGGTAAATGCTTCCTATTGAGATTCTCTCGAATCTCACCCTCCTCTACCAACAATTTAGATAGGTGAAAATAGGATGTAAGTTGAGAATAAAGAAGAGAACCATAAGAGAGGAATGTAGTGGTGGAACAAAGATGGGAAAGTGTCTGCATTTCACTGGAACTAGTTTAGACACTCTAGTAGCCTTGTGCGGCTACATCATTTGTAATTATTATGTACAATCCCTATTGGGAATTTCTATATTACAATCAAGTACATTGTATCAAGTACACTGGAAGGTACTGTTGTTCTATTATATATACAGAGGAGGTCAACTAGCTCAAAAACTCTCACTTGAAGAGTCTTATATCCATGCATCACAGTTATTATATAAAAACTGTCATGTATTATAAATGTTAATGGTTCTTTTTTATAAACTATTATTTATGTACTTATTTTATAACGGTTGTCTAAGTGAGACGGTTATTAAGTTTATTAAAAGTCATGGTTCTTATATACAAAATGTTATGTATGTTACTAAATAAATAACGGTTGTAAAATAAGACCGTTACGTATCATGCAAGCATTACCATATATTATAACAGTTGTTAAAGTGCACCTGTTAATTATTATCATAGCAATGGGCACATCATGGCCTCACCAAATCTCAATGCATAACGGGTGTTATATTATAACAATTATAGTATGTCCTAAATAAATAATGGTTTGGAACCGTAATGTATCTGCTTTGAGGTTTTATAGCGCCCGCATATATGTCAGTTTGGAACCGTGATGTATGACAGTTAATAACCGTCATATATCACAATTTCTGTAATAGTGATGAGATGACTCAGAAACATCAAAGTTCAAGGACTGAGTTATAAATGAGTTAAAACTTTAAAGGCCAAAAGATTAATTTTTCCCATTGTAATAGATGAAAGTTAGTTAGGTTTAACAGTTTTGGCCCAATTTTGAAAGTTTATGGTTACTTTTGCTTTAAAAAATAGTGTATGGTTATAGTTGCACTTTTGATAAAAGTTGAAAGTTATTTTAGCATCTTAACCTTTGATTTTGTTTTATGTTTACTTTCTCATGTTTAATATTTTATCCTGGCACTTATATCTGTAGGAAAGCCGAGAATTCTAGGTATTTCCCTATTTTCTCTGTGTGTGAATTTTCTTCCTTTTTCTCTTCCAATATGGTAACGGAAGAGCAAAACTGATCTTTATGGGATTGTTGCGTATGAGAGGAATCAAGGAAGAAAACCTCACTTAAAATACCATAACAACTTGAGAGATTTTAGTGATTTTTGTAATGCATGGGTACAAGTCAAGAAGCAATATATTTCTTTTCTTTTCTTTTTTGGTGAAACTGCTTCATTTTTCACAGGAGAAAACTGTCATGTGTGATATGAGAAGAGGGAAGCTGTTGAGTCAAACGTTGAAACTGCATGCCAGAGAATCCAACCTTGAATCATTTCAAAATGTATGAATAAATGGTCCCCATAAAATTTAGAGCATTAAGCAGTCTTCATTCAGTAGTAAAAATGAGACTATTTTAAGTGGGATCATGGCATGCAAAACGGCAAAGAAAGTTTGGGAGAAGTTGAAGTCAGAATTTCAAGGAAATGAAAACACAAAGTAGACACAGATCTTGAATTTGAGGAAGGAGTTTGAACTGCTACAGATATTGAGAATGTTAATTAAGTACATCTAATTGTTTCGAGTAAGCCTTCTTATATTGAAATCCACATCCCAATTTTACTTTATTTGTAAAGACTTGCACACAACAACTCAAACACTCTCAAGACATGGACGTGGAAGATTACATAAGCATTGTAAATGAAATTTTTGGTAAACGAGGACAGAAATATATAGAATGCAAGACGTGCATGGCCCTTCTCTGTAGAATCCACGAGAAGTCAATTGAAGATTGTTAGAGAGTTTAAGCAGTCGTACAACATTTCAACTCACTGATTCTCTCTCTCTCTCTCTCTATATATATATTACCTTCTCTGTCTTTTGCTCCCAAAAGCCTCAAGAGACAATGAGATTGCATCCATCTCTCATGGGTTGACTTCGAAGTTGCATCTTCAGTGATTCAGAGGGCAATACTACTTGTACCTCTCGTAAGGAATTCAGGGACCAGAGTTTGTCAGGGAGAGTAGTCATCCTCTTGCATTCTTGAATGATCAAACGTCTAAGACATGGCATTACATCTTGACCTAATTCCCAGCCATCGAGCTTCTCCATATATTTCAATTGAAATACCTCTAGATGGGGGAACCCAATAATGGAACCAAATCGCAACACAGACTGTGAGGGTTCTGTAAAACCACAAAGTCGTAGTTTTAAAATTATGAGGTTGGTAAGACTCCCCAAAGTGCTCATCACACCGTCATTTAACTTGATCTTTGAGATAGTTAACTTTTCAAGGTTGGAAGGAAAGGCGTTGACAGATGTTGGAATGTTAGGGAAGCCATCAATCTTCAACTCTTTCAGATGATTTAGTTTCGGAAGAATTTCCCACACTTGATCAGCCCCTTGTTTATGCTTGCCATCCTTCATCTTAGAGCAACGCAACCCCAAAGTCTTAAGCTTTTGGAATACACCGTTTTCAATTAGAGACACAATGACTGATTTTTTTTTTATGGCAACACAAGATAGGGTCTCTAGATTCCACGTTGTTTTACTTTCAACATTTGAAGACAACTTAGGCAAAATCATAGGTTGAGATGTATAAAGATGCCTGAGTCTCTTAAGTTTCCAAATTCCACTAGAAAAGGGTATGTAAATTGAACTATAAGAACATCTCAAGTCAAAAGTTTCTAGATTCTGAAGATTGCATAGGAATTCAGGAATCACTTTGTGGAATCCTCCAATAAAGTGGCTTTCTAGATCTAATCTTAAGTACCTTAGATGCACTAACATGTTTAAATTTGTGGGAATCTTATGCTTGGTGGAAATTGGAAGGATTAGATCCAACACTTGAACAAACTGAATCTGTCCCACAAGCCTTTTTGACATGCTTGAATCAAGGTTGTAGCAGGACTTGTTGTCAAAGCAAAGCATAGAACGAGTGGCTGAAAGGTCTTTGTTGTTTTCTTTAAAAAAATCACACATCTTACCTTGAATGGAGAGCTTGTACGGTTTAGTTTGCCCCGAGTTTGCATCTCTACAAACTTCAAAAACCTCCTGCTTCTTGCCCTCATATTTGCACAATTCTCTTAGAAGATCATGAATATGACATGTCTTGATTCCCCCATCACTCCTCCTTCTCCCTACTTGGATTAAGCTATGATTAATAAGCTCATCCAAATAGTCCTTTGCAACATCTTCTGCAGTTCTAGAATCGTTATCATGATCAATGAATCCTTCAGCCACCCATAGGTGGATCAAGCGTTTGACAGGAATCTTGTAGTCTTCAGGAAACATTCCAAAATACAAAAAGCATGGCTTCAATATTGGACGCAAGCTATCGTAACTGAGTTTAAGTACGATATCATGTACTCCTGTTTTTGGTTGAGTGAGATGTGAGTACACATGGTCCATGATGTCGGACCATTCTCGATATGACTTCTCCTTGTTTGCTAGAATTTTTGCAAGCACCACAATGGATATTGGCAAGCCCCTACAACTTTTTACCATGTGCTCACCCAGTTGCTTTAGATCAGATGGCACGCCTTCTCCTTGAAACACCTTCTTTGAGAAAAGCTCCCAACTTTGTTTTTCATTAAGAAGGGGGAGATAGTAAGGAGGAGATGGACTAGCATGAGAAGCCACCTCCCTCAAACGGCTAGTAATTAGGATCCTGATGCTTTTATTCTCATATGGAAAAGCATTTTGTAGGTCAACCCAATGTTGAGGATTCCACATGTCATCCAACACTATAAAATACCTCTTCCCTTTTAAAGACTCTTTCACCTTGTCTTTCAATTCCTCCTCACTCAAACTAGAAAAATCACCAGAGATTGACCTCATGTATCTAAGAAGGGCGTGCAAAAGCTCTCTAGGTCTATAGTCCTTAGACACAGAAACCCAAGCACGACACGGAAAGTAATTCTTGACGTCATCACTATTATAGATCTTGTGAGCAAGAGTAGTTTTACCTAATCCGCCCATGCCTATGATGGACACCACACCACGACTAGAACCCCCTTGCTTGAGGCGGTTGATTACTTCAGTTGTGTCATGCTCAAAACCAACCACGTCATCTTCCTCCATGTCCCTTCTTCGCTTGTGCTCCTGATCTGTTGAAGACCCTCCTGCTTCCTGGGTGTTGTATCTGATTTTGTTAACAATAAGTTTTTTGAGTCTGGCGTTAATGGTGTCTATTTCCTTTGCAACATCATGTCGCTGCTTTGTGTGGCTGGCACCATGGAGGATCTTGGGCAACTGATTTCTTCTGTGGTATTTGGCAACGTTGGCAACAAAAGTGTCGATGACAACCTCAGCGTCACGTGCGATGCGTTGGATCTGTAGTTCAATCTCTTGGTCAATTTTCGACTTCTGCTGCTTCTGTTGGCACTTCTCAAGGTATAATTTTATAATTGCGAGCTCACTCTTAAGGGACTCCACTTTTTCCTTCACACCACTTAGCAACTTGGCTTCGCGTGCCACAAGCTGAGACAAGTTGCCCAGCAAGACAGCTGCCATGCACACGCTCTCTGCCATCAAGTCTCTGCACTATCAACACAAGAACACAGAAACAAATGAAGGAGAATTTGAAGCACAAGACATCCCAATGATTTAAATACTAGCTAGTGTATGAGTATGCCATTTCTACGATCTAGGTTGTCTCAAAAACTAGAGGTCAATACTTGATTTTTTCTTACTGTCATCCCCTTGGTTCGTTTTGACCTTTTCAAAAATAATGGCGTGTGGGGTCTGAGCGTGAGAAAAAGTATATGGGTCCGCCAAACGTTTTATACCGGGTGATTATAACCTTTAAATTTTTATTTTAAAAAAATGTATAATTTTATATATATTCAATCTATAATCTCAACAAATGTATTCACTGTTTGGGCATATGCTTGTTTCTATTTTGGTTTATTGTTAAAATATTTATAAATTAGGATGAAATTAGTGGATGTAAGTATGGTTACACTATACTTGTTTGCTGTTTCCTTTAAAAAATACTTGGGGATTATAGCGGTGAAGGTAAAGAATTCGAAGACAATGGATCGGAAATGATAATAATCTAACATTTGATGATCTCTTAAATTTATAATTATTTGTAAAATTTAATTATATTTAGTGACTTCATTATGAACTTCATAGAAAATTCTATTTTGAGTATAATAAACCAGGAGTGCTGATTGATTTAATTTTAATGATTTGGATTTATAATAGGGAGAATCAGGGAGAATGACCAAAGAGACAAAATATTTATTAATAAGGATCTTTAAAATTATAATTATCTTCAAGGACAAAAAATTAAAATATAAATTTTTAATTATGAAATTAACCTTCCTTGACAGTTAGTTATCAAATTTAATGATATCACCGTATATAGTTTGATTAAGAAAACATCTATAGGCAATTAAACAATTTTATGATATTCTCTCTTGTATACATTATCTTAAAAGTTACCCAAATAAATTAGCTTCTACAATCCATAAACAATTAGAAATCTACCTCTTTCTAGATTTTGATTATTTTTAAAAATATAAAAAATCTAAAAAAAAAATATTATAATATATTTCTTTAAAAAAATTTGATTTTGCAGGGAAAAAAGCTTAAACAGACGTAAAAAGAATGTCATAAAAATGAAAAATATCAAAAATTAAAATTTTTAAATAATATATTCCTAAATAAACTATCAATATAACAGGAATCTCAATATATAAATAAAAGTTAATTCAATTTAAGAACTCACTTGAGGAGGGAACATATAACTAACCATCAAACAAATAGTTGAGATCGGGTTAGAGAAAATGTAGGAAATTTGTTCAGGGTTAATTTCATAATGAAATATTTATATTTTGATTTTTGGTGCTTTAATTTAATTACTATATTTAAGGTCATTATTAATAAATATTTCTTTTCCTTGATCATTCTCCCTAATTTTCCCTTTATAATATATTTAAATAAAATTGTTGTCGTTTTTTGTATTTAATTATATATTTTAATAACTATTTATTGATAGATATAAACTCTTAGTTTACGATCTGAGTTTTCCTCCTTATCACAAATTTGCTTAAACTTGTGGGCTTTAGGATAACATAAGCTAGTTTGGAGAAAAAAAAAGATAAAAATGATAAAATAGATTGAGATCTTCTATTAATTAATTTGGACCAACTCGAACCTTCCAACTAACTCTTATATGACATACCAATAGAATTTTACAAAATGTGCATCTAACTTTTTATAGCCTAGATGAAACAAGCGTGCAGGTCCGCCAAGTGTTAGCTATGAAGTTTCAGAGAGGACTTTGCGAGAAGACTTGAAGCAATCAAGTTTCGTTGTAATATTCCTGCTTTATAATTTCATGAATATTTAATGGCTTTCTAAAAATACACTTCTTTGTTTAAATTGCGTTTTATTGAGAAAACAATTTCCACTGATTTGCTTTCTATTTGAATCTTTCATTACATTGTTTAATTGTGTATTTATTGACGTCCAAGATCCATTGAAGTTTTCCGTATTCTTTAGTAATGTTATTCTCTTCATTTAAACAGTAACTTTTACATTCCAAAAAATTACTGTTATTGTTATATTTATGTAACGGTGGGAATTGGTTCTTCGCTGGTTAAGAGAACAACACTTCATTGTTTGATTTTTTCTTTAAATTTAAGTTTAAAATAAAATAAAGCCAAGCTTTTATATCTGTTAAGCACAGATATCCTCTTATTGGAGGCAATCCTATTCGAGGCACTGTCAAATACTAAATGTGAGCACCTCTCCAAGTCGGAATTCAAACCTCGGTTCGCCACATTGTAAGAGACCAGCTCCTTCAACCAGACCCAACATATGTTGGTAAATAAAGCCAATATTTATACTTGTGTATTGGTGTCATTACTTTCATTTGGCCTTCAAGAATTTATTAGTCTTTTTCTTTTATTTCTGTAAAGAATTTCTGAGTTTTACTTTGTCTGAACTTTGTGACTGTGTCAACATTTTAATTAATTCAGTATGAAAGATAAGAAAGTAGCATGGTTTGGGATGTCGAGTGTGCTAACTGTTGAATAATTCTTTCTCCAATCCCTAATATAAAATCCAGTTGATTAATTTAGGGAGATTAAGAAAGCTAAATAATTATATAATTATAGTATATATTACATGATCTTTCTGAAATACTTATATGTATATGTATCGTTAGCTTATATATCAATTTATAACTCCAAAAAATTAGTTTAGAGAAAATGATAAATATAAATACTTTAAAATAATTTATTTAGCTTTTTTAATCTCCCTAAATTAGTCAATCAGGCCTTATATTAAAGACTGGATTAGTATATATACAAGCAATCTTCTTTTATGCAATAACCTTTTAAGCTCAACAAATGCACGATTCTTAGCCCAATTTTCTTTAGCCATGTATTTTAACAAAAAAAAAAATAGAGTTTCACATATACTTATGAAATAGTAGTCCACAGTGAACATTGAAATTTATCACGACATCTCTAATATCATACAATGGGGTTGACATATTGAGTACATTCTTATATGACTTAAAGATGACAATTTTCTCAATCCTTTTTGTTTTTTTGTGAGTACTTTTTATAGTTGATTTTGTTTTGTTTTACACAGGAAAGTCCTCAAAGCAAATGGGATATATAGTTCTATTACAAGCTTTCCTTTGTGGGTTATTTGGGTTAACATCAAACACCTGGCTTGAGTACATTATTTGAGTTCAATACCAAATTCACAGCTGTATATAATATGAAACCCTGTTCCTGTAGTTGTCTATACCAGGGCTGCCTCATTAAGGTAAGTCCCATGTGAATCCCTCCTTTCTTCTTGAATCTCTCAAAACAAAATATACTTTACCTAAAGTGTAGAGAAAGAGATATAGAGAATTGTTGATCGGTTGGATTTAGGGGCGTAAACAGGCTAGGTTAGGTGAGGCTTTATCCTTAACAGGCTAGAATTTGTAACAAGTTGGTCAGAGCTTGGCCTGTGGCATGTAGGTTTTTTTTCAAGCCTGAGCTTGGCCTATATGAAGGCTTGACAAAGACCTGACCTGACCTGAAGCCTATTAAAAAGCCTGCGTTTTTATTTTTTTCATTACATTTGTTTTTCAATTTTCAATCTTTTTTCTATGCCTTTTCTTTTTATTTTTCAACCCATTTTCTTTTATTTTTTATCTTTTCCCTTTTTATTATTATTTTTTTATTTTTTTATTATTTTTTATGCTAATCTCTTTTTAATAATTTCTTCTACTCTAATAAATCATATTTTGGGCAGATTCTTGTTACCCCCTAATTGCATCATAAAATCTATTTATCCTGAAATAATTATTTCTTAATGATACTTAAATCATAAAAATAAAAATTAAGATGCTACATTCCATACTTATTTTTTATACAATTTTTATAACATCATATATCTATGGCAGCCAGCCTGACAGGCCAAACAGGCTTCTCAACAGGCCTGGGCCTGACCTCTTAAGGGAAACAGGACTTCTAACCGGCCTAGGCATGCTATTATTCTCAAACAATGCAAGCCAGGCCATAGGCCCCTTAATAGGCCACCCGGCCTATTTACACCCCTAGTTAGATCCCACATAACAAATTACAAGAAATGGGGTTGCTCCTTATGTATCTATCTACATATCTATCTCTATTCCATTCATATGACGTGCACTTTAAGAAATTCATCAAATCCACGCACATGTTTAATTATGTTCTATGAATGAAATTACCCAAGTTGATATTAATCAACAGTCATGTGACCCTCTAGCGACTTCACTTTTTTTTTTTTTTATTTGATCAAGGGTATAATCCCTTTCACAAAAGGTTTTTGCCTCTCCCAATATATACACTTCTCGGGATTTAAACTTATGTTCTCTTCCTTACAGGGTGAAACCACTTACCACCTCAACCAACAGTTTGTTAGTTATAGGAACTTTACTTTGTCGTCCACGCCGCACAGCAAATCAAATCGGCTTCGTGTGCCACAAGCCGAGACAAGTTGTCCAGCAAGAAACTAACTACGCTATCTGCCATTAAGTCTGCACGATCAACACAAGAACACTGAAACAAAATGAAGCAAAATTTGAAGCACAAGACGTTCAAGGATGTACAAGATAAGATAAGAAACGAATGGCGAGTGGGATCTGAAAGTGACAAAACAAGCGTGTTGGTCCACCAAGTGTTAGCTATGAAGTTTCGGGGAAGACTTTGAGAGAAGTCTTATAAAGCTGTATCTTCCCTCCGATGGCATTCTTCTCCGTTGTCACTGCGCTATCTGCCATTAAGTCTGCACGATCAACACAAGAACACTGAAACAAAATGAAGCAAAATTTGAAGCACAAGACGTTCAGGGATGTACAAGATAAGATAAGAAACGAATGGCGAGTGGGATCTGAAAGTGACAAAACAAGCGTGTTGGTCCACCAAGTGTTAGCTATGAAGTTTCGGGGAAGACTTTGAGAGAAGACTTATTAAAGCGGTATCTTCCCTCCGATGGCATTCTTCTCCGAATGGCGAGTGGGATCTGAAAGTGACAAAACAAGCGTGTTGGTCCACCAAGTGTTAGCTATGAAGTTTCGGGGAAGACTTTGAGAGAAGACTTATTAAAGCTGTATCTTCCCTCCGATGGCATTCTTCTCCCTCTAACATCTTTTCTCTAGTCTCATTCTTGGGAAATTCGTTGTAACATTCTTGCTCTATAACTTCATCGAATATTTATTATTTAATGGCTTTCTAAAAATACCCTTCTTTGTTTAAATTGCATTTTCTTGTTTTGAATCTTTCATTAAGTTGATTGTTTGTGAATTTATTGACGTCCAATATCCATTAGAAGTTTACGATACTCTTTATTAATGCTATTCTCTTAATTAAAACCGCAACCATTAGAATGAAAAAAAAAATTATCTTATTCTGGGTCCTTACATTTTCTCCTTATACATGTGTTATGCAAAGAGAGTGCTATTTATTTAACGGTTGGAGTTAGTTCTTAACCTGTTGAGCGAACAACACTTAAGTTTGATAAAGGCAAGGAGTGAGAAGTGTGGGCCTGTGAGGTATGATCTCAAAGACTTTGTGGTCTAGACCTTTTAACTGTCTCTCGCTACATTGACTTTAATTTGGGTGAACATTTAAATTTAAGCTTTTTAATAAAAAGACAAAAGGATATTTGTTATGAAAATCGGGAAAATATAAGGGATGAGGGAAGAGGGAGATGAAGAAGATGAGAGAAAGTAAGGAGGAGTTCTTATTCACTTCATTGTTGTTGATACCAATATATTGTACATGGCCTCTATTTATAGGCCTCTAACCATTGAATTCTATACATATGGTTATAAAGAAATAAAGATGAGTATAATGGTATTAATCATAAGAAACTCCTATAAGCCATTCATTGGGGAAGTTATAAGGTTATAGCATTGAACACATGGAATTCTAAGAGTGAGAAGTTATGGAGTGAAGGGTATATGAAAGGTCAAGAGTTGGATAATTTATGGACATCCACATCATATAATATTTACAACACTCCCCCTTGGATGTCCATGAACAAATATTGTGCCTTATTAAAACCTTACTAAGAAAAACCCAATGGGACAAAAACCCAATAAAGGAAAAAGAGTACACAATACATATTGAAGTTGCCTCATTAAAAACCTTACCAGGAAAACCCAGTGGGACAAAACCTTGGTTAAGGAAAAGAGTACAACATGATATTTACTCCCCCTGACAGCATCATCACTCATTTTGATTAGATTGTCATATTTCAAGACAATATACTGATTTCTCAATTGCAACTATCATTAATGATTTTTTCAAGCAATTGATGTCATTTTTATCTAAACTATGCATAATGCATTGTCATCAAATCATATGTTGAAACATAATTATTTACCATATCTTCTGGATATGTTAAATATTATATTCTCCACTTGCCTCTATGCATTGTGGAAATAATAAAAGAAAATTATCCTGAAAATCATCATGATATATCTTCTATCCACATATTCAATTTGTTATAAACAAAATGTACTTATAGAATAGTTTCATAAAACTACTACACTAAATCTCAGTTTCATAGCATCCGTAGTGTACCTACAGCATCTTGATTTTACTAGAAAGAACATAATAACTACAATATTAACATGATGTAAATATTCATAAATATGTGATACTTATAGACCATTAAATTCAATAAATTTTTGCAAACAATCATCATAGCAAAAAATATATTATTTTGAAATCGTTAAGGTTTCCAATAACTTAATATGTAAAATTATTCATTTTTAATATATCTTTCAATCAATTATATATATACTCAAATCATTTTAATCCATGTGACATTTTATATACTGAATACTTTTCTTAGACATGCTTTCAACATTTTGACCCTTCAAAAATTCTCATGTAATATTCACTATCCATAGGCATATGCTATATATAATGATATCTAATAGAAGCATTATTTCATTTGCATATACTACCAGACTAATAATATATGCAACAATTATTGTATCCACCACCAAATGTTGTACCTCATCATAATCATCATTGAACCTTGTGAAAATCTTTATTTTCATATGAATATTTATATATCACAAATAACTTTATGTTTCAAATGTTTTGGACTGCAGGTCCATAAATTTCACATATTGAAAGAACATTTTTTATCACGTCTTATCCCCTTTTTCAGTTGGCCAATTACCTTTTTTTTTCTACTAATATATTTATGTATAAGATCCTTATTTGATCACGTGATATTGTTACTAAAATTGTTGTCGACAACTTTACTTTTCAGTTCCATTTTTCTTGTTGTGACATAATTCATTGAGATCTCTTAGTTATGTCTTGAACTCTTTTGGAGTATCTGCCTCCTTAATATGATCATCTTGATTATTTTCTTCTTTATATTTTCTTTTGGAACTGATTATTCTCTCATGCTTCGGGCATGTCTCATTTTCATTTATGCTGATTAGAGCATTTTCAACTGGAATATGAGATTTAGTAATTGTCATTCAGGTCAGTAATTGCATCTGGCATACCTTATGCAATATTTCATGAATGCATAACCTAATAAACTTTTTGTTCATATTGCTATATTCGAGTATCTATACTTAATAGTACTAATGCATTCCTTTTGTTTTCTTTTCCAACTATTCAATTTCTCCCCTTCATGTTAGAAAAACTTTGTCAAATGACAATCGACAAATCATGCAGCATAAGTCTCTTAAATCCATTTATTTCCATTAGAAACATCCTTTTGTTTCATTTAGAGACAAACAAAAAAAATGAGGTTTTTACCCAACATTTATCTTAATTTCCTTTAAATATTCATCTATGTGCATTGTGGTGGATCAATAGGAATACACAGTCAAACTTTTTAAGATGGAATACACCTGGCTTCTGACCAAAGCCAATTTTATCGAGGGAATTTGGTTGGCTAGTATAAGTACTGAAATATGTAAGATCAAATATGCTAACACTGAAATAGAAATTTTGTTCTCATAAGTATTAATCTAGCTATGTATGGAGGCTTCAATGAATGAATCATATAATCTGAAAATTGCGCTTAACAAAATAAATTATTCAAACATTCCTGCAAACTTCAGGTTGCAAACTAATAGTAATATCATATGTAACCATCTTATAGATGCATCTATCAAAATTATTGAACATTTATATGGTTTACATGATATTTGAATGGGCCCATATATGAGTTTATTTATTTTCAGAAATATAGAGATTCATTCCAAATCATAACTTCTGATACTTTCATAATCAAATTTCTTTAAGAACAAACAGCACATGCTAATTCTTGAATTATATAATATATTGGATATTCATAAAGAATCTTCTGGTTCTTCAATGGATGTCATATATAATCTTTTATATATGACTCAGATGAATCAAACAAGTCATTCCAACATAAATTTGTTTAGATCAGTAAAATGCTAGTTTACTGTAACATGTTGCTTAACCAACAACAAACTTTCCAATTTCTATAAGTATTGATATAAATTGTCAATATGACATCCATTTTTCGGAGATCAATAGGTTTTGTGAGGAAGTATATGAGTAGAACTTTTCAATATTAACTCACACTTATATTCTAATAATCTCCCCCTCAAGTGTGAGTCATATAAATACACTTTCTTTATTCCTCTATTTCAAAGACAAATTTGTATATAGCAAGATAATAATATATCTTTCATTTCAAAACTCAAGTACTTCATAACTCACAAGTAATCATGGATTTAAGCCAATTGGGCTATCATTTAAACCTTGTAATAGAGTGAAACGTTAATGTAAATCTATGGGTTATAACTTTCCTTGATCAACTCTTCTTCTGCCCATAAAATTTAAGAAAAATCTATATTAGTTCTTCAGGAACTATATCGACTTTGTTACATTTATATTCTTTAGGAACTAATATATATTATCACATATTTATATAATTTTATTACTCATTAATAATAATAATAATAATAATAATAATAATAATAATAATAATAATAATATGCTTCAATTTGCCTCTTTTGATGCATATTCAAAATATGAAATGTTTAGAATTTACCACTACATAAAGAAAAATATGAGGAGATCCATAATCAAAATATATAAAGATCTTATTGCAATGAATTCTGATGTTTATGGGCTAAAATTAATTTGAGAGAAATGTAATCACAAGTGCATTATAATACAAAATCATGAATAATTATAATATCTATAGTCTTCTTTCATAATTAATGTAATCATAAATTTGACTTGCAATATATATTAGTTGACACACATAAGAAAGATGATTTTCCCAATAAATCAAAATCAACTATTCATAATGACCTTTCTTACTCAATTCAAATATATGACTTTTTCCCACAAATGTCACATAAAATTAATCTAATTCCAAGATATATATAGGCATGACCAATAATTCATAATCTTGAAAAATAAAATAAGAGACATTATTAAGAAAATAGAAAGAAAAACTCACCAATGTTATCTAATGGCCAGATTTTGTTTCTGCAGCTGGACATTTTCATTTGAAAATAAAGCTAATTTCATAGTTAGTTAAACAAGCTAATAAACTAAAAACAACTCCAAATACTTGTAATAAAATTTATCATCAATAAATCTCAATAAAATCACACTTATATTTAATAAAATAATAAGATATGAATGGAAAATATAAATGATATCATCCCTTTTAATTTACGCACAAAACAGCACAATATAATATGACCATGTTTTAGGCTCTTTGATATTATAACTTGTCTTGGCATTTTCTTATAGTCTTTTATGGCTTCATAACTATTTGTTTATTTGTTTTACTTTCAATAAATTTATGGTCATTTGTCTAGATGACTTTGAGCCATATCATCACAACCTTTACTTATAATTGTATTTTCATTGACCATGGCAATATGTGTAATTCAACATGGCAAGACGTTGTGTTCTTCAAAAGCCATGAATTTACTTAGTCCTTCAATGGCATGAGTTTCATAACATATATAATCTTCTGGACTAGAAAAAAAAAAAATCTTGAGTTATTGGCCTTCAAGGCATGATAAAAATCCCATTCATAACCATCAAATTGTCAAAAGTTCTTTTGCAAGTCAACACCATTTCTTAAGATTACTAAGTGACCTTTTATAGAGTAACCAAAATTGAAAGAAATATGGTTCCTTGTCACTTGAATCATTAACCTTTAAGGCTTGATATTTTTAACAATTAGATCATCAAATTGTCACACTCGTTTTTTTTTTTTTACATTGTCATTTGTTAGAACTTTAAGATGGTCTTTAACCCAAGATTCATTGTCAAAATTGATGAGACTTCCGGTCTCTAATAAAAAATTTGAGAATATTATGGCTACTGGCCATTTAATAATATTATAATATCAATAGATATCATGAATTAATTATCAATAAGAACAAAACTTGAACTTTTAAATGATAAACTTAGAAATATAAACATAAGATAAACTAAGAACAACAGATACACCTTAAAACTCAATATGAATATTAATCACATAACTCAATAGATAAAAAAGAAGAATATTTAACAAGAATAATTGCAAGATGCAATATAATAAGATATATCTCAAGAGATTAATTGCCCTAGCTAGCATCCATGATTATATTGGAGTAACTGACATGATGATATTGAGGAGTAAAGAATTTGATGCAAAATGGAAATTGATCCCATATAATGCTCCCTAGAAATATTATAAACGAATTGAAAATCTGAAAAAATCTTACCACATTATTTGAATTGAATTATTTTCAAGCTATGAACAAAAATCCACTAGCATCAACAAGATGTCATGGGATCTTGTACAAATATGTCATAAAGTAAGGAGAACGATAAATTTAATATGATGAATATGAATCTCAAATCACCAATGGATAGAATAGACACTTCTTCTCTTAGAAATTGCAAATGAATTAATAAAATACAACAACATAAATCCATAAATGAATATATGTAGAGAGAAAAAGAGAGATAGCCACACTCACATAGTAACACCATATATACAATACATATTACTGTATTATGTAAATATAAATAAATGTTACTGTAACAGTATAAATAATTAAAACTACTAAATATATACATACATAGTAATATCTAGATATAATATATGTAGATAATGTGATTCTCACAAAAACAGTAAGTAAATACAATAAAATAATAATTGTTATGTATGTGAGCGAGCCATCATATCATAAAGAAAAGAAAAAAAAACAACAAAATGTGGCAATTGCTAATTAGACATATGAAAATTAAGCCGAGAGGTGTATGTAAACAAACAAAATAAAACATGAATGACAGTGTTTGAAATAATCTAACTTTTTCTCATGACAAATGTATGGAGAATTAAAATTGCATGTGACAATATCAGATAAGAGAAAACTAACAATATTTGTGTATTATAGAACACCATACATATAACATACATAAGAACACATTAGTCTATAAGGAGTTCATACCTCAAATTCCTGAAGCGAATTCGTGCTGATAACGTGTTATGAAAATCGGGAAAATATAAGGGATGAGGGAAGAGGGAGATGAAGAAGATGAGAGAAAGTAAGGAGGAGTTCTTATTCACTTCATTGTTGTTGATACCAATATATTGTACATGGCCTCTATTTATAGGCCTCTAACCATTGAATTCTATACATATAGTTACAAAGAAATAAAGATGAGTATAATGGTATTAATCATAAGAAACTCCTATAAGCCATTCATTGGGGAAGTTATAAGGTTATAGCATTGAACACATGGAATTCTAAGAGTGAGAGGTTATGGAGTGAAGGGTATATGAAAGGTCAAGAGTTGGATAATTTATGGACATCCACATCATATAATATTTACAACAATATTAAAGCAACCAAAACTTACAATTTAGCAATAGTTACAATGAGCTCAAGAAATTATAAAATACATATTTAGGAATGACCCTAATATTAGCAACAGAAAAAATAAATAGTAAAGTCAAAATTTACTGCCAAGTGATAGATGTTAATGTTTAATGTAGAAGCTGGAGGAGGCTTGAGAATTTAAGTTTGAAATAAAAACAAAGCCAATTTTCATAACTGTGTCATCACTTTCATTTCGCCTAGCTAGCTAAGACCCTGGGATGAAGAATGGTTTTTTTTTTTTTTTGCCAGAAAAAAAAATTCATGAGTTTTACATGTTCTATAAGCTTTGTCACTGTGCCAACATTTTAATTCAATAAGTTGGGTTGTAGAGTGTGCTAAATGCTAACTGTTAAAATACTAGCTACTCATGTTTCTTAATATAAGAGCCAGTTAAATTTTTTGAAGGAATTAAAGAAGCTAAATAAGTTACATTAAAGTATTTATTTTTATCGTTTTTCTCTAAACTAATTTGCTCAACTTATAAACTGATATATAGTCTAATGATGCACAACAAATGCTATGATTAAATAATTTAGTTAACTTTCTTAATCTCTTCAAATGAGTCAATTGGCTTCTATATTAAGCACAAGCTAGTACATTTCTCTGCCTAATTTTCTTTAGCCATGTAGGAGTTTTTTATTTTTGAAACAAACGGAGTTTCACATATACTTATGAAATAGTAGTCCCGTAATCATTGAAACTTATCATGACATGACATCTTTTAGATCATCCAAATGGAGTAGACACCTATACCGACTTTAATAAAAAGGGATGAAGCTCGCAGCACTTTGGAGGTTAGAATTTTCTTAATCTTTTTTTTAGCACCTTTTATAGTTGAATTTGTTTTGAATTATTTATAATGATGTTGTTTTACACAGGAAAAGCCTCAAAGCAAATGGGATGTGTAGTTCTATTACAAGCTTTCCTTTGTGGGTTATCTGGGTAACTATCAAATGCCCGGCTCGAATACATTATTTGAGTTCCATATATACCAAACTCACAGCTACATATAATATGAAACCCTGTTCCTGTAGTTATATAATATGGCTGTCTCATAAATGTAAGTCCAATTTAAATCCCTCCTTTCTTCTTGGATCTCTTAAAATAAAATTTACTTTACCTAAAGTTTAGAGAAAGAGGTCTGGAGAATTGCTGAGTTGGATCCCACGTAATAAATAACTATAATCTCAATGAACTTTATCCTCCTCTTTTTATTAAAAGACTCTACACTGTTTGATCATACTATACTCTGGTAGTATATTTAATTACTTTCTTTGTACATGTCAAATCCACCACAAATGATTTTCTACTCTTTCATCTTCAATATACGAAGACACTCCAACTCTTCCTTATGTGTATTCATTACGAATCTTATATTTTCTTCCCCATGCATTACTTTAGAATATTGTTCCTTAACAAGATACATTTTTGGCTTTGGCAAGTACCTATTTACCAGCCTTTCAGTATTCCCAAGATTGTAATCGCCAAATGATTGAACCATAATTTTATATGATTTTTCATGGTTAATTTGAGATTTTTAATGTATTTCTAGAACATTATTGTATGATTAAGCACAAATTTTAATTAGGGACATTTGTTTTGAATTAATGGTTATTAAGGGTAAAATGGTCAAACTTTATTAATTATTATTTATTTTCAATTGTCTCTTGAACTTTTGATATTACCTTATGCTTAATTTTGCTTTGTAGATATTAAAAAAGGAAATTAAGGATTTTGGATGTTCAATTTATTGGGCCAAGAAAAAAGAAAGAAAAGAAAAAAAGAAAGAAAGAAAGAACAGGCCCAATATATAAAAAAATTCGGAAGCAAGGTGGGCCGCAAGACAAGGCCAGAGGAAAAGAAAGGAACAGAAAGCACATCCCAAGGACCCAATGGACGCAGACCTGATAAAAAAAAACAAGAAGTGAAAGCTGAGATCAGGTCTTGAAAGAAATGGAGAAGAGAGCAAGTACACAAGCCCAAAGAGCTGGAATTGAATGCTTCAGCCCAAAACAGAAGCAGAGAGCAGCTGGAGGTTTTGAGACAGAAAAGACCAGGCAAACCCGAGGGGGGAGCTGAGAATATATTCAGAGCAGCAGCGGCGCAGAAGAGGAGGGTGGGACCTGAATATTCTTCCTCCTTCCTTCATCCACCTCGCCGGCGGCTTCCTCTCCCACTATGGTCGCCGGCGAGTGACCTTTTGCTAACAACCACCGTCCTTCTTTACCCTTTTACCACACTGCGTTGGGTTAAACAGAAACGGAATACAGAGTGAAAATGAGCTGAGGGCGAGAGAGAGAGAGGGGTTGGGGCACAAGCATCAGACCACCACCGTGGCCGGAGGGCTCCTTCCAGCCACTACCGAACCACCAACACATTCCTATTCTTCCTCCTCCTCCTCTGTTTTTCCTCCACCGTTGAACACCATTGTCACCATCAGTCCGTAGCCTCTGTTTATTCATCACCACAGCCTCCCAAGTCGCTCACAACGTCAATCTCTTTTAACCCAAAGCACCACCGTGAAACACTATTGGTCATCCTCTGTTCATCATCGTCCTAACGCCATCATAGACTTGTTTTCCACCATTGGCTCGACCTCCGTCTGCTTCTCAATCCACTAACTCAAGCATTCAATTTGATTTGTCATTCTTCATTCTTCAATATTAACAGCAACCAGATTCTCCATTTCTAGATTCGGATTTGTCATTTCTTTAGCTGTGTTTGTTTCAGCGTTTTGTACAGGCAAAACGCACTTATTACGCAAGCCGAAAAAAAACTCCTCTCACATACTTACCTCGTATACCGTGAATCACGAATTATAAGCACGTTTTGGACAAAAATAAGTCATTCCAAACGAGCACTTTATCTCATGGATTGCTATTATTTTGAAGAAGCTTTGGTAGAGTTTAATAGAATGAGAAGCTAATTTTCCAGTGAGTCTTGAGAGCAAGAGAACTGGCTAGAGCTTCAAAGTTTTATAAGGGGAGTTTATTATTTTTCATTTGCCCAATTTATACACTATGTCTTTGTGGATTAATTTTGCATTGGGATATGTATGTTTTGAGACTTAGATGAGTGATTATTTGTCTATGTTGGTTAATATCTTGTGTTGAATTTGGTATTGGTGCATTTGAATTTTATTGAACTTATTTTCCTATTGGATTAATAAAGTTATACATTCTATGTGATATCTAGATTGTGTGATGGATTTAATTTAATTTGAATGTCGCGATGGTGCTTTCAATTAAGAGGAACCAAGTGCATTAATCCATTATTTCAATACACATCGAGTGGGTTTTTAACAATTTGTCTAAGAGGTGATTAAGAATGTGATCGTAGGACTAGTCATTTATTAGGTAGATTAGACCTAATGCGATTGCTTAAGATTTTTAATTAGATTTGATGCAAAAGTAACTCCCAAATTATGTTAAGGAGCTAGGAAAGTCACCAAATTTGTCACCAAGATTCATTTTATCATTCATATTTCCAATTCCAATTCCTTTTCATTCACTCCTTCATCATTTTTATAGAGAAGATTAAAAAAATAGTAGTTTAGGGATTTTAATTAACATTTGCATTAATTCTTTTAGTTATTAATTTAAAAAAATCAAAAAATCATTTTCCCCTTGTTTTAATTACATTTGCATGGCATATAGATTACTTAGGAATCAATAAAAAGCTCCTCAAGTGAGACAACCTGAGTGTTACATTGTACTGCAATTCTTAGATTAAAATATTTTACATTTGACCCTAAGACGTAAGGACACAGTTAAATCACCAAACCATAATTTTCATCTCCTTGAAGTCTTCTCTCTACACTTATATATGATTGCCCAATCAAAATGAGTGGCATTTTACAAACACAAGAACCCATTTTTCTTGCTACGTAATATATGAATAACAATATTATTCCCATTATGACAGCGATTTTGTTGTTAAAACCGTGGCATAGAAATGATCTCGTATAATGATCTGCATCTACTGTAGTTCCCACCGAATTTTTATTTGGCCCAAGTATTAGCTGATCTCGACTGACCTTTGAATTTTGTAGTTTTCTTTCTTTTGGTTTTTTATTCGGTTTTTGTACTTTTTGGCCGCTGTGGCCCCAAGAGGTTTTCCCCTCTTGTCACTGTAACCCTAAAAAAAAAAAAAAAAGAAATGATCTCATCTGAATATCTGATATATATAAATTAAAGGCACAAAAACAAGGGGTGGCAGTCTGAGAGTGACTAAACAAGCGTGTGGGTCCACGAAGTACTGGCTATGAAATTTTGAAGACGACTGAGAGAGAAGACTTAAAGCTATGAAGTTTCGTTGTAATATTCCTGCTCTATAATTTCATCGAATATTTAATGGCTGTCTAAGTAATACCCTTACTTTTGTTAAATTGCATTTTCTTGTGAAAAAATTCCACTGATTTCCTTTCTATTTACCCTGTTTCTTTGTGAATTTATTGACGTCCAAAATCCATTAGAAGTTTATCATATTCTTTAGTAATGTTATTCTCTTCGTTTAAACCGCAACTCTTACATTTCAAAAAATACAAATTATTAGTCGGTGTACTTGTATTTTCTCGTTATACATATGTTATATTTATTTAACGGTTGGAGTTGGCTCTTCACTTTATTGTTTGATAAAGACAAGGAGTGGCGTGTGGGGGTATGACCTCAAAGACTTTGTGGTCTTGACCTTGTAATTATTTTTTGGTACATTGACTTTGGGTCAACATTTAAATTTAATCTGAAATAAAATAAAGCCAATCTTTTTTAACTGTGCCATGAATTTCATTTCCCCTAGCTCAGACCCTAGGATGAAGAATTTATCAGAATATTTTTACCAAAAAAGAATTTACGATTTTTACTTTTTCTATCAGCTCTGTGACAGTGTCAACATTTTAATTCGATATGAAAGTTAAGTACCAAAAGCCTTATAACCCAATGGTATGGATGCTGCGTACCCTATAAGTGGGAGGTTGAGGGTTCAATCTTGCCTTTAATTCAGGCCGTTAGTGGCTGCCCTTATTACTCAAAAATATGGAAGTTAAGAAAATAGTGTGGTTTTGTGCTGTAGAGCATGCTAATTATTAAATAATATATAGACAAGCAATCTTATTTTATGCAATAATCTTTTAAGTTCAACAAATGTACAATTCTCAGCCCAATTTTCTCTAGCCATGTATGATTTTTTCTTAAAAAAAACGAAAAAAGAGTTTCACATGTACTTATGAAAAAGTTGTCCAGTAAACATTATATTGAAATTTATCACAACATCTCTAATATCAGCCAATGGAGTAGACGCTAGATGTGAGGGGTTACTCTTTTGATTTGACTATATTATTAATTTTCTCAAATCATTTTTTTAAAATTTTGAGTACTTTTTTATGGTTGATTTTGTTTTGAACTGTTCCAAGCTTTCCATTGTGGGTTATTTGGGTAGCTATCATCAAATGACTGCCTTGAATACATTATTTGAGTTCCATACCAAATTCAAATCTATAAGGAACCATGTTCCTGCAGTGACCTACACTACTACCATGGCTATCTCATTAAGGTAAGTCCCACTTAAATCCCTCCTTTCTTCTTGAATCTCTTAAAAAGTTAGTAGAGAAAGAAACATAGAGAGAGTTTCTAAGTTGGATCATATATATTCCACATAACAAATAACTAGAAATGGGATTCATCCTTTTCTATCTATATCTCTTTCTATTCGATTGAGAGAAGTGTGCATGAGAGTATAAATCATAAAATGGTCCAGCCCATTAAGTAGGCCCAGTGCACCCAATGGCTAATAGTCAGATTAGTTGTAACTGTGTTTAGTTAATAGCAGTTGTGTGTTAGTTGTGAGTAACCGCTTTCTGTTATGTAAAACTAGTCCATGTGTTCACCGTATATTACAGATAGATGCTCTTGTACTGATATGTCGATAAATACAATCACAATGACTCAGCATCATTAAGCTGAGTGCGTTCATTTTCTCTGCACATTATCTTTCTCTAAGCTTTCCTTTGGTGCACTTCAAGAAATTCAAATGCTCGTACATATTTTCTCTGCTATCCCTTCGCTGTAGCTCGAACTTGACAGTTGAAACCTCTGACTTATTTTTAAACGTGCTTATATTTCCATATTGATCATAAAATAAAATTTATAAAATAAAAAATAATAAACATATATAATAAAGAATTTTTTGCATAAGATTTCTTCTACGAAGTGCACCAAGAATTGATATAAACATATATAGTAAAGCCTTCATTATTTCTTATTTTTATTTCCTCAGAGAATTATTATGAAGTTCCTAAGAATTGATTTAATTATTAAAAAGTCATAATGATAAGCGAGTACGTAGTATAAACCCATTCTCATTTCTTGATTTAAATTTATCCTTGTATGCTCCTAAATTATTATCGTGCTTTTGGGTTAACAAATCCCATAGTTGGGACCTTATAATAATTCACCTTTTTTTTTTTCTTTTTATAACGACAAGGAATGATGTGTGGAGTATGACCGTTGAGAAGTGATAAGGAAATGGTGCCATGGGTAAATAATACTTCCCCCGTTATTTTTTATAAGATACCATTCTTGATTATATCTTATTCCCTTTTAAAAGATACTATTGGGGATATTTGAAAAGTTTCTTGTAAACTCCCTATTTACCCTCTCTTAAATACAAAAATTACTCATGTCAATATTGCATTTGTTATACCCCACATTGGCTGGAGAGGGGAATGAAAGACGGTTTATAAGGGTCTGGATACCTACATCTCTTGACATGTTTTAAAACTATGAGGAGTGATGGGACTCTAAAGCTGACAATATCAAGACCTAGGTGCTGAAATGTTACAAATGGTAATAGTAAAGATATTACAACATTTAATTCTCATCAACAAATTTCATTTTATGCATATTTATTGCACCTAACTACTTTTAACTAACTCATCGAACAACTCATTTCGGTTATTAGTATTTTATAAAAGGAAAGGGAGGGATCATTATATACAAAGCAAATTTATTTAGTGTTATACGTTCACCAACTTCGGAAATCGGTACATCTATGAGCAAGAATGCAATGCATTCTTGAGACAGCTGGGTACTTTTCTATTCTGTATGTGAATTTTCTTCTTCTTTAGTTTCTTTTCCAACAAGGGAATGAACAAAGCGAAACTGATATTTCTGGGATTGTGTGTGAGAGAAATCAAGGAAGAAAACCTCACATAAAAAACTATAATTACTTGAGAGATTTTATGAAATGGCTACAAGCAGCAATATTTCTGCTCGCATTCTCCACTTTTTCACAGGAGAAAATTAAACCATCATGCAAGTGTGGTCTGTGAAGAGGGAAACTGTTGAGTCATACTTTGAAACTGCAAAAATCCATCCTTGAATCAGCTCTGAATGTACATATGAAGAAATAGCCACCAGAAAATTTAAACCAATTAAGTAAAATGTAGGACCATGGCATGCATGCAACACAGCTAAGAAAGTTTGGAAGAAGTTGAAGTAAAAAATTCAAGGAAACGAGAAGACGACATAACAAATACAGATCTTTAATTTGAGGAAGCTAGAAGGGAAAAAAAAGCGCGCAAACTCATATATAATAATCCACATCCCATTTATTTACTCACAACATCATTCTCTCATAAAACACATCATTTCAACTCACTCAATTTCTCTATCTATATTACATTCTCTCTCACCTTATCCCAAAAGCCTCAAGAGATAATGAGATTGCATCCATCTCTCATGGGTTGACTTTGAAGTTGCATCTTCAGCGATTCAGAGGGCAATACTAGTTGTACCTCTCGTAAGGAAATCAGGGACCAGAGCTCATCAGGGAGAGCAGTCATCCTCTTGCATTCTTGAATGATCAAACGTCTAAGACATGGCATTACATCTTTACCTAATTCCCAGCAATCAAGCTTCTCGATATATTTCAATTGAAATACCTCTAGATGGGGGAACCCATTAATGGAACATAGCCGCAACATAGGCTGTAAGGGCTCAGTAAAACCACAAAGATGTAGTTTTAAAATGTTGAGGTTGGTAAGACTCCCCCAAAGTGCTCATCACATTGTCATTTAAGTTGGTCTCTGAGATTGTTAGCTCGGTAAGGTTGGCAGGAAAGGCGTTGACAGATGTTGGAATATCAGGGAAGCATTCAATCTTCAACGCATTCAGATAATTTAGGTTTCAAAGGTATTCCCACACTTGACCAACCCCTTGTTTATGCTTGTCATCCACCTCATAGAAATGCAACCCCAAAGTCCTAAGCTTTGGGAATACACCTTTAACAATTAGAGATACAACGGTTCATTTGTTGTTTATGGAAACACGATATAGGGTTAGTAGATTTCACATAGTTTTACTTTCTACATCTGAAAACAACTTAGGCAAAATCATAGGCTCTATTGTGTAAAGATGCCTCAGTCTCTTGAGTTTCCAAATTCCACTAGAGAATGGCATGTAAATTAAATTATAAGAACATCCCAATTCAAAAGTTTCTAGATTCCAAAGATTCTATAAGAATTTAGGAATCACTTTGTGGAATCCTAAAATAAAGGAGCTCTATCTAGATATAATCTTAAGTACCTTAGTTGCACTAACATGTTTAAATTGGTGGGGATCTTACAATGGGAGGAAATTGGAAGCCTCAGACCCAACACTCAAACAAGCTGAATCTGTCTCACAAACCTTTTTGACATGCTTGAATCAAGGTTGTAGCAGGGCTCGCGGTCAAAGCAAAGCATAGAATGAGTGGATGAAAGGTTTTTGGTGTTTGAAAAAGAAAAATCAAACATCTTACATTGAACGGAGAGCCTACGAGGTGTGGTTTGCTCCAAATTAATGTCTTCATCCCTACAAACTTCAAAAACCTTCTCCTTGTTGCCCTCATATATGCAAAGTTCTCTCAGAAGATCACGGATATGACATGTCTTGATTCCCCCATCCCTTCTTCTTCTCCCCACATGGATTAAGCTATGATCAATGAGCTCATCCAAATAGTCCTCTGCAACATCTTCTACAATTCTAGAATTGCTGTGAAGAATGAATCCTTCAGCAACCCATAGGTAAATCAAATGTCTGACAAAGATCTCATAGTTTCAAGAAACATGACAAAATAGAGAAAGCATGGCCTCAATCTTGGAGGTAAGCTATCATAACTGAGTTTAAGTACTATATTGTGTACTTGTGTTTTTGGTCGAGTATTATACGAGTTGAAATGGCTCATGATCTTGGACCATACTTGGTGTGACTTCTCTTTGTTTGCTAGAATTCCTGCAAGCACCACAATGGATATTGGCAAGCCCCCACAACTTTTTTCCATACGCTCGCATAGTAGCTTTAGATCACATGGCATGCCTTCTCCTCAAAACACCTTCTTTGAGAAAAGCTCCCAACTTTGTTCTTCATTAAGAAGGGGTAGATAGTAAGGAGGAGATGAGCTAGCATGAGAAGCCACCTCCTCCAAACGACTAGTAATCAGGATCCTGCTACTTTTATTGTCATGTGGCTCCATATGCCATGTGGTGCCTTATGGAATTTCCTAGAATTTTTTTCTTATAAATGGTGATTAGGTCGGTTAACCGAATCGGATGGGCGTTGACTAGTTTGGGTGACCCGACCTGGTGTGCTGTGTTTCACTTAAATGCAGTGCCCTTTCACATTGAAACAACGCCGTTTTGGCCCTTTGGCCAAAATGGTGCATAGAGGTCATCCCTGACCTTTGCTGAGTAGGGTCTGACCTGGTTCAGACCCAACGGCAGACCCGCCACCACCAGAAACATCGAACGGCCATATCTTTCTCATCTAAGCTCCATTTGATACATTCTTGGTGTGGTTGGAATCGTCTGGAGAGCTCTACGCGTTGATGCCATTTGTTCATGCAAAAGGCTCCATTATCGAAAACACAATTTTTAAGTTTATTTTTGGTCGTTGGTGTTTCATCCAGAAACATGTTTAAATTCTCATATTTGAACCAGATCAAGTATAAAAAAAATCCCAAAAGGCCATAAACATATATCGACATATATGATTAAACACTTTAATTCAAATCATACAATCATCCTTAAAACTAAATAACACAGAACGCGGAAAAATAAATTTGGTGAGACATAAACATAGTTAACCACATAGCCCATTACCATAGCCTCAAGAACTTCATGGTTCTAATACCAATGTTGGAAAATTAAGAGGGTGAAAGTATAACATCCCGAAATTCAGTAAAAGGTTAAATTTTCAGTAAAGAAAAATTTACATGGTATTAAAATTAACTTTTGGAAGAAGGGAATGAATATTTAATTAACATTTTCCACAGTTAAGGCATAATGGAAAGAGAGAGAGAGAGCTTAAATAATTGACTTCCTCATCTTTATTCAAGAGGGGATGATTGAGACAAAGGAAGTGATACCTTATCAAACTCGCTCCACTCACTCTCAAACTTTTGGCCCTATATAATTTTATCAGGAGAAATGATGTTGAAGATGTAGTGTTTCACCAAGGTAAAGCTAGAAATCTCGTCGATGTAGATAATAATAGTGTAGATGAACAACCTTCCGCGACAAATTATAGTAGGCGATCTTCCTCTCAAATGAATCATATTCGTGATTCAATTAGAGATCAAATTGTACAGAACATGTGATCTAATTAGTTATGTAATATTATTTCATCAGATTGTGCATTTTTTAATTGTCTAATTTCCCAACTTTAACTTTTATAAATTTTTTATAATTTTTAATTTAATTTCTATTTTACCATTATCATAAAAGCCCTTATGCTTAAACCAATCCAAACAAGTTTTACTTTTACAAAAGTCATTTTTACAATCGCCAATCCAAACATAAATCACATTACACAATCTAGTTTTTACCAAAAATAATATTACCAAAAGTCAAATTAAAACAAACCCAATTGACAATCGCTATTCCAAACACACATTAATTTTGTACGTTTTTATAAATTATTGATTATTGTTATTCAAGTGAAAACTCAGGTTACTTGTAAATTTAATTGTGTGTAATCCGAAGGCCAAAAAAAAAAAAAATTGTGTGATCCATATCTAATTTAATATAATATAAAAATAAAAGTCTGATAATGAATATAACACAACAAGCTAAGACGTCAATTATCTTTGTTCAGTCACTTAATGCAGTGCTGCAACATATAAATTCACGTTCTTCTCTCATAATAGAAAGCACACCCCTCTTTTTTAGAAAATAGGAGTGTAATGGGATCTTGAAGTGAACAGGAAAAGTCATTATTTCAGTGACAGGAGAGATAAAGAATATAAAAGGAATGCCTATGCCAGAAAAGGGCTCCGTGGGTGATATTTAACATATAATTAATTGTCCTCATATCTATAAAAGTATCTGAAAATAAAATTTAATGGACAGTTGATAATAGAATAATGGACGAGCCGACATGTGGCGCGCTATGCATTAAATCATGAATTCATGATTCCCTCAGGCGGGTACAGTTCAGGTCAAAAAAAAAAAAACTCAGTTGGGCACAGTTCCAAATACGAAGTTATCATATGTTGATCATGTCACACCCTCAAAATTAATTGCGTGTTTGGATAAACTCTAAACTATGATTTCAAAAAAATATTTTATTTTTATAAATTGAGACAAAATTTCTCTCACATACTTATCTCGTAAATCGTAATAAAAATTATTTTTTAAAAATTAATCCAAACATACAAAGACTGACTGACTTAGAATGTAAAAGAGCCCACATCCCAAAAGCCTTGCACAAATGATGATTCCTCATATATAATTGTAGATATAATTCAGATACAAAATAACAAGTCTTTAATATATTTCGTGTACATTTAAGTTACAAGATATATATAGAAATTTCTGTAGGATCTCTCCTAAAAATAGCACACTCCAGAAGTTTAACATATTTAGCAACAATTTAACAATGAGCTCCGCTCCTTAGTAACAAATATACTATATATATATATATATATATATATATAATATGAATATGAGGACCCTAACTATAGTTTACGTGGAGCACCTAGATCAAGATTTTCAAAATAATACATAAATTTGAACTTTACATCACAATGGAGATATACTGACAAGATGCTTCAAGTTCATTTCAGCGGTAAGACCCCTCAATGTTCAGCAGCAGGCACAAGATCAGCTACACTGTCTAAGACCAAAAATATTTTTCTTGTGAATAATGTCCCAATTTAAGATTAATGAAATAATAATAAAACAGTTATAAATATAACTTAAATAGCTGTTCAAAATAGCCCAAGCATATACCTTATAAACCAAATAATTCCATGCAAATATTTAAATCCAACACAACATGTATCAATGAATTAACAATTAAATTCAAAGTGAGTTACAGTCTTGTAAAATAACAAGGCGATTATGAATTATTCAATAGATAAAATCAAGTTTATAATAAAATGCTTTGTTTGAAAAAATCAATTAGAAAATAATAAATCTCGAAACTCAAATTTTTTCATAGGCCTTCATTAGAACGAATAATAAGCGTAGACACACAGTCCACGAGGGTAACTAACCAAGCACAGCACAAAGCCATGAATATAAGCGTGGACACACAATTCACGATAGGGATGAACAAAAACCCGATAGTCCGGTCCAGTATGATATGACCCGAGCTAGTCCGGTCCGGTCTAGTCTGGTCCAAATAAGCAATATAATGAAATCGGACCAGACTGACTGGTCGGGTTGGATCGGGTTCCAGACCAGGGGACCAAACCACCTAGACTGGTCCGGTCTGGTCCAGGTCAATTTCTTAAAAAATATTTTTATAATTTATATGTTATTTTTTATTTTTTATTTAATGTTGTTAGAGTTTTTTTAAGGATTTATAATCAATTTTTATTTTTTATGATGATTTTTAGATGATTATAGGTATTTTTATTATTTTAATTATATTTATTATATTTAAATCTTTTTCCTCAACATATTTTTTTTTATTGTTGTTGGATATTCTTATAGATTTATGATGTTTTAATTTTTGTTGACATATTTTATATTATTATAGGTATTTTTGTGGTCCTAATTATGTTTAATAGGTTCAAATTTTACCTTCTAAAGATGAAAAAATAAAAATAAAAAAATATTAAATTTAGGTCCTCGACTAGTCCAAATTTACATCTGAAAGCAACTCAGGCAAAATCATTGGTTTATCAGTACAAAGATGCCTCAGTCTCTTGAGTTTCCAAATTGCACTACAGAATGATATATGAACATTAGGACTAGAATGTCCCAATTCTAAAGTTTCTAGATTCCAAAGATTGCATATGAAGTTAGTAATCACTATTTGGAATTTGTCAAGAAAGTAGGTACCAAGATTTAATTTTAAGTACCTTAGATGCACTAACATGTTAAAATTGGTGGGCATCTTACGTTTGGAGGAAATTGGAAACCTTATATCCAACACTCGAACGAGCTGAATCTGTCTCTCAGACATTTTTGCTATGCTAAAATCAAGGTCGTAGCTGGGCTTGCAAGCAAAGAAGAGCATAGAACGAGTGGCTGAAAGGTTTTTGTTGTTTGAAACAAAGAAATCAAACATCTCCCATTGAATGGAGAGCTTACGAGGTCTGGTTTGTTCCAAATTAATGTCTGCATCTCTACAAACTTCAAAAACCTTCTCCTTCTTGCCCTCAAATATGCAAAGTTCTCTTAGAAGATCATGGATATGGCATGTCTTGATTCCCCCATCCCTTCTTTTGCTCCCCACTTGGATTAAGCTAGATCAATGAGCTCATCCAAATAGTCCTCTACAACATCTTCTGTAATTCTAGAGTCACTATGAAGAATAAATCCTTCTGCAACCCATAGGTGGATCAAGCATCTGACAGGAATTTCTTGGTCTTCAGGAAACATACCAAAAATAGAGAAAGTATGGCTTCAATCTTTGAGGCAAGCTATCATAACTGAGTTTCAGTACTATATCATGTATTGGTGTTTTTGGTCGAGTAAGATACGAGTTAACATGACCCATGATCTTGGACCATACTCTGCATGACTTCTCCTTCTTTGCTAGAATTCCTACAAGAACCACGACGGATATTGGCAAGCCACCACACCTTTTTATCATGCACTTACCTAATAACTCAAGTTCAGAAGGTATGCCTTCTCCTCGAAACACCCTCTTTGAGAAAAGCTCCCAACTCTCTTCTTCACTAAGAAAAGAAAGATTGTAGGGAGGAGATGAACTAGCACGAGAAACCACCTCTAGTAATCAAGATACTACTCCTTATATTGTCATCTGGGAAAGCAGATTTTATGTCATCCCAATGTTGATGTTTCCATATATCATCCAACACTATAAGATACCTCTTCCCTTTTAAACACTCTCGCACCTTGTCTTTCAGTTCCTCCTCGCTCAAGCTATAAAAGCCATCGGATTCAGCTTTGCCTTTGCCCTTTGATTTCTTCTTATGCTTGCTACTGCTATTGTTATTGTAATAGCTAGTATTTGTACACGTTGACACCAAGCATTTAAGAAGGGCGTGCAAAAGCTCTTTGGGTCTATAGTCATTAGACACAGAAACCCAAGCATGTTTCTCAAAGTAACCCTTGACATGACGATCATGAGTATTATAAATCTTGCGAGCAAGAGTAGTTTTACCTAATCCACCCATGCCAATGATGGACACCACATTACGACGTTAACCCCCTTGTTTGAGTTGATTGATTACTTCAGTTGTGTCGTGCTCAAAACCCACCACGTCATCTTCCTCCACGTCCCTTCTTCGCTTGTGCACTAGTTGTAACTCCTGATCTGTTGAAGATCTTGCTGCATCCTGGTTGTTGTCATATTTTATTTTGTTCTCATGGAGGTAATGGAGTCTGTCGTTAATGTTGTCGATTTTCTTCGCAACATGACGTTGCAGCTTTGCGTGGCTAGCACCATATGGAGGATCCTGGACAATTGACCTCTTCTTCGGTAGTTGGCAACGTTGACAACAAAAGTATCCATGACATCCTCAGCTTCATGTGCGATATCTTTGATTTGACGTACAATCTCTTGTTCGATTGGCTTCTTCCTCTGGTTTTGTTCGCAGCTCTCAAGGAAGACACTCATCATTCTGAGGTGACTCTCAAGGAACTTCACTTTGTCCTCCACACCACATAGCAAATTGGCTTCGTGTGCCACAAGCTGAGACCAGTTCTCCAGCACGAAACTAACTACACTATCTGCCATCAAGTCTGCAGTATCAACACAAGAACACAGAAACAAGTGAAGGAAAATTTGAGGCACAGATCATTTGCGAGACGTTCAAGGATTTAAGTACTAGCTAGTATATTGGCATCCCACTTCGACGAGGTTGCCACGAAGACTACAGGTCAAGACTTTAGGGTTTCTTTATTGCTTCGTTCCATTAAGTGAAAGATAGACAAGAAGCGTGTGGGGTCTGAAATTGACAAAATAAGCGTGTGGGTCCACTAAACATTAGCCATGAGGAACGAAGTTTCGGGGAGACTGGTAGAAGACTTCAGGTTGCTCCGCTTGGCTCGGGTTCTTTTGTTTTGAGTTTTTTAAAATAATTGTGTTTAATACAAAAGTACATGCAGGATAGAAAAAGGTTTTTAGATACAAATTAAATGAGACAAAACGAAATTAAGTTGTGAAAAATATTCCCATCCTCATTATTTGCACTCCATTTAAGCAAATTCGTTGTCACTCCAAAGTTCAGTTAACCATCCCCACGCCAAAAAGGATATACAAGTTAAATTAAAGGTTTGTTGAAGACAGTATGTTTCATACACAAAGAACTTGAGAAAGAAGGATTAGCTTAGACCTAATTATTTAAGTATAGACTTTGAATGATTCATTGACAAAAAGCAATTAACATAACTATAGGTGTTCGTGTATAAGAATTTGTATTGTATAATAATTAGAGTTGTGACTTTCGATTCATTCGTGTAATAATTAGAGTTCAAATTCATTCTTGTAGGTCTGGCGAAAAAGAAAAATTCATTCTGGTAGTTCCCCCATTAACATGATTTAAGATATTAATATAAGTCTGACAACATTAACAATAAACAGTTAAACACCAATAAGGCACCATATATCAGTGTAGTCACTAGATTCCCCCAAACAGTTGCAAATTGTTTTGTTTCGTTAAGCATTCCATTTTATTCACATTAGTTTAAACCCAAGGCCGATGGCAAGAGATCTGTACAAGAGCAGTGAAGTACAGGGAAACAATATTTACATCGTAGCAACTAGTAGTATAAGATAAGTGCAACCTAACCTAGGAGCTTAGAGAGGATTATGAATCCTTTTGAATAATCTGAAAGACTGAGCCCTAATCCCACAAGATTCGACAAAATTAATGACGGCCGGAAACCACCAGACGACGACTGCAGCTGTGACGAAGATGCACGCAACAACCGAAGCACGCGACGCGATGACCTTGGCGCTGAGAGGATTTCGGATATTTGTGAATAATCTGAGAACCCGCTAGCCCTAATCCCCTTCTGATTCTATTTCAATTTAAGAAGGGCAAATCTATCTTTTCATATTAAGAATTAATTACACCCAAATCCCTTAGAACATTACTGCAATTTGATGATATCGAGAGACCTGATTGAAATTGAGTCAGCGAATTAGAACCTGATTATAATTTTTCCAATTTTAAATGTTGACAAAACATTCTTAATTACTTTATATTAAGTTTAATTTTTAAAAAGTAACAATAATTGGCACAATAATATCATTTGAGGCTACAAGGCCAAAATCAGAAGGCATGGGGTTCCGTGATTTCATCAGTTTCAATAATTGCCTCCTCGGAAAAACAGCTTGGCGGCTATTACAAAATCAAATCATCTCTGACATAGGCGAGGGTCATGGTGTGGTCTAGCATTATTGATGGTAGAGACTCTATCAAAAGAAGACCTGTGCTGGCATATTGGTTAAATAGGGATACCAGCTGACAGTGAGAACCAAAATGACAGCCGAGCTGCAACTGCACTCTAGATCACTAGTGCTTTGTGGAAAAAACATGGAAAGTAAAAACTATTCCAAGAGTTGCCAATTTTTTGTGGCGAGTCCTTTCACAGACCATTGCTACAAATAAAGTGCTTCTGAGGCAATTAAGCATCTGTTCTTTCAATGCCCGTGGATCCGGTATGTCTGGTTTAATAGTGACTTGTCCTTCAAAAGAGATTTTTCCATGGTCCGTAACTTTATGAATTGGTGGAGCGAGATCATAAATCCTAGAGGCCCTTTCACAGAATATGATACCGCCTCTTATTCTTAATATAAGATATTTATCTAATTTGATTAGATTAAGTAAATTTGTTAAGTTGGTCAATATAACATGTATTTTCTAAAACAACATAATCATCTTCCTTGATTCCCTCATCCTCTCTCCTCCTTAATTATGGTTGGGATATGGGTAAATTAAGAAAACATTAATAAATATGAAAACTATGTCTTATATTTAGGAACAAAACAAAATCAAATCTCCAAATATATCTTTATAAACAGGAGGAGTATCACACGTATCAGCTGGATACTTTGGTTTATTCGGATAGTGGGAGGCTTGTGTGTTTAATAGATGTGAGGATGAGATTAATACAATTACTAAACTAGTTCATAAGCGGGAACCATCTCCAGAGCAAGCATCCGAGGTAAACTTGGATGGAGCCTTCCATGCTAAAAGAAGCTGCTATTGGCATTATATGCCGTGACTTTCAGGGCTCCTTAAAATGGGCATTTGTGGATAAAGTCAAATCAATATCCGCCTTCATAACTGAGGGTCTAGCTATGATATGGGCCTTGATGATTGCCCAAGATCTGGGCAACAAGAATATTTTTTGCTCCTTTTTGTTTCCTTTTGTTTTGTTGCGGGTCTGTGTTTGGTCGTGGCTGCTATGTCCTTTCTCTTCATCCCTGTTTTTTTCCTGGGGTAATCTTTCTGTATTACGTTTAATTTGCTATCAAGTCTGTTGATGTACGTGGTTTTTTTTTTTTTTTGAGTAATGAAAGTATTCAGAATTGCTTTAAAAAAAGTTAAACTTTGTATAAAATTAAAGGTCTAATAAATGTATGATTTTGCATTTAGTTTAGAAAAAAATTGAGAAAAAGTCCAGCATTAAAAATTTTATTGGTGAAAAACAGAAAAATCAAACTACTGGTACATTGTATGTACAAAATATAGAGCACCAATATTTATTTTCCGTGTATAAAAATTTATCTGGCCTGTTTTACAAATAAAATTTTCAATGAAGAGTTTTTTCTCAGTTGACCCTCTATTTTATTTTATTGCTGCCATTAATAACTTTTCATGTTATATTTAAATAACTTGATTGCCCAACACAACACAATCAATCATTCCCATCATCGTCACCCTATAAGGCAATAACTACATATGGCAATGGAATTGTCGGGCCTTCCAAACGCAGCCTCATGGCTGGTAAACTTCACCGTGCTCCTCCTCTTGGGCCGCCACCTCGTTCATCACCGGCAATACAACATGCCACCCGGTCCAAGGCCCTGGCCCATCATCGGCAACCTCAATCTCATAGGCCCACTCCCCCGCCGATTCATCCACTCCCTCTCACAAAAGTACGGCCCGATCATGCACGTCTGCTTCGGTTCCAACCCGGTCATCGTCGGCTCCTCCGTAGAAATTGCCAAAGAGTTCCTCAAAACCCACGACGCCACCTTGGCCGGCCGCCCCAAGTTCGCCGCCTGCAAGTACACCACCTACAACTTCTCCGACATCACATGGTCTCAATACGGCCCATACTGACGACAAGCTCGCAGAATGTTCCTCACCGAACTGTTCAACCCAAAACGCCTCGAATCCTATGAGTACATCAGAAGAGAAGGACTAAAAGGTTTTCTAAGAGAACTATACGATTCAGCGAACAAAGCCCTAGCACCAAAAGATCGCCTCTCAACTTTGGGTCTGACAGTGATAAGCAGGATGGTGCTGGGGAAGAAGTACAGACATGAGAAGATCGGCCAAAACGACGTCGTTAAGTCCGAGGAGTTCAAGAAGATGATGGAGAAGAGTATGAAGGGGGAGGATTTGAGTATGGTGGAGATTTTTGGGCTCTCTTCTACCCCAAGGAAACTGCATCTTCAACCTGTGCTTCAGCCCAGACTTGCTGATCATCTTGATGATTAGCTGTGTGTGTGTATAGGATTCGTTTGGATTAGTTGTTAGAATGTTTAAAAGTAACTTTTCAATTGTAATTTACGATATACGAGATAAGTAGATAAGAGGAGTTGTGTTTTATAAAATACAGCTTATAAACCATCTGATCGTTAAAACAAACATGTCCATAGCTACCACATCAAGTTTAGTATTATCACTAATAAGAGTCAGGGTTATTCGAGGGATGGATTACTGTAATTTATTAATACATATGCTGATGAGTATGTACTGGATTTGCTTAAATTTTCTCCCACGTGAAATGACAATGTTGGAGTTTGTTATTTGTCTTTTTTTTTTTTAAAAAAAAAAGAAAAGATACAAATAATCGAATTACAGTTCAACGCTATAAATACGAAATTATCACATGATTTCTTGCAGAAGTACTAATAGCCAAGGGTATGGACTTGAAACGCATAAGACAGTTGTGATTAATTTTGTATGTTCTTATATATTATTGATTATTGTTATTCAAGTGAAAACTCACTTTATTTGTAAATTTAATTGCGTGTGTCCATATCTAATTTAATATAATATAAAAATAAAAGTCTGATAATGAACATAACACAAGAAGACATCAATTAATATCTTTATTCAGTCGCTTAATGTAATGCTGCAACTTACAAATTCACGTTCTTCTCTCATGATAGAAAGCACACCCCTTCTTTTTGAGAAAATAGTAGTGTAATGGGATTTTGAAGTGAACAGGAAAAGTCATTGTTTCAGTGACGTAGAGATCAAGAATATAAAAGGAATACCTACGCCAAAAAAAGGCTTCATGGGCGATATTTAACATATAATTGTCCTCATTTCTATAACAGTATCTGAAAATAAAACAAAATCCTTATAGAAAATTTACTGGACCGTTGATAATTGGATAATAGGCGAGCCGACAGTTGGCGCGCTATGCATTAAATCATGAATTCATGATCCCATCAGGTGGGTACAATTCCAAATACGAAGTTATCACATGCTAGATCATTCATGATACGGACTCAAAATACACAAGACAACTAGGATAATTTTGTACGTTTTTTTTTATTGATTATTGATGATCACGGAGACTTGCAAGAAACTGTTATTATTCAAGTGAAAACTCGCATTATTTAAAAATTTTCGTTTAATATAAAAACAAAAGTCTGATCCAAAGATGAATATAACATATTAATTATAATATCATTAAGCACAGATGTGACATTATTAAAGGAGCTTTTGGCAAAAGGGGGACGACTATATATAATGGAAATTTTTGTTGTTCGCAAAGAAAAAATAATGGAATATTTTGCAGACAACTTTTTCTTTTTTCTTTTTTTCGGTTTTAATGGTTATAACTTATAAGTCCACCAATTTCTGAAATGGGTACACATCTATGTGTAAGACAGCAAAGCATTATTGACGCAGCTGGCTACTTTCCTATTCTGTATGTGAATTTTCTTTTCCATCATGGTAATTAACAGAGTCAAACTGATCTTTGTGGGATTGTGTATGAGAGAAATCAAGGAAAGAAAACCTCACATAAAAAACTATAAACACTTGAGATATTTTGGAGATCTTTGTAATAATGTCTACAAGCAGCAATATTTCTGCTCACCTTCTTCACTTTTCACAGGAGACAATTAAACTATCATGCATTTGATGTGGTCTGTGAAGAGGGAATCTGTTGAGTCAGACTTTGAAACTTCATTGCTCTGAGAATCCAACCTTGAATCAGCTCCAAATGTATATATGAAGAAACAGTCTCCAGAAAATTTAAACCACCAGGCAATCTTCATTCATTAGTAAAGAGTAGGATCCCGGCATGCATGGAACACAGCAAAAAAAAGTTCGTAAGAAGTTGGAGTCAAAATTTCAAGGAAATGAAAAGACAACATAGCAAATACGTACAGCTAATTTGAAGAAGCTAGAGAAAAAAGGCGCGAGAATTCTCATATAATAATCCATGTCCCATTTATTTATTCACTACACCATTCTCTCCTACATCACATCATTTCAACTAACTCTCTCTCTCTCTATATATATATGTATGTATATATTACATTCTGTCTCACCTGATCCCAAAAGCCTCAAGAGATAATGAGATTGCATCCATCTCTCATGGATTGACTTTGGAGTTGCCTCTTAAGTGGTTCAGAGGGCTCTACTACTTGTACCTCTTGTAAGGAAGTCAAGGACCAGAGCTCGTCAGGGAGAGCAATCATCCTCTTGCAGTCTTGAATGATCAAACGTCTAAGACATGGCATTACATCTTTACCTAATTCCCAGCGACAGAGTTCATACAAACCTTTCATTTGAAATACCTCTAGTTGGGGGAACCCATTAATGGAACAAAGCCGCAACACGGACTGTAAGGGTTCAGTAAAGCGACAATGACTTAGTTTCAAAATTCTGAGGTTGTTAAGACTCCCCAATGTGCTCATGACATTGTCATTTAAGATGGTCGACAAGATTTTTAGCTCGGTAAGGTTGGAAGGAAAGGCGTTGACAGATGTTGGAATATCAGGGAAGAAAACAATCTTCAATGCATTTAGATAATTTAGGTTTGGAAGGTATTGCCACACTTGACCACTAACCTCTTGACTATGCTTGTCATCGGACTCGTAGAAATACAACCCCAAAGTCCTAAGCTTTGGAAATGCACCTTTCCCAATTAGAGACACAACGGCTGAATTTTTGTCTATGACAACACGAGATAGGGTCTGTAGATTCCACATTTTACTTTCTACGACATCTGAAAACAACTTGGGCAAAATTATAGCAAAGAACTTAGGCAAAATTATAGGTTTAGCTGTATAAAGATGTCTCAGTCTTTGGAGTTTCCAAATTCCACTCCAGAATGATATTTCACCACTAGAATCAGAACGTCCCAATTCTAAAGTTTCTAGGTTCCAAAGATTGCATATGAAGTGAGTAATCACTATTTGGCATTGGTTATAAAAGAACCCATCCATATGTAAGTACCTTAGATGCACTAACATGTTTAAATTGGTGGGGATCTTACACTTGGAGAAGATTGGAACCCTTAGATCCAACACTCGAACAAGCTGAATCTGTCTCACAAGCCTTTTTGACATACTGAAATGAAAGTGGTCGTAGTCGGGCTTGCATTCAAAACAGAGCATAGAATGAGTGGCTGAAAGATCTTTGTTGTTTGAAACAAAAATATCAAACATCTTACATTGAATGGAGAGCCTGCGAGGACGGGTTTGCTCCAAATTACTGTCTGTATCCCTACAAACTTCAAAAACCTTCTCCTTTTTGCCCTCATATATGCAAAGTTCTCTTAGAAGATCATGGATACAACATGTCTTGATTCCCCGATCCTTTCTTCTTCTCCCCACTTGGATTAAGCTACGATCAATGAGCTCATCCAAATAGTCCTCCGCAACATCTTCCACAATTCTAGAATCACTAGGAAGAATAAATCCTTCAGCAACCCATAAGTGGGTCAAGCGTCTAACAGGAATTTCATGGTCTTCAGGAAACATACCAAAATAGAGAAAGCAAGGCTTCAATCTTTGAGGCAAGCTATCATAACTGAGTTTCAATACTATATCATGTACATGTGTTTCTGGTCCAGTGAGATACGAATTGACATGGCCCATGATCTTGGACCAAACTCTGTATGACTTCTCCTTGTTTGCTAGAATTCCTGCAAGCACCACAATGGATATTGGCAGGCCACGGCAACTTTTTACCATACACTCACCTAGTAGCTTTAGATCAGATGGCACGCCTTCTCCTCGAAACACCCTCTTTGAGAAAAGCTCCCAACTCTTTTCTTCACTAAGAAAAGGAAGATAGTAGGGAGAGGATGAACTAGCATGAGAAGCCACCTCTCCCAAACGGCTAGTAATCATGATCCTGCTGCTTATATTGTCATCTGGGAAAGTAGATTGTATGTCATCCCAATGTTGAGGTTTCCATATATCATCCAACACTACAAGATACCTCTTGCCTTTTAAACACTCTCGCACCTTGTCTTTCAGCTCCTCCTCGCTCAAGCTATGAAAATCATCAGATTCAGCTTTGCCTTTGCCCTTTGATTTCTTCTTATGCTTGCTACTGCTATTGTTATTGTAATAGCTTGTATTTGCAGACGTTGACATCAAGCATTTAAGAAGGGTGTGCAAAAGCTCTCTGGGTCTATAGTCATTAGACACAGAAATCCAAGCATGACACTCAAAGTGATGATCATGAGTATTATAAATCTTGCGAGCAAGAGTAGTTTTACCTAATCCGCCCATGCCAATGATGGCCACCACATTACGACGCGAACCCCCTTGCTTGAGGCGATTGATTACTTCAGTTGTGTCATGCTCAAAACCCACCACGTCATCTTCCTCCACGTCCCTTCTTCGCTTGTGCAGTAGTTGTAACTCCTGATCTATTGAAGATCTTGCTTCTTCTTGGGTGTTGTCATATTTTATTTTGTTCTCATGGAGGTAATTGAGTCTGGCGTTAATGTTGTCGATTTTCTTCGCAACATGACGTCGCAGCTTTGCGTGGCTAGAACCATGGAGGATCCTGGACAACTGACTTCTTCTTCGGTAGTTGGCAACGTTGACAACAAAAGTGTCGATGACATCCTCAGCTTCATGTGCGATGTCTTTGATTTGACGTACAATCTCTTGTTCGATTGGCTTCTTCTGATGGTTTTGTTCGCAGCTCTCAAGGAAGACACTCATCATTCCGAGGTGACTCTCAAGGAACTTCACTTTGTCCTCCAAACCACATAGCAAATTGGCTTCGTGTGCCACAAGCCGAGACAAGTTCTCCAGCACGAAACTAACTACACTATCTGCCATCAAGTCTGCAGTATCAACACAAGAACACATAAACAGGTGAAGGAAAATTTGAGGCACAGATCATTTGCGAGACGTTCAAGGATTGAAGTACTAGCTAGTGTATTGGCATCCCACTTCGACGAGGTTGCCTCAAAGACTAGAGGTCAAGCCTTTATTGTTTTTTATTGTCATCCCCTTCGTTCACTTTGGCCTTTTGAAAAAGAGCCTTTTGAAAAATAATGGCGTGTGGGGTCTGAAAGTGACAAAAACCGGTGTAATCACCTTTTTCAAAAAATATATAACCTTTAAATTTTTATTCAGAAAAATATACTACCTTTACACTATAAACTTTATCCTATATTTAAGACCGAAGGGAGTATAATTTTATTTAGGGAGTAATTTTATTTAGGAAGAATCCTAATTAAATCTAGTTAAAATATCCAAATTCAAGTTTAGGCCTATATTTTTGACAAATTCCTAATTAGGCCATACATGAGAATTTTATTTATATATGGAGCAAACTTAGTTGGACATAGACACATCTATCTGTTACCCTCTATATTTAGAAAAATTCCTAATTAAATATAGTTAAAATTCCCAAATCCAAGTTCAACACAAAAGCTGAATCTCATATTTTTGTTAATGTTTGAACGGAAAATGATCACACCAACCATTAAAAAAAAAGCTACGGGCCTCAATGATAGTTCCCACTAATGATAAAATAGGAGTATATTATATAAAGGATCTAAAAAACTTATTTTTGATATTTGTGTTATCATTTCTTTTACAAGGGAATGCTTGTGTTATCACTCAAGTACTTGTTTTGCTCAGCGTTCAGTTTGGGTAAACTTGATAAAGGCATAGGAATGCCAAGTGGGGGTCATCCGAAGCTGGAAATAAAGTATGATTACTAAAGAGATTGTTATGAGCCATTCGATCATTAAAGATTTTATTATCAGTATTAAATCATATACCCACACACACACACACACACACACACACACACATATATATATATATATATATTTTAAACTGGCGATTAATTATATATATTAATCAGGGTGGAGAGGTCGAATTTCAGAACCGCAGAGGGGAAGGGCAAAAATATAGAGATCCTCACAGGAATTGGTGGAGTTATGTGGTTATGACTTTCAGATAGAAAATCAATAGAGAAATGAAATGCAATAATTCAGAGACACAGCAATTAAATGAAATGCTTTTGTATATATAATTATACATTGTCCTTTATGAGAGAATAGGACAAATGAGGTTGTCACAGCTAGCCCTAAATCTATCAATGGAAAAGAATGAATTATCCAGCTGTAAAGATACAAGTATACATCTCATGTTTAATTATGTTCAAACACTTTCGGCAAAGGAAAAGGAAGGACGATTCATATTAATTTTGACGCGCCACATGGCAGTATCACACGGCACCTCCACTACTTTTAGCATTTGGGGCTGCATGCTTGCTCTTGGTTCCTTCCTCAGTTACTCCACCTGGTTGATAGTCCAAAGTCATTGATTCTTTTATTTCCTTGTTTCTCTCTTGGAAAACAAACAGGCAAATTAAAGATGGGCGGATGTTTCCATGGCATTATACTCAACCACAGTTTTACTGTCCATAATCAGCTCTTTTCCAGGTTTTTGTTAGAATTTGAAGGATTAAAATAGAGATCAGGAAACAAAAGCCTCTTAATATTATTAAAACATCATTGAGTAAAAGGGAATACTTATGAGCCTTATGCAAACCAAAAGTTAAAGTCTAACCTTATAATCAAATGTTAAATCTAATAATCAATATAATAACCAGGTCGACTTGGATTTTATTGACTCGACTCTACCTCCAGCTCATATGTTAAATCAAACCAAATTGGGATCCGGTTCACCAATTTCCTGGTCATTTTGTTCATTGGTCTAAAGTTTCTTTTCCCATATATTATTTTCTTTTCACCTTTTTTTCAAAAATATGATTGCTCAAGTCTAATTTTTTAATAAACGTAGAAATTTGTTTTCATTTTTATAATAAAATTGTTATGTAATGCGAAAAGATAATTTTTTATTATTGAAGTTGAAAGTTCTTAAATAATATTATATATTATAATTAATGCAAGGCCGTCCTACATAATGAGCTCTCTCCTCCTCTCTCTCTCTCTCTCTCTCTCAACCAAACAAGTGATCAAAACGCTTTTCTTCCCCACCCCTCTCCTTAGTTGAACCAAACACTAACTTAGGGACCACAATTTTCTTTTCTTTTCTTTTTTTTTTTTGATAGAAAAAGAGAAGGCATAGCCCTACAGGCTCTATTCTACTAACTTAGTACAAATGTATTGGTTCATAACATCTTCTATGATCAGTCGTTTAACTTCATCAGGTTCTCTGTCAACCACAAGAAAATCCACTGTCATATTCCATGCTCTTTTTGCCAAGTAATCCGCCACCCTATTCGCCTCCCTATAACAATGTAGTATCTCCACATCCCAGTCACGTTCCAGCATCGATTGAATTTCCAAGATTAAATTAGCATCATAATGTTCATCAGGTACCAGTCCGTGAATAAGATCCAGTACTTCGCTGCAGTCACTCTCAACCATAATATGCCTAAATCCTCCTTCCCAAGCTAATTTCATACCCCACAAAATTTCCCAGGCCTCTATTATGATAACCGACCCACTTCCAATCCTAAACATAAACCCTTGAATAAATCTGCTTTGTTCATCCCTTATCACCCCACCACAGGTACAACATCCCGTCGCTTCATTCCTGGATCCATTTGTATTAATTTTAACCATCCCAGCAGGTGGTGGGCGCCAACCCATACTTGTTGCAATGTAAGACTTCGGTTGCATGTGGATAGACATACCCCAAGACAACACCGAACCAGTACGTGCCAGTAACTCCTGTTTACTCCATTGTTTATTGTTGAAGATATGGTCATTTCTTGCCAACCAAATGTGCCTACATAGAACCGTAAACCAATGTCGAAACTCGTAGCCATACGCATGATCACGACGGCGTAAACACCATGTTAACCAAGTGTTTCTATCAATTGGGGTGGAACCCACAGTGCATCTCATTTGTGTATCAAGTTCCACCCCAATTTCGTCATGTAAGCCTGATTCTGAAGCCTTGCCTGTCTTAAGCCTAGTCCACCATCATTCTTCCGAGAACACACACGACCCAAGCCACCATATGTGGCTTACGACTCATGGATGTACTACCCCAAAGAAATTGCCTGCACTTTTTGTCTATCTCATCACAGGTACCCAGTGGGTGGGGTATAGTTTGCATTGCATAGGATGGCATAGCCGACATGACTGATGATACTAGAGTATGTCTTACTACCAGCGATAACATGTTTGGTTTCCAGCTTGCTAGGCGAACATTCATCATATCAAGAATAAATCTGTATGAGGACTTAGTACTTCGCTCATGCAAGATTGGCATTCCTAAATATTTTCCCAGGTTGGAAGACAGGGAAAAATTCAAGAACTCACTAATGTCCTTTCTTCTCGTATTACCCACATTCTTGGAGAAGTAAATGTGCGATTTTGCATTATTAACTTTCTGACCAGAAATGTCACAAAAATCATCTAGTATGGCTTTCACCACCCCGGCTTGATCCATATTTGCTTCTGCAAACAGAATAAGGTCATCAGCGAAAAAGACATGAGAAATAGCCGTACCTTACATGGACAACCTAAAAGGTTTCCAATCTCTATCTTCTACTGCAGTCTGGATTAAATGCCCCAACCTCTCCATCATAATAACAATGAGATACGATGAGATAGGATCTCCTTGACGAACTCCTTTGGAAGGGTAAAAAGCTTTTGCAGCACACCCATTCCAAAGTAACTACATTTGCTGAGTAGATACACAAGCTTTAATGACGTCACAGAGGTACTTAGGAATCCTCAGTTCATTCAAGCATTCGAAAAGAAAACTCCATCTGACTCGGTCATATGCTTTCTCGAAGTCAATCTTTATTGCCATAAATCCCTGCTTCTTCTTCATGCTCCGCATAGAATGAATGATTTCCTGCACTAGAATAATATTGTCAGTACTTTGGTGCCCCTTCACAAAACTACATTGGTTCGGGGCCACAACCAATGGCATAATAGATTTAAATCTATTTGAAATAACTTTTGTAACAATCCTATACACTACAGTACAGAGGCTTATTGGCCGAAAATCACGGAAAGATTGTGGATGATCAATTTTAGGAATAAGCACAATTTGAGTATCATTAATATTATGAACCCAATCCGGATTAGAAAATACCCTTTTAACCAAAGATGTCACTGAAAGACCAACCGTATCCCATTAGCTCTGATAAAAAAAGAGGATTTAACCTATCTGGACCTGGAGCTTTTAGAGAACCCATATCGAACAAAACTCGTTTAATTTCCATTTCATCAACCTGTCTTCCCAAAGCACATCTATCAATTGTGTCAATCTCAGGATAAGTGCACCCAAACACCAAGGACCCCTGGTATGTACTCATGTCTGTATATAGATCTTCAAAAAAATTTACTGCCAAATTCTCGTATTTCTTGCTCATCATAAGACCATTCTCGAGAATCAAGTTCAAGAGCTAAGATCCGATTCCTTCTTCTTCGACCATTTGCCTTTGAATGAAAATATCTTGTATTTCGGTCACCCTGAATATACCAAGTAGCACGAGAGTATTGTATCCACATAATTTCATCCTGGGCCAAGGTTTTCTCAAGTTCCTTCTATAATTCACATTGCAAATTCTCTAATCTCACTGACAGCCCAACTCTAGCAATTGTGGTATTAATCCCATCAAGACGTCTATATAGCTTGTTCTTCATATAATTTAAATTCCCAAATACCTCTTTGTTCCAAATTTTCAGTTGCTCAGTAAAATTCTCTAAAAATCCACACCAATCTTCCTTAACATTCCATTGGTCCTTAACAAAATCTGAGAATTCATCATGCATAACCCAAGGGGCGAAGAAACGGAAAGGCCTTTGTTTGTTCTCACCATGCGCTACCTTGTCAGTATTAACCAAAATGGGGCAATGATCTGATTTATACTTTGGTAGATGAAGCACCGAAGTATTAGGAAACTGCGCATGCCATCTGCCATCCACCAATGCTCTATCGATCCTACTTTGACTAGATGATGTCCCCCATGTAAATTGAGGACCACTAAAGCCAATATCAATTAATCCAGTATCAGTAATCCACTCCCGGAAAAATCTATCAACTCTACTGGTTTCCCGTATTTTCATGCTCTATCTATCCTCTGGACACAATACAGCATTGAAATCTCCAACGACTAACCAACCCCCACGAACAACTTGGCTAATGTCTCTTAATGAAGACCATAGCAGGCGCCTCGAGTATATATTAGGATTCTCATAAACAATTGTAATAGATCAGGATTCACATAGCTAGTTTGCTTCTTTTTTAATAGATCTCTGCCTTGTGTGCAAAACGAATTAAACATTTCTTTCCCTGCATGTGTTTTAATTAAATTACGTGACATTTTATATTGATAATAAGACATTTTTCTTGATACTAAGAAGTTCAAGAAAATGAAAATATGTAATCATATAAATATCTGTCAAATGTATCAACCGTAAAATATTTTCAATGTCAATCTGCTATTTATAATCATAACGTAATGACAATATATTCTTATTGTGTTCATCTATATCAATGGTAAATATGTCATATTGTACTCTTACGAAAACAATTTTTTTTTTTTTTTTTTTTGTCAAAACCTTAGCATTGAAATGATCACATATTTATATAAGAAAATATAAATTATGAATTTTAGTTTTGATCCTTATACTTTTAATGAGTTTTAATTTTTGTCTTTATACTTAACTGCATCAATTAAAATTTTAACTAGTTTCTTAATTTTACAAAGTTTTTTTAAGTCCTCTCACCCAAATACTAGCAACAAAAGATGCTGACATTTAAATTTTAAACGTTCACAAAACATTCTTAATTACTTTATATTAAGTTTAATTTTTTAAAAATAACAATAATTGGCACAAAAATATCATTTGAGACTACAAGACCAAAATCAGAAGGAGGCATGGGGTTCTGTGATTTCATCAAGTTCAATAATGCCTCCAAATGATCTCAAGGCTGGAGTTCTTAAGGGCCTATAGTTTCCAAATGACAATTTTCTTGATGCCAGCAAGGGTTACAGAGCATCATGGTGTTGGTTTAGTATTATAGCATTGGTAATGGAGCCTTTCATGCTAATAGTAAAGAAGTTGTCATTGGCATTATATGCCATGACTTTCAGGGGTCCTTAAAAGGGGCATTTGTGGATAAAGTTAAATCAATATCTGACTTCATGACTAAGGCTCTAGCTATGAAAAGGGCCTTGATGATTGCCCAAGATCTGGGTAACAAGAATATTTTTACTCTTTTTTTTTCTTTTGTTTTGTTGCGAGTTTGTGTTAGGCTGTGTCTACTATATATCCTTTTCTCTCTTCCTCTTTGGTTTTTCCTGGGTAGTCTGTCTGTATTACAGTATTACGTTTTAATTTGCTATCAACTTTGTTGATGTACGTGGTTATTTCTTTAAAGTAATGAAAGTATTCAAAATTGTTAAGAAAAAATAACTTTATATGAAATTAAAGGACTAATAAACGTACAATTTTGCATTTAATTTTTAAAAAATTGAGGAAAAAATCCCCCATTAAAAATTTTGTTGGCAAAAAGCATCTAAATCAAAGTACCCGTACATTGTAGGTACAAAATTTATAGAGTACCAGTACTTACTTTCTGTGTATAAAAATTTTTCTAATCCTTTTGACCCATAAAATTTTTAATGATTCATATTAGGGAAAAAATAATTTTTTTTATGAGAAAATTTTTGCCAATTGACTCTATATTTTATTTTATTTTATTGCTTCCATCAATAACTTTTCACGTTATACACATGAATACCTTGATTGCCCAACAAGAAGTACAACTCAATCTTTCCCATAATCGTCACCCAAATCACTATGGCAATGGAATTGTCAGGCCTTCCAAACGCAGCCGCATGGCTTGCAACCATTGTGGTGCTCCTCCTCTTAGGCCGCCACCTCCATCGTCGCCGGCAATACAACTGCCACCAGGCCCAAGGCCCTGGCCCATCATTGGCAACCTCAACCTCGTAGGCCCACTCTTCCACCGATCCATCCATGCCCTCCCACAAAAGTACGGCCCCATCATGCACGTCTGGTTCGGATCCAACCCAGTCGTGGTCCGCTCCTCCGCAGAACTTGCCAAAGAGTTCCTCAAAACCCACGATGCCACCCTGGCTGGCCGCCCCAAGTTTGCCGCCGGCAATACACCACCTACAACTACTCCGACATCACATGTGCTCAGTACGGCCCATACTGACGACAAAGCTCGCAGAATGTTCCTCACCGAACTCTTCAACCCCAAACGCATCGAATCCTACGAGTACATCATAAGAGAAGAACTAAAGGTTTTTCTAAGAGAATTATACAATTCAGCTAACAAAACCATAGATTAAAATGATCGCCTCTCAACGTTGGGCCTGAACGTGATAAGCAGAATGGTACTTGGGAAGAAGTACCTGCATGAGAAGAGCGGCCAAAACGGCGTCGTTTCGCCCGAGGAGTTCAAGAAGATGATGGACGAGTTGTTTTTTGTTAAACGGAGTTTCGAACATCGGAGACTTTATTCCGTGGATCAAGTTTTTGGACTTGCAAGGTTATATAAAGAGGATGAAGGCAGTGAGCAAGAAGTTAGATAGATTCATGGAACAAGTTTTGGATGAACATAACGAAAGAAGAAGAGGGAATCATCCAGATTATGTGGCTTCAGATATGGTGGATTTGCTTCTTCACCTTGCCAATGATCCTTTTCTCGACGTAAAGCTCGAGAGGAATGGGGTCAAAGCGTTTACCCTGGTAATTTTTTATTTCTTTTTTATTTTTAAATTAAACTTAAATTAGTGATAAAAAGGGCCAGCCCTTTATGTGCTAGGTTGGCCTTGCAATGCCGGAAGTTTTTTTAATAATATTTTACTATTTTTTAGTCTATTTTCATAGAAATAAACTTACAACAATAAAAGTCCTAATTTAATATATAAATGTTATTAAAAAAATGATGTAATGGGACGCATTATGTAATAAAATAATACAGTAATTAAGTTATAATCAAAAGTAAATTATTATCCATAGATCACATTCATAAATAATTAATAAGAAGACTTAACAAAATAAAAAACATTTCTTATAAATATATCTTAAAAAGTATAATAGTTAACATAAGATATGAACAAAACAATCTTTAGAAGATAAGTTAAAAGGAAAAGAAAAAGTAATAATGTTAGTCTCTTCATTCATTTAAACCGCAACTTTATTTTTCAAAAAATTATTGGCTTGTTTGTTTCCGTTTCCGTTTTCTTTCTTTTTTTTTTTTCCAAAGCAATTTTATAAAAAAAATTTTCAACACAAGTTTTGAAAACACAAAAATGAAAAAATCTATTTGGATAGTTGTTTTAAAAAAATTTTGTTTTTGGAGTGATGTGGTGGCGGCCCTCACTGATGGTGTGGTCTGCTCTGGCAGTGTGGTGTCGATAGTTTATATGTAACAAACTCAAAAAAACAAGAAATAGAAAAACAAAAATAAGAAAACACCTCAAAACTGTTTTTATTTTTTAGTTTCTTTTTTTTTAACAGAATTATTTTTTAGTTTCTAAAAACAACTTCTTTTTTTTTTTTTTTTAAAAACAACTTATTAAAAAAAAATTTCCAAATAAGTTTTATAACTTTTTATTTTAAAAAACTAAAAAATATTTTTAAAAAAAAAAAATCAAACAAGGCCAACATTTATTTTTCTCTTTATACTTTTGTTATATTAAATCAACGGTAGGAGTTGGTTCTTCACTGGTTGAGCGAACAACACTTCATTGTTTGAGTTTCACATATGCTTATGAAATAGTAGTTCAGTCAACATTGAAATTTATCGCGACATATCTTATATCATCCAATGGATCGAAGTAGACACTACATAAATATACCTACTTTAATAAAAAGGGACGGTGCTCGCAGCAATTTGGAGATGAGAATTTTCTTAATCCTTTTTTTTGAGTACTTTTTATAGATGATTTTGTTTTGAATTATGTATAATGCTGTTGTTTTACGTACAGGAAAAACCTCGAAGCAAATGGGATCTATAGTTCTATTCCAAGGTTTCCTTTTGTGGGTTTGGGTAACTATCAAATGCCTGGCTTGAATACATTTTTTTGAGTTCCACACCAAATTCACAGTTATATATAACGAATCAGCCCTAAATGTATGAAGAAATGGCCTCCAGAAAATTAAAACCATTAAGTAGTCTTCATTCATTAGTAGAATGTAGGATCTTGGCATGCAACACAGCAAAGTAATTTTGAAAGAAGTTGAAGTAGTCAAAATTTCAAGGACACGAAAGGGCATCGCAAATACAGATCTTTAATTTGAGGAAGCTAGAAGTTTAATTTGAACTTGTCAAAACGAAAGAGACAGAGAATGTGAATCAAGTAAGCCTAATGGTTTCAAGTTTATATAATCCACATCCCATTTATTTACTCACAACATCATTCTCTCATATAGCACATCATTTCAACACACTCATATATATATATATATTACATTCTCTCTCACTTGCTCCCAAAACCTCAAGAGATAATGAGATTGCAACCACCTCTCATGGGTTGACTTTGGAGTTGCATCTTCAGTGATTCAGAGGGCCCAACTACTTGTACCTCTCCTAAGGAATTCAGGGACCAGAGCTCATCTGGGAGAGCAGTCAACCTGTTGCAGCTTTGTATGATCAAACGTCTAAGACATGGCATTACATCTTTACCTAATTCCCAGCTATAGAGATCAAACAAACGTTTCATTTGAAACACTTCTAGTTGGGGGAACCCATTACCGCAACAAAGCTCTAACTCAAACCTTGAGCCTTTTGTAAACTCACAACCACATAGCTTCAAAATTCTGATGTTGGTAAGACTCCCCAAAGTGCTCATGACATCGTCATTTAATTTGGTCCCGAAGATTGTTAGCTTGGTAAGGTTGGAAGGAAAGGCATTGACAGATGTTGGAATGTCAGGAAACCCATAAATCTTCAATGCATTCAGATGATTTAGGTTTCTAAGATTTTCCCACACTTGACCAACCCCTTCTTTATGCTTGTCATCATCCTTATAGAAACACAACCCCAATGTCCTAAGCTTTGGGAATACACGTTTCCAATTCAGAGACCTAATGGCTGATGTTTTGTTTATGCCAACACAAGATAGGGTCTCTAGTTTCCACATAGTTTTACTTTCTATATCTGAAAACAACTCAGGCAAAATCATAGGTCCAACCGTATAAAGATGCCTCAGTCTCTTGAGCTTCCAAATTCCACTAGAGAAGGGTATGTATATTCTTCTTCTGTGGAAGTAGGGTGAGTATATTGAATGTTCAGGACGTCCCAATTCGAAAGTTTCTATATTCCAAAGATTATTGCATATGAATTTAATAATAATCTCTTTGTGGAATGCTCCATAATCATAGCTATTCAGTTCTAATCTTAAGTACCTTAAATGCACTAACACGTCTAAATTGGTGAGGATTTTATGATTGGAGGAACTAGGAAGGATTAGATCCAACACTCGAACAAGTTGAATTTGTCTCACAAGCCTTTTTGACATGCTTGAATCAAGGTCGTAGCTGGACTTGTGGTCGAAGTAGAGCATAGAACGAGTGGCTGAAAGGTCTTCATTGTTTGAAACAAAACAATCAAACATCGGACATTGAATGGAGAGCCTGCGGGGTTTAGTTTGCTCCAAATTAATGTCTTCATCCCTACAAACTTCAAAAAACTTCTCCTTCTTGCCCTCATATATGCACAGTTCTCTCAGAAGATCATGGATACAACATGTCTTGATTCCCCCATCCCTTCTTCTTCTCCCTACTTGGATTAAGCTACGATCAATGAGCTCATCCAAATAGTCCTCTGCAACATCTTCTACAATTCTAGAATCGCTATGATGAATGAATCCTTCGGCAACCCATAGGTGGATCAAGCGTCTAACAGGAATTTCGTAATCTTCAGGAAACATACCAAAATAGAGAAAACATGGCCTCAATCTTGGAGGCAAGCTATCATAACTGAGTTTAAGTACGATATCATGTACTTGTGTTTCTGGTCGAGTGAGATACGAGTTGACACGACCCATGATCTTGGACCAAACTCGGTATGACTTCTCCTTGTTTGCTAGAATTCCTGCAAGCACCACAATAGATATTGGCAAGCCACCACAACTTTTTACCATACACTCACCTAGTAGCCTTAGATCAGATGGCATGCCTTCTTCTCGAAACACCTTCTTTGAGAAAAGCTCCCAACTTTGTTCTTCATTAAGAAGGGGGAGATAGCAGGGAGGAGATGAGCTGGCATGAGAAGCCACCTCCCCCAAACAGCTAGTAATCAGGATCCTACTGCTTTTATTGTCATTTGGAAAAGCATATTGTATGTCATCCCAATGTTGAGGATTCCACAAGTCATCCAACACTACAAGATACCTCTTCCCCATCAAACATTGTCGTACCTTATCTCTCAATTCTTCCTCACTCAAATTATAAGCGTCATCAAATTCAGCTTTGCCTCTGTTGCTTGACTTCTTCTTATGCTTTCTAATGCTCTATTGTTATTGCAATAAGATGTGTTTGCAGAGATTGTCATCAAGCATTTAAGAAGGGAGTGCAAAAGCTCTCTAGGTCTATAGTCATTAGATACATAAACCCAAGCATGACACTCAAAGTAATTCTCAACATGATGACTATTATAAATCTTGCGAGCAAGAGTAGTTTTACCTAAACCGCTATTGTGAACACAGATTAATACAGTGGCATGAGATAGTTGAAGTAGCAAGTCGGTGGTGTATTTTGTTGACTATTCCTCAACTACTCTTTGATTTGTTCCCACTAATCACTCTTACTTTGTCTATATTTTTTCCTATAAATATCATGTAAATCCTCTCAGTTTAAGACAATCAATTCTAATCCTCAATTCTCTTCATGGTATTAGAGAGTCGAAGAGAATAATTGAGATAATTACCTTCTATGTGCTCTCTGTGTTCTCCATTCTTGTCAGAACCAGCATCGGCACCTTCTAAACCCTTTCACCTCTTCGTCTCCATTAGCCACCAACTCCATCGGTGAGCTCAGAGTCGACGAAGAGGATCAGCGAACCTTGGAGCCAGAAACCAAAATCGAAAAGACAGAAGTGGAGGATTGCCACTGACGGTTCCAAAGTTGCAGTGAGAGTGTAGCGAAGAGTTACCCTCGACAACACAGTAGCCGGAAGCCACAAGGTCGTTCTTCTTCACCACCACTCCGCTATCCGTCATTACCATCGGCTGGAAACGTGACTTCAGACCAGAGAGGAAACTCAATACTCATTGCTCTCAGTCTCCTTAGCCCACCTCCACCAACCTTTGCAGCTCCGACCCCCACTTCCGGCGAGTTTCAGTTTCGGCAAGTTCAAACCCACACGGCACCAGGGGATCTAAACCGAAGACAGAGAACTAGAAGCTTGGATAGGAAGCACAGCACCATCGGACCTCCAACAGCCTCTACTCCGCCCACCGTCAATCACCATCGGCACCCTTCTTCTTCGTCCTCCTCCGGTATCCTCATCACAGATCCGAGAGGCATAGACACGGACCAAACCTAGCTCCACAGCTTTCAAAAATCTCGACATCTGCCCGATTCAATTATTTAATTGGGTCAAGGATTACATTGGCATTCTTCAAATTCGAAGGACCAAATTGTCAATTTTTTTTCCCGTCATTATGTCTACAGTTTCATATGCCTCTTCCTCTGTGCCTCGATCTGGCTCAAATGATATCTCCACTATCCTTATTGTTTCTGAGAAACTTACCAGCGACAATTATCGAGAATGGTCTCAATCCATGATTCTCGCTCTCGATGGAAGGGACAAACTTGAATACATAACTGGTGAGGTAAAAAGACCTCCAACCTCAGAAACCAAGGAATTTCACAAATGGAAGTCCGAAAATGCATTGGTATCCTCTTGGTTAATCAATACGATGTCTCTTAGTTGTAGATGTAACCGTTCTCTTATTCCCATATCAATAAGGTCTAATCTCGCACTAATCCCATCCTTAGTCTTCCCTGGTATGTGCAAAAGCGTACTGATAAGGCTATCACAAACGTTCTTCTCCACATGCATCACATCAATACTGTGTCACACGTCAAGCGAACGCCAATATGGAAAATCAAAGAAAATGGATCTCTTCTTCCATATGTTCTTCTCACCCGCAATCCTCTGATTCTTACCAAAAGTGACATTGATATGTTCCACTCGACTGTAAACTTCCTCTCTGGTTAATGACTTTGGAGCCATTCCATGCTTTGGTAAGCCGTTAAAACGCTTTCTTAGCCTACGATACGGGTGGAACCGATGAAGAAACCTCCTGTGGCCAAGGTAGATAGTTTTTCTTCCATGCTTTAGTTGATGGAAGTGTGTGTCTACTTCATATATTGGGCATGCTTTATGACCCTACATGCTGTACCCTGACAAGTTTCCGTACGCAGGGAAGTCGTTTATCTTTGTGAAAATCATTGCATCAAACACATCTACGCCTTCCTCCCACAACTTCTTCAAGTCCTCAATCAAAGGCGCTAAATAGACATCAATATCGTTCCCTGGCTATTTTGATCCAGAATCATTATAGATAGCATCATATACTTGCATTTCATACATAGCCAAGGATGCAAGTTGTATATTACAAGGAGAACCTGCCACTCACTATATGTGCTAGTAAGAGTTCCATACGGATTGATGTTGTCTGTACAAAGCCCAAGCCAAAGGTTTCTCGGCTCGCTGCCAAATTAAGGGAACATTTCATCTATTTTTTGCCATTGTGGAGAGTCAGCTGGGTGCCGAAGATATTTCCCATAAGATATTCTCTCATCAGAGCGTCATCTCAACTTCTTTGCTTTTGTTGTAGTCGCAAACAAACGTTTAAAACATGGTATTATAGGAAGATACCACATAACCTTTAAAGGTTGCCTTTTAGTTGTCACATCGCCACAACCACCATCTTTTTTCACTTTGTATCATGCAGTTTTACACTTAGAACACTCACTAAGACCTCCATATTCATTTCTGTACAGTACGCAGTCATTAGGGCAAGCATGTATCTTTTTATACTCCATACCCATCATAGAAAAGATTTTCTTGGCCTCATACGTACGATTTGGAAGTACATTATCCTCTGGAAAGATATCACACAATAGTTCAAGTAGCAATGTGAAACTACTATCGGTCCACCCACAAGTTGCCTTTAAGTTAACCAAATACAATGTTCCCGTCAGCCGCGTGTACTTACTCCCAGGGTATAGTGGTGTCTCTGCATCACTCCGCAGGCTGTCATACTCCTACGACTGCGTAAAGGATTCTACCTCAACATCGTGAATCATTTTCTCCATTCTATCTTCATCTATCACATCCACATCTTCCTTCTTGTGCGACGGATAATCCGTTACTTCCTCACCATGCCATATCCACCTTGTGTATCACAAATTTATTCCATCACAAAGGAGGTGATCCTTTATGACATCAATATCCCACCGACTCTCATTCAAACAATTGACACAAGGACAAAAATACTTCCCATTTTTTGCTGGAGCATTCTTTCTAGCGAATTCAATAAATTCTTCCACCCCTTTCTCATATTCTTCACTAGTTCTCAAAGCTTTCATCCAACTGTAATCCATTTTGTTACCACCTAAGCCATTCCCAATAACACTCACACGTTTAGTACAATTGTCAACGATATATGATGGGATTTCCTTTTTTCACTTTTTTCAACAAAAACTTCGACAGCATTTCCCGTTAAAAGTAAGACATCCCAAAATTTCAAGCAACCCTATCTCTCCACTACACGAATAATAATCATACTACTTACTATATTATATTAAGGAAACTACATTAATAATCTTACTAATCTAGTCTAAAAAAAATAAAATCAATCATATTAAAGAAACAAAAATTACTCTGTTTAATTGTTGTTAATTTCATCAAAATCATTCAAAAGCTTCATTAATTTATAATAATATATATACATATTTTCCCTCTCAATTCCCAACCTCCAAACATATAAAACAAACATTTCCAAGCTCCAAATATATCAAACAAACAATATATTAACGTGATATTTCCTATTGGCTAGGTTTTCAATTATTTTCACTAAAAAAGTTAAACGTCATATTTAGCCAATATATATAAGCACAATTAACAAATTCATTTCTATTCAACCTTTGTCAAGATTGAGGCAATATAGTCAAATATCATACAACTGACCAATATGGTTTTAAAAAAGTGACCAAGTAATTAAGACCAATACAAGGCAAACATGTGGTGTGCTACAATTTATATTTCAAAAAGAAAATAAACTAACCTGATGAAGGCACGGTGGAGGAGGTACGCCAATGGTGTGCACAGTGGAGGAGGTACGCCGGAGGGTGGAGAAAGCAAAGAAGACCACGGTGTGTGGGGGAAGTGTGGACGACAATGGAAGGAAGGAGGTGGAGGAGAGCAAAAACCAACACTGTGGAGGAGGGGGTGGTGCGTGCGTTGTCTTCAATGGAAAGGAAGTGGAGCAAAAAACCAAGAAGCTAGGTGTGGAGGAGGTGGGTCGACGGCCAATGAAAGAAGAAGGAAGAGTAAAGTTGAAGAAGGGAGGGGGTCAACGGTGGTGAATAATGAATGAAAGAGGGAGGAGTTGTTTGGTCAAAAAGGAGGGATGGTGGGTGGAGAATGGAGAAGACGCATGTCAGACAAGTGTCTGACATGCGCAGGGACGCCAAAAAAATCATTTGGGATACCTAAAGTAACTTTAGGCGTCTCAAATGGCATTTGGGACGCCTAAAGTTGGGTTTAGACGTCCCAAAATTATTTTGGGACGTCTAAACCCAGCTCCTGGCGCTAAAAAAATTTGCCAAAATTTATAGTGGACACGGGAAGAACTTTAGGCATCCCAAATTCAAATTTGGGATGTCTAAAGGTTTCCCTACATACATATAATTACGAAATTGCCACCGCCTGCCTTTTTAACCACCCAATTTAAATTTGGGACGTCCTTTGGGGTGGTTATATCCTAATTTTGTAGTAGTGATAGTTGTTAACGATGCTTATTAGTTGTCAATAACTACTTTGTGCATCCCTTTTACTAGTAAATATGAAAAGGTTATATTTCAGTATGAAACTGATTGGGTTTGGTTGTTTGGGCCTAGAGGACATCTTTCTGTGCAAAGAATGTTAATTGTATTCTAACTTCATGATTTATGTCGTTACTTCATTGAATGTAAGCGAGGGTTTGGGTTTTTGCTCTGTTCCAGGGAGATTGTGCTCTGTTTTCCATTGCTTAGACATGGGTGAATGGAAAAGATGAAGCTTTATGTGTTTATAACCGTGTTATGCGATTTCAAAATGTGTCATCAATTTAATGATCTAAAGTTGTTACTCTTGCTTATGTAGTTGCCAATAACAACTTTGTTTTGTAGGGTGACAAAAGATGGTGAGTACATCTAGAAAGCATATACTATGTTTGTTGTGTAATACCCCGAATTCTGAGACTTGAGGCTAGAGAATAAGCCTGAGATTAGTGGATTGCTAAGCCCCAGTTTAGCAAGATCCTAAATTATGATTAAGAGATAATGACTCCAAAAGTAGATGTGGTTAGTGATGAATAAACCCTTTTGGAGATTATGGTGTGATTTGGCACCCGATGTGATTCGTATGTGTTGTGAGCAGCGCCGAAACCCTGTATTTAAGTTTGATTATGGATTAACATCTAAATTGACTTAAAATAGAGGGGAGGGTGCATTGTGGAAGAAAAGGAATGATATGGTGTGTTTGGTGGTGATTCAAGAGGAATTACCATAATCAGGGGCAAAACGGTAAAGTTACCGACCAATGGATCGGTTACCAAAGAGGAAACTCATTGGTAACTTCAAGATCAATGGTTAGGATTGATTTGTGTAAAGATTGAAGGGTAGAATCAAGTGTATGTGTGTGTATGTGAGCTCATAGAAGATGGAATAAGATGTTGACACTTGGCAAGTTTTGGACCCTTGGATCTTGGTCAAATTGTCAACACATTCCCTCTCTCCTCTCCTCTCTATTTGGACGTTTTTGGGCTCTCCAAAATCTGCATTCACTTCATCTCTTCATCTTCATCTCTCTCTCTCTTGTTCTCCATTTTCGCTTAGCTCAAAGTGGAAAGAGAAACAAGAAATTCAAGGTATGGTGCTCTAAATGGCCTCTAATGCTTAAACACCTTTCTTTAATGTTGTTCATAGTGATGAGAGCTTCATCTCTATGATTTTAGATTCTTGATTAGAGGTGTTTGATGGCTTGAGGAAATTTGGAAAGATGAAGAATCAAAGAATTGGTTTGGGAAAGAGGAAGAGGTGAGTATTTGAAGCCTTTTGATCTAAGTTTTGTGATTTGTGGATGAGTTTTGTGAATTGTGAATTTTGCCCTGATTTTGGTAGAATTGTGAAATGCATGAATTGTCATGTGTTTTGTGTTAAAAATGGTGAATTGTGGTTAAATTGATGCCATAGTGTGTTTTGGTGTCATTGGAATTGGTTTAAGAACTTGGAATGAAAAGAATGGCAATGTGGTGTTTGTGTTGTGATTTGTGATGACATGTTGTAATTGTTAGTAAAACATGTCAATGTGATGTGAATTTGGTTGATTTGGTATTTCCAATAGATTCCTTGTGAAATTTTGTGTGAGAATGATGTTTGATATGAAAATTGGACCATTGGAAGCCAATTGTGCAAATTTGGAATTCTGTCTTTTGAAACTCTGTTCTGGACAGTCTTCTTGTGTTGCCGTTTTGAATGGGCAAATGATGTCAGAAAATTCTGAAACTTTCCAGTCTTGAAGTTCACATCTCAAGCTTCAAAATGGACATATAAATTGTGTAATTTCGTTCTGTGAAATGGGATTTATGTTTGCCCAAAGTTTGAGGTCGAAACTGGGTTTGATTCTAGAGCAGTATGGATATTTGTGTAATTCTGTATTTTTGTGGTGCTTTCCAGTAATGATCCATATTTTTCCTATGAAGAGGACTTGAATAGCTTTAATTTGGATTTGGAATCATCTCATTTCAATTTTTTTGAAATTAGTTATGAATTTTTGAATTTGCCTTGGCTGCAGCGCAAAAGTTTTTGTGCACGTTTTGGCCGCAGCTAGAAATTCTTGGCTGTAGCCAAAAACCTTCTGTGCGTGTTCTAGCTGCAGCCAGAGGATTCTTGGCTTCAGCCAACCCTCATTTTCAGCATTTTGAGATTTTGAAAGGTGATTTCCAACCTAGTACGTCCCAATCCTTTAAGCTTTCGTTGAGCTTATTTTAGCCACCTAAAGGGTGTGAATGGTAACCAACCTTAAGTGATATGAAAGTAAGAGTTTGGAATAGAAAATAACCCTATGTCCTTGCTTTGATTATAGGGTTGATGTTCTCCCTGAATGTGGTTTGATATTCGTTCTGATCGTGAGTAATCAGTACTGGAGCTTACGTGGAAAGAACAAGTGTAGGGAACTTACCTCTTTTGCATGCTTTGATATTTGTGTTTGTGTTTTGATGCATGTATTGCTTTGCTTGATTATGTGAAACATGTATGAATGATTGTAGCTCTGTTTCTAGTTATGATATGGCCATGAGTATGTTGTTGAAACATTGAGCACGCAGATATGTCATTGTGTGAACATGAGTTATGTATTGCAAGCATGTCATGCATTAAACACATATCATACATGCATATAGGTATCTGTTTCCTACTGAGATTCTCTCGAATCTCACCCTCCCCTACTAAACTTTCAGACAGGGTAGTAGATCGATGATGGAGTAAGCAGCCAAGGGCGAAGAGGACTTCCTTCGGGTTGAAGATTAGGTAGTTGGTTATCATCATAGTCCGGATGTGTATTTGTATATTTGGATGAGTATTGAGTGTGTATTCGAATGGGTTCATGTAATCCCTATTTGAGGAGTTGTATGGGCCAATGTGCCTTATGATTGTTTAGCGAAGATATGAAACCCAGGATTACCGGGATGATTATATTGTGCACTCTGATATTGGTATAAATGTGATTTATCTTCGCATAGTAATTGTATTCGAGATTTGAATATGAGACCAGGTATATTATATTTCGAAAGGTATTTGTGAAAAACCTATCATGAAGATGGGATTTTGAAATAGTTTTCTTTCCTATTGGTCTCTATTTCACTTTAAATCGCGTATTTTGGATATAATTATGGCAGGGGGTTACATGTTGCATATAGGGGGACGATTTTCAAATGGAGAAGGTGATTTGCATTATGTCGGGGGTAACGTTAGAACAAAAATCTTAAAGGAAGGCACTACATACTAGGAGTTGAGAATGATTGTAGCATCAATTGTTGGAAAAGAAAGTAGTGGAATTACCATGAAATTCACATTGGCCTTTGATAATGCAACAATCTTTGTGGACCTTGTAGATGACGAGGGAGTAGATCATTTTATTAAATTCAATGGAGAAAGTGGTCATTTGTATGTAGGAGAAAATGTAGATGACAACACACAACCAAAAAGAGATGGTGCAAGAGAGGAACAACATGTGTAAGTTGTATTTGCTTTTTGAACTAATATTTTATGCAATCACTTGTTGCTCTAAAATTGACATTAGTGACTCTAAACTTGTCTTTGGTTGCCATGTAACTTGTCATTGGATGCTCTAAACTGGTCAATGGTTGCTTTAAACTTGTCATTGGTTGCTCTAAACTTGCGATTGCTAACACCTTGACTTGTCATTTCCTCCAGGATGGATAACTTGGTTGAAGGTCGGGATGGATTATCTGTCTCCTCCCATAATGTTTAATAATGATCCACCAACATTGCCATATGCCATACAAATAATGCCAGCACCAATACCAGAGATGAATTCAATAAAATGGAGGGAGTTGGTTACTGGAGAAGGATAAATTTTTCCTAATACGATGGACCTTCGACAAACTTTTTGCTATAGGCACATGAAAGAAAATTATTGTGCAGAGCATGTTAAAATCAATAGGAGCAAGGGACGAATCTTGGGCATTAACAAAAATGCTCACAATTAAAATGGAAATGAAAAATTGGAAAAATAACGTTGGACCTAACATAGATAGGACTCCTTGATGTGTGATGGTTGGACTGATGGTAAAGGGAGGTCTCTTAGTAATTTTTTGGTAAACAGTCTAAGTGGAAAAGTTTTCCTAAAATCTGTAGACATAAGCAGTGTGATTAAAGATGCCAAACAAATGTTTGAATTACTAGACAACATGAATGAGCAAATTGGAGAGGATAATGTAGTGCAAGTTGTGACAGATGGTGCTGCAAATCTTGTGGCAGCAGGGACGATGTTAGAAGAGAAGAGAAAAAAATTATTTTGGTCCCCTTGTGCAGCACACTGCCTTGATTTAATCCTTGAGGATATTAGGAAGCTTCCAGTTTTTTATAGTACCATCACAAGTGCAAAGAAAATAACAACCTTCATCTATAGGCATACATGGGTCCTTAACTTGTATAGAAAGTATTCCAAGGGAAGAGAATTAGCTAGACTGGTAGTGACAAGATTTGCAACATCTTATCTTATATTAAGTTGCATTTTGAAGCAAAAAGTGCTCTTCGTACTATGTTTGCTTCAGAAGATTGGACTTCTAGTTCTTATGCTAGTAAAAGTGAGGGTAAGCAAGTGGAGGACATGGTTTTTAGTGATTCAAAATTTTGGAAGTCTATCATATATTGCTTGAAGTGTGTGGTTCCACTTGTAAAAGTTTTAAGGCTTGTGGATGGTGATTCGAGACCAGCCATGCCATATATTTATGAAGCAATAGATAGAGCCAAAGAAGATATTGCTAACAATTTTCAAGATAAGAAATCAAGGTACAAGAAGGTGTGGGAGATCATTGATATTCGTTGGGAACGACAACTACATAGGCCCCTCCATGCAGCTACATACTATCTCAATCCTAAGTAAGTTTTATCATGTACTTTACATATTTATTGTTTAAGTGTATGTTTAAAAAAATAAAACTTATTTATTGTTTTATAATTTTTTTAGGTTTCATTTTAGCAAAGAATTTAATGCCGATAAAGAAGTAATGTATGGTTTATATAAAACCATTGAGAGAATGGTTCTGGATAGGAGGATAAGGTTTGAAATTGATCAACAACTTGAAGCATTTAAGGCTGCCAATAGGCTTTTTGGAAGGAGCATGGCAATACATACTAGAGACAAAAAGCATCCTGGTAGATTTTTGCCTTTCTCTACTATTTTTTAAAATTTAAATTTTAATCCTATATAAATCTAAGTTTTCAAAGGCACTTCTAAATTATTACTCCATTTGTTTTGGTAGCTCTTTGGTGGGAAAGTTATGGAGGAGAAGGTAAGGAGTTACAAAAAGTAGCCATGAGAGTTTTGAGTCTCACATGTAGTGCTACTGGATGTGAGAGAAATTGGAGCACCTTTGATCAAGTGCATACTAAACGAAGAAATCGCTTAGAGCAACAAAGGTTAAATGCACTTGTATTTGTCAAGTACAACCTTTAACTTGAGATGAGATAGAAGAAAAGAGAGGAGAAGGGAGAGACTTATGATCCAATATGTTTATCAGACATTGAGTCTGATGATGAGTGGATTAATGCAAAAGAAGATCCTTGTTTGCCAATTGATACATCATGGATGGACATCCATGAAAGTTTCACTCTTGATGAGGGAGCTCCAAGCAAGAAAAGGAAGAGAGGTATGATATTTTATTTAAAACTAAACTTAGGTTGATTCTTATTTAAAATTTAAAGTTCAAATATATACCGTCATGCTTATTAAATGTTTTTTTTTCTAGGTCCAAGGAACTTGAATGCCAAAGCCAATAGCAAAGGGAAATCTATAATAGGGCAAGAGAATGTGAATGAAGAGAATGTTGAAGATGATGGAAATGAGGATGAGGATGAGGCAGCGATATTGTTAATGGAGGATGATGATGACTTGAGTGACATTGATCTTGGAGATAAATAATCATGAGTGATGAATGATGTTTGTTTAGTTTTTTTAAGTTAAGCTTTTGAAATTTGAAGTATGACAGCGCCTTGACTGATTTCAATTTATCTTTGGAATTATTTGTCATTTTTTAAATGTTAGTTTTATGAAATTTGAAGTGTTATTTATTTATCTTTAAAATGCTAAATCACTAATATCTGCAAACTTTTAATGTTCTCTTATATGAATATTATTACATTTATATCATTCTAAATAATTGATCATAAATCTTACGATTCACGATACGCTTCGATTCACGATTCCAAAAATAGACTTTTTGATTCACGATTCGTATCCCGATTTGAGAACCATGGATAGGAGGTTGATAAATAAATATAGTAGACAAAGATGAAAACATGGTTGTTTCATATTATGGAGACAACCGGTTTAAAGTTGAGACCACAGTTGGGAAAAAATTATTCATCTTTGTGTAGATCTTGGTGCACGTATATGCACTTGCTTAACATGGCAGATGAGTGGATTACCTTGCACACATGAATGTGCTGCTATTAAACTACATGATGGTAGTGTGTACTTGTTTGTGGAAGATTGCTTCAAACTGTCTGCACAAGAGAAAATCTATGCAAATAGCATGGTGCTGGTTGCTACACGTGATTGTCCTTGTCCCAGCAAACCTACTGAGACTCAAATGGAAATAGAAGTATTCTTGCAGCCACCTATGACTTAGCATTGGATGCTCTAAATTTGTCAAATAAACTTGTCACTTGCTGCTCACGCACTTGTCAATGGGATGCTCTAAACTTGTCAATTGTTGCTCATGTACCTGCCAATCGAATGCTCTCAACTTGTCAAAGCTGCTACTTAAATACTTATTCTTTCATATCATATATTATTATCATGATTTAAGTATGGTTATTTTTCCTTCATTTAAATGCACATATTGTGACGTAAGATATGATGGTGTTTTAATCCGCGATACTTTAAATGGACTTGTCAATGGGATGCTCTAAACTTGTCACACTCTTGTCAATAGGATGCTCTAAACTTGTCAGTTACAACTCACACATGTCAATGGGGTGCTCTAAACTTATCAATTGTTGCTTATGCACTTGTCATTACGTACTCATAACTTGTCAATTACTGATACACTATTAACAGCCTCATCATGTCCTGATATTTTTAGCATATATTAGGCAAATTTCTACAACTACAAAATTAATATTTGTAATTATTATTTTTTAGAACGTTACTATACTCCAATAATTCATAGTTAATAAACGGCCATGAAATTGTATGCAAGCTTTTTGTCATTGAACAACTTTCCAATCTGTTTTACAAAAATGAATGAACAAAGCATTCATTGTCATTCTATGCTTACTTTCTATCATTGAACAACTTTTCAATATGTTTTACAAAAAATGCATAAACAAAGAATTCCTTTACAAAGCGGTCACTTGAAAGGTCTATTTCTTCCTCTTGGTTGGTTGGTTGTCTTCTATCAATGAAAGTACTTTGTTAGAATGTACGTTGTTCGGATGTGTCACCAGCCACCAAAGGCATTTAACCTTATCGTGGAGTTGATCATGGGAATACTTGGGCATCGTATAACCTTCCTTATCATGCAACTTATCATTCCACGACTTTAACCATGTAAGCACATGAACCCCACAAGAATCCCTGCAATCAAAGTAGCATACAAAAGCTTCAAGTAGTTATAAATCAAAATACCAACCATCAAAAACTCACGTATCAGATTGGACGTGCACTTTTACCGAATGAACTTTGTATTTTCTATCCACTCTTTCCAGTAGTTTTGGCTTAACCTTTCCAATTATTTTGAGGAAGCAATCCCTTTGCAGAATTAAATTACAAACAATCACTAAAAACATCTACACAACCAAAGACAAATTCACATCAGGAATTTACAACTTATGACAAGGCAGTGACAACTTCAGAGCAGGCAATGAAAATGTGCCTAGAAACCATACCATTCATCTTTATTTGCTCCCCTACCATAGTCCTCACAGTCATTGACGTTAACTATGCTAAATAACAAAACAAGGTTAGTCATCATCATTAAATCACCTAATAATGTATTACAATATACAAGTGGCTTACCCGATCATTTATCCATCATTTATCCATCCTCTATCTCAGAGACAATAAAGCTTAGATCGAGTTAGGTGGTAGTCAAACATATCCACAACGTTTTCAAAGGAAATAAGTAGCAAATAAATCAGTTTACATGATTAAAATTACAACATAAAACATATCTACACAGACACATCTCCCTCTTGACTTTTTCTACTCTTCTGTCCAACTTTACTTTTCAAACTCTTCTGCCCCTTTTTGCTTTTTGTAATATTCTGCCCATTTGTTCTTTTTGTACTATTCCTCATATTGTTAAACTAAAGATAACTCAAAAAAATGGTGTAAAAAATTTTGAGACAAAACGAAATTAAGTTGTGACAAATATTCCTATCCTCATCATTTTAACTCCATTTAAGTAAATGCGTTGGCACTCCAAAGTTCAGTTAACCATCCCCACGCCAAAAAGGATATACAAGTTAAATTAAAGGTTTGTTGAAGACAGTATGTTTCATACACAAAGAACTTGAGAAAGAAGGATTAGCTTAGACCTAATTATTTAGGTATAGACTTTGAATGATTCATTGACAAAAAGCAATTAACATAACTATAGGTGTTCGCGTATAAGAATTTGTATTGTATAATAATTAGAGTTGTGACTTTCGATTCATTCGTGTAATAATTAGAGTTCAAATTCATTCTTGTAGTTCTGGCAAAAAAGAAAATTTCATTCTGGTAGTTCCCCCATTAACATGATTTAAGATATTAATATAAGTCTGACAACATTAACAATAAACAGTTAAACACCAATAAGGCACCATATATCAGTATAGTCACTAGATTCCCCCAAACAGTTGCAAATTGTTTTGTTTCGTTAAGCATTCCATTTTATTCACATTAGTTTAAACCCAAGGCCAATGGCAAGAGATCTGTACAAGAGCAGTGAAGCACAGGGAAACAATATTTACATCGTATCAACTAGTAGTATAAGATAAGTGCAACCTAACCTAGGAGCTTAGAGAGGATTATGAATCCTTTTGAATAATCTGAAAGACTGAGCCCTAATCCCACAAGATTCGACAAAATTAATGACGGCCGGAAACCACCAGACGACGACTGCAGCTGCGACGAAGATGCACGCAACAACCGAAGCACGCGACGCGATGACCTTGGCGCTGAGAGGATTTCGGATATTTGTGAATAATCTGAGAACCCGCTAGCCCTAATACCCTTCTGATTCTATTTCAATTTAAGAGGGGCAAATCTGTCTTTTCATATTAAGAATTAATTACACCCAAACCCCTTAGAATATTACTGCAATTTGATGATACCGAGAGACCTTATTGAAATTGAGTCAGCGAATTAGAACCTGATTGTAATTTTTCCAATTTTAAATGTTGACAAAACAGGCTTAATTACTTTATATTAAGTATAATTTTTAAAAAATAACAATAATTGGCACAATAATATCATTTGAGGCTACAAAGGCAAAATCAGAAGGCATGGGGTTCCGTGATTTCATCAGTTTCAATAATGCCCTCCTCGGAAAAACAGCTTGGCGGCTATTACAAAATCAAATCATCTCTGACATAGGCGAGGGTCATGGTGTGGTCTAGCATTATTGATGGTAGAGACTCTATCAAAAGAAGACCTGTGCTGGCATATTGGTTAAATAGGGATACCAGCTGACAGTGAGAACCAAAATGACAGCCGAGCTGCAACTGCACACTAGATCACTAGTGCTTTGTGGAAAAAACATGGAAAGTAAAAACTATTCCAAGAGTTGCCAATTTTTTGTGGCGAGTCCTTTCACAGACCATTGCTACAAATAAAGTGCTTCTGAGGCAATTAAGCATCTGTTCTTTCAATGCCCGTGGATCCGGTATGTCTGGTTTAATAGTGACTTGTCCTTCAAAAGAGATTTTTCCATGGTCCGTAACTTTATGAATTGGTGGAGCGAGATCATAAATCCTAAAGGCCCTTTCACAGAATATGATACCGCCTCTTATTCTTAATATAAGATATTTATCTAATTTGATTAGATTAAGCAAATTTGTTAAGTTGGTCAATATAACATGTATTTTCTAAAACAACATAATCATCTTCCTTGATTCCCTCATCCTCTCTCCTCCTTAATTATGGTTGGGATATGGGTAAATTAAGAAAACATTAATAAATATGAAAACTATGTCTTATATTTAGGAACAAAATCAAATCTCCAAATATATCTTTATAAACAGGAGGAGTATCACACGTATCAGCTGGATACTTTGGTTTATTCGGATAGTGGGAGGCTTGTGTGTTTAATAGATGTGAGGATGAGATTAATACGATTACTAAACTAGTTCATAAGCGGGAACCATCTCCAGAGCAAGCATCCAAGGTAAACTTGGATGGAGCCTTCCATGCTAAAAGAAGCTGCTATTGGCATTATATGCCGTGACTTTCAGGGCTCCTTAAAATGGGCATTTGTGGATAAAGTCAAATCAATATCCGCCTTCATAACTGAGGGTCTAGCTATGATATGGGCCTTGATGATTGCCCAAGATCTGGGCAACAAGAATATTTTTTGCTCCTTTTTGTTTCCTTTTGTTTTGTTGCGGGTCTGTGTTTGGTCGTGGCTGCTATGTCCTTTCTCTTCATCCCTGTTTTTTTCCTGGGGTAATCTTTCTGTATTACGTTTAATTTGCTATCAAGTCTGTTGATGTACGTGGTTTTTTTTTTTTGAGTAATGAAAGTATTCAGAATTGCTTTAAAAAAAGTTAAACTTTGTATAAAATTAAAGGTCTAATAAATGTATGATTTTGCATTTAGTTTAGAAAAAAATTGAGAAAAAGTCCAGCATTAAAAATTTTATTGGTGAAAAACAGAAAAATCAAACTACTGGTACATTGTATGTACAAAATATAGAGCACCAATATTTATTTTCTGTGTATAAAAATTTATCTGGCCTGTTTTACAAATAAAATTTTCAATGAGGAGTTTTTTCTCAGTTGACCCTCTATTTTATTTTGTTGCTGCCATAAATAACTTTTCATGTTATATTTAAATAACTTGATTGCCCAACACAACACAATCAATCATTCCCATCATCGTCACACTATAAGGCAATAACTACATATGGCAATGGAATTGTCGGGCCTTCCAAACGCAGCCTCATGGCTGGTAAACTTCACCGTGCTCCTCCTCTTGGGCCGCCACCTCGTTCATCACCGGCAATACAACATGCCACCCGGTCCAAGGCCCTGGCCCATCATCGGCAACCTCAACCTCATAGGCCCACTCCCCCGCCGATTCATTCACTCCCTCTCACAAAAGTACGGCCCGATCATGCACGTCTGCTTCGGATCCAACCCGGTCATCGTCGGCTCCTCCGTAGAAATTGCCAAAGAGTTCCTCAAAACCCACGACGCCACCTTGGCCGGCCGCCCCAAGTTCGCCGCCTGCAAGTACACCACCTACAACTTCTCCGACATCACATGGTCTCAATACGGCCCATACTGACGACAAGCTCGCAGAATGTTCCTCACCGAACTGTTCAACCCAAAACGCCTCGAATCCTATAAGTACATCAGAAGAGAAGGACTAAAAGGTTTTCTAAGAGAACTATACGATTCAGCGAACAAAGCCCTAGCACCAAAAGATCGCCTCTCAACTTTGGGCCTGACAGTGATAAGCAGGATGGTGCTGGGGAAGAAGTACAGACATGAGAAGATCGGCCAAAACGACGTCGTTAAGTCCGAGGAGTTCAAGAAGATGATGGAGAAGAGTATGAAGGGGGAGGATTTGAGTATGGTGGAGATTTTTGGGCTCTCTTCTACCCCAAGGAAACTGCATCTTCAACCTGTGCTTCAGCCCAGACTTGCTGATCATCTTGATGATTAGCTGTGTGTGTGTATAGGATTCGTTTGGATTAGTGGTTAGAATGTTTAAAAATAGCTTTTTAATTGTAATTTACGATATACGAGGTAAGTAGATAAGAGGAGTTGTGTTTTATAAAACACAACTTATAAACCATCTGATCGTTAAAACAAACATGTCCATAGCTATCACATCAAGTTTAGTATTATCACTAATAAGAGTCAGGGTTATTCGAGGGATGGATTACTGTAATTTATTAATACATATATGCTGATGAGTATGTACTGGATTTGCTTAAATTTTCTCCCACGCGAAATGACAATGTTGGAGTTTGTTATTTGTCTTTTTTTTTTAAAAAAAAGAAAAGATACAAATAATCGAATTACAGTTCAACGCTATAAATACGAAATTATCACATGATTTCTTGCAGAAGTACTAATAGCCAAGGATATGGACTTGAAACGCATAAGACGGTTGTGATTAATTTTGTATGTTCTTATATATTATTGATTATTGTTATTCAAGTGAAAACTCACTTTATTTGTAAATTTAATTGCGTGTGTCCATATCTAATTTAATATAATATAAAAATAAAAGTCTGATAATGAACATAACACAAGAAGACATCAATTAATATCTTTATTCAGTCGCTTAATGTAATGCTGCAACTTACAAATTCACGTTCTTCTCTCATGATAGAAAGCACACCCCTTCTTTTTGAGAAAATAGTAGTGTAATGGGATTTTGAAGTGAACAGGAAAAGTCATTGTTTCAGTGACGTAGAGATCAAGAATATAAAAGGAATACCTACGCCAAAAAAAGGCTTCATGGGCGATATTTAACATATAATTGTCCTCATTTCTATAACAGTGTCTGAAAATAAAACAAAATCCTTATAGAAAATTTACTGGACCGTTGATAATTGGATAATAGGCGAGCCGACAGTTGGCGCTATGCATTAAATCATGAATTCATGATCCCATCAGGTGGGTACAATTCCAAATACGAAGTTATCACATGCTAGATCATTCATGATACGGACTCAAAATACACAAGACAACTAGGATAATTTTGTACATTTTTTTTATTGATTATTGATGATCACGGAGACTTACAAGAAACTGTTATTATTCAAGTGAAAACTCGCATTATTTAAAAATTTTCGTTTAATATAAAAACAAAAGTCTGATCCAAAGATGAATATAACATATTAATTATAATATTATTAAGCACAGGATGTGACATTATTAAAGGAGCTCTTGGCAAAAGGGGTACGACTATATATAATGGAAATTTTTGTTATTCGCAAAGAAAAAATAATGGAATATTTTGCAGACAACTTTTTCTTTTTTCTTTTTTTCGGTTTTAATGGTTATAAGTCCACCAATTTCTGAAATGGGTACACATCTATGTGTAAGACAGCAAAGCATTATTGACGCAGCTGGCTACTTTCCTATTCTGTATGTGAATTTTCTTTTCCATCATGGTAATTAACAGAGTCAAACTGATCTTTGTGGGATTGTGTATGAGAGAAATCAAGGAAAGAAAACCTCACATAAAAAACTATAAAACACTTGAGATATTTTGGAGATCTTTGTAATAATGTCTACAAGCAGCAATATTTCTGCTCACCTTCTTCACTTTTCACAAAAGACAATTAAACTATCATGCTATGATGTGGTCTATGAAGAGGGAATCTGTTGAGTCAGACTTTGAAACTGCATTGCTCAGAGAACCCAACCTTGAATCAGCTCCAAATGTATACATATGAAGAAACAGTCTCCAGAAAATTTAAACCACTAAATAGTCTTCATTCATTAGTCAAAAGTAGGATTCTGGCATGCAACACAGCAAAAAAAGAAAAAAAGAAAAATTTGGAAGAAGTTGAAGTCAAAATTTCAAGGAAACGAGTAGACGACATAGCAAATATAGATCTTTAATATGAGGAAGTTAGAAGAAAAAAAGCGAGTGCACATCCACATCCCATTTTTTAACTCACAACATCATTCTCTCACACAATACATCGTTTCCACTCACTTATTCTCTCATATATATATATATATATATATTACATTCTGTCTTGCATCCATCTCTCATGGGTTGACTTTGGAATTGCTTCTTCAGTGAATCAGAGGGCCGTACTACTTTTACCTCTCGTAAGGAAGTCAGGGACCAGAGCTCGTCAGGGAGAGCAGTCAACTCACCACACTCTACAATGACCAAATGTCTGAGACATGGCATTACATCTTTACCTAATTCCCAGCGACAGAGGTCATTCAAAGATTTCATTTGAAATACCTCTAGTTGGGGGAACCCATGGATGGAACAAAGCCGCATCACGGACCTGGGTTTTGTAAAACTACAAAGGTGTAGTTTTAAAATTCTGAGGTTGGTATGACTCCCCAAAGTGCTCATCACGTCCTCATTTAACTTGGTATCTGAGACTGTTAGCTTGGTAAGGTTGGAAGGAAAAGCTTTGACAGATGTTGGAATGTCAGGAGAGCCAAAAATCTTCAATGCATTTAGATAATTTAGGTTTGGAAGGTATTCCCACACTTGACCAACTTGTTTATGCTTGTGATCATTATACGCATAGAAATACAACCCCAAAGTCCTAAGCTTTTGGAATACACCTTTCCCAATTGAAGAGACAAAGGTTGATTTTTTGTTTATGTTTATGGCAACACAAGATAAGGTTTGTAGATTCCACATAGTTTTACTTTCTACACCTGAAAACAACTTAGGCAAAATTATAGGATCAATCGTACGAAGATGTCTCAGTCTCTTGAGTTTCCAAATTCCACTACAGAATGATATAAAACAATGAGGAGTCTGACTTTCTAATTCTAAAGTTTCTAGATTCCAAAGATTGCATATGAAGTTAACAGTTAGTATTTTGTGGAGACTAATAAAGAAGACATCTGTATTTAATCTTAAGTACCTTAGATGCACAAACATGTTCATATTGGTGGGGAACTTAGGCTTGGAGGAAATTGGAAGGATTGGATCCAACAGTCGAACAAGCTGAATCTGTCTCACAAGCCTTTTTGACAGGTCGTTGGAGCTGGTGCTGCAATCAAAGCAGAGCATAGAACGAGTGGCTAAAAGGTTTTTGTTGTTTGAAAAAAAAAACATCAGACATCTTACATTGAATGGAGAGCCTGCGAGGTTTAGTTTGCTCCAAATTAATGCCTGCATCCCTACAAACTTCAAAAACATTCTCCTTCTTGCCCTCAAATATGCAAAGTTCTCTCAGAAGATCATGGATACGGCATGTCTTGATTCCCTCATCCCTTCTTCTTCTCTCCTCTTGGATTAAGCTACGATCAATGAGCTCATCCAAATAGTCCTCTGCAACATCTTCTACAATTCTAGAATCACTATGAAGAATATATCCTTCTGCAACCCATAGGTGGATCAAGCGTCTGGCAGGAATCTCATAGTCTTCAGGAAACATACCAAAATAGAGAAAGCATGGCTTCAATCTTTGAGGCAAGCTATCATAAATGAGTTTCAGTACTATATCATGTACTTATGTTTTTGGTTGAGTGAGATACGAATTGACATGACCCATGATCTTGGACCAAATTCTGTATGATTTCTTCTTGTTTGCTAGAATTCCAGCAAGCACCACAATGGATATTGGTAAGCCCCCGAAACTTTTTACCATACACTCACCTAGTAGCTTTAGATTAGATGGCACGCCTTCTCCTTGAAACACCCTCCTTGAGAAAAGCTCCCAACTCTCTTCTTCATTAAGAAAAGGAAGATAGTAGGGAGGAGATGAACTAGCACGAGAAGCAACCTCTCCCAAACGGCTAGTAATCAAGATCCTGCTGCTTTTATTGTCATTTGGGAAAGTGGATTGTATGTCATTCCAATGTTGAGGTTCCCATATATCATCCAACACTATAAGATACCTCTTCCCTTTTAAACACACTCTCGCACTTTATCTTTCAGTTCCTCCTCGCTCAAGCTATAAAAACCATCAGATTCAGCTTTGCCTTTACCCTTTGTGTAGGATTTCGGGCGTACCTGGAATCCGATTGACTCACTGAGTACCCACATGAGATAGGAGCACCAATTCGGACTCTGATCACGTTATACGGCAGATTCACCATACGGATGGGGAGGAACCATAAGAGAAGTTTTCTGGAAGTTTTTCTCATATTGAAAACCACTGACTCTCACAATCTATTATTCCCATATTTAACGTACAGGAAGTTATTGATTTGAATTTCAAATCATAAGGATAAAACTCCTTATTCAAACCCAAACTTTTTCATAATTTTATAATAGCCCCAAAAAATTGGGCTTTGGGCCTGATCCACCAAGGGTGGACCTGACCTATTCCAACATCTCCCACTCACACTTGGTGGATCAAATGTTATGGGTCATATCTCTTTCTCTTCCATCCTTCTGTCATACTAGGTGCTCTGCCGTAACCGCGTGGGCATGACGTCTCCATTTGGCTGTCTTGTATTAGGAATCCCTTTCACAGAGACCAACACAAGACAACCCAGTAGTGCAGCTTGGTCGTATTTAATATAATGCCTCCGATGTCCTAGATTTTAACTCGTATATAGTTTCTCCATAGCCAATCTAATCCCTCTTGAGTCAAGATAAAACCCAGATGGCCTTGCTCATATGCATAGTATCCACACTTATGAAATTACTCAAGTAACATCATAAGGGACCGGTCTCAGACACAAGCATAAGTGTGTATATTCCAAGTAAACTTTCTTTCGCCCATATATGATTTCAATATGAATCAACCGCTTTCTTAACATAATGCCTTTAGATCGTATCGATCATGATCATAGGAAAAAAATGCTAAAGTAGCAGACGTCAAAACATATCTCCATCATATTGTCAAAGTCAGAGGACATCATGAAAGGGTAAACCTTTCCGGGACTCACACAACAATAAAGCAGGGATCTTTTCACTTGCTTCCCGTTTGCGGTTCTCTAGCACATGCAGTATGAATCGCATATTACGGTGTTACTCTTATATTATAAGAGTGTATGTCGTTTTAATCTTATTATTAACACCGTACAGACTAAAGTTTAGACACATACAGTATTTAAACCAAAATTCTTCAGCTTTACTCACATGACGTCAATTTGAAGAATTTGTTGTCTAGCTACAGGTATCATGGACGTGGGTTTCCATGATTCGATCCATATTTATAATTACAGATCTCATCCCGACTAAATGCACTACTAAGTCGAGGCGACATTTAGTTTTGTGTTTCTTCTCTACCATATAAGCTCTCTCATTGCTTTACTGGTGAACACATATGTCTCATCTTCACACACTCCTTCAGAGTGTCAAAGGTGGTCGCTTGTGTGAGAAAGCCGACCTCATCAACCTGTACGACATATTAGACATTGTATACTTTTGCATACACATGTAAAACTATAATGAAGTATTTATACTTCATTTCATATGCATGCCAAAGGACTCATTATGCTCTTCATGTATTTCCTTGGCCACATGCTTAGCTAGGGGACTTGCCATAGGAAAGTGTTGTTCAACAACAACTTTATGTGCTACAGTATTTCTAACAAGAATCACATCAACATGTTTAGTCTTGATATGATACTTAGGGTCTTTTACTTAGGCAATGGCTGCAGTGTCTTCACAATACATTAACACTAGATTTAAATTCTCACTTTCAAATCATAGATGTTTTCCCAAATATCATCAGCCATATAGCCGCATATACTGACATAGTACATTAATATACGCATGATCATTATATGCCCTAAAAAAGTATCTCAAGACCTTTTGTGAAGACATTCCATGTCTCTCACAATGGTTAGACTAGTTTCAACATACAAGTCTTATCACAAAATAGATATCTGGTCTTGTACACATCACTGCATACATAAGACTACCAACAATGTCTGCACGGAAACCTTTTTCCATTTTCTATGTTGATTTAGTTCAGGGACAAAATCAAGACTCAAAAATCATTACTGAAACCACTAGGATATCTATGGGTTTGCATCAACTCATATAGAAATTGCTTAAGAATCTCCTAATATGATTGTCATTGCAAATAGATTTCATCATCCATATCACCACTTAAAGGTGTAGATTTTACATCCTCTTGATGTATTACTAAATCTTAACAGTAAATTGTTGCCAGAATAAGTCTGATTAAAAAATGCACAACAGGTAAGATGAAAGCCTTCCTATTATGCTTACCCCTTTGCAATCAAATGAGTCTTGTAGTTTCTAATTCTTAACCATGACTCTTTTTCAATGAATCATCACTTCCATTGCTTTCTTCCATTTTGCCTTTACAGAAAACTTATATAGAACACGACTCTATCTTCTAGAGCAGCCATGAATTCCTTTCTCAATTACTGCTTCTTATTTGGAGCTTCCTGCTTCTCTTGTTTAGGTCTCTTTATTGACCCTTCAAAACTCCCACTCACAAGGACTTTTAAAAATCACTGGCTGGTTCTATACTGTCTTGTCTATGTGTCTTGTAAAGAGACACATGGTCATCATTTTCACCTTTATTTGAAAACTAATGCATAATAAATGTGGTAGATTTCAGTTCTTTTCACTTACAATTCCATCTTTTCACTTATGAAAAAAAAATGAAGTCAGTCACAATTCCGTCTTTTCACTTAAAAAAAAAATGAAGACATCACTCTTATGAGCTCCCACTTACAATCATAATAGGAATGCACAATTGACCCTTATGGTTTGCACTCTTATGATTTGTGGAAAATCAAATCCAATTCACACTTGACCATAATTCATAGAGTGTAGAAGTGACCACTTTAGAGGGCACATGGTTAAGTTCAATACCACATACACTTGATGAAAACAAATATGTGTACTAATCCACCAAAAGTGAACCTTAATACTCTCCCACTCACATTTGGTGGGTTAGCTTGAACCATCATAACCATGTCTCATAATGCTTTATTACACTTTTCAGTAAACTTTACTGATGTTCAGTTCTGTGCCTTGCCCTCATATTCAGTACCAATTTATCATAGTGGAATAATTACAATAGAAATAGGGTCATTTTCCCTTTACATAAATCTTTTTGTGTTGCTTTACTTACTAGACTATCACAATGACATCTGCACATTGGAAACTAAACTTAGCAATCCTCATTATGCTAATTTTTGTTGTTGTTGTAATTCCCATGTCCTTGTCTAGCATGACACATAATCAAGTCAATACTTGAATCACAAAAGGCGGTAAAGCAACTAAGCATAAAGATTCACCAACAATGCTCAACTTAAAGAAATCTCATGAGAGGAAAACTGAATCAGAATTATATATGTGCTACAAAATCATGAAAGTTTAAAATAGTTGAACCCTTAATCTTGACGGCATGAGGCAACAAATCAATCTCATTTGAACCAGTGCATGAAGCACATCACAGAGAATTAATGTCGTTCCACTACATAAAGTAGACTTGTAGGTGCTTATACCTTTTACTTCAATCCTCATGTCGCCACCAATGCTAAGCTTCTGGCTTAGATGTGACAATAGAGAACGTTCTGTAAAGAATTTCAATCCCTATCGTTATGATTTATGGAGCTTGTGTCCTTTTTGCGTTCCTCTTATTTGGAACAATTCTCTACAAAATGGACTTTTCTTTAGCAGGAAAAGCATTTAACCTCACTTAGGTTAGCCTTATGCTAGGAGAAATTCTTACCCTTCTTTGAACTTAGGGTCGTCCTTCTATAGGGTATGTTTGTCCAAAGGATTTACAAACCTCTAGACATTCATTTCTAAGCCCCAAGTACTTTAATACATCATTAAAAGTAATAATGTTTTTGTTATGGGTCATACTTAACTTTCAAGAGCTCCCACCTAGAAAGGAGTGTCTTGATGAACAAACTAAACTTGTTCGGTAAACAATACTTGTTCAGCTTCTCTCAGTTTCCTTATTAAGTTGGTAATCTCATGTAGATATTGTCTCTTAAGAGGTGATTGAAGTACCTCAAGAGATCATCTTTGAATGCAATTCACATGGCATTGTTGTTGGATTTCTTTCACATTTGCACATGCATTTGTGAAGTATAGCATACGCATGGCAATTAATGTTATGAAATTTCCCTTATCACGGCCATGTCGATCTCATAACCTCTTATTTGCTGAGTAAATCCTCAGTTTTAGTGCCATTTGACCCAAATCAATGGCTTTTCAACATCTTTTATTTATATGAAACCTTTCAATGTCAGATATCACAATTGTCCCCATTTAAATTATTGATTAACATTCTTGTTCTTGGCAGCCTTCCTTGGCTTTGTTACTTAAATCATCCCACTCATCAAGTTATTCGCAATTGATATGAACCAAGAATGTCTTTTTATAGCACATTGAAGTATACAATGTCATGTACTTATATTATTCTTGACTAGAAAGGTAATAACAAAATTGGGTCTATGATCAAGAGAATACGTTTGTACCTCCCCATCACACAGATTCCAACCATGCCACTATCATCTATCAAGAATTTCATGCAAGTACTTCACATAAAATGCTCAATTTTGACTTTCAGAAGGCTCATTTCTGAAAGCTCCCACTTTGATAGAGCATATGCTAGCTCCCACTTAGATAGAGCATATTATTCTCTTAGAAGACTCATTTTCCAAGAACTTTCACTCATAAAGAGTGTTTGACATTAACTTCTTCATGTCTCTTAGAGCATTATTATGTTGATAATGTCTTATTATCAAGGAATTTGGGACAATTCAATAGTTTTCTTTAGTTTCATATTAATATCATTTCTTTGCTCTTAATCTTCAGCAAAACAAATCTTCAAAGGGAGAATTTTATTTATTTCTCAAACCCAATTTGATAAGGTTCACAATAACCACTATCTTCTAAGGCTGGAAGAATTTTATGTCCCATGTTGTTTTAATCATCTTCCAAAGTTTCTCTATCACATTTAGAAGATGTTTCAAAATGTCTTATGTAATTTGAATTGTTTCATTCTAGAAACATTACATATTTGCTCTTAAGTCTTTTATTATTTCTAATGTTGGTGGTTGGACTGGGCTCAAAACTCATTTTCACTCATGAAATGGGCTTTACCTTTTGAGGTTCATCACTTGCCTGAATCTGGCATTAGGGAGCTTCTCCTTTTGAGATTCCCTTTCACTATGATTTGATACTTTCTCTTTTAGTATCAAATCCTTACTTTTACCTCTGTGAGGTTTTCTTATATATGAATCTTGACATTCACCTTCTTAAGATTCATGAGATTCAGGTTTTGTTTTTTTTTTTTTTAAGTTTATCTTCCGAATTTCCTTTCGGTCACACGTCTTATTCAATTTCAGGTTCTAATGAACCTTAGTTTGAATCATTTTCCTCTTGAAACTCTCTTTAGGATCTTCTCCTTCTAGGTTATATTTCAAGGCTCAATTTTAAATGAGCAAAGCCCTCTTCCATCTATCACTTAGAGGCTCACATTACTCTAAATGATTTATGCTGGAATCATTATTTAGAGATAACATCAAATAATTTTCACCTTCTTAAATCCATTACAAAAAGTGGTTTAGTGCTTTTTGAACTCCCCAAATTCATATTTATCTTAAAAAAAATAAATATGAATTATTAAAAATATTTCAGGATTTTTAAACTCATAAAAAATCATTCAAGATAGCACTAAATGCCTCTAAAACAGATTCAAATATATTCAAAAAAATTTTAAATACATATCAACATGAAGATCTTGAATTTTGGGATTTTTAGAAACAAACCACGTCTGAATCAGAGCCCAAACGCGCCTTCACGCGCCCCGAGAAGGAGGAGAAAGGGGAAATTCTGGAAAAAATCGAAAAACGCATCGAATCCCACTCTCGCAATCGGCGCGTGCTATGCACGCGCTGCCACAGTGTTTCCAGAATGTGGCACGCGCCATCTGTTTGGACTCCACGCGCCATCTGCTATCGGCCTATGTCTGCCACGTGTCAAACGGGTATGCCACGTGGCCACACGCGCCACATGGCGTTTCTGCCTTTTTTTTTTTTTTTTGGTTGGCGGATCGGGTCGGACTATTCACCCGAACCGCCCACCCAGCCCACCCACGACTAGTTTTTTTTTTTTTTTTTGGTTTGGGTTGGGCCAAATTCGGCCCAATCCCTTTTTTTCTTTTTTCTTTTTTTTTTAGGTGCGTCAAAACGACGCCGTTTAGAGGGTCTAGAGGTTGTCTTCAACCTCCAGCCGGGTCGACCCGGACCCGGTTTCATGCTCGGGTCGGGTCCGTCGACCCGGTACCTTCTCTCCTCCGTAACTTCGCCGTCCGACGTCCGTTTTGCGCGTTCTTGGTGTCCATTTTCATCGTTTTTTCGAGATCTACACATTGGGATTATTTTCAAGGACTGAATCACTCATTTTAAGAGGACCCAATTCAATTTTGCATTTCGTTTCTCGTTCTTTCCTTCGATTTCTCAACCCTATGAGTTATTTTGTTTCATACAATTATAAAGTGTATTATGAGGCTTTTGAAGCACACTTTTTTCTCATAGGACCAAATCGTAAGCACTCAACAGGAATTAAAAAAAAAAAACTGAATCCACAATATATCACCGAAAATAAAAGGAAGAAACGATGTGCACACATATATAGTTTTGTCCAAAATATATGACTAGAAAACTCAATCTCATACAGATATTCATATGTTCAGATACTGAGAATTTTCTATAGGAAGATATTCATATATTCATGAACAAAACAAAACGCAGACGGAGAATCAATTTTTTTTTATATACATATGCTTTCATGTTTATGGACACAGACGTATAGCAGAAGTCAAATTCAATCTAACCTGGCTCTGATACCACTGTAGGATTTCGGGCGTACCTGGAATCCGATTGACTCACTGAGTACCCACACGAGATCGGAGCACCAATTCGGACTCTGATCACGTTATACGGCAGATTCACCATACGGATGGGGGGAACCATAAGAGAAGTTTTCTGGAAGTTTTTCTCATATTGAAAACCACTGACTCTCACAATCTATTATTCCCATATTTAACGTACAGGAAGTTATTGATATGAATTTCAAATCATAAGGATAAAACTTCTTATTCAAACCCAAACTTTTTCATAATTTTATAATAGCCCCAAAAAATTGGGTTTTGGGCCTGATCCACCAAGGGTGGACCAGACCTATTCCAACACTTTGATTTCTTCTTATGCTTGCTACTGCTATTGTGATTGTAATAGCTTGAATTTGCAGACGTTGACATCAAGTATTTAAGAAGGGCGAACAAGAGCTCTCTAGGTCTATAGTCATTAGACATAGAAACCCAAGCACAACACTCAAAGTAATTCTTGACATCATCACTATTATAAATCTTGCGAGCAAGAGTAGTTTTACCTAATCCGCCCATGCCAATGATGGACACCACATTACGATGCGAACCCCCTTGCTTGAGCCGATTGATTACTTCAGTTGTGTCATGCTGAAAACCCACCACGTCATCTTCCTCCACGTCCCTTCTTCGCTTGTGCCCTAGTTGTAACTCCTGATCTGTTGAAGATCTTGCTGCATCCTGGGTGTTGTCATATTTTATTTTGTTCTCATGGAGGTAATTGACTCTAGCGTTAATGTTGTCGATTTTCTTTGCAACAAGACGTCGCAACTTTGCGTGGCTAACACCATGGAGGATCCTGGCCGGCCGACTTCTTCTTCGGTGGTTGGCAACGTTGACAACAAAAGTGTCAATGACATCCTCAGCTTCATGTGCGATGTCTTTGATTTGACGTACAATCTCTTGTTCGATTGGCTTCTTCTGATGGTTTTGTTCGCAACTCTCAAGGAAGACACTCATCATTCCAAGGTGACTCTCAAGGAACTTCACTTTGTCCTCCACACCACATAGCAAATTGGCTTCGTGTGCAACAAGCCGAGACAAGTTCTCCAGCACGAAACTAACTACACTATCTGCCATCAAGTTTGCAGTATCAACACAAGAACACAGAAACAGGTGAAGGAAAATTTGAGGCACAGATCATTTGCGAGACGTTCAAGGATTGAAGTACTAGCTAGTGTATTGGCATCCCACTTCGACGAGGTTGCCTCAAAGACTAGAGGTCAAGCCTTTATTGTTTTTATTGTCATCCCCTTCGTTCACTTTGGCCTTTTGAAAAATAATGGCGTGTGGGGTCTGAAAGTGACAAAAACCGGTGTGTGGGTCCACCAAACGTTGGTATAAAGTTTGAGGGAAGACTTTGAGTGACGACTTCCTGTTGCACTTGGCGGGATTTATTCGTGCAAAGTGTTTTTTTGAGCACTCAAGTTCTCTGGGAGTAAAGTTTTTTTGAGCACTCAAGTTCTCAGAAGTTGTCAGTGTAGGCTCATCGACTTGTTAATGGACGCTCCTCGACTTGTCATTAACAACTTCAGGAACCATTTTTTCATTTTTTCTCTTGTGTGGGACTTCATTGTAATTGTCCCTTTTTTTTTTTTCCAAATAAAAAGTTATCAAATTAATTATGTGGTTGAATGTGGCATTGTAAATTATAATTATCATTAACAGGTGATTATAACCTTTAAATTTTTATTCAGAAAAATATATAATTTTATTTAGAAAGAATCCTAATTAAATCTAGTTAAAATACCCAGATTTAAGTTTAGGCCTACACTTTTGACAAATTCCTAATCAGACCACACATGAGAATTTTATTTATGTATGAAGCAAACTTTGTTGGACATCCCACAGACAGATCTATCTGTAACCCTCTATATTTAGAAAAAAATCCTAATTAAATATAGTTAAAAATACCCAAATCCAAGTTCACCACAAGCTGAATCTCTCTCTCTCTTTTTTTTTTTTTTTAATGTTTGAACGGAAAACGATCACATCAACCATTAAAAAAAAGCTCGTGCCTCAATGATACTTCCCACTAAAGATAGGAGTATATTATATAAATCATCTAAAAAACTTATTTTTGATATTTGTGTTACCATTTCTTTTACTAGGGAATGCTTGTGTTATCACTCAAGTACTTGTTTTGCTCAGCGTTCAGTTTGGGTAAACTTGATAAAGGCATAGGAATGCCAAGTGGGGGTCATCCGAAATGGGAAATAAAGTATGATTACTAAAGAGATTGTTATGAGGCATCCGATCATTAAAGATTTTATTATCGGTATTAAATCATATACATCTATATATACACACATATAAATACACACACACATCAGGATGGAGAGGTCGAATTTTAGAACCGCAGAGGGGAAGGGCAAAAATATACAGATCGTCACAGGAATTGGTGGAGTTAGATGGTCATGACTTTCAGATAGAAAATCAATAAAGAAATGAAATGCAATAATTCAGAGACACACAGCAATTAAATGAAATGTTTTTCTATACATAATTATACATTGTCCTTTATGAGAGAATAGGACAAATGAGGTCGTACAGATAGCCCTAAATCTATCAATTGATAAAGAATGAATCATCCAGCTGTAAAGATACAATTATATATCTAATATTCTAATGTTTAATTATGTTCTAACACTTTTCTTTTTTCTTTTTTTTTTTATCGAAATACGTTCCAACTAGGGGTGGAAACAGGCCAGATCAGGCCAGGCTTTTGCCTTAACAGGCCAGGCCTGTTAAGGCAAAAGATGGCCTGAGCCTGGCCTGTGGCCTGTCAAAGGCCATTTTTTAAGCCTAGGCCTGGCCTGTATACAGGCCTGGCCTGGCCTGAAGCCTGTTAAGGAGGCCTGGATTTTTAAAACAAACCAACAGGCCGACAGGCCGAAAACAGGCCTACCTTAAACAGGCCAAAATTGATATAAATTAAAATTAATAATAATGATTAAAATACATCATAAAATATAAAACCAAATACAACAACATAATTTTCATTATAAATTCACCAATTTAAACCAAATCAATGTAAAACCATTATGCAAAATGACTTTGGCCTTTCTGCAAAAGTATCTCCCACTTCTTCATCTTCTATCCCTATTGTCAAAACCTTCATCCTCTCCTCCAGATCTGACATTGAACATTTGAACACCAAATTTCAAATACAACAAAGCTTAGATAGTACATTATTTCTCAATATAAAGACAAGCCAACCGACAAACAACAATGACACAAGAAAAGCTTCAAATTGCATGCACAATGTTTGTTGATTACAAGTGCATAGTTCGAGAATGTAGAACCAATATCCCCTAGCATTCCACTTGGATTACCATTAATTTATGACCATGACCCAAAACAAAAAAAAAATTCAATGTACAAGAACAATTTCTGGGACTACATTCTTTAAATTGTCAGCTTTTGTTTGAAGAGAAGAAATAACAGGCACGAGAAATTCAAATCACCTTTGAAATCCAAAAGTAAGCACTGCACTTAACTTGAGACTCTAATAAACACTAGTGAGACAATACATTAGTCATAAGAGAAAACAAAAACACCACTTTCCTCAAGTTTCAAAATATAACTGAATCAGACGAGAAGCAAGAAAATCGGAAGAGTTCACTCACCAGAGCTTGAGATCTGCCGACGGTCGATGACTATTAGAGGTTCAGGACGGAGAGCACGGCCGACGGTCCGACTGTGAGAGTTGACTCACCAGAGCTTGAGATCTGCCGACGGTGGATGACTCACAGAGGTTCAGGACTTCAGGTTAGGAAGGAGAGGAAGAACGGTGATCCACTGAGATCAAGGCGACAATGATCGACTGGTTAGGTCTTCCGATCAAGGTGAAGATGAAGAAAGGAACAGGGACGAGATCTGAGATCTGAGATCTGAGATCTGAGATCTGAGATCTAAGACTGAGACTGAGATCTGAGATCTGAGATTGAGAAAGGAACAGGGCCGAGATGAGATCGGAGTCACAATGATCGACTGAGAGCGTGAGAGTGGGACAACGATCGACTGTCGGCTGACCTGAGAATCTGAGATCTGAGAGTCCGAGTGAGAGTGGGAGACTGGGAGACTGGGAGTCGGGAGAGGGTCCGAGTGAGAGTGGGAGACTGGGAGTCGAGAGAGGGTCCGAGAAGAGAGTCCGAGAGTATTGAGGTAGAGTGAGCGCGAGAGAGAGACCAGAGTGATTGAGATTTGGGGTGGAAAGGTAAAGAAATTCGGGTGGCAAATTTTTTTTTTTTTTTTAAATAGTACCAGGTCGGCCTGATAGGCTTAAAAGGCCATGTAATAGGCCTGAGCCTGGCCTGTTTAAAAAAACAGGCCTTCAAACAGGCCTGAGCCTGGCCTTTTTTTCTAACAGGCCAGGCCTGATCAGGCTAGAAACAGGCCAGGCCACAGGCCCCTGACAGGCCGCCTGGCCTGTTTCCACCCCTAGATCCAACACTTTAGGCAAAGGAAAAGGAACCAAATCTGGACGAGTCATATTAATTTTGACGCGCCACGTGGCAGATCACACGGCACCTCCACTACTTTTAGCATTTGGGGCTGCATGCTCGTTCTTGGTTCCTTCCTCAGTTTCTCTCTTGGGAAACAAACAGGCAAATTAAAGATGGGCGGAGATTTCCATGGCATTGCACTCGAGCACAGTTTTACTGTCCATTATGAGCTCATGTCAGGGTTTCTATTAGAATTTGAAAGATTAGAATAGAGAGGAAATAAAAACCTCTTAATATTATTAAATCATCCTTAAGTAAAAGAGAATATACATGAGGCTTTATATAGGCAAACGAAAAGTTAAAGTCCAACCCTATAATCAAATCTAATATAATCTAATCAAATATTAAATCCAATAATAAATATAATAATATCTCACATTTATACTTCTAATATATATAGAATATATTAAATAACGATATGGGTTATGATATTCCATATCAATACTATATCATATATCTAACAGTTTCATAATTGCGTTTTGCAGTGAGAGACAGAGGAACCAAATATGTGTGTGTGGATGCTTAGCAGGGACCCCTTAGAGTTCTCACAGCAGCTTTCACACTAATGTCCTTCTCCTTCTTTTGTGACCTAGATCACTTATACGTATATAAGTGACTTGAGTAAGGATTCAAACTGTAATCAACTCAATATAAATCTTTTGAAATATGTCACCATTGTCAAATTGAGAAAAATTACAAGAACAGAAAGGTAAGCCATAGCTCAACAAATTAAAGATGTAAGATTAATTAGGTTTTTGTGCTTTTGTAGAGAATAATGACATGTATTCTTTGAATATCCTTAGTAGTATGGTGTGTGTGATGAAGAAGTGACCTGTGTTTTGTGCCCATATTGGAAGGTGAAGTTAATAACTTAAAATCTTTTTTCCCCCACATATATGAGAGAATTAAGAGAAGGAAAAGAGGTACAATTAGTGAGGTCTATCTACATGCATCTCAAGCTCTGTTCATTTCTTTTCTTACAATTTCATTTCTCAACTAAATTGTGACTTTGAGCTCTACACACAGAGAGTAAAGTGATTCACCCTGCTCATGACTTATAAATAAATCGTCTCTTAGTAGAGGTTAAATTGTAGCGGTTACAAAAAAAACTGTTACAAATATCAGGATTTGGGAAACTATTACAAATTTGTAATGATATGACTCCTACCAAATGGTGCTCTGGTCAGCGACGGTACTTTATAGTGGTTAGAGCTAACAAACTGCTACAAAATGTGGCGCCAAGCAGTGGTGACATAGTAGTGGTTGAGTCATACTAACCACTACAAAATGTGGCACTATGCTGGCACTACATACATAACAGTTGAAAAGGGTAAACCGCAATGGAAGACAAAAGGTTGGAGGTTTGTAGTGGTTGCTCCCAACCACTACAAAATGTGTCATGATTTATAGTGGTTTTTTAGGCAAAAACGGCTATAGGATGCAAAGGGTTGCATGTTTGTAGCGGTTTCCGACAACCACTACAAAGTGTCATGTTGACCAAGGTAGCGTTTTGTGATTTGTGGTAATTGATATAGCGGTTTTGTGGAGAACTGCTACAAATGTCACAACTATTGCCGCCACCTCTTATTTTACAGCTTTTGGCAAATTCCTTGTACTTTGAGAAGTTTTCATCAGATATGAAGTTCCACTCAAAGATCTAAGAAGTTAGGCACTTGAGGTTTGTAAAGTTACTTATTTCATTTCGTTTTTGAGTTGAATATATTTGGTTATAGTAAATTTATTGTTATTTAAATATATTTTTCTAATATTTATGAGTTTCTAAGCCTATTTTGCCATGTGTAATCTTTTTTTTTATTGTTAATTTTTTTAATTTGTTTCTAAGCCTTTTTTTAATCTGTTGGTTATTATTATTATAATTTTTTTTTTATAAATATTAGTTAGATGTGACCATTGTAGTGACCCAATAATTGAAAATCCTTTAACTAAATAATAATTAAATAATTAAGTAAGTTAAAAAAACAAAGAGAGAGAACGGAAAAGGGGAAAAAATTGAAGTGGAATGAAATATGGAAATAATGGATACTAATCTCTTATTGTTATATTTAAACTTAGTTTTGGAGCATACATGTTATATCTAGAAGTTTTGGAGCATACATGTTATATCCTTATCAGGTTTTGTGGAAATATAATCCCAAAATTATTGGCATTCAAAGTAGATATGATAGGACTTAAGTTTCAAATTAATTGATTATGTATTGATTGCAGAATATTCTTCCCTGATTTTCGGCCACTCATCAACTTGGCCAAGACACATAGAGTTGTATAAAATTATAGTCCATATGAATAAACAAAGAATACGTTTTGTTCCTTTGCTGATATCTTCCTTAGGTTCAAAGGTAATAATCATGTTTTGTCCAAAAAAAAAAAAAAAAGGTAATAATCATGATGAAACACACACACACACACACACAATATGAGATAGTTCGTTATTATTTTTATTAATTGTTGTAGACTTGTTAACAAAGAAAATGCGAGCCAGTGAAAACCTATTGATTGTTTTTATTGGGCTGAGCTCGAATCTCTGTTGGCAAAACAGGGGAGTCAATTTAGTTTTAACTTTATGAAAATTATCATAATATTCTTCAGTTTTTTTAAAAAAAAAAAATCAAAACCATTAGTTTTTTCTCATTCCACCGACTTCCAAATTGAAGAAAAGGGGCGGAAAGCTGTCGAACCTCCAAAAACTTTGAGAAGCTCAATCAACATTCTTCATCCTTCTATAACTGATGAGGGGGGTGCCAAAGTCTCACCTTGCCTTCCTTTGATGCTTCCACTTCGCTCTGAGTTTCCCCTCCTCTGTTCCTTTTGGTGTTTGATACTCCCCCCCCCCCTTCTCATTGTTGTTCGTCCGCCTCTGCAGTGAGAATCCTGCACCAAAACTTAATCCCTTCTCTTCCTCGCCGTTTCCATGTGCGTGGGTGGGTGTGTGCGAAAGTTCATTCCTTTTCCTCCTCTTATGCAGCAATGGTGATGGGTATGTTCAAAGATCATCTTCTTCCTCTGTTTTTACTATGGTTCCATTTTCTTATATAGTAGAATGGTTTTCTTATTCCCCCTCTGTTCGGTCATGTTTGAGTTGGGAAATCTAATTGATCTATGATTTGAGCTGTGTTTTAAGTAATCTTGATTAAATAAAGTTGAATTATGGCAATAATGTTTGAAGTTTGAGGTTGTAATATTTAGAGGAACACTGTTTTAGAACTTGCAAAAAAATATTAAGTGCACACTAGGTGTTTGACAAAATGTTTGAAAGGAGAATTGAAAGCTAAATTTTGGTATTGAATGGAATATTGGGACTTTGTGAAACTACTTTGATGCTTGAGTGTTACATGGTTGTTAAACAGTGGAGTAAGATGTTTTGTTTATTGGTTAAAAGTTGTTTAAGAAATTTGATTTGGGTGGCTTTGCTATTAATAAGGATGCTTGAAGTTGCTTGCTGGCAATGTGAGATGATGATGGTTGTTTTATGACTTGATTTCACACATGGTGCTTGTGAAATTGTAAAGAAGAGAAATTCAGTTAAATTAAGTTTGTTGAAGCTCATGAGCTGATTTTACATAAAGCATGTGAAGTGTTTGATTAATTGCTTGAGAAGGAATTCTTATGGACTTGAGAATGGAATATGTTAGTGAAGGTGTTGATTAGATTCTTATAGGTAATAGTCAATTATTGTTCTACATTGAAATTGTTTAGGTTTGTTTACTCTTATGTTAACCTTTAGGATGCCTTTGAGGTGGTTGATTGTGCTTGCTAAGTTGAAGATAAGGTCTTTTCTTTTCTCTTTATAAATTGTAGAGATTGTTGATTTTGGTTGTGTCCGTTATATTATTGTGGACTGTTGTTAATTCAAAAAGATGAAGAAGGTTTAAATATTAAGAGTGATAGTTATGTGATGGTTGGTGTTTAGGAATCAAGGGTAAGAATTGTTACAAAATCCAAGGACTAGAGTAAGTTGTATACATGTGAGAGTGCAACATGTGAGTGAATAGTTTCCCATTATAATATTTATAAATGATATTTTACTACTTGCTATATTTTTATATCAATTACCTCATTCTAAGCATGGTTTTATAAAGAAAAGTTTATTAAACTTGTTTAGTTTCTTACTTGTATAGAAATGAGTAGGGATTTATGATTGCATCTATTGTTATTATTTATTCTTATATAGGTTCATAGTATAATTCATGACTATGCATGGAAACAATAAGGAAAGTTTCAAGATATCTTTCATAAATTTTTGCGTTAAGATAGTCTTGCATTTTGAAAAGTTCGTAGCAATTTCTTTTATGGGAAGGGTTTTTGTTGACAAATTGAATTTGAAGTAAGGTTTTGAAATATTGTTTGTGAACTTTTATGATGGGGTATTCTATTATTTCATATTTGATACGAGCTATCATGGCATTGAAAGAAGAACTTTTCACTTCTTTGATAAATTGGGCCCACGCATGCTTGTGAAACGTTTTTGAAAGGATTGAATACAGAACGCTAGTTACTAATAGCAGTATTGTTAGCCCTTGGCACGCCATGGTTAATCTCGAGCTCACTTGATATTTGTGGGATTTGTTCTCACACATGTTAATCATGGGTTTTGTGGCCTCAAGCCACACTTGGTTACTTACCCTTGTAGATTGTGTGTCCACGCTTATTTTTGTGGCTTCACGTTGTGCTTGTTTTTGTGGCCTCAAGCTGCGTTTGGTTATTTACCCTTGTGGACTGTGTGTCCACGCTTGTTCTCCGTTCTGTTGAAGTTCTATGAAAATAGGGAATTTGAGATTTATTGTTATGTAAATTGATTTTGTTAAACAAATGGTTTAAGTGCTTATATATATATATATATATATTTTTTTTTGCATTCAATTATCTTTCATATGTTTTCTATTTATATGTATGAACTTACACTTCAAAAGTTGAAATTTATAGTCATGTTTTAATATTCAAGGTTAAGTTAGTATATATTATTTCTTCTAGCATTTTATCTATTTTCCTTAATGGGACGTTATTCACCGGAAAATATTTTGGCCTTAGATAATGCAGCTGATCATGTCCTTATGCTAATCGCTAAAAGTCTATGTGGCTCGACTGAAGCTGGAGCATCATTTGAAGGATTCCTGAATCAATTTAAAACCTTAAAGTCATTTGAATATGTGGGTGCTCCATGTCGTCTATAGGTAGGATCCCCGCCTTCTTTGTTTGTGTGAATCATATGTATCTATATATGTTGCTGCAGAGCAGAGCTCCATATACTATATTGAATTGGTGTGCTATGGTAGGAATTTCAAAAGAAAAAAAAGCCTGAAGAGACTATACAAAAATCTCTACAAATTACTTATTATTAGATTGATGGAAATATGTTATATATGAGCTAGAAGTAATGCATTTATATTCAATATTTTTTTGTAACTATTAGTTGAGGCATTTATTTATATGTGCTTTAAGGCTTAAGAAGTGTGAGTCCTCTCACATTCCGTACCGGTCATCCCTAAATTTTCAGGACATGACAGTTTTGGTATCAGAGCTTATGTTTCCTATAGTTATGTGGAGCACAAGGATTCTTCAGTGGGGTCTCAATTGTCATTATAAACATGGGCATAATCATAATTGAGGCATCATTGAAGGCCTTATAGGATGTCCTCTTGTTTATTTCTTCTTTTGATCAAATGTATGGTTCAAGCATAAATCCTATTTATTGAACTAAGCATGTCTTATCTTTCCTTGTATAGTCTAGATGTACATAAAAGGAAAAGTATGAAGTATAAGGGTTGTAGTGAAATGAATTTCATGCCTTGGCTTCTTTCATTCATAGTATCACGCCTTGAAAATTAAAGGGTGACTGGCACATAATACAAGAAAACTCATATTCCATAAGCCTTAAAATATAAGTATAAATACTTGCCATACTAAATATAATAGTATTTATAATACCATAATTAGTATAATAATTCTTCATATACAAATACCATTTCTAGATCATATATAAGCATATTCCTTACAAATAAAATAAAGCTTTTTGTATAAATTTCGACCTAATCCCATCTGTAAGTTGAACTTCCCAAAGTTTCTACAATAGCCTGTTAGTACAATACAGCATACGGAGCTCCGCTCCACAAAAGAACATAAATCCCAAAATATCAAAAGAAAACAAGAAAGAATCCTATCTATAGAATATGTGGAACAACTCTAATACACCATACTATAGTATATATGAAATATTTACGTCAGCCTACGCTATTCAAGTAGTAGTCCAAAGCTTCTTTCCAAAGTAGTAGCTTGTCAACTGGAGGAGCAGATCCCCTTCTACTATCTGAATGCCAAAAATATTTTCCGGTAAATAACGTCCCCACAATAAAATATAGGTATATAATATAGATAAATTGGTCCAATCATATCAAAATAAATAAATTAGTACTTAAATGGCAAGGAACCAACTACGTAAACATTCAACACTTAGATGTAAATTGGTTAAGAGTAAAATATAACAAAGGGGAGATATAATCATGTTTAAATGAATAAATAAATAAATAATTTCAAAGAACCTAAATAGGTTGAAAACCAATAAAAGAATACAAAAACATTCTCATTCATTAATAGGACTTAGACAGAACAATAATAGGCTTGGACACAAAGTCTATGAGGGTAACTAACCAATCTGGCGTGGCTAAAAGCCACGAAGAATTGGTGTGAGAGCTACTCATGAAAAATTTCCCTCCGTTCCACGTGTGTTGGCCATCACATAGGGCTAGCACCTCCTAATCACCCTGCTAGCTGGGTGTGCCATGGTGCACCAAGGGCTAATGGAACTGTCGTTAGCAACCAGTGTCCTGCTTTCAATCCCTTGAAAACATTTTTCCCGGCATACATGGAAGTTGACTGTCTTGAAATTTCAAATCACTTCAATACAGAATAAACAAGTGTTTCCTTAAAGAAAATTGATCCCTTCCATGTATGTATATAAAGTTAAACCCAAATAGAAAAGCCGAATAAAACATATTCCCATTTCTAGAAAAACAAACTGTAATATTCCAAAGTGCTATCACTCAAGTAAAAACCTTTATAAGAAAATAGCATGGTTAAAAATGTTTGATGTAGGATTTGATTTAAACTACTGCATCCACATCTAAGTGGGGCATTATTTACTCACCTGGTAGTCTTAATAGCTAGAGTCTATCATACTTAATGGTCTTCAACTATGGTTCAGCCTTAGCCCTAAGTAATTAAACAATAGCATCATAGTCATTCCAACAGTAACTTAATAGATATCTATAGTATCTTATTTAATAAATTAAATTCCTTCATTTCCTTTATAAGAATATTAGCTTGATATAACATTCAAATTCAATTATAAGCTTCATGATCTATATTACATATTAGTCTCAATGCCTAAAATTTTCTTCTAAGCATACACCACATATAGTTACAACTCTATAAACTTTTGGAATTAAGAAATGAGTTCCTTAGTCTCGAATTACATCCAAGGTATACTGTTCAATCTAACCTACAATAAATAGTATCAATATATATATAGTCATCCATTAAACAATATTTTTCAAAGTGCTACTTATTCTTCAACCATAAATAGTTAATACGTATTTCAATAGCTACTACAAATATTTAAACTTAATCTTAGAATTCACCCAAACTCCTTTCACACACATTTTTACAAACACCTGACATGCATCATCATCCAAACAAGTTTACTAAGCTCATTAAACTATAATTTCAGCTTATTTAAGCTTTCATGCTCCTAAAACCCCACGAATAAGCTATAAAACAACACCACATAATTATTGAAGCTCAATAGATAAATATCCACACTCACATGGCAGCCGCATAAACCAAGTAAGAAAAGGGGGATAAACAGAATTTTCAAAACATACTGAACACAGTGGCTTTTATCGAAGCAGAGGATTTTGAAGAAAATGATGACTTCCACAATAACAAACAGCAACAACAAAGGAGGAAGAAGAAGGTAGAGTTCTAGCACACCCACACCACAACGATGGATAGAAAATCAGTGGCTTGCGCTAGGAGGATTGAGGGAGAAGAGATAGAGAGCAGAGACTGAAATTTGGAGAAGAGGAAGAAGACGCCAGCAACGAGCTTGGGCACATTGATGAAAGCAATGGGGACGGAGGTGAGCGATGAGGGAATGACAATGGAAAGAGGGAGTACAAGCTTCCAGAATTTTCTTTTTCTACTTTCTGTTGCTCAAGTCGGTGGGAAATAGAAGGGAAAACAAAAATCTGATGCTATTTAATTATTTGTTACTTTTTCTTTTGTTTGTTTGTTTGTTTTTTTTTTTTTGACCTTTTTATTTGGGCTTTCACACATAGTCATCTATTAAATTATAAATCATGTTGAACTTAATGACGTGTATGTTTTATTCCATAGAGAAGATGCCTTTAAGATCCCCAGTGCTTGGTAGAAGCTAAATAGAGATGAGGGATCATTGAAGGCTTTATAGGAAATCTGTGTCCTTCATAGGAATTGTTGATTGGTTGATAAGTTTGTGATTGTTTGGGTGTTTTTGAAAGTGGTGTAAGGCATGTATGAATTGGTTGCTTGATTAATTGTTTTGCTTGGAAAGGATTTTGCATATGTTCTTTGATGTATGAAAATCTAATGTTGTAGATTTGTTGCTTTTTGGAACAATAAGTGTAGTTAAATGCATTTTATGCTATTTTTTCCTAAAGTCCACGGCGTGGTTATTTCATGAATTGTGATATTTATTTTACTGAAAAATATTCCCAGATTATATTATCTACGTTTTTATTGTACGTGTGTGCATGTGCGTATAGAAATTTTGAAACTATAGCGACTTCATGATGCTTATTGCATTAGCTAGAGATTTCACTATACCAAGTATTATTAATCCATATAATGAGATGTCGAGTGTTGTTAACGAAGAGTTTGGAAGAGACTTTGCCTAAGTTTATATGGGAGACTAAATACTTATAATTGTTTGCCTTGGTCTAAATATTAATCCAATTTAGGAAGTCTAATTTATATGGGAGACTTTGCCTAAATTTTATACAAGAGACTTAATACTTTAATTATATGAGGTATGCTACTATATAAAAATTTAAAATGATTTAAACACTTAGGTTTATTCTACGAGTTATGATGTTTTTAATGTTAATGTAAGTATTATGTAATATTCATTTGTAAGTTTAAGGCTTAAGGAATGTGAATTCACTCGTATTCCGTGTCGATCACCACTCAATTTTCAGGGTGTAACAAATTTGGGAATGGATCTACTGGGTGATTGGTGCTCAGTCTACGTAATTATCATCAATAACTGTAGTTATGGGTTTTCTGTTGGCTTTTGGTCTGATCATCTTTTATCTTTCGATTTATTGTTTATCAGATTTCTGCTAAAATTACAAAATAAATTGCTCTGTTTGAACTTTTTGGAGTGTGATTTGTGGAAAAATTTTGAGAATTGGGTTTGGATTTGAAAAGTCTCTCACACCTTATATTTGGGTTCCTTTCAGAGATTCCTTTTCTTTCCTCGCTCGTAATAATGCAACACTCTTACTAGCATTCATCCAAAAGAAAAATATTTGGTTAGCCAAAGGTTTGTGGGCTATAATTACTCACTGATGTTTTAATTTGTTGAGAAATTTCCTTCGCTGTTATAATATGTTCCCTTCGAGAGAGGAGGCTTTGCTTTATCAATTAGAAAAGAACTTGTTGAATTCTTGGCTTTTGGGCATGCTATTAAGATCTTGCCATTCGTGCAGTAAATCCCAAAGATCTTGAAGTGCAAAATTCTGTTCAAAATGGCCTTTCTCTTGAAGAGCGCACTGAACATTATGAGGAGGAGAACATGAGACTTGCTGAAATCCATGAGAACTTTGTCAATACCTAGACTTTGACAGAAGGGAGAATTTGTTAATAATACCTTAATAGTTATTATTAATAGCCCTTGTGTTGTAGTGAAAACCGAAAAGCTGTTATTCCCTTTAACTTTGAGAATGTTAAATTTTGTGAATGAATTGAGAACTTGTTAATGCCTTAATTCTTATTCTTAATAGCTATTACGTTGTAGTGAATAACAAGAGCTTTGAAGTTATTCAACTCGGTTAAATTTTGTAACAGAAGAGAGAACTAGTTAATGCCTTAGGGTATGTTTGGTTTGATCTCATTACACCTTGCAGTACAGTGCAATATGCAATGATAATACAATGGAATATTGATTGGTTTGATTTTTAAGGAAGGTGTAATGGGTTATTTTTTTAATAATTATTTAAAATTAAAATATCAAACAAAATCTATTTAACCCTTAATATAATCTTTATAGGAAAACTAGTCAAGAGCCATTATGTTGCCTCATAATAATCATCACTCTATCTCGTCGAGGATCGTTCGATGTCGGTGGTTGTGGTGGTGGAGGCGACAGTAACAGTGATGTGGAGGTGGCAATGGCAAGTGGTGACAGCTACAATGGTGGAGGAGGAGATAATGGTGAATAGGGTATTAATAAGAATGGATTCATGGATAACAACTTGTCATTTTATATTCACACTTGACTAAATTGGAAGGAGCAAACTCACAATGCAATCCCAAAAACTCTTCTGGAAATGACTAAAATGAATATGGTCTTAATAAGAACACATTCAATAATAACAACTTGTCATTCTATATTTATGCTTGGTACTCACAATGCAATAACAAAAACTCTTTTAGAAATGGCTAAAACGGATATGGTGTTAACAAGAACGGATTCGTGAATAACAACTTATCAATCTATATTCATGCTTGGTAAAAATAGATGGAGCAAACTTGCAATGCAATCACAAAATCTCTTCTGGAAACGACTCAAACAAATAAGGTATTAACAAGAACTGATTTGTGAATAACAACTTGTCTTTCTTTATTCACACTTGTCTAAAATAGAAGGAGTAAACAAGCAATGCAATCACCAAAACTCCATTGTGGCAGTCGTTCACTAGCAATATATAACTTACAATTCGATAACAAATTCTCTTTTTGGTATTGCCTACAACAGATAGGTCATCAATAAGAACTCAATCGTGAATAACAACTTTACATTCAATATAAAACTTACACAACTCAGACAAAAACACTTTTGGTATTGCCTATAATGGATAAGGCATTAACAAGAACTCAATCATGAATAAGAACTTTCCATTTAATATAGAACTTGCAATTCAATGACAAAAACTCATTTAGTATTACCTACAACGGATAAGATATTAACAAGAACTCAATTGTGAGTAACAAATTAACTTTGCATTTAATAAAGAACTTGAAATTCAATGACAAAAATTGTTTTGGTATTGCCTAAAACGGCTAGGGCATTAACAAGAGAACTCAATCGTGAATAACAACTTTGCATTCAATATAGAACTTGCAATTTAATGACAAAAACTCTTTTGGTACTGCCTACAGTGAATAGGGCATCAACAAGAATTCAATTGTTAGTAACAACTTTGTATTAGAATATATCATGAAAAGTCCCACATTGATTACAAAAACACAGAAGTGAAGGTATATAACCAAATGATAGATCCTATCAAATTGACTTAAATCATTTTGATAGAAAGACCAATCTAATACATACTGTGAACACCCTATTTTGTCCAGGCCCTACTCCAAAATAATAAAAAAAAAAATAAAAACATGAAAAAAGAAAAAAAAAATCCTTCTTGATTCTTGTATATCTAAATTAATAAGAAAATGACATTGATGGCAATTATATTATAATTGAAATTAAAAATTTCAAAATAATCCATCTCATTGATATTATTTGATATTTGGATATGGAAATTTAGTGTGAAGTCATTTTGGAGGAGGAAAAAAATAGAAATTAAAAAATACAAAAAAAAAAAAATCTCTCATTCATGTTGATAGGTTTAAATTAGGAAATTACTTGTAGGAAAAAAATAAAAAAATACAAAAATAACGAAATTAAAAATTAAAAAATAGCTCTCATTTATGTTGATAGGTTTAAATTAGGAAATTACTTGTAGGAAAAATAATAAAAAATTAAAAATGAAAAAAAAAAAGATATCTCATTGATGGTAATTGGGTCAAATTAGGAAGTCTTTTACACAGAATGCAAAAAAATAATAAAAATTAAAAATTAAAAAAAATGCATTAATATGTCAAAACCCTAAGAGATGCCTATTTAAAGGGGAGCACAAGAATGAGCAGGACACAAACAATTTTGGGACAAAAAGGCAAAAGATTGTGAAAGATGGAGAGAAAAATTAGGGGCAAGGGGCTAAGAGAGCGATAAGTACGAAGAAGTGAGTTAAAAGGTGGAAGGTTCATCCTTTCCCATACTTTACACAACAAGACCTTAGAGATTAAGGCTCATGCCAATGAACATCTTTAATAAGGATGGAGGCATATAAATTCAAATGTTGAGCAAATCTCTGCAGACATGAATGCTTGTGTTGAATTTGTGTAGGAAGAAAAAATAGAGGGAGAGAGGACTGGCGTACTGGGGCGATCCATGTTCAGATCAGGGTCAAAGCTCTTTAATAGTGCCCACACAATTATTAGACTACTAGAGTCTAATTTTGATTTACACGGCAGATCACCAGAAAGATGGCAGGAGAGAAGAACTTGCTAAAAAACTCAATAGTAGGGGTGAGGAATAACTGAAGGAGGCACCTCCTATTTATAGTGGTTTAGGGTGGCCACTAATTAGGAAACGTGCGCACTCTTTCTTGCCATCCGAAACAGTAATTAAATTAATTGATTCTCAATTAAGTTCCTAATTATGGTGACTTGTTACTCAATTAACAAATCCATAATTATTACTGAATTATTCCCCAATCTGCAATTAGTGCTAATTTTATTCTTATTTGATTAGGCTACTTATATCCTAATCAAATAGTCCAACCCATCAAGGGCAAACTTGGACCCAAAGTCCAACATCTCCCACTCGCACTTGATGGGCCTCCCATCATGCGTCCATTACTCTTTCTTGTTTCATACTTAGCGTCTGCCGTGACCGCATGGGCAAAAAGGTCTTTAAGATTTGGTGCTTGTGATACTAGAAATCCCTCACACTGGATTAGCATCCAAGGACAACTTTATATCTATAAGCTATATATTCATTACCTCAGATGCCCCAGATTCTCCCATACATATTACTCATGGCTCTAATCCCTCTCGAGTTAATATGTTAATTAGCTCAGATTGCCTTCCATGCACATTGTATCCGCACTTACAAGCTACACATAGAGCTAGTAAGGGGTCGACCATAGACACTAGCACATCTTATGTATCTAGGAGTAAATCTTCCTTTTTGACTAAACATCAGTCCATCTCAACTTGGTCGCTTTCCTAGTTTTCACTCATTTGACATAATCGAGTGTGATCATAGACCTTCAATTAAAGTAGCTATCACCAAACCAAGCTTTCATGATGCCACCTAAGTCTTAAGGGCATCGTGGAAGGATTCTTCCTTCCTGGGACTCACACTGTAGTGAATTAGCGATCTTTCACCCACATCCCATGTTGCAGTCTAACTCTCAAGCACATGCAATATGAATTGCATGCTACGGTGAACAGTTTGTGGTGTACGTTGATTTTTTTCTCTTTCACCGTGCAGACATTAGTTCCAAAATGAACTCAACATTCAAACCAGAACTTTCTTTTTCACAATATCTCTTTTACAATCTCACTTGTGAAAAAGAGTTCTTTGCCTGACTACAAGTCTGTATTTATGCTCGATCCATTTTATGTGTATATGTACACATATAGATCTCATCTCAGTCTAACTGAAGCGACTCAAACGCAAAGATTCTTCTTAACCATCTCATGGTGATCATTTGCTCGTCTTACCCTCCCATGCCCCCTGCAAAACATGGGAAGATGGTTGTTTGTGTGAGTGAACCAACTTCTTCGAACCTGTACGACAAACAAAATTGTATACCTTATATGTATTTACTCATAACATACATACTATTTTTTTTATCTTCATATAAAAGAAGTTCACGACCTTATTTTATTCACGCCCCAAGATTTTCACTAACTCAATGAATATCAAGCTATGGGCTCAATAAGGGGATCTACCAACATTCTGTCAGTAGAAGGT